>BPLQ01010795.1:0-727500 GCA_021605075.1 Caerostris darwini
AATTTTTAAAAGAGAAAGCGAAATTCCTCAAAATAACAGTAAGCATTTGGCAGTTTCTTAATAAAAGAAGATTTTTTTCGAAAACATGTATTTTGCACTGAAATCAGAGAAGGATATGAATATGTACGTTCTAAAAAAAAGAAATAAAATTCAGACGCCTAGACAATTAAATAATAACTATAATCTCAACGAAAGAGCTTTCATCATGCTGGTGCATTGATTTTTCATAGAAATTTATGCAAAATATTTTTAAAAAGAAGCTTTTAAATATTAAAACGAACTTCAGTAAACAAAAATATTTTTAAAGTTAATTATGTTGATCCTGTTTTCATTGTCCTAGACAGGATACAAATATGTAATGTTTCTAAAAAATATTTTTCCAGATGTTTAGACTATTAAATGACAACAATAATCAATAAAGCACTATATTTTTTCCAAAATCTGATTAACTGAGTTAGAATTTCAACGAAAAGAGCTTTCTTCATGCAGGTCATTCATTTTTGATAGAAATTTATCCAAAACATTTTGAAATGAAGCTTGGTTTAGATACTAAAATGAGCTTCAGTAAACAAAATATATTCTTGAAGATTAATTGTGTTCATCCGCTTTTGATTGCTCTATTCAAAGACTGTTATAGATAATTCTTTTAACGTTATTATATATTTTACATAAACTTAACTTTCTGTTATTCATATATATCTAATTTATAAATTTAATACATCGCTTTAAAATTAATTATTTAGTTTTTTAAATATTGTATATTTTTACGAATGTTAGAAACCATTTGTACTAGCAAACACATGGCACACTGGACATACCATATAGTGTAACAAACTGATGATGAAAACAGAGCATGAGAATAATAATAAAGAATTATCGAAAGGGCAACGGGCATCCATCCTTATAGACTTGTAGTGCAGCATTTGAAGAGAAAAATTTTCACGAGATGTACATAAAATATTATTAAAGTAACGATAGATGTTAAATAACCAAAGACAAATAAATAGATAGCAAAAGCAGTCACTAGCTATTGTAGAATATTTGGAATTTAAATTGCTTATAATTAAAATTTGAGCTACTAGAGAGATTTGGAGATAAACGCTTTGAAATTTGAATCTGGGGAAATTTTGATTTCTAGCAATCGAGAGAAAAAGTTCTCGTATATATGCTGGGATGATCGCCATACAATCTGTAGGCCAGTAAATTACTTTGTCGATTATAGGTGGAGGTATCAACCTCAACTACCTATATGTGTTCTAATTTCGTACTATGGTGGCACAGTACTGGCGGTGTAAGATTTTTTTTCATTCTAAGTAATGCCAAATCTTCTACAATTCTGCAGCTTTAGAGGAGTCTGATCTCAGGAAGGAATGAGGAATACAGTAAGAAATGAGAATGACAATAAGGAATTATCATTAAAGCATTATTTGAGCAGCATTTAATTTTGCCATATTGTAGCATTTTTCCCATGAGAAGAAATATAGCATATCCGTCCCAAGGGAAAAAATTTAGATTCTTTAACAAGTGCATAATAACAACCCATCACTGAAATCTCACAGCAGAAAATCAGTATCATGGATAATGGTACATCATGGAACTAGCGATAGTTTGTTAGATCTTCACAGGTCGAAACAATTACAAATGGAATATGGAATACGTCATGAGTTGCTGCATCGTGATTGGTGATAGACCATGGGCTGAGGAAATATCCACTCTAGTGAGAAGGGAGGGAAGTTGACACCCCCTTTGGATCAATTTTCTTAAAGGGGGGTTTTTGGAAAAGGAGGGAGAGTGTTCTGCGACTAGAGTCGATAAGAAGTTTTGTTTTTCTCTTTGTCTGTGAAGGGACTGAACAGGCCGGAGATTCCACCAGTTTACAAAATGAGCCCCTTGTGGTTTCATGTATCACTTTGTCTGATAATTAAGGTCTGCTGCTGACCGGGTGAATTAGATTCGTCGTAGACTCGAGAACTCTGAAAATCTCCGACCTTGGAGTGAACTGCTCTTGCGAATCAACTTTGTATTTTAAATTTTAATTTTTTTAGAAAGGTATAATAACCCAGAGTTTTGTATATATAATATATATACTCATGTTTGTGAAAATTGCAACACCATGAAGGAATCGTCAATAATTGAATGAAATTTAATACACAGTTGAGTGGTAGTGGTACAAATAAATGATTAAATGTTCAAAGCAAACAAACAATAACAAGAGATCGGAATCAGTATTTTGTGTAGCCACCACGCGCCGCAATAAGTGCTGCTACACGACGTGGCATGGAGCCAAACAAATTTTGAATGTCTGCCTGAGGAAGAGCATTCCATATTGTTTGTATGCGCACCCAAAGTTCGTCTGCAGAAGCAACAGGACGAGGATCACGAGGGAGACGCCGACCAATGAAATCACATGTTCAATCGGCGACATATTCGGAGAATACGCAGGCCAAGAAAGAAGCTGTACCTGCCGCGTTGCAAAGAAGGATTGAACAGTCCTAGCGATATGAGGGCGGGCATTGTCCTGTTGAAATACAGCGCCTGGAAAGCTTTGGAGGAAGGGAACAGCTTGGGGTTGTAGAACTTCACTGATGTACCGGTTGCTGTTCAGATTGCCCACAATTCTTAGCAATTGAGATCGTCCATGATACGCTATGGCACCCCAGACCATAACCCCGGGTGTTCGTCCACTGTGGCGTTCGATAATGCACTCCGGAAGGTGGCGATCACCGGCATAGCGTCTGACACCAATGCGGCCATCATGGTATCACAAACACAGAAAACACGATATGATGCCAATCAGCACGCCAGTCTCTTTGCTGAGCGACCCATTGTAGCCGCAGGCGGCGATGGTTCAGCGTGAGAGGGATCTTGTATAAAGGAGTCCTTGCGCGCAGTCCACGCTGCAGTAGACGTCTACGAATTGATGAAGCACAAAATGAAACACCTGTAGCTATTGACCACTGTGCTGCCAATTGTCTAGGGGAAGTTGTTCGGTCCGTCAGCGCCATGCGGACCAGATGTCTATCATAGCGAGCTGACGTCACATTTCGGGGTCCATTCCCGGATTTCCGAGTTGTCCGACACTCGTCCGTCCACTGCTTCCAAAGACGCATCACTGTGCTGCTGTTACGCTGCACACGAGCGGCTACTGCACGATAAGACAATCCAGCTTCACGAAGGCCGACGATTCTCCCCCGTTCAAACTCTGTAAGTTGTTCTCGCTCTCTTTCGTAGAAGAGGCATAAGTAACGATTGAGCTAACGTTTACCACTAGCAGATAACCACGGATAACCACCGATAACCATAAACGCCTCGCTACAGCCGTCTATTTATTCGGATCCTTCCGCCGTTCAGAGGGCGCTGCTCAGCATACGCATGCGCTACGGATTTGAAATTCTAATCATTTGCATATCATGCGCTAATGTGCATTTCCTGAAAATTTCAGCACACTCGCGGAAGTCCGTCATGGTATTGCAATTTTCACAAACATGAGTTTATATATATATATATATAACGTTATAGGCCAAGGCGTTACAATATCTTTAGTTTGAACATTTAAGTTAAATGAAGTTGGAAATGCGAAGTAAAAAAATTAAGAAAATGGAAGCACTGCTCAATTTCCTGGACGAAAAGCACTAGCTTTCACATCTCAATATAGACATTAAAAGACATTTAGTCAAACTAAGTCACACATATTACCCTTTCTTTTTTTCATTTCTCCACACCTCAGCCCTGTATCTAGGGCTCTGTAGTCTCCTTACCAGTTAAAAAGGTGAAGGTGTGCCACATCTATATCACGATCGGCCAACCGATGGGTGTTGAGAGAAACACAGTGTTTTCCGGAAGGGCTTTTAGGGTAATAAATGTCCTATGTGGACGTCCTACAGGAGAAACCCCCACCAGGCAAACTGACTATTAAAAAAGGAAAATCATAAAATTATGAATAAAAGAAATATTTTTTCAATAAAATATTAAATGTCAGACTTTTCCAACACTTGCTACAGAAATTAAAATTTTCACTTCAAAACGAATACATATAAACGAATAGCAAATTTGAAAATATAGTATTTTTCAAAGAAATGTAGTGTTTTTGAATGAAATTATACAAAAAATAAATAAATAAATTAAAAAAAAAAATCAAATTCCACCAAAATAACGGTAAACATTTGCCAGTTTCTCAATGAAAGAAGATTATTTTCGAAAACGTGTATATTTTACTGAAATTTCAAAGAAGAATACGAACCTGCACTTTCTAAAAACAATATTTTTCCAGACGTCCAGACTATTAAATAATAAATATAATCATTCATGTACTTTATTTCTTTTAAATCAGATTAATTCAGTAGCAATTTCAACGAAAAGAACGTTCATCATGCAGGTCATTGATATTTCATAGAAATTTACACAAAATATTTTGAAATGAATCTCGTTTTAGATATTGAATCTAACTTTTGTAAACAAAATATTTTTGTTTATAGTTTAATTATGTTCCTGTTTTTTCACTGTTCTAGGATACGAATATGTACTTTCTAAAAAAACAATATTTTTCCAGACGTCTAACCTATTAAATAATAAAGATAATCTGTTGCCTCATGGATAAATAGCTCCACGAGCATAAAGGATGTCAGAGCCCAATAATGTAAACATATCGAAGGGTAAACATGTTCTCTCTCCTGTCAGCTCACCCCACCTGTTTGTGTAGGGTGAGCTGTTTGGAGAGAGAGAGAAATATAACACCAGCAGTGTGAGTTTGGTTTTGGAATAAAAGAGACGGGTGTTTATATTCAACTATTATGTGCTGTGCGTTTTATTCCTAGACCATATCATAATCAATCAGGCATTTTATTTCTTTTAAATCTGATTAATTGAGTTGGAATTTAATAAAACGCTAAAAGTAAATCAAGTAAAAGAGCTTTCATCACTCAGGTCATATTTTTCATAGAAATTTACGCAAACCCTTTTGAAATAAAGCTAGTGTTAAACATTTATATTAATAGTTAGTCAGTATTTAATAAATTCCTTGTGCAATATTAATTAGTTTTGCTCTTTAGTTATATTTGTAACAGAATAACAAATAGATATTTTATTCTTTGGCTTGATATACAAACTAACTGTAGCATAAGGAGCCTTCCGTAGCATAGTGCTCACCTCCGTAAATGATGTTACTAGAAAAATGGCATTTATGAGGAAAATAAAAAAAATGTAGTTGGACCATTGTTGATTTTAATTTACAAAAGGTGGTAGGTTTCTAAATATGGTAACAATTACCTTGAAAAATAAAACTTAATTATAGTAAATTTTCTCCCTGAAAATATTCACTTTTGGTAGAATGACCCAAATGTCTTGTGGCACTGAGCCTCAAATCAGTCTGAATTTTAAACTTAACATATGTGTCTACTAACTATCTACTAATGTAATTTTGCAAATTTGCTTTGAATTCTTCTGGAAATTTTTTCATATTTTTGGTATATATTTCATATTTAATTTTTAAACATGTAATAAAAAATAATATATTGGGTTGTTTGGAAAGTGATTTCGTTGACATGACAAGGCTTTTTTATGAAATAGTTTGCTGATATTGCAGCGGAATAGGTTTTATTTGATGGCCTGTCAATTATAGAATGTCGAAAGCGGTATTTTTCATTTCAAAAACGTTTTCGGCATAAATTTTTTACTATCGAAAAGGTAAAAAATCTGTTCAAGTAGAAAATATATATATTCGATGTGTATGGAGAAGATGTATTGACAGAACGCAATTTGCGCAACGCAAACGCAATTTGCAAAATTTCGTTACAGTAATTTTGACGTTGAAAATGCACCACTTTCTGAGATGCCAGTTGGAGCTGATGAAGGCAAAATAAATGCTCTGATTGATGCGAACAACTCATAAGATTACTGAGAGATTAAATTTATCTAATTAATTTCAAATCTCGACATGTGGGTTCCACGTGTTTTTACACAAATAATTTGCTCCATTGCTTTGACGTCTGTGATTTGCTTCTCAAACGTCAAGAAAATAATCCATTTTTGAAGCGAAACATCACTGGAGATGAAAAATGGGTTGTTTACAACAATGTTAAACAGATATCATGGAATTAAAAAGATGAACCAGGTGATGCTGTGTGCTTGGTGATATTTCAAAGAAATTTTTTTTTTTTTTTTTTTGAGCTTTTACCGGACAATACCATGATAATTCTGAAGGATGCTGTCATCAACTGGGCAAATTGAATGATTCACTCAAACAGAAAAGACCAGAGTTGATCAATAGAAAAGGTATAGTGTTCACCACATTCTGAGAGGCCAGTTGCGTGTGTAGTATAGTGTACCACCAATATAATATGAAACTTCATGCAAGTTCGGTAACTCGCCAAAAGCTTTTACTGTTTGGATGGGATATACTAAAACAACAACCATATTCTCCAGATCTGGAACCTTCAGATTAGTACTTGTTTCTGACTCTAAACTATTTTTTAGAAGGCAAAACATTTACCTGAAATGTGGACATCAAAAATGATTTGAATCAATTTTTTACCATTAAAGATCAACAGTTTTATGAGCGTGGAATAATGCTACTGCTAGAAAGATGACAAAAGGTATTGAACCAAAATGGATATATAATTGAATAAAATATTTGTATACAAGAAAATCGTCATTTCATTAAAAAAAACCCCGATAATAAAAAGGTAAATAAAAAATTTGACTCACAATATTACATAAATTTAATATTTGTTTGGTAACCAAATACAAAAGTGATTAGTAAAATGGTTTTTAATTCATTTTTTATATTCACGCCTAAAAATGTTTGTTCACAAATATATTTGATCCAAATAAGTTTGCGCATTTTAATGCATTATCTATTAAAACCACATCTGTTCTTTCGAACACAATTTTAAAATGGAACAAGGTTTAGCAATAAATATTGTAATAATATATATATATATATATAATCATAATATATATATATAATCATATATGCCAACGGCCGTACCATGCTGAATATACCGGTTCTCGTTAGATCACCGAAGTCAAGCATCATTGGGCGCGGTCAGTACTTGGGTGGGAGACCACCTGGGAACACTGCGTGCCGTTGGCAAATTTGGGACCTGAATGGCCGAGTGTCTAGCGCTCGGTGTCACAGGTTTCGGGTTCGAATCCCGGCGGTGCCATGGATGTTTGTAGTGGTTCGGAATCCACTTTAAGCCGTAGGTCCCGGTCTTCTATGACTGTAAGAGCGTCACGGAGCAAAAGTCAGGCTTCTACCTACGGGGTGCTCCATCACAACAGAAGCTACTTCCTTCCCCTTCAATCATGAGTCCATATGGGCTCGTGGGCTTGGCCAGCCAAGTGGGATAAGAAACAACAACAACAACAACATAATCATATATATATCTTATTACTGAATTATATAAGATAATCATATAAATATATCTTATATAATTCATGTATATATCTTAATCTTACGTTCATGATAAATCATTATTTACAAAATATCTATATGGTTGTGTAGTCTGCAATAAAATGGAAAACATTGAATAAAATAGTTTTCTGATATTCAAATGTGTACTTTTTAAATCATTCTAAAGCTGGATCATGTTCCGTGTTTTAATCTATCTTTAAAATCTGAATATCTTTTTAAAAAATACAATTAAATTTTTTAAAAATAAAATAGACATATGATGATGCAGGTTACACAAAAAAAACACACCAAAAACTGAGTCAATCTTATTTTCTGAACGAAACAAGATAAAAAAGCCGAATATTAAAATTAGTGATCAAATCTTAACTTGGAAGTAAAGCGCAAAATATTTTTGAATCTTTATGGATCAACATCTTACTTGGAAAACACGCTTCATACACAACAAATTTAAATTTCGTATATTCTTCCATAAACTGTTCCCCTTTTTTAATAAACACTCTTTCGATCAGCCAATATAACAAAATTCTATTATATACATCTTTATCCTTCAACCTATTATTACTTATGTTTGTACGCTTTTTTTTTAATTATATTATATTTTTATTTTTTTTAAAATTTTAATATCAAAATTCTTAGAGCTTCATTACTAAAAATTAAAAACTATTGGTTTATGTAAAATTCGGAAATTCAAAAAGCAATTTTTATTCTTTCGCTAAAAAATTTTCTTAAATATATTTCTTATGAAATTTTTCTATAACATAGATCACAAAAACTCTTCTATCCAAGATATTGATAAAGAGCCATCCGGCATTAATAAAAGACAGCGTAAAATTCTGATGTAATTTTTCTTTTCTTTATTACTGTTTTTATTTTTAATAATACCGTATTTTTTTTGTCATTAATTATTATTTATATAATACTTTAGTTAAAAAATTTCTGTCTAAGTTCCCTGCATTGTTAACTGATATGTCTGTTCTTACTGGAGATGAGTGTCCTTCGGGACGCGAATTTCGTCAACTCAACTACCTGGACGAAAAGCACCAGGTAACCACTCATTAACATCAAAAACACACTACCATCACTCTTACAACACATTTTACACTGTTTCTTTTAAAAATGAAATTTATAAAAGCAACTTAGTTCAACTTTCTAATTAACTTCAAACTTCTCATTAACATCATCTCAAAATAGACATTACAAAACATTTAGTTAAACTAAGTCACGCGTATTACCTTTTCTTTTTTCCACACCTCAGCCTTCTATCTAGGGCTATGTAATCTCCTACCAGTTAGAAAGGTGAAGCTAGAACATCGTTGGGCACAATATATATCACGATCAGCCCACCGATGCCTATTGAGAGGAACACAGTGTCTTCTGGGAGGACTTTTAGGAGTAAATGCTCTGCGTGGGCGTCGTATGGGAGAAACCCCACCCGGCAAACTGACTATTAGTGCGAGATGCTTTACACACATTATGACTATCACCATCGTGTCGCCTCTTTTGTGAAAGCAGTGACTAAACAAACCTATTGATTCAAACCTCAGCTTCCCTGCACGATAGCCGCGCACGTTGCCACTACTCCAAAAGTATCGTGATAAATTACTGATGCATACAATCATATTAATAATCAACACCTAAAAAAAACGCACTACCATCACTCTTTACACACATTTTACACTGTTTCTTTTAAAAATGAAATTTATAAAAGCAACTTAGTTCAACTTTCTAATTAACTTCAAACTTCTCATTAACATCAAATAAAAGCAATTTTTATATAGAATGGAACGAAAAAAATAAGCTTGTTGAATAACGACATTTTAAAATTCCCAAATTAAACAGTTTTAAGATGGCCTTTAAATATTAAATATAACCTTTTCCTCTTTAGCCTTCGGCTTTGGATTTGAAATCCTACAAGCGAATGATTTGGAAGAAAGTAATTATACTTAACTACATGATTTACTTTCTTTTATAAAGAACAGGGCTTTGATCACTTTTATGCTTTGATCGCTTCGCTGCAACTGAAACGAACAAAACGATTTAACAAAAGGAACTCTCGTTAAATATATCTGCTATAACTGCTCAAAAATACTTTTTGCAAAATCCTGTTTCACAAAAGGAACACTTAATTGTGATGAAGGGTGCAACTAATTGGCAATTTAAACTCAAATATGGTTGTTAAACGAAAAGAAAATCAGCATTCATTAATGAAAATTCTTGAATCATTTAATAATCTGAGAAAAAATTATAATACCAAGCACTTCTGAGGAGAATGGTGTATATTTTCGATAATTATTTATTCATTAGCATATTTTAAGAAACGATAAATATCTATATAAAAAAATATCTCACATGACATTGAGAAATTCAAAACAAATTATTTTAAATGATTTAGATTTTTGCACTTGTTTTTTATTTTATCTTTCGAAATTTTTAGACCTATGAGGTTTTTCAACAAATAAACTTTATTCATAAAAATAAGTATAAGACAGAATAAGAACTGTTTTAAACATGACGAGAATACTTTTTTTTGATAAGCTTAAAGTACCAAAGGTTTTTAAAAGAGAAAAAGAGAAAGAAAGGAATATTTTATCATTAACATTTTTAGCGATGCATTTTTCATTAATATATATATTAAATTCAAATGAATATTTGATGGTTTCTTTCAAAAGACTGGCATTTTGATCTGAAGTCAATTGCCACTGGAACGGCAGATTTAAGTTACCCAGATTGCACTGCATCTCTATAGTGCCACCGCAGTTTTGAACGAATATATCCATATGCTGCATCTGGAGTTTTAATCCTTTTCTTCGTATATGGAGCTCAGCCTGGAATCATTCTGAGCTCAATATATGAAGAGGAAAGTGCAAACCTACAGATACTACTTGTTGTTTACTGATGCCGCTTGCCTTTTTTTTTACCTGAGGTTTGACGCCATTTAGAACGTCAAATATGAAGCAGATTCAGCTTTACCCATGATGCTCCAGGAGTCGCCAGAATTCACATTCTGTCCCCTCATTTGTGAACGAACTTCTTCAAAAATGATAACTGGGAGAATCCTTATCTTTGACCTTTAAGGAAGGACATTTCGGTCTATAAATGTATCTCATCTCAATCCTGGTATAGATTTGGGAATTTACGGTCCGGATTCATTTGAAAAATTTTTCATTTTGGAAACCCATTGTGCTATCCACCAAACACTACAAAAAAAAAAAAAAAATAGAGAATATAATCTAAATTTCTTGAGTAAGTCGTGAGGATTACGATCACAAAAACAATCACTAATTATTGTAGAATATTTGGAATTTATGTTATTTATAATTGAAATTTGAACCTCTGGTGTGATTTGGTAGTTAAACGTGTTGAAGTTTGAATTTGGGGAAACTTCGATGTCTGGCAATTGAGTGAACAACAATGATGGAATGATGGAATGATCACCATACAATCTGTAGGCCAGGAAATTACTTAATAAAAAAATTAAAATTAAAGTGTTCCCATGAATCAGAAAGTGACCCACTTTTGAAGCTGTTATAAGTATTTACAATATCTTTAGTTTGAACATTTAAGTTAGTGAAGTTGGAAACGCAAAGAAAAAAAAAAAAAAAAAGTAAATAAATAAAATAAAAAGCACTGCTTCTGCAATAAAGTTTGCGTAGACGTTTAAAAATGTTTTTAGAGTCAACATAATTTTTTACTTTTGTTCCGCGATTTTACTGTTATAAATTAAAGTTAACTGCGTCAGAAAGACAAAGATAATCCATCAAAGTTATATTATCTCTAATTGTCCTTTTTACCTTTACTACTAATCTATCAATGTTCATTTCGCTTTAATGTTTTATGGTTCTCTAAGATAAAATTACGGGTATTTCCCTTATGCTGTTGTTTATGTTTCATGTTATCACAGAAGCCAACGTTAAGGTTTTATTATAATTTAACATTACTGTTTGATTAATATAATTCATTTATTGACAGTTATGAGTAAACTTAAATTGAAAGTTGTTAAAATGTAAAATATGCTTATAAATTAACAGCAAAAATGATAGTCCGAAATGAAAAATGTACTGTTGACATGATGTGAATATGTTTGCCTTACTTATCTCAAGACAAATTCCAAAATTTCTCCATCCTAATCTCAGTATTCGCGGAAAAAGATTTTGTCGGGAATTCATAAATAAGAATAAACATTTTTTTTCCCTTCAAAACATTGGAAATTTTGTGTTATTTTTAACACCATTTCATTTTGAATGCTTAATGAAAAGGGAAAAATAATAACATTTATTAGTTAATTTTTTTTTTTAATTTCTCGTAATTTTTCTTTTTTGCCGTTTGAATGAGGAAACAAGTTTTTTTTTTTTTCCCTGTCATTTGTAAGTAAAAAGAGTTTTGAAGATAAAAATCAGAATATTTTAAGAAAAAAGTCTTTTATGCAAGAAAGTGAGGTACATTGAATTTTTACTTAAAGGAAAAATTAATTTTTTTAAGAATCGCCGAGGAATTACTTTTTTATAACATATTTACAACTGTCTTTATTGAAATGCTTATTTATTTATTATTATTATTATTATTTTTTTTTTTTTGAAAATACTAAATTATGACATTTATCATCTTGCTACGATTTTGGATCAAAATGTTCGAATAATTTATTAAATTATTTTGCTTAGAAAAAATGGAAATCAGCTCTATTTTTAACTTTTTAAAAATATGCATTGAAATGTAAAATTGGGATGTAATTAGAATTATACTGTATACTTATACTGTATTATATTGTACTGTATTATTAAACTGTTTACTTATATTGTTCTATGGACGCCACTAATTTACCGTAGTGTTGTCCACCATTATTAAGATTGCAACAAAGTGAGTTCTCGGGCTATTTCCAAGAGTTCAAGTACCATGCACTGGGAATTTTTTAGAAAATATTTTCCAGTTTCCCTCATTGAGTAAATTAATAATAAAAATTCAAAATATTTTCATGTTAAAAAAGTTTTCGTCCTCAACATATCAATATAAATACTTAGATACTTATTTTTCTGTCTATATAAAGTCATACAAAATCCAGTTTTAATCTTTTAATTAATTCTTCTTATTATAATTAAGTCTTCATAAACTTCCTCATTATTTATGCATTGCGATTGAAGTCCTTTATTATATCTTTTCTGTATTCATGATTTTGTTTTGGATTTTAACAAAATTTCATATACTTTTTCGTGAAGATTAATTTAAAAATCAAGAAAAATATTACTAGATGATTGTAAGTTTTTTAATGAACTCTTTCTATAGTTGAGTAATTATAATTATTTGTGTTCAATACACAAACTCAGAGGTTTTGTAAATATTGAATAGCTTAGATCAAAACAAAGAAAGATCGAACTATAAGAAAGTTTTATTTCAGTCATCATGTAACAGTTTGGAAATTTTATCTATTCTGTGGTTGTTATATCTGGTTTTCATCTAATAAAAATATTATTAGATCACTGTTAGTTGTTTCAATGAACTCGTTCAATAGTTAAGTATTTATAATTATTTGTACTCAATACATGAACTCAGTGGTTCTTTAAATATTGAATAGCTTGGATCAAAACAATTGGTCAAAGAAAGTCTTATTACATCTTATGTAATAGTCTTATCATGTAATCTAGCTTGAAAATGTTATTTATTCTGTGGTAGTTTAAAAAATTTTTACATTAAGTGGTTTGATCTTGATTGTACAAACTGGATTTTGTGTCTTACAAAAATGCTTACCTGGCCAACGAATGTTTAATGTAATATATCACAGAAGGATTTAATGATGTAAAAGTCCAACCAATCAACTAATCCATCTCCTTCATGATCAATTAATTAAACCAGTGATGCACAGATCATGGCTCACAGAAGCCTTTCTGGCGGAATACCTCATCAACTCTACATTTTACTTAAACATATAATTGGTACTTTGTTTAAATGATTTTTCAGGTTTTGATATATAAGGATATGGGGACATTATTTATCTTTAGATTAGTAAAAAAAAAATTCTAAATGTAACAAAAATATTTATTCAATATTTTTTAAATTTTATTACAGGCTAGAAGATGAGATATGATACCCATATAAGTACAATAAATTGATAAGTACTATTCTCATCTAAGCAATTTTATCACTGCGATTTTAATGGTCAAAAGTATATTCTATTTTAAAATTGCGTTAAATAAAATAAATGTGGTCTTTGTAAGATTTCTAATTTTTGCAAGATTTCTAAATGTGGTCTTTGCATAAGAATATGGTGCCTGTTTCAATCGACATATATTTGTAATTAAATATTTTTAGATATGTTTTTACATTTTAAGTATATTTTTAGATATGTCTTTACATTTTAAATATATTTTTAGATATGTATTTACATTTTAAATATATTTTTAGATATGTCTTTACATTTTAAATATATTTTTAGATATGTATTTACATTTTAAATATATTTTTAGATATGTCTTTACATTTTAAATATATTTTTAGATATGTCTTTACATTTTAAATATATTTTTAGATGTGCATTTATTAACAATATTTTTTCTGAACATCGGTGGGCTCCTGTTTCACTTATGCATATCACGAACAGCCTACCGATGGGTGAGGAGAGGAAGATATTGCCTAAGAAGACTTTTAAGGATAACTTCTCTGCATTTGCATATCATATGAGAGAAAACTCCACCAGGTATCCTGACTATCGATGCAAAACACTTGATACATGAAGGTATAATTTCCATTGGGCTTGCTTGTTTCTGAGAGCAGTTACTGCAAAGAACGCCACCAGTAGATTCGAGTCTGGGTCTTCCTGCACCCTACTTACTCAAGTTATCATTGGGCCTTGAGTTGGATATGTTTAGACTTAAATATAAAAAAACCAGTTATTTTTGCGCTTGGTTACTAAAAAAACAAACCAACTAATAAAATACTTATAAAATTAATGTAATCAAACCCCTCATCAAATTCTTTGATATCACACACATATATATATATATTATCTATTTTTATTATGTATGAAGAAATGAAATCTATACAGATAATTTTCAAGTTTTTTTTATTGCATGGCCCACGGATAAGTTATAGTGTGTATATGAGGCCCATGGCCGTTACAAATCTCTGTGCATCCTTGAATTAGATAATGTCTGCAATTTATAGGCCATCTATTTACTAAAAGGAAAATGATTGCAATTCTTAATTGCACGTGCATTATTCTCTAAAAGTTGATAATTACTCAGTGGTAAATGGGTACTGTTACACTAAGCGGCCACTATTTATAGATATAAAAACAAAGTGAAGCAAATAAATATTTGATGCTGGGATTAAAAGAAATTAATATGGCTTGACAAGTGCGGAAGATAAGATTCCGTAATGACTTTTCTTCTGATAATCAAGTTAGATGCCGAGAAATCCTTGAGGATGACCAGAGCAACCTCCACAGATTTCGGGTCATCCTGTCAGACGTCCTGGCATGACTAAGAATATTAGATGAGCCTGACGAGGACAACGTGCAGATTTAGGGGGTACAGAAAAATTCGTCGAAGTATTCGATTATCAATGTGCTTTTTCTAAAAACGCTTATTTTTATTTTTAATATGATAACGGACATATTTAGGAATATAGAAAAAATTCGTTGAAGAATTCGATTACCAATGTGCTTTTTCTAAAAACGCTTATTTTTATTTTTAATATGATAACGGACATATTTAGGAATATAGGGAAAATTCGTTGAAGAATTCGATTACCCACGTGGTTTTCCTAAAAATCGCTTATTTTCATTTTTATTAGGACAACAGGCAGATTTAGGAATGCAGAAAATTTCGTTAAAGTATTCGATTACCAATGTGCTTTCCCTAAAAATCGCTTATTTTTACTTTTATTAGGACAACGGGCAGATTTAAGAAAAATTCGTTGAAGTTTACGATTACCTATGTGCGTTTAAAATTTATATGCCTAAAATGCTATGGGCCTAAAAATCGCTTTTTTTTAAATTTTTTCTAAATTGTAAGAAATTTTAAATTGATCATATTGACAAAAAATTACACCGGGAAAATGATCTTTTTTATTGTTACAAAAATGCTTGTTGCTTAAAATATTTTTCGTTCTCATTTAAAATACTGTTTCAGTACTGAGATTCAAATTCGTTATTGAAACAACTGTGACTTGGAGTAAAAATGATTATTTTTTCAATGGGGAGGTGATCATTTACATTTCTATGAGTTTGACCCAAGAATCGGAGAAGGTTTTTGAATACTTTGCAACAAGATTACCATTTTGTAGGTTAAACTTTGGTCCTATGCGACACGGTAATTTAGAATAAATTGTACCATAACCAACATTTGGGGATTTCGCATGCAAGCGTTTACAGGACTGTGTGATATATGGGATGGTGAGTCATTTTATTAAGTCGATAATAGTATATTAAATTATTATTAACTCATTAAATTAATATCATCATTTTATCATTTCCCTTACAATTCTCAAAATGTACAAAAAATTGTCATTTATGGTATATAATTTTTTTAAATGTTAGTTTAAGAAGATTAAATCACATTATACAGTCCACTGTCAATCTGTTAATGTTTTTTTAAAACAACGGAACAATCCACCGACAAATGATGAATTTCAGAACAATTTTATGGGTAACAGCATCGTATTTTTGTGTCGTATGAGAGGAAGCATAAAAACATCCCGCCAGACAGTATAACAATCGATGCGAGACGATTATACTATACGTTGTTACAGTCGCCAACAAATTTTCTCGTTTGTAAGCCCGCCTGAATCAGTGCATTTGTAGTTATGTTTCAAGAAAAAGAATATTGATTTACATTATACTATTAATATAAAACGAAACAGATTTTTAAAGATGTCCTAAATTTTGTTCGAAACATGTACATTAGAATAGTACTTATTATAAACTTGTTAGTACATTATATATAATATAAAAATTAAATACTTTTTAGAACTTTGTACTTTATTTGTATAATGAAAATATAGCTTATTTTCTTTTTATAAATAAAAAGTTATCAGTTGAAGTTCAAGAAAAGGTATTTATCCCTTTATTTAATTAAAATTATGTTTTTGAGATGATTTATTTAATATATAATATGCAAAAAATTAAATCTTTTTGATTTGTAATTCAATTTTTCATCACAATTAAATTCATCATCGACACAAATATAATGATTCTTAGAAATATGAATTGAAGACATTTCTTGAGATTATGAATTTTGTAACTACGCAAGTTATTTTGACAACGATTATTTTCATGCAAGAAAAATTATCGTTTTAATCGTTAAAGATATAATTTACCTTTATAAAATGTTAGTTAACTCAATTATTTTTCTTTCGTGCTACAACCTCTACGGGCAATTTCACATTTGTCTGAAGATGTAAAAAAAGTTCAAAATATTTTTGTTCTTTCTATGATTGCATTTGAATTATTTTCAGCATTGATTCAATCTGCATTGATAAATGCTAATCAACAACCAAGAGCTTTTATTATATAATAGAGTAAACATTGCGTAGGTTGTAATTCAATTTTTTTAAACAGCGACTCATTAGAAAACTCTTCCGGCAAATCAATCATTTCTAGTATCTGGTTCTCAATTCAAGAACTTTTATATCAACAAAGAAGTGTTCTGTACGTAAAAGAAAATTACCAAGAAGTCCGTCCAGTTTGTTGAATCAAAACATTATGGATATAAACAAGCCTTGTATGTTCTAAATGTTGCATGTTATTATAACATGCATAATTTTTTAATTAATATACTTTTAAATATACAATCTTATAGTATTCATAATTTTACATTCAATTTAATAAGCAAATATATACAGTTTTAAACAAAATTGGGAATTTTTAAAATTACAAAGAGTTAAATAAAACTTAGATCTGCGCTTGTAATTAATTAATTAGATAAGTAATAAAAATAAATTTGAATTTTACTAATATTAAAAACAGAGAGGCAATAATCTTAAGATGTAGCCGAAAATATATAAAAGAAGAAATGATAATTAAAAAATAAAAGTCGCATATTATGAAGAAACAACTGATTTTTTATTGATACAAATTTATTAAATTCAAATCTGTGATCCTTTATATTAGACTTATATTGTATTAATGTTATGTACAAAAGTAAAATTAATATTTGTTTATAAGGATTTTGTTAGATAAGGAAGGCACTTGTACCAGTACAATGAGCTTCGTCAAAAAATATATAAGCGCGTATATCTACTTACTTTTTTGAACAACTAACTTAGTAATAAATTTCAATCAAATTTGTAACTTAATGATGGAATTGATCAATTTAAATTTCTTATACACTAACGTAAAATAAAATCCCAACACCAAGAAGAAGCTGTGCTAGATAAATGCAATTTGGGAGACGTGTTTATACATCTGAAAGATGGCGTTTATTAAAATTTTGCACAAGACGAATAAGATATGAACATGAAAATAACATTTGTTTAAATATGCAATGTAAACGCTTAAAGACGGACAACTAGTGCTTTATAACTAGCGTTATGCATGAGTGTTATTTATATTCCAGATTGGACGCTATGAGATAGATTTGAGCCAATAATGTCTTAAAGGAGAGGAAGAAGTCAGTATCAGCAGTTTACTGAGTTTGAACGCGGCCATGTAATAGGGCTATGAGACGGTGGATTTTCTATTAGAGATATTCCAAAAAGACTTGGCAGGGTTGTATCCACTGTCCATGATGTCATGGGAAGGTATTGTCTCATGAAGACTGGGGTCCTGCCAAATATGGAAAACTACTGAGAGGGACTAAAAATCTGGAATCATCCATAACCAGCGCCAACCGTTGCTGATTTGGCTAACCGCATGAAGCACAATATGACATACGCACAATAATGCATCTGTAAGGCCCAATGTCACAATAGCATTCAAAATGGTGGAAACTGCAGCGGTTATTAATGTGCTACTATTTCACATTTGAAATGGCCCTTGTCGAGCATTTTTTAATTGTGACCTTGAAATAGTCAAATAAATATGTTACCTAGACAAATGCTTTGTCTAAATTTTGATGCATCTAAATTAATTTCTTCTTGGCGTTGGGTTTTCCTTTTCTATTAATGAATTCGTCGTTTTTAAACCTTTTGACATTTTTCACACTTGACTGTGAATCCAATTGCCATCTATTGGAGGACTCTTTTTGAAACAAAGGAAAACTTTTAGAACCCCTGTATTTTGTGACTGAAGGGCTCATTTGTTTTAATTTTTATCAAAACTGTTTTAACATTTAGATCTTCCTCTTTTAAACTGAACCTCGTCCATTTCAATAGTTTAAAAGTTGAGAAAATTATAACCATAACAGATAAAAAATATACAAAAGTCAACTTGATCAAAATTTCGTATACTTATGTACTGAGCGATGCATTCTTTATGAAAATGTTTCTTTAATATAAAAATTGCTTGAACAAAAGTAATGTAACCAATAAACAATGTCTTTAAATTTCTCATTAGTTCCACTCGGTTAATATTTTAGCCTGAAATTGTGCAAAAATTAGTTACTAATTTTACTGAAAATTTAGAGTCATTTTTTGAATAAGGCGATATATGTTTACACACAAAGATATTTTATATTTCTTAACATTTTATTCAAAATCATTCAATTTTTAATTAAAGATAGTCTGATTTTAAGGATCAAATTTATGATTTTTTCGTTTAAAAGAAGGAACACAGTGTGAACTTTTTTTTCCATTTATTTTCTTTTTTTCTCAGTTGGTTTTTTTGCACAGAGCAATGTCCCCATTATGCTTTCAAGTGACCTTCCTTGGTGAACAGCACTACTCAAAACATTGCCTGGTCCACCCACTTTCCCCCCGTCAAGGTTAAACAGGTAAATGCACACGCCTAAGAAGTGATAAGACTAAGTGTGTTTTATTTTCTTTTTCTTAATGTGTACTTGTTTTTTTAAGGTCAGTTTCTTTTTTTCTCTAGAAGATATGGGTAACTTGGTTTAATATTTTTAGGAGAAAAATTTTCGAGGATCATATACGTTGAAAATTGCTTCATGTGTGAAATTTTAACAGTATTGATACACTCATGTAATGATTTTCATTTATTTATTGTAAAAACTCTGAAAAATTGATTTTATTAAAATGATTTTTAAATTTTCAGGATATGAAAATTCTGCAGGTTAATTTTTTTATAAAAATAAACAAAATTAAAATATTTAAAAAAACTAACCTGCAGGATTTTTCATAAAACTATGATTTTGTAAGGGAGTTTTGATTTTTGTCTCATTTAAATTTTGGATACAAAAAAATAAGTGAATTAGATATTCATTCATTTGAGTTACTTCTTCCATTTTATTACATCCTTTACATTCTATTTTTACTCAGTTTTTGATTAACAGCATTTGAAAACATTTATGTAATGAAATATTTTAATATTTCAAGCAAATTCGATTAGTAAAAGAAAACTCTCAAATTATCTAAAATGTATTTTGCAAGCTGTCATATCAGTAAAATCATTCTCATTTTTAAAATCTGCGATAGTATATACATATATATATTTCCTCCGGCAACATGACTTGAAAACTAAAAAAAATGTATTCGAAGCTCAGCAATTTCTCAAACTAATTTTTTTATGCTTTCTCAAGATATTTTTCTGCTGACTCAAATCCCAATTCATAATCATTACCATTTGTAATGCTTGAATATTGAAACATGATAACTTACTTATTTGTTAAAGGTTATTGAGTAGATATAAATAAACATTGTCAAATTTCGATTTCATTTCTTATTTTAAAATCAGAGATTTTTGTGGTTTACTCGTTAATTATAAATTAATCAATTTCAATATCTGAAAATTTTTTATAAAATTAATTTTTTTTTCAAAAAGTTTCTTCTTTCACAAAGAGGAAGATAATTCACGCCGTTTTTAAATACAATAATTTATCTTATAAAACATTATAAAAGATTATGTAACAAAATTATTAGATGAAATATATGAAATGTGTTAAATATACAGAAAAAGAGGCCAAGTATCTTTTGTAGATTTGATGTGCACTGTGAATCATTGCAATGCTAAACAAGACTTTTGTAATTATTCAAAGGTATTTTATCTCATTCTCTAGTACTTTTAATTCTTGTAGATGATATGTACTTGGAATATGCATTTACGAGAAATACTTTGTTCTTTTTAAAAAAATTTAAATAAGATGTCGGTGTTTTGGTATTTAATACTTTTTCTTTAAAAACTTAAAAAAAATTTTTTTTTGTCACTGTAAATATCATAAAATATAACTCTGTATAAACGTACATGGACATCATAATTTATTTAACTAAGAGTAAAAGTAAACCAATAAAGTAATAAGTGAACTAATGTAAGCTATGTAAAAGTAATAAGTGAACTAATGTAAACTGAGTAAAAGTAATAAGTGAACTAATGTAAACTGAGTAAAAGTAATAAGTGAATCAATGTATTTCTGTTGTATGCTATTCACCTAGATTATAACAAACCTTTAATGGAATTCATGATGTAAGAGACGGAAGCCTTTTTATACAAAATTCCATTAGCTAGCAATGAAAAAAACAGATTTTGAATTTTTCAGCGTGAATGAACTGTAAACACATCACTCATGTATAATGAAAAAAAATATAAGCATTGAAGCTGATAAATACCATGCAACTATTTAGTTATCAATTCTCTTTGAGATAACTTTGCTTACTTAACAAACTACTGAAAATGTTGAGTTACTTTTGACCACATGGTAGAGGAACCGAAAGTTAATTTACTCAGATCACAACTACTAAGAGAACTACTGTAATATATAATTATTTAATCCTATGAAAATTTAAGAATAATTTTATTTACTAAGTAATATGGCGTTGAAAATACTGGTGATAGTTTAAATTCGAAGCATTATTAGAAAAATATATTTTCCTGGTGAATTATTAGACCCATTAGATTAGATTTTAGATTTTATTTACAACAAGCATTTAGCTTTTAATGATATATTAACAGCTGTAACAAGCATGTAGCTTTTAATGATATATTAACGCTGTCATCAAATTGACTTCAGCGACATTTAAAAAAGTTTAAATCATAATAATCTTCAAAATTAGTGATAAAATATGACATACAAATGCGATTCCATATCTGTAATTGGAGGAGAATTTTTTGACTAATTAAAAAATATATATTTTTTATCGAAAATGCTATAATGCATAAGGTCTAATTGATTATTGCTTAAGTTGTATTATGATAATTCCAGAATAAATAAAATATTTTGACATATTTATTGTAGCACTGTTTTTTTTAATTTTCTATTCTGGTTTTATTCGTAATTGATAGCCATCATCAATTTTAGTGTGTTAAGTAACATTTAACAGGATGCTGAAAATGGTATGATTATGGTATTCATATGTGGTATGGTATTCATCAGTGGTGAATTGATAAAAAGGAAACAGAAAGAACAGCGAATAAATGAAATAGACGAGGAGAAAGAAACAAGTTTAGCTTCCTAACGGAAGATAATGAATAGATTGACAGAAAACTTAACTACGAGAAGAAATAAAAGAGTATCGAGTGAGACACTCAGTGAGTAGACTTAGAGAAACCGAAGAAACAAGGTTGCAAAACGAATTAAGAAGAGTTACAATGAGCAAAGTTCGTGAAAGACAACGACCGCAAGCGCATGAAAAAAAACAATGTATAAGAAGTGCGAATTAGAAGTAGAGATTACAGTTTGGCAGGTGAGGCATTCCGTTATAATCCCACTAAAGATTAAAATAAACAAAAAAATGTTATCATTGGAAAAATGCATCAAGTGTGTCAGTTTTGTGGTGCCAAGAAATTCAGTAGAGAAAACCAGAAATGTGCTGCACTAGTGGAAAAATTCGATTAGCATCATTGGAAGTGCCTCCACCAGCATTATTTCATCACATCACTAGAGAAACTTCGGAATCAAATTTTCTACAAAATGTGAGAGCATACTATGGTTACTTTCAAATGACATCATTTGATACTACTTCTACGAGCAGTGAAGAACATCAATGCAATAATATGTAAATTCAATAAATCAATAATATGTAAATTCAATAAATCAATAATATGTAAATTCAATAATGTAATCAATAATATGTTTTAATATGTTATCAATTCAATAATTTGTAAAGGACAAGTCTATCATAAAGTAGGATCATTGTTACCATTGCGAAACAAATCTCATAAATATTTGCAAGTGTATTTTATTGACGACAAACAAACGGAAGTCGACAAACGTTGCGCAAATTTAAGTGGACTGATACGGAAAATCATTGAAGATCTGCAGAAGGTTTTGTATAAGAACAATCAATTATTAATGAATCAATAGTAATAAAGCTGCTTAGAAAAATTAACGACAACCAGCAGTTGTACATTTGCCAGTACATTCATAAAATGGCCAACTAGTATATTTTACAAGAGAAACTGTAGAGGGCGTAGGCAGTGAATCACATGCGAATACAACATTAACTTGTCAAAGTGATCCATTTGTAGAACATTGTTATATGACGATGCACCATCATACTATACATGGAATGCAATAAGATGAATCTTTCAGTGAAGAAAGCAAGGAACTACAGCTAAAGGAATCTTCAAAAGTGACACAGTGAAATTCAGGGACTAACATGTTTTACAGATTTAAAAAAAAATTCGATGGATATGTATATGAAACGTAGAGAATCATTTCAGCGATTAGGATTACTGGAAAATGAGGGGAGTTGGCCCTTCGAGAAATTTCATTGACAGCAATCGCAGAACAAGTGAGAGTTCTATTTGCAACATTGACAACGTGTAGTAAATCGAATCCAAATAAGCATATTAAAATATGATATATTGCATTAGATCGACAAGCTCATTAGGAATTTAATAATTTAATCAAGCACTTATTTGTTTGGGGGATAAATACTTAGCAATAAGCAATCAAACTTTAGGTGAACTCGGAATGGATGCACCACAAAGAGATGGAACCGATGTATTGAATTCCGAAATATTGAAAGAGAAAAATTACAATGTTGATGAATTATTGCAATATATTGTTCAAAACAAACCATTGTTAATAGAAAGTTAAAAACAAGCTTATGATTTCACCATGGATCATGTGAACAGAGGTAGTGATGGAGTAATCTATTTGGCTGCATCGGGAGGACTGGAAAGACTATTTTGACAAATTTAATATTGGGTGAAATGCGCTCCAAAAAAGAGATTTCGCTTGCATCGGTATGATCTGGAAATGCTTCAACATTAATACAAGGAGGCCGAATTGTCCATTCTGCTTTGAAATTGTTAATAAATGTTGCAGAACAAGAATTTTCTGTTTGTAATGTAACAAGAGCATCTGTGCCAGTGCTTTTAAAGCAGTGTAAAATAATCATTTGGAACAAATGTACAAAGGCGCATAAAAAATCATATTGAGCATTAGATAGAACATTACAAGATCTCCGAGATAATTCAATAATTAATGAAAGGTGCATTAGTTAGACTTTCTAGAGATTTTATACAAGTTTCTAAAGTTTCCAGTTATTTCAGAATCAACTCCAGCAAATGAAACCAATGAATGTTTGATTATTATTTATTTATTGCAATTATTTCTCTAGCCTCGAGTGAAGAAAGTACAATTAACAACAAATATGACAGTTCATCTTTTGAATGATGACATCTTTGTACTCTAAAATTACCAAAAAAAAAAAAAATACATATATCCTATAAAAACAGTACCAAATTAACAGGTTCCCAAGTATTATAGAATAGCTTAAGTCAAGCATAAGAAAATTATACATTTTAAGCACAAAGATGCTATGTTTAACAAAAGATGCTACATGATAATATATTTGTAATGCATTAAATCTTATTTTTTCTTTATAAACAAATAGCTTCTATAAGATTTTCTATCATTGTTATCCATGTTTTATAACCCTCATTGTTGAGAAAAGTCACTCAACACTTGGTATACCTCTAAAGCAAAAATTGCGTTTGCTACTGATTGTATTATTGAAGGATAAGATTAAATTACCTTCTTAACATTTAATTTTAACATTTATACCCAGAATTTGGAAAAAGTAAATAATATTTTTATAAAAGAGTCCGGAGATGCATTTTTAAATCGATTTGCTGGACTCTGACTCCCTACATCTTCTTTCAAACCCTTCATGCTTGTTTTGGGAATCCTGCCTCACTGTTTGCAAATTACTGACAAGGCAGAAATTTGAGTTTGCAGAAATAATAATAATAAAGTAACGAAACTACTGTGACTACGCATCTGCAGAATCAAACAAGTAAAATAGGCGGGATAATATTCCAAACACTTATGCAGACGTTTACAGTTTCCCAGCTGCAACATTGCCTCTTTTATCCATTGCCATCCCTGAAACTCTGCAACAAATATTTATAAAATATAGACAAAACAACTATAACATTTGGGCTCAAAATCAATTGGTTTTTATTAAAAGGAATGGCTGATAGATGTTTATCATATTTTCGATTGCAAGTTGTGAGGCAGCTGCTATTAAATTGATCCTGAGAAAATACTTAGTGACTACTTCCCATTTGCTACTTACAACAAAGTGCTAGTTATAAACAGCGCTTGAATATATTTACATGTTTGGGGTTCCTCTTATTATTTTTTTTTTACTTTCGCTAGGTTTGATATTTTTCAATTTAGCTATTTTTTTTAATCGGCTATTATGGTCCAATAGAGGTTACAAAATAATTTAATTAGAAAATGAGGGTAAAGAAAAACGTTTTTCATTTTTCGTTAAAAACGTTGCAAACTGCATTCTTTAATAAAAGGGAATGATATCGAAATAAGTATGCGAGGCCAAACTAAAATTAAACAATACTTTGAGTTCTTTTTGAATCATAATGCCACTAGAATTAATCATAAAGTCTTTAGAATTCTAATGACTCTGAATTTCAATACTGAAGAAAATTTCAAGTTAATTATTATGTTTGAAAATTAGTTATTAATATTGATAGTGATTCATTAGTTCGTACCCAGGGATTCACAGATCATAGCGGTGTGCATCAGTATGCATGTAATTTTTACTTTAATAATCATGTTAACAGGACATTTTTAGACTTTGATGAAAGATTAAAATAGAGAATATCATTTGGCTCTAGTTTAATAAAAAATAGCAAACAATTAAATATTAGAATATTTCAATCAAAGTTTTATAATCAGTTGCAGACTAGAAGAAAATAATTTTATCAATAATGCTCTAACTTAACATGGCATAAAGCAAACGTAATACAAATGTTTGTTTAACATTTATATTATGTAAACTTTATATAACAACAATGATAGCAGTTTCAAACAAAATCTTATCGCATGAGATTGATTTTTTGGGGTGTGAACTTTCCATTGTTGTTGATAATTAAATTCGTGTTTCACTAAAATTTTCACCCTTAATGCTTTGTACAAAATATTTTCAGTGTTATTTATTCGAATAAAACAAACACATATTTTAATTTGAACTTGAAATTCAATTTGGACAAAGCAGAATGCTGTATTATATTTGTTAGAGAAATCTTTTTATTTGATTGATACGATTATTCATAAATATATTCCATACATATACATTAGTTGCTAAAATACAGACAATTTTATATTTCGTTTTTGAGAAATTAGTTTTTATATATTCTCTTAATCTTTTCGTATGTTCATGAAACGTAATATATTTTCCATTATTTCTTAAACAGTTCTTAAGAAACAATTTATGTTGGTTATTTTCTCCAAATCCATTTGAGGAAAGTAACCATTCAATATTTAACTTTTACAGGCAAACTGATATCAAATTAACCTCTTATGTTTAATTTTAATTGAGGAACCACATTATATTACACATAACTATTTTTTAACCAATGATTAATTATCGACTATTATTAAACAAACGATTATTATTAAACAAATGATTTATTTAAAAATAAATTTGTCAGATTAAAAATGTTTGAAATTCAACATTTTTGGATAGAAAATGATTTTGCCTTAGAAGGTTTCTTAACAATGAATGAAAGAAAAAAAAAGTTGGGGAAAAACAAATTCCAGAGAATTACTATCTGGAAGAGCTACTGGGTTGATTCTACAACTAACTGCAAAGCCTCCTTAAACCAGTTTATCTTTTTCTAAGCAAATAATTTCCAGCAATAAGTTTTCTCATTAAGTTTGTCTTGTGCTGATAATAAGTTGACTAAGCTAGCTCCTCTTAGGATAGAAAGCTTGAGCTTCTTTCGCCCAATGAAGCTCGACACATGTCGTTCCAGCACAGAAGAAGAAAAAAATGTACTAGATTTTTTATCAATGATGTATTGTAATGATTATTCCTTCCTCATACTCTAATAATAAAATAAACAACTTATAAACAGTTTTATTTATTTTTAATATTTTTTTTTCATTTTTGTTCAATAAAAAGGTGTGTGTTTCTTATCATATCATTATTTTGATTAAAACTTTCCTTTCTTTTTAAAGATTCTTCAAAATTTATGGGTTACATATTTTATTATATTAAAAAATATACATATTTTATAAATTTACATATTTTTTTACATGTTTTATTTTATTATAAATATGTATTCCGTAATCCATAAATTGCAAGGATTGTATGAAAATTCTATTGATTGCATAAAAAATATATACTTTGTAACCCATAAATTGTATTTCCCTTTCCTTTCATAGATTCTTCAATATTTATAGATTACATATTTTATTATATTATAAGTATACATACTTTACAAATTTATATATTTTTTTACATGTTTTATTTTATTATAAATATGTATTCTGTAATCCCTAAATTACATGGATTGTATGAGAATTGTATAAAAAATATGTACTCTGTAACCCATAAATTGTACTTTACTATCCTTTTAAAGATTCTTCAAAATTTATGGATTACATATTTTATTTTATTATAAATATGTACTCAGTAATCCATACAATTTATGGATTACAGAGTACATATTTCTAAATGAACAAAGATGTTCAAAATGTTTAGATGTTTTTCTTTCGAGTATATTGATATTGTTTATCTTAAAAATTTGTGTTTGTATTGATTATATTATTTTTAGAAGTATTGAGGATTTTTTATATATACTTTTTTTTATTTTATTAATTCTATATTCTTTTTCTGATGAAAACTAAATAAGAAATTTTACAATCGAGTGTCTCATAAAATGTGAATAAGAAACCATACATATACTTCTTTTACCTCTTTACTTCCTACGTGAATGAGAAATTTTGTACCCTGTGGTTCAATTTTCTCAAAAATTATTTATCTATTTATTTTTGTTAATCTTCTCTGTGAAATAGTTATAAAAATATTTTCAATAACAAATTTCTGATCATCATAATGGTTTAATTCCTTTTTCAAATTTAATTAATTTCAGAATTAAAACACTTGCATTTTATTGTTCACATAATACCATTATTTCATTAAAATATGAAGTTTAAGGTAATTTAAGATACAGATTTTTATACTTTTAAAAATAATATTTAAAATGTAAATAAATTTTTTATTTCAGTTTTTCAATAAATGCATTGATTAAATAAAGGTTTCGATTTGTGTTGTTCCAATTGTCCATCTTTTTTAAATGCTTTAATGAACAACACCAGGCTGCAATTTAAAATAAATTCCTATTAAATCTGCTTTGAAGTGCTAGTATTTGCTTTCGGTATTCCGGTATCAGTTCGAATATATTCCACAAGCATGAAACGTTTTGCGGTTCAAGATTGCAAACAATTAACGTGAACGTCAACAGAGTTTTAACTTAATCCAAAATGTACATACTTTAAAAAAGCTTGCTGTTTTATAATCGTTTTAAGTAGGGGTCATACAAACTTTTTAAACAAGGGGCGGGCCACTGATTTGTTTCATTACGTTGGGCGGGAGGAATAGAGAAAAAGAATCAAAAACTGTTAGTCCTGTAGGTTAAACTGTAAGTCCCGTAGTCCTGTAGGTTAAACTGTAGGTAATTAACCTAAAGTGTACACAGAATGGCCATAGAGCGACAAACCAAACTGAACCGCTTTTGGCGGGATTTTACACGACGACAGTCACAACAACACAAAGGTCATGATACGACAAGAGCGTAAAGTACGAATGAAAACAATAGTGTCTGCTACTGCGCAAACGCAGTTTGATAAGTGTCGTCATTCAGATTTACTACTGTGTCCAAAATGTAAGACCAATTTCCAATTTAAAATTCCCTGCCCTTATGGAATTTCAATTTTTTTGTTTTTTAGGATGCTGGCACTGTCCTTGACATCTGTGTGAAATTTTATGTTTCAGTTACGCTTGGCTTTGTGAGGCGCTAAAACTGATTTTGGCGATATTTGAAATATCTGAATTAATTGAGAAAAGAACTTGCATTAAGTTTTGTTTGCGAAAACGAATAGAATACTGAAGACAGCATTCGGTGAGCATTCCTATATCGAAAAGAAATGTTTAAAAGTGACATAAACAGTTTGAAGAAGGCAGCGAACGCGTTAAAGACGAAGAGCCCTCTGTCGACCATCAACCTCAACCGAAGAAGCTCACGCCCAAAAAATTAAAGATTTGGTTCTTTCAAACCGTCGATTTACAATTAGAGACCTTGCTGATGATGTTGGAATTTCAAAAGGATCGGTCAATTACATTTTGGCCCTCAAACGCGTCAAATCTCGATTAGTACAGAAAACAGTAAATGCTCCAGCTCACACTGCATTGATTCTTCGTGACTTTTTCGCCAAAAAGGAAATCCATATCATTCCACAACCACCGTATTCACACCGTGCGACTTCTGGCTATTCTCTAAACTCAAACTTCAATCGACTCAAAGCGGTGTCCCCGGTGTGGTCATTTACCACACCGGGGACACCGCTTTGAGTCGATTGAAGAGATTCAACATGAATCGCCTCGCGCTTTGAAGGCCATCCCTGCCGATGACTTTTTAGCATGCATTGAGGATTGGAAAAAAGTTGGCATAAGTGCATTGTGTGCGGAGGGGATTATTTTGAATGCGATGAAATAAATGTGGAAGAATAAATAAAGAGTTTTTGAAAAACAAAAATAATTCGTTTTACTTTTTGGGCACAGTAGTATAAAGAATAGTTTACTTTTTTTCTAAATGCACTTCGTAGTTATTAATAAAATAAATAAAAACGTAAGTAAAATTTCAGATATTTTTAACAGAATGAAGAAATTTTCCGATCATTGTAATGATGTACATGTTTTAGTTATATCTGCTGAAAGTTAAGAATTTTTCATTAAACTGACGTAGTCACCAAAATTCATAAAGAAGAATTGTACAATTATCCCAGAAAAAAAAATGTATTATTCTGAAAACAAATATATGAATCTGATGATGATAATTGACTAAATGGTTAAAATTCTACAGACAAATTTTGATAAATAAACTATGTGATTATCTATTATTAAAAATTATGATATTGATTTTTGAATGTTTACCGTACAAATAATTTTAGTAAATAAAGTTCTAAGAATTGTTTAAAACAAGAATATTTCATTTCTGAATATAACTTAGTTTTTACTTATTGCAATATTAAACATGTCTACTTTGTAAGGACTAATGAATAAAATACTACAATGTACAAAAACCAAAATTTATGAAAAGAGTTTTAAAACTTTGTTTAAATGTGTTAAATATGCATTAATTTGTTAAAAAAAATTAAACTTAAATCTCATTTATTTGTAAAATATACACATTATATTTAAAAAGAAATGCAGGATATCAGAAACGAGATTATTTAAATTTAATTGTATCATACATTTTTCCTTTAAAATTCTTAGTAAATTTCTGTGAAGAGTGGGATTTGACTACATGCTTCATAGTTAATTATACATATATAAACATTTTATACTAAAACTTTTCAGTATTTAGGATAAACTCCTCAAGTAATAGTTATGTCTTAACACTTGATCTAATGGTAATCTGCTCCGCCAGTTAACCATTAGATGAAGAACAGAAAAACTTACAGAAGAACTTAAGATCGATTAGTTACTGCTTTCAGAAATAAAGTGATTCTATGGCAATTGTGACAGTGCGTGTAAGCGTTCGTATAAACAACCAGGCTGTCTAGTAGGAGTTTTTAGATTTTTCTCACATGTATCAAGCAAACACGGGACAAGTTATTCCCCAAAAGTCCCAAAAGATTTTCGGAAACCAATGGCCTTCCAACAGTGCTTTTCATTGGACTATTCGTTTTATATGTAAAGTATTTAGTTTGTAGTTTACACTGAAGTGACAAAAGTCATGGGATACCTCTTAACATCGTGTCGGCCCTCCTTTCGCCTGGCGAAGTGCAGCAACTCGACGTGGCATGGACTCAACAAGTCGTTGGAAGTCTTCTGCAGGAATATTGAGCCATGCTGTCTCGATAGACGTCCATAATTGTGAAAGCGTTGATGGTGCAGGATTTTGGGCACGAACAGACCTCTCAATGATGTCCCATAAATGCTCGATGGGATTCATGTCGGGCGATCTAGGTGGTCAGATCATTCGTTGGAATTGTCCAGAATGTGCTTCAAACCAATCGCGAACAGTTGTGGCCCGGTGACATGGCGCATTATCATCCATAAAAATCCCATCGTTGTTTGGGTACATGAAGTCCATGAATGGTTGCAAGTGATCTCCAAGTAGCTGAACATAAGCATTTCCAGTCAATGTTCGGTCCAGTCGCACCAGAGGACCAAGTCCATGCCATGAAAAAACAGCCCACACCATTACGGAGCCACCACCAGCTTGAACAGTGCCTTGCTGACATTTTAGGTCCATGGCTTCGTGGGGTCTGCGCCACACTCGAACCCTACCATCAACTCTTACCAACTGAAATCGTGACTCATCGGACCAGGCCACGGTTTTCCATTCATGTAGGGACCAACCGATATCCTCACGTGCCCACGAGAGTCGCTGCAAGCGATGTCGTTCTGTCAGTAAAGGCACTCGAGTCGGTCTTCTGCTGGAATAGCCCAAGAAAGCCAAATTTCTCCGCACAGTTCTAACAGACAAGTCCCTTGCACGTCCCACATTGATTTCTGCGGTTATTTGACGCAGTGTTGCTTGTCTGTTAGAATTTACGACTCTTTGCAGACGTCGCCGCTCTCGGTCGTTAAGTGCAGGCGGTCGACCACTGTGCTGTCCATGGTGGGATGTTATGCCTGAAATTTCATACCCTCGGCACACTCTTGACACAGTGGATCTGGGAATGTTGAATTCCCTAACGATTTCCGAAATGGCATGACCCATGCGTCTAGCTCCAACTAACATTCCGCGTTCAAAGTCTGTTAATTCCCGTCGTGCGGTCATCATCACGTCAAAACCTCTTCACATGAATAACTTGAACAGAAATGAAAGCTCTGCGAGAGCACTGTGCATTTATACCTGTTCTACGCGATGCTACTGCCATCTGAAAATTTGCATATTGCTATCCCATGACTTTTGTCACTTCAGTGTATATGTAAAGTACAAGGTCCACAGGTGCACACTCGCTTCCCCGGCCTATAATTGCCATGTATATAATGTATAATAATGAAACTAACTATATATTCTTTATAATATTTACTTAAATTATTTGTATATTAATAAAATAATTCCACCCGTGATTTAATTTTTAAAGGTATTTTATTACTCCAACACTCTTTCAGAAAAAAAATTCATGTTCTATTTCTAAGCAATGCGGAGCAAAGCAGTAAATATTTTTTTGCTCAAAAACTTATTTTTTTCTGCTCAAGTTTTACGTGATAATCTAAAATAGGGATGTACAATTCATTGCCCACCCCTGTTATAGATGTGAACCATTTAAATATCACAAATATCACGTAAAAGGTGCAGACTTATTTTTCTGAAATTTCCCAGGGTTATTATACAATTTAAAAAAAAAAAATGTCACGAGATTTCGTCAGTTTAGGTTTGTAAAGTTAAAAAAATTTTTCATTGTATGTGTGTGCAATTTCCCAGTTTAATTCCATAATAGATCAATAAAAACTCAAATAGTTATTTTCAAGAATGAAATTTACAAGCCTAATGGCAGATGAAAATCTTTAGAATCCATTAAAGATATATTTTGATCGCATCAAATAGAAATGGATCAGTTTTATTGAAGCATCATACATATCTCACTATTTAAAAAAAAATATATTCATTTTAATGTTGGAAAATAAAATAAATAATAATAAAGTATGTTATTTTTACAATTTAAATACCAAAAACAATTTCTATGTTTTAAAAAATTATTAGTACTCTTTGACCTACTCCATAATTGTTTTAGAAACAAATGAAAAGAAATCGTAGATTATATCTTTTTTTACTTATTTGTCATGGTGAATACCGTATAACGTATTTTATTTGATAAACATTCGTTTAAAATGAATTATAATTATAATTAATATATTTTATGCGAAGCCCGAATCAATTTTTATTAAATGCTCCTTGAATAACATTTATATTCTTGTTTTTCATTATATAAATAAGCTGTAATGTATTTAATACATAATATATAAATATATTGTAATATATTTCATAAATTCTAATTTTAATATATTTTATGCGAAGCCCGAATCAATTTTTATTAAATGCTCCTTGAATAACATTTATATACTTGTTTTTCATTATATAAATAAGCTGTAACGTATTTAATACATAACATATAAATATATCGTAATATATTTCATAAATTGTAATTTCAATAATTGTGTTATATTTATTAATATAATAAATTATAATATATTTAATTGTAATAATTCATAAGATATTTTTCCTAATATTTTCATAAATTGCTTACAGAATAAATTGCATGAAATCTTTTTCATAATTTAAAGTAAATTTTTCCAGTAATCGCTATGCATATGATGTATAATGATAAAATTAAATATGTACCACTTATATTTATCCATTTAAATTATTTGTATGTTAATAAAATATTTCTGTATGTTAGTGATTTATTTTATTACTATAATACTCTTTAAGGCTCTCTAAGTCTCTCTTTCTAAGGCTCTACAATAAGTCAGCATATAAAAATTTTTTCTCATAAGAACTTTTCTTCTAATTAGTTTCATGAGATAGTCTACAACAGGAATGTGCAACCTTTTTGCTTCCTTGGAAAAATTATTTCTTGTTAAGCAATTAAAATATTAATTTAAGGATAACTACTTAACAAAAAAATGATGTAGAACAATAATCGCTAGATGCATTTCAAAGGAAGATTTTTTCTAATCATTGGCTTACTAAAATGTCTTAGATAACTGAAATAAGAAGCATTAATTCCATTTTTAGTTTTATGTAAAAAAATTAATTTAATAATTGTATAGAAATTCTAATATTTTAAAATTCACGTGACTTGTATTCTCTCCAGAACTGCAATGAATACAATCCACCATAAGAATATAAATTTTCTTGAAACATTTCGCTTTACTCATTTATATATTGTAGAAATTCTCACACAATTGTAATATGCTATTTGTTTTTAAAAATGTCACCAGATGGCATCAGTATTTAAAGTTAGTATTTAAAAGCCTTGACTGAGGTGGGAAAAAAGTGTGCGACTACATTATAATCCATATGCGAATTTTTTTTTTCCGAGTGAAATTTAAAAAAAAATAGGAATAAAAGCTTACTATCAGATGGCTAGGGAAATTATCGAGGATAGAATTTAAGTGGATCGAATAATGTATAGATTGTGTGTATGATAACATCGGTGGGCCTCATGTTCCACTTAATCATACATAGATGAATAACTTTTTCTGAAACAACTTTACTTGCTTCACCAATTAACATGGAATTTGTATCATTTTAGGTATTAAAAATACAAAAAATGAATCTGTGCTTAATTTAATTTTACTTTCAAATTTTTGACGGAATTTCATATTCTTATTTAGTGATCAAAACGTCTTGCCGGTATGATGATTTTTTTTTTTTTAATCCTTCAAATGAAAGGCAGTTAAATCACTTTTCTATGACATTTTTAGCTAATTGTCATGTTGGATAATATATTTTGCATATTATCTGCTAAATTTTTGCTTAACAAGTATCATTAAAATTAATACATTTTATTAACGGCCAGAAACCTTTTTTTTTTTTTTGTGACTAATGAATTCAATAAGTTGTAAAAAGGTTCTTAGTGTCTTGTAAAATGTAACTAATATAAAAATTATATGATTTTCGTATTTCTGCGTAAACTGTTTATTAAAAAAAAATACCGCATGGAATGTTCGTATATTAAAAAAGTTAATTTTAGGTAAAGTTGGAGTTCATTTAAAGTTACATTTATTATTTTCCTTTCAGACGAAAGCTCATAATCATTTAAAAATCGCAAATTCTGCTACTAGAAAAAAAGAACAAACGTAAAAACATAAAATTCATTAGTAGCATATAACAATTACAGATAAATAAGTTGATGGTGGCTGAAGTTATAATCCCAAAACTAAAAAAATAAACTAAAAAAAAAAAAAAAAAAAAAAATAAATAAATAAAAACTGCGGTTCAGATTTTTCAGTTTTAATATCTATTTCTATTACTAATTTACAATTTTATTTAATTAATTGGATTAATATTTAAAAATTAATGTATATGTATCTAGAAATTGTTTGAGGTAAGTAAATTTATATTTATTTAACAGCATATAATATATCATGTAACATATTTCTATAACAATTATTGATGCAGACGATGCAAGCATGAATGGTGACATCAATTTTATGAAATAAAATACATTCAACTTCGGGTTAAATTATCATGTTTGAAAATATCATCATAAATCATATAAAATTGGCGAAATGCAGGTATGCTGGTATAAAGGTTGAAGTCAAAGGCTTCCAAGTTTATGTAATATTTTTAAATGGTTGTTCTTTCTTTCCAGCATAAGAAAATATTTCAGTTCATGTCAAAATCAAAAAGTTTTAATATCAATAAAAAAGAAGGACAGGCATAGAAAGGATGCAAACCTTTTAGTGAGTTTTAATAATAATAATAATAATAAAAAGAAATCTTAATAATTTGTTTCCTTTTTCCTTCGCATAATAAATTCATACATCTCTCAAGAATATATATTTAATGATTTCAAGAATACTTGAATTAAGACATGAACTCCCAGTATATTAAAATCATCAAAAAACTGGAATATATTTTTTAAATGTTAGGTTATATTCCTTTTATTTATATTTATTCATGAATACTATACGATCAATATAACTATCAATAAATTGATTATAAAGTATGACATATTTAGATTATATTTAATGATTCAAAACAAATTTCCTAAAAATGAATTTTTTTTAGCATTTCCATAAAATTAACGAATTTTATGTAAAATATGGAATTTATAATACTTTAGAAGGAAACACAGTTTTATATACAGAGTTATTTTATATGTAAATATCATTTTTTCAATCTTAATCGAACTTAAAAATTAATTATAATAAATTATTAATTATAAAATAATTACGGTAATTAAAGTAAGGCCTAATTATTTAACTTATTTAAGTTAAATAATTAAAATAATTAAATATTAATTATTAAAATAATTGTAGTAAAAAAATCATCTGTAAAACACTTTTTTATATAAGAAAAGTTTTAAGTAAAAATAAATAGATGGCAGCACTAAAGTTGAATCTAAGTAGATAAGTTTGCTTTGAGTTGAAACTAGATGGCGCCACGATAATTTGTATTAGGTACTTTTTCAGTAAAATATATAAAGTTTGGCGAGGTTCAGGAAGGGAAGACGGCTATGAATGCATACGCTTAATCCGAAGATAAAATAAATAAATAAATAAATAAATAAATATTAATAATAATAATAATTAAAAGCTAATTTAATATTACAATATTGTCTTAATAAGTCCAATATTTAGACAAATTATATACAAAATATATAATGTGATTCCCTAAAATTATGCAATTTTCAAAAATTTCATTTAAAAATTAAATTGATATTAATATTAGTTCAAGACTTTAATTTTAAGTGATCATTACCACAAAACGTAATAATTTTTATGAAAATTTTCGAGTATTCAATCATTTTGGACACATCAATTAAACTCTTAAAAACTTTTATACATTTTATATTTTTTTGCAGAGAATTTAACAAAATTATTGAAAAACATTAACTTCTCTGTGAATGCAAGATACATACTTCTTGTACTCATGTATTTATATTATAAATAATTATTATGCACCTTTTTCTAAAATATCAAATAAAACTTTTGAAATGAATGAATTTTATGATTCTTGTATGCACAATCTTTTAGAGATATTCTTTATGATGACAATTTAATAAATGTTTCTTATATTCCTTTTTTATAAGTGAATTTATAGTGAAAATTAAGAAATCCTTACAATTAATAGATAAAAAGAAGGGCAAAATTCTGCAGATTTTCTGAGTTTCAAGAATAAAAAGACCAATAATTATCTTATTATGGGTAAAAGCATGTTATAACTAAATTTATTTTTATGCTACTAATTTCTTATCTGACAGTATTAAGTGAACAGCAAGCTGTTATACTCAAAAATTTTTTTGTATAAATTTTTAATTTAAGAATTAAGTAACAACAAATATTATTTAATCATTCCATAATGTTCTCTTAAAGGAAAATTCTTAAAATTTTTTTTAAATGTCTTGGAAGAATCTGAAAGATGTATGATTTATCAAAATTCTTTTAAGAATATTTATCCATTAATGTTATTTTACCAGAAACGAGAATTAAGCTGTTCTAATTAATTAATTCTGCTAAAATATGGAATGCTGCATATAAAAGTAGAATTTTTGAAATTTTTTTCAAAAGGATTAGAATTTTTTTCTAAAAATTGGCTAAAATGTGTTTGAAAAATCTCTATTTAACAGTACAACTTTTTTTTTGTTACATTTTGAGAATAAAATCTTTCATAATAATACAGTTTCCTACTTTTGCATATATATGTGTACTTCTACTTTGTCAGCGGCCTGGTGATCAGTTGGCTAGAGCTCCACCATTTGGTACCACAGGCTCCAAGTTCGGTTCCAGAGAATGGCATGGAAATTTGATAGTGGTTTGGAATCCAGTTTAAACTGAAGGTCCCAGTCTGTTTATCCCTCGTGTGAACAAGATGACCGTAGAGCACCAAACCTAATTTAAAGTGAACTTATAAGTATATGGACTTTTAAAACCATTTTTTTAATTTTCTGTAGAAAAAAATCCCTATATATCAGGTATATTATTCAGGATAAAATAGTATGTACTTAAGTAAAAAATGCTCTCCTCCTTTTTCTTTAAAAATTTAATTTAATGTATATAATTAGAAAAAAGGTGTTATTTTTTTATCATAATATTCATCAATACAATTTAATACTTTTAATGATAAATTTAAAAGGATCGTTCTTTTATTTTTCAAAAATGCAAAACTTCACTGATACTGCAGCATTTTATTTAATAACGTTTAAGAAATGAAATTAATTTTATCATACATTTTACAGATTTAAAACAGACTGTATAAGTAGCAAACACTAATATTAAGCTAAATCTATTGCATGAATCATTATATTTTCTTAGGGAAAAAACCCCTTGTTTAAGTATTCAGCTTTAATGGTGCATATTTCCTTACGAGTCAAAAATTGATAACTTTAACACTTTTTATCATAAATCATAAAATTTGACTCCATTTCGAATGAAGTTTTGGTAAATTTTATAATGAAATTTAATCTTGAAGGATTTGATTTCATTTTGTAATTCAATAAATATATTTAATAAAATAATATAAAATAGGTACACAAAAATAAAAAGAAAATCATCAAATTTACTCTTAATTTCCCCCAAAATAAGTTTTGAAAAATAAAATGTACAACTTAAATTTTTATACCAAATAGAAGCTAATTATATGTTCATTCTGCAAACTTCAAATTATTAAATATTAGATTTTTTTTTTCAAATTTTAAAAAAATCTAATATTTAATAATTTTTAATAACAAAAAAAAGTCCTAAAATTTTAAATTGTTAAAAGTTTTAATATTTATCATACTATATATTAAAATGTGTTGGCCCTATTAACAAAACCGATATTCACATAATAAAGAAAAATCATGCACATTCTTTTATCTCCTCAATTATAGCTTTTTTAAAGTTTTTAAATTTTTAATTTTTTTCTGATTTTCACAAGTGTCCATAATTTTGTTGAAATGTCTGAAAATCAGAAACTGAGAAAATCACATTGAAAAATAAAAGACACTTTAAATGGTCATTTTTGACATTTAAATTTTTGTTATTGTAGTCGTAATTTTTATCCGGAACATTAAAAATAAGATGCTTTGTTGAGGAATGACTATTGAGGATTAAATGCAAAGGAACTTGCCCAGTGCAATTATAAAGGTAATAAAAAAGAGGATTGTAAATTTTAAAATAAATATTTTTTTAAAAGGAAAAAAGAAGTAACAGTAGGCAGGAGTTTAGCAAAAATTGTTATTATTTATTTAAAATTTATTATTATTATTACTTTTATTTTTTGTGATTATAAAGAATTTTATTTATATTTTTATTCGTAGGAGTATAATTTTTTTGAATTAAATTACGAGTGAATTAATGAGGAAAAAATGATAAAGGAAGTAGAATAAAAAAAAATTCAGTGATGTTATGAGTATGCATGACAATTTCAAATCCATTTCTTTTGTAATATCACTAAATATTAATCAATTGTCGCTGAAAGATTAAGTATAATAAATTTAACAATGCCTTTTTTAATAATAATTAATTTAAGAATAATAATAATTAATTTAATTTATTTCTTTTGAGTTGAGTAATTTTGTATGAAACTACATACATATTAAAACTTAAAAGTTTTAGAAAATGAAGCTTTAGAAATTAATTTCCGATGTAATTTTATGCAGAATTTGCTGCTAATATACCATTTTATTCTCAACCAATTAAACACAAAGCACTTAAAAGATGTCGATAGGAAAGCAGATAGAAATAGGATCGAACGTGTATCACTGATTTTTTTTATAATAAAGCTCATTTGTCGAAATCAATGAACGATTGAATATCTGAATTTGTCTATAGTTTTGCACACAAATAATCACACGCTTTTCCAAATCCTTGTTCAAAATATACTATTTTAATGTATTTAAAACATCTCTCGAGAATTTTTTTTTATGAACTACAAAAATATTATAGTCCATTTTGGTCATTTTCATAAGTGTACCTTCATAATTTTTATAATTTGATAAATCGTACCACGAGGCCGTTTTTAATCAGTGTTTCAGGTTTGGTTATATAACTAAGTTGACTGATACGTGGTGGTACATGAAGCCTTTCAATGCCCCCTTAACTTTATATACCCACCCAACAAGAAGATCGTCGACTGAGAATCAAGTGTCTCATTAGAGAATCGAGTTACGGAATACGCAGTAACTTCGATCCAGTCATTAAGATTGTAATTGTGACGAGCAAATTTATGTAATTTAAAAGTGAAATAAAAATCGAGTAATCTATTTTTATATATCATAATAAAGAATTAAAACACAGCAATATATTAATTTTTTAGACGAATTGGTAATAGGAGACTTCATATTTGACTGTTACGTTTTTAATAAAATCATATTATATCCAACATCAGAAGTCATCGATTATCAAAAGAGAGGAAGAGAAAATTATAATCCAGGAAAAATATATTCTTAAAATATATGAAGAAAATTGTGGTAGAATGACAAAATGTTTATAAAAAAAACTAAGCTAAAATCATTATGATAAATCTAATATTTTTTTATGTTCTAATATAGTCAAATGTAAATTGAGATTGGGAAGTATAAGGAAGACAAATACTGAAGTAATTATTATTTATTATTAATTATAAGTAAATCAAATTTATGATGCATATAAGTAAAACTAGGAAAATTTACATATTTTAACTGCAATGCAATGAAGAGTTTTGAAAATTATTTATTATATGTCAAAATAAATTGTATATAAGATGATGATGATTACATAATTATTCGTATTCAATAAGATAAGATGATTACGTATTATACGTATTCAATAAGATAAGATGATTACATATTATATGTTTTCAATGTAATTTCAATTACTGTAGAAATTATGAAAATCTTCACTTATATTAGGTTGGGGAAAAAGAAATCCATTATTTTTTCGATAGATGGCTGTAGTGATCGATATCACGTAAAGTATCAATTAAACAATTTCAGATTTATGCTCGTTAGAAAGGTGGCACTTCGTACTAAAATAATTCTTTTTCTGTTTTTTGTTTGGTCCATTCAGTTGGGAGTTACAGGATGTTAAAAATGGAAGTGAACAAAGAGAAAATTCGGTACATTTTACAGTTTTTCTTTGACAAAGGCGAAAATGCAAGCCAGGCGGCTAAAATTGTGAATGGTGTTTATGGTTCCGATACTGTAACAGCCAATTATGTGCAATTTTGGTTTCGTAGATTCCGTTCCGGAATTTTTGATGTTAAAGATGCACCTCGCACAGGTAGGCCGGTCGTCGAAAATGTCGATAAAATCGGAGAAATGATCGAAGTTGACCGGCATGTTAGCAGTCGTAACATCGCACAGGAGCTAAAAATCGACCATAAAACAGTTTTAAACCATTTACACAAAGCTGGATTTAAAAAGAAGCTCGATGTTTGGGTGCCACACCAATTAACAGAAAAAAACATGATGGATCGAATTTCCATCTGCGAAGCCTTGGCCAAACGGAATGAGATAGACCCATTTCTTAAACGGATGGTGACTGGAGATGAGAAATGGATCACATACGATAACCCTGTGCGAAAACGATCGTGGTCAAAGAGCGGTGAAGCACCTCAAACGGTGGCCAAACCAGGACTAACGGCCAGGAAGGTTCTGTTATGCATTTGGTGGGACTGGAAGGGGATTATTTATTATGAGTTGCTTCCATATGGCCAAACACTAAATTCTGATCTCTACTGTCAACAACTGGACCGTTTGAAGATAGCGATTGACCAGAAACGGCCAGAATTGGCCAACAGGAGAGGTGTCGTGTTCCACCAGGACAACGCTAGGCCACACACATCTACAGTGACTCGCCAGAAACTTCGGGAGCTTGGTTGGGAAGTTTTAATGCATCCGCCATACAGTCCGGACTTGGCACCAAGCGATTATCATCTTTTTCTTGCATTGCAAAATTTCTTTAATGATAAAAAATTGGCATCTAGGGAGGATTGTGAAAATCGACTACTAGAGTTTTTTGCAAATAGAGACCAGGACTTCTATGAGAGAGGCATTATGAAGTTACCTTTAAAATGGCAACAAATCATACAACAAAACGGTGCATATTTGACCCAAATCGGACAATCCGAAGCATGTTAAATAAAGTCCTGAAGTTCATATAAAAATAATGGATTTCTTTTTCCCAATATTATATGTAATTCGCAATAATACTAGTACAAACTATTCTCAATGCAATATTCTCAAATTTATGGTTGAAGATTTATTTAGTAGGATATTTTTAATTCTGAAAAACTTTTAATTACATATATAACTAATAAAAAACTTTTTTTGATAGGATATATTTTTTTTTCATTTTAGAAAATCAATTTTGCAATAGTTTTTATAGAAAAAAATAAATTAAAATTTCAAACAAATACTTTTTTTTTGCAGATTATGCAGAAGCCATTCTTACTGAATTTCTTAATTACAAATCTTTTATACTGGCAACTTTTGCAAAGACAACCTGCCATGTCAAACTACCAATGATTAGAAAGTAAAGAAGATGCAGAGCACGTTTTTAAATCGGTACCAAAGAATAGAATCACAAAAACTAAGCAGCATGAATAGATCCTTAATTTTCCGTCACCTTCTTCAAATAAAATCTAAGAGGCAAAAAAAAAAACAACAGCAACAATTTTTCTAAACAGAATCTGTCGTACATAAAAAAATAAAATAATTTTATATGATTTAAAACTTGATAAGTGCAAATAGCTCTTATCAGCTTTCCTTCTAAATTAATTTTTTTTCAAATTATCAAATATGTTTTTTATGTACATAACTAATAAAGTAATATGCAAATTTAGTCAATTTGCATATAGCTTTGAAGTTGTTTTTTTATTTTTACATTTCAAAAATATTTGTTACTTTTCAAGACATAGGCGAATTTTCACGTTATAGGCTAATTTATTTCAAGTTATATGTATACTTTTAATTTTATAAGAAAATATGTTGTTCCTTATATTGTAAAATTCCTTGTATTGTAAATTGTTGTAAAATATTTGCTACTTTTCAAGTCATAGGCAAATATTCAAGTTATATGCAAATATATTTCAAGTTATATGTAAGTATTTCTTTAAGTTAAATGCATACTTTTAACCTTATATGGAAATATGTTGTTCCTCGTATTATGTCAACTGTGTATAGTAAATCAAATATTTCAAAACAAATTTAAGCTATTTCTTATGAAGTAGTAAATGTTTAACTGGAATAAAAATTGAATGAAGTTTTTTCCTTAAATGTTTAGATGGGTTTTTTTTTTTTTTTTTTTTTTTTTTTAAATATTGGTTTCATTTGTCGCTCTACGGTCATTTTGTGCACACCTTTTGGTTAATCAGACCATGACCTACAGCTTAACATGGGTTCCGAACCACTAAGCTGTAGAAAAATGCAAGAATGTATGCTGTGTATGCTAAGAATCCACTTTCCACCACTATTTCACCATGAAACATCCATGCCACCACCAGGATTTGAATTTGAAGCTTGTGGTATCAAAGGCCACATAGCTAGTCAATTGGCCATCAGGGTGCCTTTTCGGAATATTGGAGACTGGCCACTAATACAATAGTTTTTGTAGCAAATGCGATATTATCCAGGTGCTCTACTTGGAATATGTTACATTACATTCACAAGAGGGAAATACGAGAATAACTGTTTCTAAATCCCAAATCGTGTTGGAGAATATCAGAAAACTCTCACCAAGTAACTGACAGTCGATACGAGACACTTTATCAGTACATCCACCAAATCTACTTGTTTTTCAAAATCAGTAAAAGCTCCACCAGCGGGAATCAAATTCTTACCTATTTGCATATGAATTATGAGAACTAACACTTGAAGTGAAATTAGAACCGAACTTTTAGACTTATTTTTAATAAGTAAAAAATAAATAAATCTATCTCATATTAGTAACTAGCATTATTTTTGATTTATATTTCTTAGTAAGAATTTATTGAACGAACAAATAATTTTTTTTTCTCTAATACCCCTTTATGAAAGTACTGCGAATACTTAAATGACCACTAGAAGTTTCAGAATCTTCTGAGAGTATTTTTTTAATACTTTAAAATCTTCTTACTATAAAGAAGCAATTTGTAGCATACAAGATTAGTAATAGGATTTGTGAACGAAAACTCCAAAATTCAGACCTCTGGGCTGAATTTATTTTTGCTATAAACTTTTTTCCTTTTAAACCACAAAATATTTTGAAAGTGGCACTGCAGTTTTTTATTGCAGAATAAAGGTCTATGATTGCTTATTTCTTCAGTTTTCCCCTTTTAAACAGTTCTATTGAGATAATTTGAATTCAATATATGATAATAATTTCAAAATTAAACTTTATATTTATTGAATTAAACAATAAATGGATACTTCATTAGCAGAAATATTATACAAAATCTGCTTACGAACATTTATTTTATGAATCAGAAATATTATATAAAACGCTTTATTTTTTCTTAGGTTTTTATTTTTTGTATACACTTCATTTTGCGGTGGTAGCTTAAAGCTATTTATTAAAGTAAATTTTAATTTATCAAAAGTTCATACTAATACACGAACTTAAAATCAATGAAAAAAAAAATTAAAAATCAAAAAATAATTCAATCACATTTACACAGGTCCATGTTATAGTGACATAATATTTTTATAATTGCCGTGAAATATTAACTTTTGTGTTTAAATTGTTAAAAGTAAATTATTGTTATATATTTATTCCCTTTATTTATGTAAGCAATGTAAAGAAAAACCAAAAAGTATAAATTATAAAAATTAAATTAAATTAAAAATTTGATGCGTTATATATTACATCGATTTAATATATATTTTAGCATTAGATTCACTTTTTGTAATCACTAAATTCAAAAGTTGCTTGTCAAACAGTTTCTTTCATCGATTGTTTTAATATCGATGCTTGAAAATGTTTATGCATATGCAACAAAATAATATTTTAAACAACAGTATAAAGCAACAGTTTTAATAACAGTTTAATGCTTTTCAAACAGTTTCTTTCATCGATTTTTTTAATATCAATGCTTGAAAATGTTTATGCATATGCAACAAAATAATATTTTAAACAACAGTATAAAGCAACAGTTTTAATAATAGTTTAATGCTTTTCAAACAGTTTCTTTCATCGATTTTTTTAATATCGATGCTTGAAATGTTTATGCATATGCAACAAAATTATATTTTAAACAGTTTAATACTATTCAAACAGTTTCTATGCATTGATATTTTAATATAGATGCTTGAAAATATTTATGCATATGCAACAGAATTATATTTTAAACAGTTTAATACTTTCCAAACAATTTCTATGCATTGATATTTTAATATAGTTGCCTGAAAATATTTATACATATGCAACAAAATTATACTTTAAACAGAAGTTTAAAGAAACAGTTTTAGCTATAGTTTAATACTTTTCGAACTGTTTATAGACATCAATTTTTTAACATCGATTCTTTTTTTAAATATCAATGCTTGAAAGTATTTATGCATATGCAACAAAATAATATTTTAAACAACAATTTAAAGAAACAGTTTAATTCTTTTCAAGCAGTTTCTATGCATCGATTGTTTTTAATATAGATGCTTGAAAATGTTTATGCATATGCAACAAAATAATATTTTAAACAAAAGTTTAATACTTTGCAAGCAGTTTCTACGCATCGATTTTTTTAGTATTAATACTTGAAGATATTTATGCATATGCAACAACCATAAAGCGCAATTTATAATGGAACAATCCTATATAATAAATGCAATGGATTCTTGGAAAATACATTTCGAACAGCTAATGTCTTGGAAGCCAACAGCGTTAGTTTAAGAAAATAAATAAAATCCAACCTAGATAAAGATCCTACGTCTAAGGATAGAATATAATTGATTGTTAAAATAGAACAATCCTATGTAATATATGATGAATTATTGGTAAAAAGAATCGGCTAATCGGCTAATACCTTGAAATGGTAAAAACATTTCTTAAACTAATGTCTTTCTTCAAGACATTTTATATTTGATGCATATATATTAATATATATATACTGAAATATAATAGTACATATTTTTATTTAATATAGCACATATTTATTAATGTTGTCGTTTCTCAAAATTCAATTTATTGGAATTAAGATTCACGAAACAACATCATATTGAGTCACATGTTTGTATAAATATTTTTATTGTAGATTTTTGACATTTAAGCTGTTTGGCTTAAGTGCTTCAAAAAGTTTTTTAATGGTATGCCATTTCAAGCTGTAGTTAAGCATTTAAATTCGAAATGTTCTCTTTTGAAATTGTTTTTAGATTCTTTTTTATCGTCATAGTACAAAATGAAATTATTTAAATATTGCTATCATAATTGAAGTTAAAATATTTTAAATGGAATTTTTGAATCATAATAAAACTATTAAATTTTTTAAGAAATATGGAAGAGAAGCATTTAATTTTTATTAAAAAAACTGGTTTTGTTTTAAGCAAACATTCTGTAACTTGAAAGAAAAACAAACCATTAAGAAATGCTGATTAAAATGAAATGCGAAGTTAACGACAATTTGTACACAAATTTAATAAGCTATAACGATAACTAAAATTATGATTAAACGATTCGAACAGTTTAATGATATGCAAAAAAGGATTACTTAGCCCAAATATTTAAGTAGGTAACATTTATTTTATTATTAGGATTTCAGATACCAACTTTTAGAAGAATTTTCATAGATTTTATTAATTTTTGAGTAAATAAAGAATAGTTAATTAAATTTCTTACAATTTAATAAAAAAAAGTAATAGCCACTTGAATTAATAAAATAAGTAAGTTATTTAAATAATTCAAAACTTTTAAATCGGATAGAAAATCTGATTGAAAATATTTAGCATCTGTTATGTTGCGATGATCTTTTAGGTATTTAAAATTTCTGAAACTTCATGGATATTCTTTTCATAACAAAAAGCAACATCTTGAATCAATGTTGCAATGTCCAATGTGCAATATTGTGCTGGCAATGTCTTGCTGCAAGCAAAGTCGGCAATCAATGTCTTGCTGCAATCCAATGTCCAATGTCCAATCAATGCTTATTGCAATGCAGAGCAACTATGAAAAATTATCATAAGACAGAAATTGGATCATACTGTAATTGACAACTTCATACTCCTAGAGAGTGGCCTGGTTGCCAATTGGCCAGCGCTACCACACACTTCAAGTTCGAATCCTAGCGGTGGCATGGGTGTTTATTAGTGGTTCGGAATCCACGTTGAATTATAAAATAAAATTAAATTTAAAGTAAAATTAATTCGGACTCATAATTATTAGTCCCGGTCTAATTAACCCAAAGTGTGCACAAAATGACCGTAGAACTCCAAACCTAAGGAACTGTAAGGCAATTTTTAGAAACTAACGGGATTGTGAAATTTTCAAAATAATTTTATGCACTTTCTCTTAGATTGATATTATAACGGAAAAATTGACATTGTATCTTTATTGAAGTATAATGCTGGACAACAAACAAGCAAAAGGGGTATTGTTGGAAATGTCTTATCTTCCAGTAAAAAAATCATTGAAAACCCGTGACGAAGTTGGTGATTGTCTACGAGTTATCAGTCAAATTATGTCAAATCAACTTGGCCTAAGCTGATTGAGACATCGAATATGTCCTTTTGTTCTGGATTAATGGACATCACAAATAGTCTTACATCTGATAAAGGAGAAACAGAGAGAGCACGAAGAGACTTATGCTTTCTTCCTAAAGGTGGTTTCTACCAAAATCTGACCGCCTGAATCTTGGAAGCCTGAGCCTAGTGAGCAGGCAATCAGGCTTCCGATTGGCTGTTTTTCTATAATATGAGATATTAGTATTCTGCGGAAACCTGCTACATAAAATACCTTCAACCACTCGAAGCGCAAACCTTTAACAGCCATCAATATGAAGTGAGGTGCATTGTTTAATTGATCCAACCTTGCGTGGTGATGATGACTTAACACGTAATCTTTAAAATTCATTACATGGTCAGTAATCTAATGTCAGCTTTTACATTTGGCATCTTGCAGCAATATGCTTTCCAAAAATCATTCATACAAACAGACATTCTCTCATACAAGAGCTAGAGCTCGAAGAATTTTTAAAAGAAATATATACATCCTTTTATCTAGATAAAAATGAATGTTTATATGGTTGTATATATGTACGGTCTTCCAATGTAATTTAAAAACTAATAATACTTAGCGCTCTAATTTTTTCTCTTAAGTTATTATAATTTAACCTTTTGACTATCCAAAAAATAACAGACATATTTTAAGTAGTTCTTTTTTAATTAAACAAAAACATTTTCCTGCCATCGGGAGTCATCTGTTGACTTGAATAAATTATTTTTATCTTAAAATAAACTGTTAAGAAATTTAATTAAATTAAAGTTAATTTTTTTAAATATTAATTTTTTGAAATTTATAAGATAGTATTGTTTTTAAAAATATTTTTGTTTCATCCAAAAATTATGTTGTATAGTAGTATTTATATTTTTCTTAATTTTTTTATTTATAAATATTTATTCCCAATAAATTTTCCTTACAAATCACAAGTCTTATTCATTATCAATGTTTTACACCTGCGATTAAGATTTTCTTCTGATTCTTTTGTACTTCTCTCAGTTTTTTTTTTTTTTCGTAATAAAATTTACCAAAACTAACGTCGAAATTGTAAAAAAAAATCACATGAATTACTTTTCATCCGAATGTTTGTTGAACAAGTAATATAAAAAAAAAACTTTTTTTAAGTCAATTCCTACTTTTTTTTCACTATATTGCAGAAAAGTCCTTTACAAATAAGGTTGAAATTTTCCTCTTACATCAGGCGCCATCTATTATTAGATACATGCAACTTAAATCTAAAAAAATATAATTAATTAATTAAATTTAATTGATGAATTAATATTTGAAAATCTGTATTAACATCAAGTGTCATCCACTACATGTTCAAAAAAATGTATTTGAACTTGAGTAGATGAATAAAAAGTATTTTATGAACGATTGAAAATTTGAACAAGATATATATAGGGAGAGTGTGAACTAATCGTAAGAATTGAGAAATTAGAATTTAATAGGAAATACAAAATAATAAAAAATAAATAAATAAGTTGAGTTATAAATTTAAGACTGTGGAAATATTCGTGACTACATTAATTCCATGAATAAATTAAAAAATGTTTTATTTTCTATAGCTGGGCACCACCGAGTCAAATTCCATTGGGATAGCAAATCAACTGGTTGTAGGTCTGCTAATTAGAAAAGAGGAAATAGCTGAAAATCAGCACTATAGTGTCAGTAAAATAGTAGGGCCTTTCATCCACGGATTTAGCCCCGAGTATTCTTCCGTCTTTAATAAATGCTTGCTGGATAACGAAACGCGGAGAGAACGAGTTATGCCGGGTCAATGAGGTAGGGTGTTTTCCTTTCCAATTTTAAATAGAGGGAATATAGTTTTGTTTGAATAAGTGAATTTGCCAATTTCTATTACTATACTGCCCGACAAAGAAAACGTAACACTATAAAAGAGTGTGTAGAATATGATAAAAAGAAATATACAGAGCAGAAAATGCATATGTAAATAAATGATGTTATTTAAAAGAAGATAATTTTATACAGTGATGATATATGCAGGTTGATTCAGTAGGAAGTGGAAGCACATATCTTGGAGATACAAGCAGTAACTTTATGAGGTACAGATTCAATTACTATGCGATTAGTGCCATGACAGATGGAAGGTATGAGTGGCATGACTTTCAACAATAGTGGTTGAACTGACTTTATCTTCCCAATGCCTTCAAACTATCCTCAGACAAGCAGAATCGAGACTTGCCTCTGAACCCCCACCGCCATTCAGTCCTCCGAGTTCATCGTTCCCGACACCAACGTCGGTGGTTTGACGTTTGGTGGTTGACGACAGTTTCACATCGGTGGATTGACGTCTTGATTGAAAGGCAGTCTTCACAAAGGCTGGTTTGTATGTGAGCCGCATTTAGCCACTTGTGTTGAAACTGTTTTTCTAAATATTGGAGAAATTCCAAAATTTTTTAATTATCCCAAAAAATGTCAAATTTTTCATTTATTCCAAATATTTTGAAGGAAAATTTTACATTGTATAACACATATGCTGTAATATTTTCATTCAAAATTCGACATGTTTATTTATTATTCCTTAAATTTGATCTTGTCACAGATTTTAATATATATTTGGATGTGGACATTTTGTAATGGGAACGTCCTTTTAGTTAGAATTTTCAATAATTCCACATCGTAAAAGCCCCGATTAACTCAAATTATCGGGATTCGACTGTATTCAGATGGCATATGACCTAGAACCTATCAACACTTAAACCCCAAGACATCATGGCTGAACTACTCAAAATCGAAGTCCCCACCATGGCGAATCTCCAAAAAGACCATACGAAAAATCATTAAAAAATTAAGTAATTAAATAAATAACTGTTCGACACCATTTTGATTTGCTCGATATAAAACTACACCACTTCACTTCTCTCTCTCTAAGAGCTCTCCAGCTCTCCAAGATACATTCTATATTGAAACAGCAATTAATATTTGAAAAAATAAAAAAAAGACGATTCTTTGCTCCCCATTAATGCAAACGATCGTTTTCGTGTTTGAGGGGTGCATTTGGGAGGTGAACAGCCTTTCCCATTATGAAGGATGGCTCTCCCATATGAGGAGGGGGGACTTTTTGAAAAGTAAAGTCCATCCATTTCAGCATGCTCCTAATCCCCCCATCTGCAGAACCTATGAGCGTCGGAGCCTTATCTCGAGAGATAACACTTGCGCTTGATTAAGAGCGAGGGTGGACCGCGCCCATGCCGGTGGCAACGCCCACTAGCCAATCACTCATGCTCCCCGACAAGAGCAGGACACAGATTTCCACACAAAACGACAAACTTTGTTTCTTATTATCATTTATCACTGAATAGGAGCCGACTAGCATCCCGCTTCATCGTATGCACAATAAAAAGATGTGCAGTTCCGAGTCGTACCACGCGTTTCTGGAAGGAGTTTCGTTTGGAAAAAGTGTGTGGAGTTTTAATAATGGCTGTTGCAAAAAAAGGGTTTGTAAAAGAAAGGTGTTAAAAAATACCGAAATAATTAATTGATTGATTGCCCGAAACTCCTTGAGCTCCTCCAAATTGCCGGTGAGTTAAAATCGTCGATAGTGGAAGGAATGGATGGAACTTTTAATAGGAATCGTTGATAGTTGTGTTATGAGAGATCTTCAAACTGTGTGTGGGATATTCAGCAATAAAGTAATAAAATAAAATAAATAAAAGGAATTGAAGTGGAGTAAATATAGTTTTCAAATAAAAGAAATTCCCGTTGTTGTCAAAAATAGGTTATTAAATTTTTATCGGTCATTTTTTATTCATCAACACTGCATATATACTTGGTCAAATGTAAAATGACAAAGATATGCAGTATGACTCGTACATGCATTTCTGGTAGAAGTTCGCTTGGAAAAAATTGGAGATTTTGAGAATGATAGGGAAAAGAAAAGTGCTAAAAATGCTGAAGTAATTAAGTGATAGATGACACGAAATACTTCGAGATTCAAATCACAGGTAGTCTGTGTCATTGATAGCATAGAAATGTATTAAACTTAAAATCAGAATAATTGATGGCTGTGTTATGACAGATCTTTAAAAGATATAGTGCATTTTCAGGGGAAAAAGAGTCAAAAGTCAAAAGCTAGTCGTAGAGAAATACAAAGACTCAATTATCTCTTAAATTAAGAAAATAATTGTCTGTTATAGAAAAAGTAGAATATGTACCCTCTTTTTTAAGCATATGTTTTACAAATCTAACTACACGCAATACACTCAGAGTAAGCACAAAATGAAGAATTTTTTTAAAGAGTCAAGAGTTTAAAGACGTAGAGAAAAGATGCCTTGTAACTGGAAAATATTCAATAAATGTGGTTTGAAAATGTTTCGTTAAGAATATTTATTGCGAATAATACTATACGAATAATAATTTTGATTGATAGCATTAAAAAGTGAAGAAAAACGTTTACCAATTCTTAACAAAATTATCTTGCTGGATTATAAGGAAAGTAAACGAAAACGTAAGAGTTAAAATGTTTTTTAGATTCCCTTCCCTTAATAATTAAAAAGAATTAATGGATATACGACAAAATGTAAAAAAGTAACGAAGTAAGAAAAAAGTAAGTAAGTAAAAAGTAAGCGAACGAAGTAAGTAAAAAGTAGTAAAAAGTAAGTTCATACGACAAAATGAAAAAAAGTATAAATTAATAGATTTACTTGAAAAATAAACAAATCCTGAAATTTTATACCAAATACGCAATCCATTAAACTTTCATGACCAGTGAGTGTTAATCTCGGTCATAGAACGCATTTCTACTGCGCATCCTGCATTGTATGAATAGGTAACAATTACAGATGATTTACCTTTTCTCATTGTTGGCTTTGCAATTATCTAGAAACACAATCAATAATGCCTTTATGACATTGTAGGAAATCTTATAGCTAAATGGACGATTTTAAGCATGCTAGCATAGTTGGGATGCGTGAAGTTCTCTAGTTATACGATCAATAGCTCCCACATGCATGATGCAGGCATAACTGTGCAGAAATGTGGTTTCTGAAAGAAACTTATCGGAATGAAGATTGTGGAAGCCCTGAATTATATTACGACATCATTGTCCGTCATCCAATGTGATACAACTTCTTCCGTACCATCCATGGTACCTTTAATAATTTCTCGATGCTTGGTTGAGTTGTAGGTAGGCTAGCAGGTATATTTCAGTTTATGTTCAGAGATGCATTTCTCTCATCATTGGAGCAGATGACCATCGAATCTATGTTACCAAGTACCAGAATAGAGCTACCAATCAATTTTTATTTATAGAGGTACACAGCCATTAAACCCAGGTGTAGGAGGTTGTCTCTCCTGACAACAAATCGCTCCTAGTCACATCGAGTACAACTTTAACAGCTCAACGATAAGTTGATGATACTTGTGTTACCCTCCGTGGACGTTTTCCTAGGGGACGTTTGGGGATGGTCTAAAAGTCCAACAAGATTTCTTGTGGGATGTTTTCCTAGCAAGATAACTCAGGTCTCATACAACCTATATAATTTTGGACTGCCTTTATACTGATAGATATCCCATTTCCCCCTTTTGGATGATAAGACATACTACATATCTACCATAGCCTAATAACGTTTGCCTAAATTATGTTTTATCAGAAATTGAGGCTCCGATAATCTGTCTCAATTTGATAAGCTTTAGGCGATGTCCACTATATTTTATTTCTACCCTGTGTTTTCATTTACGAGGCTCCTTGACTACCTTGTTGCTCGACTATCCATTGCCGCTGCAAGCGTGCGGTAGATGTCTGGTGTCTTTAGAACTGTCGCTAATCACCACTTCGCTATCAAGCATATATTACTGTTGGTGATCGCAATTTAGATAATTTATTGTAAATATTGATTCAAAGAAGCATATTTGCAATGATGATGCAAATATACAATCATTTTCTTTTTATGTATAATTTTTTGAGTTTCTGTCTCAAAACGTCACTTCCGACCATACATTCATATACAGAAAATGTATGTTTTATTAAGCTGTACTACACATCAAAGTTTGTCCTATGATCATTTAATATCACTGTATAAAGTAATATAAGTGAACTAGTTTGGTAAATGTGAACTAGTGCAATTATACAGAAGCACTTCAGACTTTTCATAAATTTGCAACAGTTAACAACATGTATTTATTATCGGTATATTAATTTAAGGGTTTCGAATTTAATACAAATTTCTACTATATCGACACTATTAATAGCATTTGTCTATAATTTGACTTGGACAATTTAACAGTAAACGGAATTTGTTATTTAATAACTATCGCTGCATGTCACTGTTAGAATCATAATGAGTGAAAGAATTGATCAATTTAATTTGAAAATATATCTATAGGGAGTTTTGCGATGAAATAAAAGATCAAATAGAAAAAAATAGTAAAATAATTCAGAACATATCTATTTTTAGCACTTAAATTGAATATTTCGTAGATAAATGTTTAAAATTATGAATGCAATAATTCTCAATAATGGATGTTGTTAAAAATGCTGGTGGTAACAGAGTAATGAATCTCCTTGGAAGAATTATGAAAAATTTTCTTAAAATCTGCCATATAAAATGGAAGACTAGTATTGGACTAAAATGGAGGACTAGTATTGGAAGTATTGGGCTAAAATGGAAGACTAGTATTGGATATATTGGACAAAAGTGAAAGACTATAATCGATTTTATAGGTATTGTAGTAGTTTTCTAGACGTGTAGCATGATGTCCAATTAAGGATTAAATTTTTGTGGGTCTAATATTAAGTCGATACTTCCTCTAGTATTGTAAACCAATGTGCTAAAAAACAAAGGAATTCAATGCTCATTTGCAATGCTCAGTATTTTTTTTCTTTAAAATTTGAATTAATTATTTACATTGAATATTTCTTGAAATTCAATGATTTTCTTAAGTTGCATTTCTTATGTTGAGCATTTTTGTTTCTAATGATAAACTAATAAACCTACTGAACTTGTTGAGCACTTTACAAAAAGAGCACTAATTCTGTTGGTCGCCATTAGTCTTTAATACCAAAGGAATTTAGAACGAATATTCTTAGGCTATACATACACGGACATGCACCCTCCACCCATCTCCTAAAAACCATTGCAATCACAAGAATTGCCAATTCAGTTTTCTTGTTGAATTTTGAACTCCTACTAATACTACACCACATCACTGTGTCTAGAGCTGTGTTGCCCCTATACAGTTTGGGAATGATGTGGGTGAAAAGTCTGGCAGATTCTCTACGGTCATATGAGACCGAGAACTACGGCTTAAAGTGCATTTCCATAATTTGTAAGCTAATGAATTAAATGCTGAGAGGAATTTTCATTGGAATATTAAAATATCTGGTCATACAAAGTCAGCCAATTTGTTGCCTGAGTATTCAAGAGATCAGGTTTCCGATTGGCTGATGTTCTAAGACGTGTTATTTTAGTATCTCATGAAAACCCACATTAACATAAAAGGAAGCAAGCTCAAATCCCCTGTTAGAGTATTTTGCAGACTCAGTATTTAGAAACGACGATGATGATTGTCATAGCGTATGGTGGCATCTCACATCTAAAGTCAGGCTACATAGTGGGAAGTTTCGCAGGTTTCTCTCATACGTCATGCAAATGAGGGACACTTACCCTGAAATTGTTCCGGATGGTCATATCCAAGGACATACATACCCATTGGTTGTGGGATTTTCGTAGCTTAGATTAATGGAACTACGCCTTCGATGTTAACAAAAAAAAAAAGTAATTCTTAATTAGCCGAATGCCATTAGAACAGTAAAACATTTAGAATTTTAATAATAGCACTGCTTTAATAGTAGCAATACTAATAATAGCCTTTCTGTAGAAATATGGGGCAAATTACAATGCAAATATTTTTGTAGAATATGGATACGCCTTTTGTACATCATACATATATTCAAAAAAATATAAAACCTGTGCTTGCTGATGGTCCTATACACTGAAGTGACAAAAGTCATGGGATAGCAATATGCAAATTTTCAGATGGCAGTAGCATCGCGTAGAACAGGTATAAATGCGCAGCGCTTTCGCAGAGCTTTCGCAGAGCTTTCATTTCTGTTCAAATTATTCATGTGAAGAGGTTTTGACGTGATGATGACCGCACGACGGGAATTAACAGACTTTGAACGCGGAATGTTAGTTGGAGCTAGACGCATGAGTCATGCCATTTCGGAAATCGTTAGGGAATACAACATTCCCAGATCCACTGTGTCAAGAGTGTGCAGAGAGTATGAAATTTCAGCCATAACATCCCACCATGGACAGCTCAGTGGTCGACCGCCTGCACTTAACGACCGAGACCGGCGACGTCTGCAAAGAGTCGTAAATTCTAACAGACAAGCAACACTGCGTCAAATAACCGTAGAAATCAATGTGGGACGTACAAGGGACTTGTCTGTTAGAACTGTGCGGAGAAATTTGGCTTTCTTGGACTATTCCAGCAGAAGACCGACTCGAGTGCCTTTACTGACAGAACGACATCGCTTGCAGCGACTCTCGTGGGCACGTGAGCATATCGGTTGGTCCCCAGATGAATGGAAAACCGTGGCCTGGTCCGATGAGTCACGATTTCAGTTGGTAAGAGCTGATGGTAGGGTTCGAGTGTGGCGCAGACCCCACGAAGCCATGGACCCAAACTGTCAGCAAGGCACTGTTCAAGCTGGTGGTGGCTCCGTAATGGTGTGGGCTGTTTTTTCATGGCATGGATTTGGTCCTCTGGTGCGACTGGACCGAACATTGACTGGAAATGCTTATGTTCAGCTACTTGGAGATCACTTGCAGCCATTTATGGACTTCATGTACCCAAACAACGATGGGATTTTTATGGATGACAATGCGCCATGTCACCGGGCTACAACTGTTCGCGATTGGTTTGAAGAACATTCTGGACAATTCCAACGAATGATCTGGCCACCTAGATCGCCCGACATGAATCCCATCGAGAATTTATGGGACATCATCGAGAGGTCTGTTCGTGCCCAAAATCCTGCACCATCAACGCTTTCACAATTATGGACGTCTATCGAGACAGCATGGCTCAATATTCCTGCAGAAGACTTCCAACGACTTGTTGAGTCCATGCCACGTCGAGTTGCTGCACTTCGCCGGGAGAAAGGAGGGCCGACAGGATATTAAGAGGTATCCCATGACTTTTGTCACTTCAGTGTATAATATTGTGCTGATACGTTTGAGTCAAGAACTTTGAAGTTAGATTAAGATTAAATGCAAAAATCATGTCAACTTTATAAAAGTCTTCAAAGGTTTGAAAAACATCAGATATAAATAATTAAAGAATCACAATAATTCTGGAATCGCTCTATTCGGAAGGTCATTGTATCAGGGTAAGATATGTTAAAAGTATGCTATGACTTCCATATCGCTACCTATGATTTATATAAAATATTGTAACTGTTTATAGGCAGTAAAATTTTAAAATATTTATCTGTTTTGCATCTTTAAGTAAAAGAAGTAAAAGTTATAGGAAGAGAATTGAAAGAAAAAAAATAACACGGAAACAATATTCATTTTTCAGATATCAAGAAATGAGTTTAGGGAAAGTAATTTAAAAATCTGCGTTATGTCAGAATTGTGAATAATGATTTGATTTTATCTTTAGCCATATCCATGTTAAATAGGTAAAAAAGGTGGTGGTTGATTTCAATTTTCTTTTTTTGTTGAGTTCAAATAACAGCTTTTACTAATGAATTTAATTTTTATACTTTTAAAAACAAAAAAAATTCTGATTTATTAATTCCAGAAATAATTTTCAAGGAATAACTATAACAAAGTATACAATATATTTATACACATTTAAACTATCAGTATTATAGTTTTTTGTGTTTCAAAATTAAATGTCGTTTATTTTGACATACTAAGCTCTATCATTTACGACAGATACATTTCTCTGACGATTCGTAATAAATCGTTGCAGCCGGGTCGATATTTTTCTTACACAAATCAGTTTCTTGAAATGTAGTTGGGGTTCCGCTTGTTTCACCTGCTCTTCGAATTATGTATGCATAAGATAAAAAAGCGAAATTGGGCGGGAAGACAATGATTCGTTTCCCTTCAAATTTAAGCCATGACAGATTTCAAATATATCAGACTTAATAAAGTAATAGTGTTGTCGGATCGAAGTTCTAAATTCGTGAACCAGAACAAAAGAGTATTCTTTGACTAAATAAAATATCATACATTTAATCACAATAGTATCAAGTGACAATAAGTTAACAAGTACTTTGAAAAAATAAATCTGGAAAGTTTTCCATATGGTATTTCCGCAGGAACATTTTATTGATTTAATCGTAACAAATAGAAACCAATGGCAAAATAAAACCATTCAATCATTAGCAAAAGTTTTACTTAGTTAAAAAAATACTGATATTTTATTCATTATAAAATAAAAGTTAAACGATAAGCTTTATCTTTATTATCGAAGAAAAATTCGAATGTAATGAATTTTAGTTTTATTCAAGAGTTCCACATATCTAAGTATTTTCTGTAAGTAAACAATGTTCTTTGATTCATAATACGATTTCATTTATTAAAAATATACTAAAGAAACAAGAAACAAATAATGTGTAAGAATATATATTGAATGCTACACAAGAATAAATAACTTCAGATATTTATCCCTCTCGTGTCTAATGATGACAAAAAATTAAATAATATAAGCAATAATAATCGGTTGGGTCAATATAACTAAAATAATTTTAAAATTTGATATAAAGTCATTTGTAACTAGAACGGCAGATAGGTAGCAGATGCAGCATTACCCAGGGTACACTATTGTAAGTTTAATTTCGCATGTCAGGATTTGAACCGAGCTCCACACAATTCTGAAGCACAACACGCTATTCAATATATGACTCCATAACCGATTTAACAAATGTAAGCAAAATGGATATTTATAAAACTTTTCAAACCTTATTCCAAAATGGATATTTATAAAACTTTTCAAAACTTATTCCAAAATGGATATTTATAAAACTTTTCAAACCTTATTCCAAAATGGATATTTATAAAACTTTTCAAAACTTAAAAAATGGATATTTTTAAAACTTATTCAAAAACTTTCAATTTTTTATAACTTTTGAAATACAGTCATGTCCATAAATTAAGGATAATGAAGGTCAGGCAAAAAAAAGAGACAGAAGCAAAACAAATTTGACTTATTTGTAAAGTCTATTTATTAAACAAAAGGTAAAGAGCAAAAAAGATGCTATATGTTTGACATAATTAATAAAAATTGCGATTTTTACTCCCTGGAGCAAATTTAAAAAAAGAACCTATTTACAAAAAACAGTATAACATGGTTAGTATGATGGTTAATATGGAGTATGTCTCCCGGACGATGCAATACAGGCCTTACAACGCCTAGGAATGCTGAGTATCAAATTATCAATATGATCTTGGGGAATATTACACCACTCATCAAGCAATGCCCTCCGAAGTTCCGGTTGACAGGTGGAAGGGGTTTGACGGGCTGCAATTCGTCGGCCAAGCATATCCCACACATACTCTATTGGATTCAAGTCCGGTGAGTATGCTGGCCAATCCATACGGGTGATATCCTCCAATTGAAGGCATTCGTCTACAATGTTTGCACGGTGAGGACGGGCGTTGTCATCCATAAACAGAAATTCAGCACCCATGGCGCCCCGAAACAAACGTACATGTTGTTCCAGAATGACATCCCGATAGATGTGGCCTGTCATCGTTACACTCTGAACATGCAGGTCAGTTCTGGAGCCAAGAATAATTCCTCCTCAAACGAGCCATCCTGCACCACCGTAACGGTGTCGTTCAATGGTGTTCTCTTGGTGGTAACGGGTACCTGGCGCTCTCCATATGAAATTCCGGCGAGAACCAGACTGCAAACTAAACCTGGACTCGTCGGAAAACATCACACAAGATCACTGTTGCGATGCCACAATGCATACTCTCTACTCCAGGTTAATCACAGGCGACAGTGAGTTGCGGTAAGTGGAACACATCTGACAGGCCTACGAGCATGTAGACCAATGTGCCCTAAGCGTTTGTACACGGTCTGCCTTGAAACTGTCGTACCGGTAGCTGAAGAGCGCTGACGAGACAGGTCTGATGCTGTGCTCCGTCTGTTTCTTTTGGCAGTAACTGCTAAATACCGGTCCTCATTCGGCGTTGTAACTTGGGGGCGACCTGTGCTGTAACATCTACTCACATTACCATCATCTTGGAATCGTTGCCAATGTCTGGAGATGACACTCTGGGCGATTCCAAGTTCCTCGGATACTTCCAGCTGCGTACGTCCACATTCCAGTCGTCCGATAATTCTACCACGTAAAAAATCATCCAAATGCTTCCTTTGTGCCATAACTATGCGGTTATTGCACTGAAAGACTTTTAAAACGCTTGTGAACAATTTTACTTCTTTGCCACCATTCCTTATGTACCCTTCTCTTACACTCTCGTCATTGGGACGTACTATCCGCGCCATCTGGTGGTTTCCTGTAATTTGCATATTCTTCTTCAAGATGTGTGTGATAATTCTACAGGTGAAATTTTTATTTTAGAGTTCAATTTCTGTGTGATTCTGAATTATCCTTAATTTATGGACTTGAGTGTATTTTTATAAAATACTTAAAATAGAAATATTATATTAAATAACTTTTACAATTTGTGTCTGAAATGTAAAGAGAATAGATTTGCCCATCATGTCATTGTATTTTATTCAAATTTTTAAAGACGTAATATTCTAATTTAAAGTGGTGTAAATAAATTTTTTTTATTCAATACACCCACCCTAACTTGATCAGTAAGAATTTTTTGTTTTTGTTTTTCGTAGAAAGAATTTATTGGTTTGATTCTCATAATATTAATTAAAATGGTCGTGTAATATGACAATAATTAATTAAAGTGGCAGTGTAAGTGATTTTCGAATCATCCACTGACTTGCTCTCTGTTGATAGAATTTGTTACTATAAATTTGACTGATTGGATTTTTTCGTGACTTGATTCACGTACAACACAAATGTAAATCAGTTTTCCTTAGGAAGACTTTTAGGACTTTTTATTCCTCTCTTTCTTTTTCATTGTGGATAAGTGTTGCAAGTTTTCCGTAAAAAACCGTTTCCCTGGGTAAAACTGAATCTACAACATGTCTGCCATGTTAAGACGGTACTTTGCGTGACTTGATTCATGTATAACACAAATATAAATCAGTTACCCTTAGGAAGATTTTCAGGAAGATATTTCTCTCTTCCTTTTCTGTTGTGGATAAGTGCTGCAACTTTTCCGTGGTGTATTCTGGGTAAAACTAAACCTACAGCATTTCTGCCATGTTAAGACGGTAAGGTGTTTCGTGACTTGACTTATGTATAACACAAATGTAAATCAGTTACCCCTCGGAAGATTTTCAAGGAAGATATTCCTCTCTTCCTTTTCTATAGTGGATAAGTGTTGCAAGTTTACCGTAAAAAACCGTTCCCCTGGTAAAACTGAATCCACAACATGTCTGCCATGTTAAGACGGCAAGGCGTTTTCGTGACTTGATTCATGTATAACACAAAAGTAAATCAGTTATTCTTAGGAAGATTTTCAGGAAGATATTCGTCTCTTCCTTTTTTACTATGGATAAGTGCTGAAAGTTTCTCATGGTGCTCCTTGGGTAAAACTGAATCTACAGCATGCCTGCCATGTTAAGATGGTTAAGGCAGTAAGGGGTGAACATGTCCGTCACGTTAAGAGACACGTCCGATCATGTATGAAAAAGAAATAAAACGAAACGATTCTACAGTTCAGAAGATTATTATTATAGGAAAGTCAATGTGAACAAAATATTTTTCCGTCTTTTTGAAACAAAACAATAAATTTCGAGAAATATTTAGCGAGATCGATAAAACTTTATTTTATCAAAAGAATACAAGTAAATAGCTTTTGAGAATTTATCTTTTCTTAAAATAAATTATAAAATCGCATAAAGAAATTGATAACGGTTCGATAAGAAGAAAGATAAATAAATGGTATAGGAAACATTATTTTTCATAAAATTTTGATTGAAATCTTTTGTTCGGACATGATATGTGTAAGTTATGTGCCTTCAGGATATTGTCTTTCTTAAAACTTTTTTTTGGGCTTTACTTTGGAACAATAAACTTTCTAAAGAATTTTTAAATGTATGATTTTCAGAAGAGAACAAAAGAAAAAATTTCAATACTTTAGATTATTCATATGACTATAATTTAAAAATACTTTTCGATATGTTTGTATTTTTAGCATTTAGTGATTTATTATATGAGTTATTTTTTCTTAGAGTTAGGTATAAGGATGTTTAATTTTATTTTTCAATTTTAATTAAATAAATGTTCTAATTTATTTAATTTTTAGAAACATTTCATAATACATATACATATTATATATTATGCATTACATAATATATGATATATATAAAAATAAATTAAGGTATTCATCGTATTCGTGCTATGAAACTTAAAACTAATTTTAGTTTCTTAAAGAAAAGTTACAAGATTTGTGAGATTTTAACAATGGGAGATAACAAAGGCAATGACGAGAGGCTTTTTAATATTTTAAGGCAATCCCCCCACAAATAAAAATGTTTTAAGGATTACTAATGTTTATAACACCAATTAATCTAAGAAATATAATTTATTTATCATACTCTGTTTTAAATTTGAAGTTTTTGTAAAAAAATATCGTAAAAAATAATTTGTTCTTCTAGTTTAGGCATCTCTTTAAGAATCAGGAGAAAAAGAGAATTGTTGGTTGCTGTTTATAAATTTTAAAATATCTTTTCTATGTTTCCTTGCTGTTTTTATTCTGTTTTCTTGCGTTATTAATTAATTAATGGATCTTTTGTAAAAATAACAAAGCTGTTTGAAATAACGATGCTTATTTCTTGGATGTTTGCTACTACGTTACTCTTTATAGTTTTAAAGTAATAACGTTGATGACGATAAGAATTGATCAATAAATGAATTTCAGATGTTTATTTACAAAATTCCTTATTGTTTAAGATTCTAAAGACAAATATCCGTAGTATAATATTTTTCTATATATGTGTAGTATATATATTTTCTACATATTTGAAATCTATAAATCTGAAACTCATTTGCTGACATATATTTAAAAATCAATTGTCATTTAATTTCAAAAAAAAGATTAATTTTTTTAGCACAGCGTTTCAAGAAAAAACTGTTAAAATAAATATATATTTTTTTAAAATTTATAAATGTTTTATTTTTTTTAGATTTCTTTATCAATAAAAAGGTTATATTTTTTAAAAGTGATTTTATGGTTCTTTTTCATTATTAGCAGTTTTAATGAGTTTAAGAAAACAATTACTCCTAATTCTATAAATGAAATATTCTGATTATTATTAAACATTACAGCTTTTTATAATATGTTTATTTAGAAAGACGTTTGATTTACTATTATATTATTTTTAGAAGTCATTAGTTGATCCCCCCTTCAAAAAATATTCTCAAACTTTAAATTATGGTAAGATATATTAGAATATCATTCATCACAAATATGTTTTGAATTTTTTGCTACGGAAATTACAAAAGGGAAAATATATTTAATATTGTCAATTATAAAATTGAATTTTGTAATAATTCTTTATATATTTTGTATCTGATTAAAAGGACAAATATAAATCCACTTTAGGTTTTTATATAAGTATTTGTCAAGAAATAATAATTTTTCTGAAAATTTGTAATTTTTTCTTCGATACTTAAATTTTCTTACAATATTTCTGTCCACTTGTGATAATTTTGATGCTAACCAAAAAAGAATAATAGAAATGAATACAGATAATGAATGTATCGTACTTCAAATAAAACAAGATATGCTTTAATATTTTTTCTTATAATATTCAGGAAAACCTATTCTATTGGTTACTCATTCGATTTCATTTGTAGATGATCCATAAGTTTAAAAATTTAAATTGTGAATTTAATGAAAAATATCTTTTTTTATATATTTCTCTTTCATTGATTTATTAATTAATTAATAGATCTTTTGTAAAAATAACAAAGCTGTTTGAGATAACCTTACTTACTTCTAGGAAGCTAGCTACCACGTTATTTTTTATAGTATTAATGCAAAGACATTGATAATGATAAGAATTGATCAATAAAGATCAATTTAAGATGTTTATTTACAAAGTATCATGTCATTTATGACTTTAAAGGCAACTATGTGTAGTATAATATTTTTTGCTACATATTTAAAATCTATAAATGAGAATATCAATTAATGACCTACATTTAAAAGTAAATTGTCATTTTTTTCAATTTCAAAAGTTAAATGAATTTTTTTTGCACAGAGTTTCAAGAAAAAACAAATAAAATTACTTATTTTCTTTAAATTTATAAATGTTTTGTTTTCTTTACCAATAAAAATGTTATATTTTTTAAAGTGATTTTGCTGCTCTTCTTCGATTTCTGCCCATTTGTGATAATTTTGGTGCTATCTAAAAAAGAATAATAAGCGAGATAATGAATGTATCATACTTCAAATAAACAAGATAAGCTTTAATATTTTTTATAATATTCAGGAAAACCTATTCTATTGGTTAACTCATTAGATTTCTTTTGCAGATGATTCATGAGTTTAAAAAACAACCAGGATACTTTCTCTTTAAATTTATCCTTTTTTTCCGAAAAAACAGCTTGAATTTGTCTACCATTCAAAATTTTATTGATAAAATGACTATGTTGCCACGAGTCATGTGTTGATAGGAAAAATACACAGTCTACAAATTATAAATATTTATGTTTAGATATCTTTATTATGGAAACACTCATTCCAAAATATAAATCTGGTCTTTTAATACAGTATTTGTTAAGAAAACTAGACTTGGAATTTGACTAGTTAGAAAGGTAGTTGCTTTCCAAACACATATCATTTTGGAAATTAACCAGCAAATAAATATCAATTTAAAATGTTTTTGTTAATTATGGAATTTTAGTCCTTTTTGTTAGTTTCTTAAAATTCACAAAGTTAAAAAAAATTAAGCTGAAAATTATTCAAATTATTCAAAAAAATTATCATTTTACTGAAAATTATTCATAAGTTTGGAGCATCACTATCAGTTTCAGTTGCATTAAGTGCTTGTGTGAATGATGTTACTAAACCTTCAATGAAATATGAGGATAAATGGTGCCCTATTTTGGAAAATGCAATTGACCTTAACAAAATCACTGTCACACCTCAATTATTCGTCATAAAAGGTGACATTTTAGGAAGTTTTTAATAGGAAATCTCCACCATTCATATAGAGGTGGCGATTTATCAGGGTGGTTAACGAAGGTTGGATGTTAGGTCAATAATGTAGAGTGTTTACTTCGTATTTTGTAAACTTTCATGTTTATGATTCAAATATTACAGCTGAATATTGTAACGGTCTTTTTGCTATTTTACATTAATAGTTATTTAGTATATTGGGAATTAATCAAGTTAATATTAAAATATTTTTATACGTTTCCTTCGTAAAAAATTGATGTCGAAATTTAATTAGACAAGTAGAATATTGATTTGGTTTGGTTGGTCGCTCTGCGGTCATTTTTTGCACACTTTGGGCTAATTTGATCGGGACCTACAGATTAACGTATATTCCATACCACTAACCAATATCCATGCCACTGCCAGCATTTGAGCCTGAAGCCTGTGGTACCAACTCTCAGAGAGCTAGCCAATTGGCCACCAGGCCACCAACAAGATATTGCTGAATCTATGTAAGTAGAATATAAATTGAGCAGCTACTATTTTAAATGATTTTAATTTTAATGTGAATATGTAGTAGTCTTTATAGAATCTATTTTGGTTTTTTAGTAGTATAGTGATAACATTGAAACAATTTGGAAAACGTGTTGAGTAAATGCGTATATTTCCTTTGTAGAAAGTTTTTCCTTGTATGTCTAGAGAAACTTAACAAGGAAATAATCACAAACGATTTAATTTGGCATAATGTATTATATAAATATATAAGGATAAACTAAGAACTTCAAGAATACAGCAATATATTTCTTGCATGAATCACCACACGTTATTTCCCCCAACGAATTCCTCAGAAATTGACGCCAATACTTGAGCACTGACTTTTCTTCTTAAGCAGAATTACAAGCCTTAGAAATGAAATGAAACACTTATGTTTAATAGATATAGAATGATAATTAATAATTAATTGGCATAATGTATCATATAAATATAAAAGAATAAACCAAAAACTTCAAGAATGCAGCAAAATTCTTCTTGCATGAATCACCACAAGATATTTCCCTTGACGAATTTCTCATGAACTGATGTCAATACTTAAGCACTAACTTTTCTTCTTAAGCAGAATTACAAGCGTTAGATATGAGATGAAACTCTTGTGTTTAATATAGAAGTGAGAACATTCTATTCTATTTAATTTGGCATAATGTATCATATAACTATAAAAAATTAACCAGAAAATTCAAGAATACAGCAATATTCTTCTTGCGTGAATCACCACACGATATTTCCCTTGACGAATTCTTCAAGAACTGACACCAATACTTAAGCACCCACTTTTCTTCTTAAGCAGAATTACAGGCCTTAGAAAGGAGATGAAACACTTGTGTTTAATAGATATATAAGTGAGAATATTCTATTATATTTAATTTGGCATAATGTATCATATAAATATAAAAGAATAAAACAAAAACTTCAAGAATACAGCAATATTCTTCTTGCATGAATTCCCACACGATATTTCCCTTGACGAATTCCTGACGAAGTGACGCCAATACTTAAGCACTGACTTTTCTTCTTAAGCAGAATTACAAGCCATAGAAATGAGATGAAACACTTGTGTTTAATAGATATAGAAGTGAGAATATTCTCGTCTCTTTCCAATAAGCCGCGCTGTATGATGGAAAGTAATGACACATCCTAATCCATGCAGAGACACATACATGATTGGATCAGTCGTAATGCAATGAATAAAGCACTTGTTTGACAGTGTAAGACATCATAATAAATTGATGTCAGCTCGGTTCTCTCTCCTTCGTTGCCTTTGTTCTTTCGGGTGTGAATGAGTAGGCGGTTTCGTGAGAAGATTTGGTGCAATAGATTATATGCAAAACTTTATGATGAAGGAAAAACTGATTTTTTTTTATAAATTTTAATTGAAGGATTAAAAAGAGAGGTGAAATTAGTATTAGTAAAAGAAAAAGAAGTTAATAAAGTAATATATCTGCACAGACGAAAGGAGTACTTATTATTGTTTTTAGTTGGCAAGATGCTTTATTTCCTGATGTTATTTCATGAAGATTATTATGGATTCGCGTTAAAATTAAAAATATTTAAAATAGTTTTTGTTTATTTAATATTTTAATAGTTCGCAGTTTAACCTATATCCTTCTTACACAGATCCTCAATACCTTATTTGCCTGATTGGATTTCAATATTATATTTTAACGAAGAAAATGTATAAAAGTATATTAACACTACATTGATCATATTTTATCTGCATAGAAGAAATAGAAAGTATTTATTATTGTTTTTAGTTGCCAAGATACCTTATTTCCTGATGTTATTTAATGAAGACTACTATAGATTAGCTTTAAAATTAAAAATATTTAAAATTGATTTTTTTACAAATTTTAATTGAAGGATTAAAAATAGACGTGAAATTAGTAATATTAAAAGAAAAAAGGTTTCTATTAATTTATAACTGTTTTCTATTACTTTATTACAGTAATAGAAAACAGTTTATCTGCACAGAACAAAGAAAGAGTATTTATTATTGTTTTTATCTGGCAAAATGCCTTATTTCCTGAAGACTACTATAGACTTGTGTTAAAATTAAAAATATCTAACATTGATTTTTTTACAAATTTTAATTGAAGGATTAAAAAGAGACGTGAAATTAATATTAGTAGAGGAAATAAGAAAGGTAATAAAATAATAGAAAAGAGTTTTCTGCATAGAAAAAAGAAGGAATATTTATTATTGTTTTTAGTTGGCAAGATGCCTTATTTCCTGATGTTATTTCATGAAGACTATTATAGACAAAAAAATATAATAAAAATATTTAAAATAGTAGCTGTTCAACTGATTCCTACTTACACAGATTTCCCCATATTTTATTTGTCTGATTAGATTTCGTCATTATATTTTAACGAAGAAAACGTATAAAAGCATTTTAACAGTACAGTGAACTCATTGATAAAGAACCTTAATTACAGCATTATTTGTAAAAGAAATGCAAATTGACTATTTGAATGATGTAAAGTATAAAGAAAGGTTTTTGCGAATGCGAAGTAAACTCCCAGATAAAAGAACAAATGAGTGAGAAAATTAAAGTAGTATTTATACGCAGAACTACAAGAAAATGTAAAGAAATTTAATAAAATTCCTTAGAATTATTTTTTAATTAGAGATATTTTTATTCTTTTTTTTATATCAAAATAAAATAAATAACTAAATGTAAATAGCATGATTGTATTACATTAAAACAAAGGATTTTAAACACCACAATGTTTCAAAAGAAATTTGCAAGTCTAATAATAAATTTAACGAATAAAATAAATTTACGACATTTTGATTTTCAACTTACAAAAACCGATACTAATTTAAAAAAAAAAAGAGAAAATAAATCTCCTTAAATTACGCATCAATTTATGGTTTTTTTTTATTTCTTTCGATATTGCTCCATTCATTGTTTACAAGGTTATTATTTGAAAAAAAAAATGTTTCCAACGTAACAATTTTCGAACACGCAAACAACCCGAATAGTTCCAAAAAGCTTCACGCTTTGCAAAATCCAAACCGAAAATTCTCCTCCTCACCAATTTTTCTTGAATGAAAACTTCCTAACTAACTGTAGGTAAGCTCTGGTAGCAATCATGAAGTCCGTAATGGATGGTACTAACTGACAAATCACAGGGATGACCGCAAGATGAAAGCAATTCCCATTCTCGTGAGGCCATAATCACCAGCTAGCGGAGCAGGCCAGACTCCAAATATCGTTTATCAACCGATTCGTTTATTGAGTAATGTCCGTACTCTTCTGTTCCTCATTACTGTTGCGCTCCCATTTCGCTGGAACAGAGATTTCACCATTTGCACATCGCACAATGTCAAATTGCATCGCTTCACGAAAGCCCCAGACAACACAGGAATGAAATTCAAAGCTCGCGAAGGCAAAAGTTGGGAGGCTTAAATCTATAATCTTTTCAAGCATTTAACTGTGAGAAAAGAAATTGTAAATTGGTTATTAAATATGCACGTTTCAGATTTGTAATTTCCCCTATATTTGCTACTTTTCTCAGTTGTTAGTCATAAATAAATGATGATTATTTGTTTGACGTTTATTCATTTGTAGTTTTGTTGTTCATTGAGAATAATTTTAACTCTTCATGATATTTAACGTTTTATTATATTGAAAAGATAATAGTTTTAACCTTCCCAACATTGGCCTTCACCAGCTTTGAATTCCCTTTTAGGGCTTTGGTGAAGCGATGCAATTTGCCATTGTGTATTGTGCAAATACTGAGATCTCTGTTTCAACAAAATGTCTTTAAATTAATAAAAAATGGATTTCACAAGAAGTACTAAAAATTGCAAGCTTTGTTGCAATACCATTTTGTGGAACAGTGTTCTCAGTATTTGTACATCGCACAATGTCAAATTGCATCGCTTCACGAAAGCCCCAGACAACACAGGAATGAAATTCAAAGCTCGCGAAGGCAAAAGTTGGGAGGCTTAAATCTATAATCTTTTCAATCATTTAACGGTGAGAAAAGAAATTGTAAATTGGTTATTAAATATGCACGTTTCAGATTTGTAATTTCCCCTATATTTGCTACTTTTCTCAGTTGTTAGTCATAAATAAATGATGATTATTTGTTTGACGTTTATTCATTTGTAGTTTTGTTGCTTATAAACATCATTGAGAATAATTTTAACTCTTCATGATATTTAACGTTTTATTATATTGAAAAGATATTAGTTTTAACCTTCGCAACATTTGCCTTCACCAGCTTTGAATTCCCTTTTAGGGCTTTGGTGAAGCGATGCAATTTGCCATTGTGTATTGTGCAAATACTGAGATCTCTGTTTCAGCAAAATGTCTTTAAATTAATAAAAAATGGATTTCACAAGAAGTACTAAAAATTGCAAGCTTTGTTGCAATACCATTTTGTGGAACAGTGTTCTCAGTATTTGTACATCGCACAATGTCAAATTGCATTGCTTCACGAAAGCCCCAGACAACACAGGAAGGAAATTCAAAGCTCGTGGAGGTAAAAGTTGGGATTCTTAATCCATAACCTTTTCAAGCATTTAACTGTGGGAAAAGACATTTTAAATTGGTTCTGTAATATGCATGTTCCAGGTTTATTGTTATTTCCCCTATACTTGCTATTTTTTTCAGTTAACAAGATGAAACCTATAAATAAAAGATGATTATTTGTTTGACGTTTATTCATTTGTAGTTTTGTTGTTTATAAGCATCATTGAGAATAATTTTAACTCTTCATGATTTTCAACGATTTGTCCGTATCTTTAAATTAATAAAAATTCGCAAAGTATTTCGCAAAAAGCACTAAAAATTGCAAGTTTTGTTGTAATCCAATTTTGCTGGATCAGAGATATTATCAGTATTTGTTCATCGTACAAAGACAAACTGCATCTCTTCACCAAAGCCCCAGACACAGGAAGGAAATTCAAAGCTCGTGAAAGCAAAAGTTCGGTTGTTTAGAACTATTATCTTTTCAAGAATATTAATTATAGGGAAATAATTTGTAAATTGGTTATTGCATATGCTGGTTTTAGGTTTGTTTTTCTTTCCCCTTATTTACTACTTTTAATAAAAAGCAAGACGTAAATTATAAATAGCGATAATTAAATTTTTCTGATGATTATTCATTTGTAATTTTGTTGTCTATAAACATTAATAAAAATTTTAACTCTTTAAGAAATGTATTGATTTTTGTGTGTCTTTAATTAAGAAAAATGTGTTTCACAACTACCATAAAAATTAAACGAATAAAGTAATAAAAATGTGCACTTTAAAAGAAGTTTATATTGTATAGATTAAAGAATTGGTTCTCAAGGGATTTGCCTTAGAAGATTTCCAAGTGCGCCCTATGATATTCCATAGAAATATATGTCCAGATATAAAAATAAAAATAGTTATTGTTTTTCTTGTCATCTTTTCCATTTAAGAAGCTCTCATTATAAACAACTAAACTTTCTGATTGTTTTTTTTCTTTTATTCACATAAAAAGTGCCAAACAGCAAAAATGCGCCAAAGATTTCCGATAAAATAGGAGTTATAACTTCCATGGCTGGCTAGAGGGCTAGAGTCTATGTAATATTCAGTGCTAAAAAATTCTTATTGTAGCCTCTGAAGTAGTAAACCCTCTGTAAGTAGTAGTCAGTGGAGTTGACTATCAGGATATAAAACTATGAAACATTAGTAGAGGATATGTATTTGCCAGAAATTTGTATAAAAGGTGCCTATAATTATGTGTAGATTTTTAAATGTGCATTATTGCTATTTGGCAAAGTCACCAAACAGCAATAATGGACCAAAGAATGTTTCCGAGAAACCACAAGTGGTAATTTCCATGGTTAAAAGCGTTAGCATCTATATGATTTTCAATATTATATAAATTCCATTGCAGCTTATGAAATTCGACAGTCTGTAGTAATACTCTGTGGAGATGATTATCTAACATCAACTGAAGAAAAATAATTAGTAGTTACATTCACTGATCGCGGATTGAGGATTAAACATAACAAATTATCTTTTGAATTCCCATAAATGAAGAATGCTTGTTTATATCTAAAAACGTTTTGAAAATTTTATTTAAAATTTTCAACATCATATTTATGTGAATTAGGATTTTCTCCCCTCACTGCAACTAAGTATAAAAATAGAGGAAATCTTAAATGCATTGACTAGAAAATAATAGTTCATTTGAAATATATTCTCAAACATTGAATAAATCGCTAGGGAACATCAGGTTCATGTTTCTAATAAACATAAGAATAAATTAACTTGGAGTGCCTTTCCTTTATTTTTACCGCATTTTTTTTCTGTAATATTTTATTTAACTATTATAACCTATTTCTCAGAAATTTGTTTTTATCGTGCCTATAATTATTTGTAGGATTTTAAATACTCCTCGACATCAAAAAGTTTGAGAACCACTTCATTAAAGTAACTAACAGGAATAATTGTTTTTATAGAGGGCAAAATATGAATTTTAAACAAAAGCAAAAAGACTTTACTATATTTATTCCTTTGTAATTTTGTTCTTAATGATTAAGGGATGAATAAATTGCAATGAAAAACAATTTAACCTCTTCATGTTTTTAATTTATTAATGCATGACTTTTATTACTAAAAGTGCATTTTCACAAGGAGTAATCAAAATTGAACAAGAAAAAGAGAAATGCATTAACGAAGACGTACCTTAAATTTACGAAGCAAAAAGGAATAAAACCTTGCATTGATTAAAGTAGTAGACATAGAAAACGTTTAGTTTTAAAAAGGAAAAGTAAGTATCAATAGTTTTTTTTTAGCTATTATAATGATAAATATAAGAAACAGCAATGAAAATCTCCATTATTTTATTGATTTGTAATTTTGTGCTTTATTCCTTTTATATTAATCATAAATGTTTCTATCTCTTGTGATTTTTTTTTTAACAATTGTAATTATGAATAAAACACTATGTTTCGCTTGAAGTATTGAAAATAAAAGTAAATACATTAAATAAGGGATGCACAAACCACAACCCAGCGTTACTTTTGCGGTTACCTGTTTCACCCTAGAATAATTTTACTTTAAAAATTATATGATAGGTAATTTTTGTTTGAGGACATTCTGATTTTGATGGAACATTAAAATGCACAACATAATACAACAACGTATAAGCTAACATATTAACTTATATAATTTAAAACAACTTTAAAATAAACTTTAGTCTAGGCTAATAAAAGTGTAGATTTTTAATAACTTAGATTCATAGACATTTATAACTTAAAGTGTAGACTAATTTATTGTAAATTATGTCTGTTTTAAACATAGGTAGAACCCGATGTAACACTAGCTTAAAAAAGTCAAGTCTTGTACATAAAAGTATCACCTTAATATACTGTTCTTATATAAAAGTATAGAATTTGTCAATAAGTTAACATATTAACTTATAGACTTTTAAATTTTTAAAAAAATTAACTTTAGACTAAGTTACTAAAAGTATAGACTTTTATTAACTTAGATTTATAGATATTTATAACTTAATGTATAGAATAATTAATTGCAAATTATTTTAGATATAATACAATAATTAATTACAAATTATTTTTAGTTTTTTTAAAAAGTTTAATGCTGTGTGAATATTTTCTTCTTTATTTGTAACAAGAATTTTGTTAATAAAGCTTTAGTCTGAATGTAGAGTCTCAATCAACTTTATTTTTTTTCTTTCTTATCCTAACATTGAAATTGCCATTTGTAACATAATTTGGAGAATTTTTTAATTAAATCTTTTTATGTTATTGTTAATAATTTATAATTAATTATTAATAATTAAGTAATTTTCTTATAAAAATCATAAAAGATTGTTACTTAAAATCTTGGCATAAGTATTAAATACATAAAAGTTACTTAATTCTTGACATAAATATTAAATACATAACAGATTGCTTCTTAAATTAATAGATTTTTAATTTTGCGAGTGTTAATTTTAATAACACTTTAAAATACGAAATTAACTGAATGCACTTCTATTTTTCTAATCTGAAATAGTTTTGAAAATATTCTTTGATTTTACTTTTAATATTTAATTCAATATTAAATTAACTTTCATTTCAAGAACTTAATTTATTTTTTAAATTAATTTATCACACTTACTGTCACTGAAATTAAAGCAGATGACCTTTTTTTTTAGTACTTTCTAAATAAATATGATTAGAATTTCTATGAACACAAAAAATTCAATGCTATAATGTTGATAAAAGTTTTGTAACACCTGAAACTTATAAATGGTTTTAAAATCAGCAATTAAGTTTAAACACACTTGTAAAACTTCCCTTTTGATGCTGATTTATGCTATTTATGAAGCTAACACTATGCGATTTAGTTGCTATCACATATGTAATACATTAAAAGCTTTGTAAAATAACTATGATAATAAAAATTAAAATTTGACTTCTTACAAAAATGAATGTCTTTATACTGTAATAATTGTAACGCTGATGTAAAATTTAAAAAAGTAAAGTACTAACTTTTCTGCAAAACAATTATTCTCTTGAAGTACTAATCTTTCTACATCCTATTTTATATGACCTGAAAAATTCTGAATTTTTAATTAAATAATTAAATGTTATGAGATTATCTTAGAATGGTTTATTATTTTTTCTGAATTTTTTGTCGACTGAAAAAATAGTAGTAAAATCTGTGACACAAACTAGCATTTACAGATGCAGTGACAAAACGTCTTGCAACAACAAGAAATTTCTTTTTTCAAGACTAAGTTTTTAAAATTATTATTCTCTTAAAAATAGTTAGGGAGCAATAAATTTCAATTTTTAACTATTGAAAAAGATTATCCTGTGTAACTATAATTTTTTTCACTTATTTTACTACCGTTTGAAATACCGATTTACTCGTTTTAAAGAAAACAAGCTTAATAATTCAGTCACTAGCATTATATAAATGCACATTTATTAGTCTAGGATTAAAAGTTCCAGACTAGTGTCTGACTGAAAAGCATAAAATAAGTATATATTAGATATACTGTAATTAAAAATAAAAAAAAATATTAAAATTAAGCAAAAATAAAATAATAAAAATTGTATTTTTACCATATTTCGCTTTTGATGGTTTTTTTGCTTTGAATTAATTTTTAGATTTATCAAAATTTATTGTTACTAAACTTACTACTTTTTACTAAATTTACTACATGTTACTGTTACTGAATTTTACGAATAACTATTTAACTTTCAAAAAAAAAAAAAAAAAAAAAAAGAAAGTTTCAAAAGAACTTATAATGTGTAGTATTATTATGCTGTTATTATAAAAAAAATTAAACATGGTATCTTAATAACTTATTAAATATGATATAATAATAATAAATATGATAATTCAATATTTTGATTATTTTTTGCCTTTTTAATTTTTTATCACCAAAGCAAAATAATAATAAAAGTTTAAATAATAATAATATTAATAATAATAACAGTTTAGTCCTTTTGATAATGTTTTTATATTTTGCTCTTTTCCAATTTCATGAATTTTGATGTTTTTAAAAACAAATTCAATTTAGTGCAATTTAAACTAAAATACGATAAAAATGATTAATGTTTAAAAAATAAAACATTAGAATAAATCTAACCTTATGTAAATTTTTAATATTATCTTAAAATTACTGGAAAATTATAGGTACTTTTAAGTTCAGTGGATATTTTTAGAAAGAAAATGTTGTGGGAAATAATAGATAATTTTTCAATTAATCAAATAATCAATTTCAATAAATAATAAATAATTTTTAATAATCAAATTTAATAAATAATAAATAACTTTTCTAAATGCTAGAAAAAAATAGGAACGTGATTTAATATTAATCCCCTTTTTGTAAAAATACTTTTGTTTTAAATTAAACTGCTTATTTAAAAATACTAGTCTTATAAACATTAAGTATTTAAGGATATAAAATATGTGGCATTAATTATCTAAAGTAATTTCCAAAGCATATCAATTTTAAATATTTAACTCGATAATCCAAAACTTGTTGTTAAGCACTATTTATAGATGGAATTACTTAATCATTTGATTCCGACTTACCATCGCACTTTCAAAATTGACGATTGAGTTAAATCACATTTAAATCCTGCAACAGGATCGCTTTAACTGAGCCTAAGATTTAATGCCATGAATTCAACTAATGTAGTCGAGCAAAATGGCTTGAATAACACCTGTCAAATAGCTTTCAGGTTCTCCATCACAAACATAGTGTTTGCCTATGCAACTAACCGGCTATAACTCTCACACAACCACACGTTCGTCTCATAAGTGGTGTGGTGCATCAATAACTACAGTAATTACGTCCAGGCTTACGTGCCCTTCTCGACTAGTGCCACTCATATAGTAAAGGGAATTGGATGAGGTTTGTTTAACACCAATTTGAACAGAATTGCTGCTTCACATTAAAGATGTTTCCTTTGACACAAAAACTGTTCACTGTTGAAAATAATCTTCACCATCAAATTTGAATTAACAGTATTTTTCTATATAGTGAATAGAATATTTTAATTATCGCTTAGATTATTATGTGACAATTCTGTCTGGTTTAATAATCTTTGTACTACTAATTATGTTACATTGTATCTCAAATTAAACTATTCCGTATTTATGACACTATGTAAAATGATCATTTACTGATTGTTTTTCTTCAAATATTTTAAATATAAATTTTTATGATGATATTTTAAAATATTTCTGTTCAATGCCATATGGTTTTAATAAATGTCAAAAATTAATATTTATTATTTCTTTAGTATAACATAAGTCTTTTATTATAATCATGTTATTTTCTAAATCAACACAATCACAGAATATCAAGAATCACCAGATTGTAATCCTAAGTAATTTTTTGTTGAGATAATTATTTTTGTGTTCCATTCAAGTGATACAACACAAAACTGTAGGTGATAATGTAGTTGGAGTTTAGAAGCACTAAACTTTTGTGAATTAGGCATTGTTTAAGCATAGCTAAATTTTCTTTGATATTTTTTGTTCGTGCCTTATTTAACAATCTGGGCGGAAATGTTGAGGATGTAACGAGAAAAATTTTCTAAACTGTTTCACTTCATTAATTCATTTTGTGATTGTGCAAGACTAGATAAATGAATTCTTAGATACTTTTTGTTGCTGTGATATTGACAAAAATATGTAGTAATCTGAATATCACAGTTAATTAACTTAGCTAGTGAATCCAACAATGCTTCGCCATTCATAAATCTAATTATATATATGAATTAAATAAATACAATTGAGGTTCTATATCAATTCATTTATTCAATTAAAGTAGCATGAATTGAATTGTGTATGATAAATATTTTTTCTATCGGTTCATTGCTGTTTTATTTCTGATATTCGTTTCCCTTCTTATTCAGCTTGTTGAATTATTTGGTTGAGCATGGGAATTCAATTTTCAATTTTGTGGTATTTCATTTATTGACTTTTGTATTCAATGTCTCGGGACATTGTTATTAAACAACAGTCAAAATATTTAAAAAAAAAAAAAAAAAAAAAAAAAAAAAAAACAGCACTAATAACAACAAACTTTAAAATTTCAACGAAATGTTGAAGTTATGTAGAGGTTGTTGTTGAGGTTGTAATATTAAAGGTAAATGCTGAAGTTAGGTAGAGGTTGTTGCTAAAGCCAGTAAATGTTGAGGCTGAGTTATTTTTGAGTCCATTGGAGATACATATAGGAACATTGTCTTTTATTTATATAGGTAAACCTGAATCGAATATGACTAGGCTTGCCAAATATTTACGCATCTGTTAATTTAACTATGTTTACGAGAATTAGCTGTCAACATCAGTTGACGAAACGGAAAATTAACAGTTCTTTTTAGCAGTGGTACTGGAATTTGACACTAGATGGCGTTAGGAGTAGTGTGGATTTAAGCACTAGGAGTAGTGTGGACTTAAGCACCAGTTTATTCCTATTCGAATAACAAAAGTTTGTTATTAGCAATTGATATCAACAGTTATTTAACAGTGCTTCATAACCTAGCGCAAAGTAGTGTTGCGAATTAGCAGTTGGTTTTAACGCCTGTTATAAAAATTTAACTCATTCGACAGGAAAGGTTGATTAATATATCATCCAGAGTTGAACTAATTTTAACTCCTGTTAAATTCAACTCTCGCACTTGAGGCTGCATTAGTTTTTAACTCTTTAAAAATTAAGCATATTTAAACTTAAAGCATTATTTTTCAACTCCACTTATATTGAAAATTTCTATCGCTTGATATTTATTATTTATTTATTTTTTGTTATTGGTATTTTTCATTTTTTAATTGCTTTTGAATTGATGAAATTATAGATACATATTACATGATTAAAGGCATGAAATGTTGCGATGATATTATGTAATACATATAAGATATGATATTATATAATAACAAATTTTTCCACTCCCTAAATATGACATGCTATTGTGGCATCAATTTTTGTAAAAAAAATTTGGGTATCCGCACATTACTATTACTAGATATCAATTTGAAGCTTATTTAATTATAAAATGCTGAATCATAGCTATTTTCTATAGTTATTAATGTGTAATACATTTAACAAAAACTTTGTTCTCAAATGTATGCACTCTGTGTAAAATGATGCCTCACTTCATCTGATTATCATTAATTACTTTCATGGGTACTTAATTTATTGCAAATCTTATAAAAGTCTTGCGTATAAATCAACAAAATCAAAGATAATTCAAGGGTGATGATGATAATATCAAGTAAATTAATTGCATCATTTCAGCTGCCACCATGTTAAGTTCTCTCCCAGTACGATGGCTGCATAAAGTTTATATACGCCCAAAAATTTACCTCAAAAAGCCATTCAGCTTTTCATTTATGGCAGGCGTTTCCTCATTCTAATATGTATATACATTTAAGAGCGACATGCACTGATCGGTAAAACACTGGTCTTTTTTAGGAGAGGTCTATGTAAATTTGTATAAGCACAAATTATTCGCATTATCAAGAAACAATTAAGAACGTTATCTTTTGAAACCCAACGTATAAATGTATGTTGCGATGAGTCCTTAATACTCTGGTTGGATTCATTTATTGTATAAATATAATACTAGGGACAGTTAAAATAGGCTATTTAAACTATAATAATAGGTGCGGTTAAAATAGACTATTTAAAATATAATTGTAGGGACAGTTAAAATAGGTGTTTCGCTACTGACATTTAATGGTTGTGGATGTGAAATAAGTTATCCATTCCTTTCAATTATAAAGACTATTTATAAAGACTACTATCAGGAATATTTTCTTAGCAAACATTAAGTTCTTTGCAGATAAACCTACATTGTATCAGAACATCAACGCAAACTGTTTGTCTTCATTTTTTCCCCTATTCTCTAGGAAAGATTTCTTCATGATAGGACTTCTCACCATGATAAGAGTCTTTATATTTCGATGGTTTACATAGTATCCAGATTTACAAATTGTACCAGGGATAATTAATATACAATAAGAGTTTGCAATAATTATACAATGTATTTAAAATAAGTTAGATGGTGAAATATTAATAATTTGAACCATAATAATTTCTAAAATTCTGGGTTTGGATTCTAAAAGATTTACGCTTTGTATAATAGAGTTTATTTCCGTAAAGATTTGAGAGGTAATTCTAAAAAAAAAATATTATATGTATAAGAAAGTAAAAGAGTAAGATGTATAAAAGACAAGCTATTTCTCGAATATAATAAAAATAAAATGAATATCTCAAAGAAAAATAAGTCAGATTTGCATTCAAGGGCTTAGACAGTGCAAGAACATGGCTAACGTATAAGATTGTATTTACGACCATAGTATCTACACAATACCCTATAAATAGAAATTCTTTTAATAAACATAAAATAATAACAATTATTAAAACATAATGTAGAAATCCAGAAAATTCTATTTTAGCTTTAAAACCCGTAAATCAGTCAAATGAATACCTTAAAAACGTTTTCAGAAATAATTTACATAGCAAATAAAAATACATGTAATATTTTATTGATGTCTTCATGCTTAAAACAAGTTTTGTAATGGAAACAAGGTGTTTTTTCTTATAAAAATTTTTTTGCGTGGCTAATTGACTGATCATGTATCACTCGTATAGCCTCTTCATCTAATAGAAATCCCTCATTTGTAGATATTTCGTCCACAATAATTTGACACTTTTTTTAATGCTTCAAGAACAAATATATGATGCCGCAATTCGATGCTTTTCCCCAGGATGAGGAGCTTCTTTCACAGATGTCATGCAATTTTTAAATCTTCTACTCTCCTCGTATACTTACTACAGTGACAAACGTGTTGCACTTTCTTTCGCCTTTAATTTAATTAGATTTTAAATTTTCAACTGTCAAAGATCTTTTAAGAGAACAATGTTGTTTATTTGGTGCATTTCTTAAATGGTCGTTATTTTTATACTACTACTACACAATTACTTGAAGACTCTTGTTCTTTTACACTCTTGTGCCTCATCCTGGATATTCCTTATATTATTAACAGGGAGGGGTAGCTTCCTCACTTCTCATTGGAGTAGATATTTCTCAGCTCGTCCTATATCACCAATCACGATGGAACAACTCATGGTATAGTTCATATTTAATCTGTAGTTGTTTCGACCTGTGAAGTTCGCACAGACATTCGCTAATTTCCTGAGTCTCATTATGCATGATATCGAATAACTGCTATCAGATTTAAGTGATAGGTTGTTCTTATTAATACAAATCACTACTTGCATGTAAGATAATTACCGCCATAGCTGTTTGTCTGCTGTCAAATTTGAATGATAAGTTATTATTTGCGTGCCAAATAATATAAATTCCTCTCTCCTCGGAATGGAAGGCCAAAATTCTTCTCATTAGAAAAAAATGCACTGTATTCACGTTATTCATTCATTATTATAAATTCTGTATATTCATGCTATTCATTCATTATTATGAATTATGTATATTCATGTTATTCATTTATTATTATTAATTATGTATATTCATGTTATTCATTCCTCGTATATTAAAAATTTTTGGTTAATGTGTAAACTAATAAAATGTTACTGAATTTTATTTTTATTGTTTTACGATTTTTTCACATGCATTAAATATATAGGACCCGATTTAAACAAAACCTTATAATAAAATAATTTTGACCCAATCTTTGAACACCTTTAAATGAAAAGCATATAGTTAAATTTTTTGGCATGACTATGTGACATCATGTGATAATTCGCGACAGACAGCTTTCGGATGACATCACGACACTGAATATATTTTTGTAAGCAAAAAATACATATTTTTATTTTAAAAAGAATTTCACGCAATATAAATATAGCCATAAATATACAAAATATAAAGTAAAAACAATAACTATTTATGTTTTGATTAAAAAATCAATGAATATTATTATGCAGGTAAACTGCAAGAAGATACTTTTGAAAAATATTATTTGTGAACTTTTTTTTTTTAGCTTGCAATACCGACTCGAAGTCTGCAATTTTATCTAATGCGTTTACAATTTTATTTTTTGAATGAATAATAACTAATGAATATTTAGCGATATTTTTGTATCCGGTTACTATATTAACTATATTAATTAGAAAATTTACTATATATTTACTATATTAATTAGAAAATATTAGCATATATTTCTTACTTTGTCATCTCATATTGCTTTGTATAAGCTCCAGACAATATACATCAACAAAAACAAAATGTGTTATTACATACAAAAATAATTACAAACTATCATTAAAACCATTATCTACAAAAATAAAAATATCCAGTGCACTTTTAGGATACGAGCCTTTTTTTAATGTTTTTATGGGGAAATAAAAAAAAAGAATTGAATTGCTAAATTTTAATCATCAATTCGCTCTTTTATTTTAAAGAATACTCAATAAATTTTCAATAATTTTCCATATATTTAGTTAAAAACTAATTAACGGTGAAATAAAAACCGTTTAATTTTTCACCACATTTTCACAGTAATCGATTTCTCAATCGCTTTTCTCATTCATCAAAGACTTCATTATCCTTTCATTTAATTTTTTTTTTTTTACCAATTCTGAAAGATTTCCGAGACATAAAATAATATCGATATAAAAATCCCATTTCAGTGATTGGAGTTTTAATATTCAGTGATTTCTTTTCATTTCTTCAAATATCGCTCGAAAAATTGGAGCATGTTTTAAAATTCTAATAATCTCTTGATTTTATTGGAAATTATTCTATAAATACAGAAATACCTCGCATAGACAGGAAAATCTACCGATCTACCGATTTTCTAGACTGTTTGAAACCGGACTAATCCAGAAACTAAAATATACACAAAAATTAATAATTAGCTCCAAATTGTTTTCCTTATTTTTCCAGCAAATAAAATGGCACTAATAAATTCAGATGTCTTTATTAAAACTAATATGTATTAAAAATAAATGTTTTATTATCTAAAAATTGCTATATATATGCCACATATTGCTTTGGTGTTCAACCTGATGGCTCGTCCATTCCTTTTTATTCTCGGCTGATCTTAGCAAAGAATGCATTTTCTTCATGAAGCTTCACTATATCGAGCCTTTTTTCCTTTTAAGAATATTATTTACTTATTTTTTACGTATTTTTCTTCTCTTTCATTCATTTTAATGGTGATTAAAAAATAAATTATTTATTCTCTGAAAATTGCTATATATATGTCACATTTTTCTTTGTAGTTCAAACTGATGGCTCGTCCATTCCTTTTTCTCAGCTTATCTTAGCAAAGGATGCACTTTCTTCACGAAGCTTGACTATATTGAGCCATTTTTCTTTTAAAAGTGAGGCATTCACATTTCTTGTTGATTTATTGTTTACAAATTTTTACTCCCTCTCATTCATTTTAATGGGAAAAAAAAAATAAATTTTTTATTTTCTAAAAATGTCTATATAGATGTCACATATTTCTCTGGTGTTCACACTGATGGCTCGTCCATTTCTTTTTCTCGTCTTATCACAGCAAAGGATGCACTTTCTTCATGAAGCTCGACTATTACGAGTCTTTTCTTTTAAAAGTGAGCCATTTACATTTGCTGGCTTATTCTTTAAGTATTTTTATTCACTCTCATTCATTTTAAAGGGATAAAAAGATATAATTTTTATTCTCTAAAAATTGCTATATATACTATATTACATTATTCTTTAGTTTTCAAACTGATGGCTCGTCCATTTCTTTTTCTAGGCTTATCTTAGCAAAGGATATACTTTCTTCATGAAGCTTGACTATATCGAGCCTTTTTTTTCTTAAAAGTGAGCCATTTACATTTCTTTAAATTTATTCTTTATGTATATTTATTCACTCTCATTCATTTTAATAGCGTTAAAATGTAATTGTCCCAATCAATTTTAATGTAGATTAGCTCGTCAAAAACTAATACATCATAAAAGTTCACAGGTGCCCACTGCTTATTGCAGATAGTGCATACATACTTAGTATATAATACATACATATTTCATATCTGTATTCATATATGTACATACATAATACATACTCATACATAAGACATTGAAAAGGCTTATATATATATGTAACATTTTTTTTTAGATCAAACTGATGGCTCGTCCATTTCTTTTTCTTGGCTTATCTTAGCAAAGGATGTACTTACTTCACGAAGCTTGACTATATCGAGCCTTTTTTCTTTTAAAAGTGAGCCATTTATATTTCTTTAAATTTATTCTTTACGTATATTTATTCACTCTCATTCATTTTAATAGCATTAAAATGTAATTATCCCAATCAATTTTAATGTAGATTTGCTCGTCAAAAACTAATACATCATAAAAGTTCTCAGGTGCCCACTGCTTATTGCAGATAGTGCATACATACTTAGTGTATAATACATACTTATTTCATATCTGTATTCATATATGTACATACATAATACATACTTATACATAAGACATTGAAAAGGCAACCATCGAAATATAATGTCGAGTTTACATTCTCGTGAGTCTAAATACATAAGGGTGGCGATTCTGGGCAAAATTGAATTACAGTAATGCAAAACTTAAATTTTTTAAGAATTAAAACTAGACTATAGTGAATTAGGTATTCGAAGCCGGATTATGTGAGATATTGCAGTAGTATTTAACGTCTGAATAAGAATATCGAGTGAATGATTACTATACTCAAAACCATCAAATAAATTATTTGAAGATAATTAGCATACGTTATTGAGACTCTTGTGATTTAGCATGTACGCACAAAAAGTAAAGAAAACTATTTATAGAAGAAATAGTTAGTAAAATAAAAAAAAAAATATTTTTCTAAAAAAAAAGTAATAAATAATATTTTCTCTAACAAGTAAAAAAAATATTGCTTTCTAATATTATATTTTCTTAATACAGTTTCAATCAATTAACAGTACTTTCACTTGATGTTTTTATTGGTAAATAAGTAGTATTTTTATATATAAACGACCCAAGAGTGGTAAAAATCAATACTGAGGGTATTATCAATGGTTTTTAAAATATCAAACAAAAAGACAAATGCATTGAATTTCTATAAAACTAAAAATTAGGAAATACTTAAGAAAATAAACAAAATTCTTAGTAAGAAATATTCTTAGGTTATTTATTTAAAATAATGCAAACTAACCATAATAAATAATAATTCTTTTCTTATAACAGTTTCTGAAAATAAATAATATTTTAAGAATGATAAAATTGTTAACTATAACCATAAAAATATTTTTTGAGATTTCATATTTTTGTAGAAAAATTAATTTTACAGAAATATGGTTGGTTTTAAATTTCTACATTGAAATCAATTTTAACTATTTCATTTTTAGTTTAACTGTAACTAATGTTTAAAGATAATTCTTTAATACAAGTTCGAAGAAGAAAGTTACGAAGAAAATTTATTGTAAATAAATCTTGCTTTTTGACTTCTATTATTTGAAAAATTATTTTGAAAAAAAAAAGGATTTCATTACTTTTTTAAATATGAGTTTCTTAGCTATTTAATTTATCTAAGAGTCATTTTATCTTAGAAATTTGTTTTCATTTTCAGTAATGAAAATTTTCACATATAATAGAATAATTGGGTTTCAGTACAATTATTACGTTTATTAATAATTATTGTGAGAGTAGAATCCAATAATTAATAGACTAGTAATTAAAGTAATATTTGCTTTAATAAATTGAGAATATTTAATTTTCACAGGTCTAATGAAGTGTAGAATTATAAAGAATATAAAATGATATTTGACTGATATAATGAATATTCATTTAATGAAAAATGATAAAACGAAAATTCATTTAATGAAAAATGATAAATTGAATAATCATTTAATGAATGATAAAACGAATATTCATTTAATGAAAGTTGATAAAATTATTCATTTATGAAAAATGATAAAATTAATATTCATTAAAATAATTAAAAAATGAAATTTAATGAAAAATGATATGAATATTCATTTAATGAAAAACGATAAAATAAATATTTATTTAATAAGAAATGATATGAATATTCATTTAATGAAAAATGGTAAAATGAATATTTATTTAATGAAAAATGATAAAATGAATATCCATTTAATGAAAAGTGATAAAATGAATATTCATTTAAATTAATGACGTAACTTAAAGTGTAGCAATTTTGATTTCAGTAAGAACAAAAATGATAACATAACTATATAATTAATTAATCTAACTAAAAGTAATTACTTTGAAATGATAACCATATATCAAAATGTTTTGAGAATTGATTGTGAAATATTATTTGCATGTGCACTTTAATCTATGAAACGGTATATCTTAACTTGTGGATGACATGCTTGGTTTCTGAACTAGGTGAGCCATACTTGTTGAATCGAAGACTTCTATGTCTATGCTGGGAATATGTACGATAAATCCACAAGCAGAAAGTCCTTCCTTTGGGATAAAATACAAGTGTGCGGAGTATCTTGTGGTTTCAAGTCGCGGCGGTGCCATGAATATTTGTAGTGGTTTGGAATCCACTTTAAACTGTATGTTCCAGTTTATTACTACTGTAGGGCGTAGTGCTTGCAACCCTATCCCATAAAAAGAAAAATCATCATCTGTTTCGAGTCTGGCAGACGGCCTTGGTCCACCATAGGGCTGTTACGCCATTGATGATGATGATGATGATGATGATTAAATCATAATCAATTTTACACTGAGATTTGTTTTTTCATTCTTAGAGCAGGAAACATAATTGTTTTTTTCAGTGAAAAGATTGTATAATAATTAATTTCCTGAGCATGTATTATTAATAATACTTATGAAAAAAACATTAGATTTTTGAGTTAAAAATGCAAAAAATGTCCATAAATTTTTAGTTGTTTAACTGTAACCTTCAATATAATTTTTTTAAACGTAAAATATTTCCTGGAGACTACAAAATGGATTTCTGTACTTCGGATATAATAAAGAATGAATTAATAGAAGGGAATTTGTAAACAGTCATGTTTCTGATTACTTAATGAGAAGACATGTTAAGACGAGACAGTTTCTACTTAAAAATTTATAAGAAAATGTCTTTCTAGTAATTACTTCGCTAATATAATTTTCAGCAAATTCTCGACTTCTTTTCGGCCATAGATTAATTTTCAAAATTAAATTTTAAGATTATGAAGAATTAATTTATTCAATATCATTGCAGAGATATTCTGTTCTTTATAAATACAGTGTATAAAAATTATATTAAAATGCATAAAATAGAAATCTGTTTAAAAATTTTATAAGCTTATGAAACAATTAAAAAAACAAAAATAAGTGTTTATTACATTTTATAATTATGAATTTTATGGTGATTTTTATTCTAGTTTTTATGTAAAATTTTGTGGATAAACACATAATTAAAAAGTCTGAATAGGAACAAATTGTCTTCATTTTGTAAAAGAATTGCTACGTTTAGTTGCATGAATATAAAATGCATTTAATCTACTAGGTATACAACTATATTAAAATAAACACTAGAGCCAAACAATTATTCGCAATAAAAATGCTTACTTTTATGCTAAATAATAACCCTTAGCACACTAAATAATAACAACACATTAAATAATAATACAATATTTTTTGATGTGTTAGATTGCTTGTGAGGAAGTGTTCCTACTTTTTCTCATATATGAAGCAAAAGTGGGTTGATTCCTCTTAGCTAAATCCAAACATGCCTAATTCCTGGTTTAGTGGCAACGCGCGCCACTGGGGAGCATTAGGACTGAGATTCAATCTGCTGGCTGCTTTGTTGTAGACACTGTTTCAAAAAACGAGATGATTCGATGGCGTTTGTGATGTTCAACATCTTACCTCGTTAGTCGGACTACCTGGTGGGAGTTTTCGGGTTTTCTCCCATGCGATATGCAAATGTGGTTATTTCAACCCTAAAAGTCTCACGAAAGACACTGCCCTCCTTCTTCAGCGACACGAAGCCAAATCAGACTTCTACCTTCGGGTGCTCGATTACAACAGAAGCTGGCCCCTTCCCTCCTTCCATGAAAACACACAAATTCATGGACTTAGTCTAGATGCTGCTGTTGACCAAGTGGGATAAGAAAAAAACAAACAACAAAATCCAAACAATTTTTATTCATTTTGGATGTAACATAGCAAGTCTCTAGAGATACATTCTGGAGAGCGTTTAATCAGCACCACATCTTAGCATTAAATACATTTAAATGCGTGTTTGAGTAATTTTAATTTCAATTATATTTAAAGAAAATAATTAGAATAAAATTTATCTCTTCTTGAGAATCTCCGTGGTTCTATCTGCATGGTTCCCCTTTGTTTTTCAGTGTTTAACATATTTTTAAAGGTATCATCGATTATTTTTCCGCGAACAAATTGCTATTTCAGTAACAATTGCTATTTCTCTACCTTTTTATGTTTTTATTAATTATATTTCTCTTTATATGTAAGAAATAATTGAAAACGATTTATAACGGAAAAAACCTATCATAACAGATTAAATATAAAGCAAGCATTATTACTTTTCTACTTTTAAAAAGGATAATTCCATTTTTAAATTTTAAATTTTGAGGATAATTCCATTTTGAATATTTAAATTTTGAGGGTAATTCAATTTTGAATTTAGAAATTTTGTGGATAATTCTTTTTTTGAATTTATAAATTTTGAGAATAATTCTATTTTGAATTTATAAATTTTGAGGACAATTCCATTTTGAATTTATAAATTTTGAGGATAATTCCATTTTAAATTTATAAATTTTGAGGATAATTCCATTTTAAATTTATAAATTTTGAGAATAATTCTATTTTGAATTTATAAATTTTGAAAATAATTCCATTTTGATTTTAGAAATTTTGAAAATAATTCCATTTTGAATTTTAGAAATTTTGAAAATAATTCCATTTTGATTTTAGTATGTGAAAAATGTTTTATTTTAAAGAGTTCCCTCCTGATTAATTAGAAAAAAAAAATTACGTTAGCCTCAATCTTTTGAAAAAAAAAAAATAATATTAGAAAAGACAAAAATTATTGTAAAACACGATCTAGGAAATGTTTAGTACTATAAACTTTAAATAGCTTTGTTAACACACGAAATTCCTTTTTATCCATTTTTTCAAACTAGCAAAAGTTGCTTCACCAAAAATGCTATAACTCACATACTAATAGTGTAACAGCTGTCAAATTTATACACGTGTCTTTTGAAGGTTAGTGCTAACTAAAATTCATATGGATTTAATACTAGTAGCGCCATCTATGTGTCAGCCTACGAACTTTTCAGTCCCCCTGTTATATGTCACATTTTTGAATAGAGAGACTGCATTAAAAAAACAAAACTGGTCCGTATTACTATTGAAAAGTAATGTCAATTGATATTAGCATTAGTCAATCGCCTACAATATATAAAAATACATCCCCGAAACTTTCGTTAACTGTTAATTAGATTGGCCCTTTTTAAATGACAATGATAATCGAATCCTTATTTCTTTCTTTGAACCAGGCACGATGCATGTAGCGTTTTAATCGACCAGACTGTGATTAATTTTGTATCAAATACCAAGGATTGTTTAATAAAGTTATGATAGAGGTGTATTAGAATTTATTAAGTACAGAGCCACTGCAAGTTGAAATTTTAATGAAATATTGTTTTGGAAAAGTTACAAATGAAATTATTATATTTATCATCATTTTTTAAAAAAGTTAATGTTTTTTATTATAACATTTGTTAAATAAATCTTTTTTAGAGTGATTAGATGAAGGAAAAACTTTGAAAAGTAATAATTTAATATTTTGAAATGGCTTGTTTATGTAATTATTTATGATTTCAAGTAAATAACCAGAACTCTTATAAAAGCACAGACAACTGCTAATTTCATGAGTTTCATCATACATGACACTGAATATCTGCTATCAGATTTGAGTGGCTGGCTGTTCTGATTAGTACAAAACACTAATTGCATGTAATATAACTATTCACAACACTGCTTGTCTGCTATCAAATGTGAGTGATGGGTATTTATTATGTATTTGTCAAAGAATATACATTCCTCTCTCCTGGGAATGAAATGTCAAAACTCTTCACGTGAGAAAAATTGCTCCAACTTACAGTTTTTTTCAAAGCTTTCTTAAATTGTCATTCACTACTGATATACAACTGGTTTTGATTTAGTATTACCAAATTATACTGTAAGAATTTTCTGAAATGCATCCTCAAAATGAATAAATAAAGGAATAACATACTTCCCTGGAGGCTCTTTTAAAGGTAACTTTTGTGTTACACTTGAGAATAACCGGTAAAGCACCAATTCTGCTGCCCCAATCATAGTGAAATATGCTATGAAACCACAAGTTGATATACCTTTTAAATTGTCTCAGTTAAACGAACAGAAATCAAATTCTTAACCTCTTTCACTGAAGCAATCACGATCCAATTCCCATTGGAGCTTTAACTGATCAAGCCATAAATATTCATCCACCCCTGTTAATATCATATATTTTATATAAACCATACAATTTTTTCAATGCTTTTAAAATTGTCATTCACTACTGAGATACAACGGGTTTGATTTAGTATTACCCAAATTGTACTGTAAGAATCTTCTGAAATGCACCCACAAAATGAATATGTGAAGGAATATTTTCTTAGAAGCTCTTTTAAATGTTTTGTGTTACATATGAGAATAACCAGGAAAGTACCCATTTGCTAGCCCGATGAGAGCGAAATATGCTACCAAACAGCAAGTTAATATACCATTTTAAATTGGCTCAGTTAAATGGACAAAAATCAAATGCTTAACCTCTTCTACTGAAGAGGTTAAGAATTCGATTGGAATCAATTCCCATAGGCGCTCTAACTGACCAAGTTATAAATATTCTTTCACCCCTGTTAATATCATAAACAAATTCTTACAAATAGATGGTCATGGCTTCTTTCGTTTTATTTTTTAATACAAGCCAAAAGGAACTATACCACCTTTTCTATAAATCTTTCACTTGCTTGTATTCCCATATCCTTGAATGATACAGACAAGTGGCGCAATTTTTTCGAGTCACCCCACCAAATTTAATCAGGAATATGTCCAGTTTCCAGACAATATAACAAAAAAAAAGGGTGTTTTTTTTTTGTGTGGATTTATGTAATAATTCTGGAAACATTTGTAACACTGCAATAAATGGATCTTCCTGAGAAAGAAATTGATCAATCTTTGTGCGTTAATTGTTAACCGGAGAAAGTCGAAAATAAAATGACTTAATAATAAACGCGATGTTCGAGCACCGGGAACACAGGTGGAGCGTGGCTGTGTGACATATTTCTGTGCTTTCCCATTCCAGGCACGTAGCATTCTCCCATCACACGGTTATCCAAGCAAATGGTTTTTGTTGGAAATATTCACTTCTGACATAAATACGGCCTAAACAGACGGTTCACGAGAATGTTTTTCCTTTAAGGATATTGCCAGCTTTCATAGAAATTAGAAAAAGGAAGCATAGTTTTGACGGGACAACTGTCTGATTTAAACATTCTTATTAAACTTATATCTTCTTTTGAAGCGTCACGCTCTTGCATGACTTTTTTTTATGGGAAACTACAGCTTCTGTAAGGTACAAAAATAAAAGCTTATAACTAATATTGTAATTTGAACTATTGAAATAAGTATAGGACTAACTTGGTGAAAATTAATTATTTTTTTTATTAAAATAAATTGATTTAACTTTCAACAAATCAAATTTAACGAAGCTACTAAAATTATAAATTAAAGAGAATTCATTGCATTAAAATGAAGGCATTGAGTTTGGAATTTCAAATATTGAATTTTTGTATCCTAAGAAATTCAATATCATTTATTTTACTTTCAATGCAATTTTTATCTGCAAGTGGGTTATGAACACTTTTTACTTGTTGACCACATCATAATGTGTAACACTATTTATGGGAATCAAATTGTAAAATAAATGAATCTGATGAAAAATAAATAATTTTTTATTAAAATAGTGATCATTCATCAAATCAAATTTAATGAAGTCATAGAACTTATAAATTAAAGAGAATCTATTGCATTAAAATGATGGCATTATTTTGGGGATTTCAAATTTCAAATTTTTGTATCCAAAGAATTTCAATATAATTTTTTTTAGTTTCGATGCAAGGCAATTTATTTTTATCTGCAAGCTTGATTTGATTGTTGACTAATATGTGATGATCATGATCATGACTATGATCATAATATGTAACACTACTTAGATGGTTTAACATAGTTACCTAGGTTTGTAAGTGATGGATACTAATGCCTTCGAATAAGGGAAAACTGCTTCACATTTGAATGTCGGATTGGAAGGAACCTTAAAAACCTTACCAAACATTTCACAGAAATCGAAATCTCCCTTTCTTGTATATTAATTAGAGATGGGCTGAAATTCCATATCATGCTACACTCATAGGCAAATAGTAGGCATGCTATTGGCATAGTACATTAAGTTAAAGAGAAAAAACATCCTTTTTCGGTGGATAACAATTCGTTAGTGATTGATTAATGTATCCCTCAAGCAATTTCTTAACTTTTATTAACATGTAGCCATAGTTATACAACTAAAAACAGAAAAGGACCTGGAAACGAATAAAGGACTATCTGAAACTCACTTAAAACTTTATAGATGCAATTGATAGATTAATTTAACTTAAAATAGATGGATGAGTAGGAAAAAAAAAGAAAATCAATTTCCCATAAAGCATTGAAAGCTGTTACGTCAAAAGACAGTTTAAGATATAAATCATTAAGCACTATATGATAAATGGTATTTCATTTCCTGATATTCTCGTCAAGTATATTGTGCAAAATATTATTTATCATGAGAAATTAAGTTAATGAATGTATCATGATTTTATAAAGCAAAAATTTTATGACACAAAGTATTTCACTTAGCGACTTACAAATTAAAAATACAGCTTCTTATAAATCAGTCTATTTGTCAATTATTAAAATAAAAAAATAAAAAATCAAGAAAAAAAATTTACATTTTTGCCCATAAAAGATTTGTTATCATTTCTTTGTACTTTAATAAAATCGACAATTTTTTTTTCTAAATTTCGCGTATTTATAATATTCCACAATATAGAATAGAAAAAAAAATAATTTATTACTTTTATTTTATTAAATTACATTCGAAATACACTCATGTCCATAAATTAAGGATAATTCAGAATGACACAGAAATTGAACTTTAAAATAAAAATTTCACCTGTAGAATTATCACACACATCTTCAAGAAGAATATGCAAATTACAGGAAACCACCAGATGGCGCGGATAGTACGTCACAATGACGAGAGTGTAAGAGAGAGGTATATAAGGAATGGTGGCAAAGAAGTAAAATTGCTCACAAGCGCTTTAAAAGCCTTTCAGTGCAATAACCGCATAGTTATGGCACAAAGGAAGCATTCGGATGATTTTTTACGTGGTAGAATTATCGGACGACTAGAATGTGGACGTACCCAGCTGGAAGTATCCGAGGAACTTGGAATCGCCCAGAGTGTCATCTCCAGGCTTTGGCAACGATTCCAAGATGATGGTAATGTGAGTAGATGTTACAGCACAGGTCGCTCCGAGTTACAACGCCGAATGAGGACCGGTATTTAGCAGTTACTGCCAAAAGAAACAGACGGAGCACAGCATCAGACCTGTCTCGTCAGCTCTCTTCAGCTACCGGTACGACAGTTTCAAGGCAGACCATGTACAGACGCTTAGGGCACATTGGTCTATATGCTCGTAGGCCTGTCAGATGTGTTCCACTTACCGCAACTCACTGTCGCCTGCGATTAACCTGGAGTAGAGAGCATGCATTGTGGACACCGCAACAGTGGTCTGGCGTGATGTTTTCCGATGAGTTCAGGTTTAGTTTGCAGTCTGATTCTCGCCGGACTATCATATGGAGAGCGCCAGGTACCCGTTACCACCAAGAGAACACCATTGAACGACACCGTTACGGTGGTGCAGGATGGCTCGTTTGGGGAGGAATTATTCTTGGTTCCAGAACTGACCTGCATGTTCAGAGTGTAGCAATTACAGGCCACATCTATCGGAATGTCATTCTGGAACAACATGTACGTTTGTTTCGGGGCGCCATGGGTGCTGAATTTCTGTTTATGGATGACAACACCCGTTCTCACCGTGCAAACATTGTAAACGAATGCCTTCAATTGGAGGATATCACCCGTATGGATTGGCCAGCATACTCACCGGACTTGAATCCAATAGAGCATGTGTGGGATATGCTTGGCCGACGAATTGCAGCCCGTCAACCCCCTCCCACCTGTCAACCGGAACTTCGGAGGGCATTGCTTGATGAGTGGTGTAATATTCCCCAAGATCAGATTGATAATTTTATACTCAGCATGCTTAGGCATTGTAAGGCCTGTATTGCATCGTCCGGGAGACATACTCCGTATTAACCATCATACTAACCATGTTATATTGTTTTTTGTAAATAGGTTCTTTTTTGAAATTTGCTCCAGGGAGTAAAAATCGCAATTTTTATTAATTATGTCAAACATATAGCATCTTTTTTGCTCTTTACCTTTTATTTAATAAATAGACTTTACAAATAAGTCAAATTTGTTTTGCTTCTGTCTCTTTCTTTGCCTGAACTTCATTATCCTTAATTTATGGACAGGAGTGTATATGTAATTTAATAAAAAACTACTTTTAAAAAGCATGTTTAATGTTGGAATTAAAAAATTACTAAGATATATTTTTAAAAAATGGATAAAATCCTAAAAATGATTAGTAAAGTTCGTACAAAGATATTATGTTGATAATTTAAAAAAAAATACGTGTAAACATGTTTATATTAATATTATCAAACCTATATTCGTTTATAAATTTATTTATAAAACCACTTTTTAATACATTTTATTAATCGAAGTAAAAAAATATTCCAACTATTTAATTTACAAAAATATTTTCAAATATTAATTTTTTTCTCAAAAATTGCCTATGGAAAGTTTATACATCAACTTCAACCTATTAAACATCAATCACCACTTACATCAATTAGCGTATTATACACCGATTACAGCGTATTTATACATCAATTTTTATCCATACTTTTATATAACCAAAATAACAAAAGGAATTGCTAATTCTCATATGGTAAAAGAACATTTTTCTATTAAAATATAATTCATACATTATTCAGTATTAAAGATTAAGCAGCATATGCATTTGACATCTACAAAAAGGTATGGAAGATCCATTATTATTATATCTAATAGAATAATGTGTATTACGAAATACATGAGAAATCATAACAGAAATATGAAAGCCAGTGAAATTGCTTATTTATGGAAAGGCTTATAAAAATAAGAGAAATTCAATACGCGTTATTGCTTTCTATATAATAAATAATAAATAAAAGCTGTAAGAAATGAATGAATTCTTTTCGTGTGCTAATAACATATAAACGTTTCTAAACATTTAAGTAGGAATAAAAAAGCCCCATTTTATCAAAACAATCTTTGATTAATAATTTATGTTTACTACACCATTTTTGTTAACTATCGCAAGAAAATCATAACAATAGAAAACAATACTAAATAATAAACAATAGAAACAGAAGAAGAATTCTCAATCAATAAATAATATCCCAATAAAAATAAATACAGAAATATCGAATAACTTGAACAACAACGTAATTAAAATTTCTTTTCTATTTTTTCCCTTTCCTTACGATAACAAATAAGCTGAGAATAAGATATATTAAATTAATGTTGAGTTTTTGTGGAGATTTTCAGAATTTTTATTTAGTTAAAAACGAATAAACTTAAATGTATTATTTGTTGAAATGAATCGTAAAAAATGTATATTTCTCATAATTATTACTTATTTTGTAGTTCACAAATGTTTTTTAACAGTTGAATATGTTACCTTCTTATATTTTATCTGTTACCCGTTTTTGGTGTAATATTGCACACCGCAGCTATCTAGCTCCTAATAATTCATGAAAACGGCAATTTCTTCTTTAAAAATAGCAAGAGATAGGAGTAAGGAGTTTATGCATACTATTAGAATGATGCTAACAACTGACTTTAAATCTGCTATACTGGCTTGTTCAGTAAAATAAATTAAGGTACAGTATGGGATAAGACATACAATGTAGTGTTCGTGTCCAAGTAACAAACTGCGAAAAGTCTCTAATATGCTTAAAATATCTCAAAATATTCTGTAAAAAAATCGAATAAAAACAACACATCAACATCCAAACACGTAAAAGAGAGACTTTAATTCTTCGACCTTTTCTAAATTAAAAGAAAAAAACAAGTTTTATCTTGTTAAGCAAAGAAAAATAAATAAATATTTCCGATATTCAAAAATATAACTTTGAAAAAGGTTTTTGGTTTTCTCTAAAAAGAAGTCTATTCATCATATAAAGTGTACTTTCTATTTAAGTTTGAACCATATTTTTTATTTTACTTTAATAAATTCTATTAAAAGGCTATACTTCATGATGGCTTATGTCAATTACAATTTCTGATATCTTTTATCACAATTATGGTTAGAACAAAAACCATAATTAAATAATCACTATTCACTTATAAATTTTGGTCGCTGAGAAAAAGAAACCGTTTTTCTTTCTAAAACATGTAAACAAATTTTCTAGGTTAAAAAGAAGGAAAAAAAAAGAAGGAAAAGTCCTGTACGAATAACGCTCATACACTCTTCACATGTGCGTTTTTACTCCACACTATTAAATAGACGATTAGTCGGAAAAATAAACAATAATCTTTTCAACTCGAAATCCCATCCACATTCCTTTTGAGAACAACGAAACCCAATAGGAATAAAGCATGTGAATTTTTCGTACGTAACAAGTAGACGATTTGTCGAAACAATAACTAATCAACTTTTTCAATTCTAAAATACTATCGTACATTTTCGTTGAGAGCAAAGAAACCTTTTGTTCCTAATATTTATGCAAAAAAAGATATTCTAGGTAAAAAATAGAGAAAGTAAATTTATTACGAATAATGTATACGCACTTTTTTTGCATGTAACAAGTAGACTATTAGTCAGAAGAATAACTAATTAACTTTTCCAACTCGGAAGTCATATCACACAATCTCGCTGAGAGAAAAGAAAAAAAGTAAAAAAGTAAAATTAACTTTCTTCCCTAAAAGTAAAAATAATATACATACATACATATATATATATATATATATATATATATAAATAAATATATATATGTTTAAAAAAAACCCTTGTACCAATGACGTACACGCGATTTTTCCGCATGTTTTCTGTAAGTTAACTATTAGTAAGAGGAATAATTAATTAGCTTTCCCAACTCAGAATACTATCACACATTCTCGCATAGAATGAAAAAATCCTTTTTCCCTACAAGTTCATGTAAAAATACGCGCTTCATTCCCATGTAACAAGCAGACTATTAGTCGGAGAAATAACTAATCAACTTTTCCAACTTGTAAATCCCATCACACAGTTTCGCTAAGATTAAATAAAACCCTTTTTTTTCCTAGAAAGGAAAATAATATTAATATATATATATATATACATAAATAATTCTAGGTTGAAAACACGAGAACAACAAACCCTGTATGAATGACGTACATGAGATTTTTTTGCATGTAACAAGTAGACTATTAATCAGAGGAATAACTAATCTACTTTCCCAATTCGGAATTCCTATCACACAATCTCGCTGAGAGAAAAAAAAAACGTTTCACTTCCCTAAAAATGAATATAATATCTATCTATCTATATATATATATAATTCTAGGTTGAAAAAATGAGAAAAACAAATCTTGTACGAATAATGTACACACGATTCTTCTGCATGTAACAAGTTAACTATTAGTCAGAGGAATAATTAATCAACTTTCCCGACTCGGAAAACTATCGCACATTCTCGTTGAGAGCCAAAAAATAATTATTTACTTCAAATTTATGTAAAAACAAAATTATTCTGTGTTGAAAAAAAAAAGTGAAAATATACCCTATACGAATAACGTACACGTGATTCTTCCGCAAGTAACAAGTAGACTATTAGTCAGAGGAATAACTAATCAGCCTTCCCAACTCGGAATCCCATCACACAATCTCGCTGATAGGGGAAAACCCTTTATTTTTCCTAAAAATAAAATAATATTAGTATATATATATATAATTCTAGATTGAAAAAACGAGAAAAATAAACTCTGCACGAATAATGTACACGTGACTTTTCCGCATGTAATAAGTTGACTAATTGTTCGAGGTATAATTAATCAGCTTTTTCAATTCCGAATACCATCTCACATTCTCGCTGAGAGTGAAAAAATAATTTGTTTCCTTCAAGTTCACGTGCTATAAAAAAACCCTATTATGCGTTCAAAAAGGAAAGTGCAACCAACCCTATACGAATAACGTACACGCGCTTCTTCCGCATGTTACAAGTAGACTATTAGTCAGAGGAATAGCTAATCAGCCTTCCCAATTCGGTATCCTATCACACAATTTCACTGAGAGAGAAAAAAACCGTTTCACTTCCCTAAAAATGAAAATAATATTAATATATATATAATTATAGGTTGAAAAAAAAAAGAAAAACAAATCCTGTACGAATAACGTACATACGATTCTTTTGCATGTAACAATTTAACTATTACTCGGAGGAATAATTAATCAACTTTCCGAACTCGGAATACTATCATATATTCTTGCTGAGAGTGAAAAAATTATTTTTTTGCTTCAAGTTTTTGTATAAACAAAGCTATTCTGTGTTGAAGAAAAAAAAAAAAAAAAAACTCGTACTTGTACGAATAACGTACGCGTGCTTCTTTCCGCATGTAACAAGTAGACTATTAGTCAGACGAATGACTAATCAACTTTCCCATCTCGGAAATCCCACCACACATTAGAGAGTTTTTGTATACCGTACGTTAGTTACCGTAGGACGTCCGTTAGCTTTTTCTCCCTAGCGCGTATGCTCATAGGAAATTATGTTTCCTATGAGCATGCACGTTAGGGAGAAAAGCTAACGGACGTCCTACGGTAACTAAAGCAAAGTATGCAAAAACTCTCTAATAATATCACTGAGAGGGAAAAACCCTTTATTTTTCCTAAAATTAAAAACAAAATTAATATATATATATATATTATATATAATTCTAGATTGAAAAACAAAAAAACAAACCCTGTACGAGTAACGTACACTCTATTTTTCCGCATTTAACAAGTTGACATATTATCTGAGATATAATTAATCAGCTCTTTCAAATCCGAATACCATCTCACATTCTCGCTGAGAGCGAAAAAATTATTTTTTACTTCAAGTTCATGTAAAAAAAAAAAACTATTCTGTGTTCAAAAAAAAGTTGAAACAAACCCTATACGAATAACATACACGTGTTTCTTCCTCATGTAACAAGTAGACTATTAGCCAGAGGAATAATAATCAGCCTTCCCACCTCGGAATCCCATCGCCCATGCTCGCTTCGAATTCCTTCTTGTTTGAGAAAAGTTCACCTTTTCCCCATCCCCTCGGAAGAAGAGGTAAAAGTTTTTAATCATTTGGATGTTGTCTTTGTTGGCCCTGTGTGTCCATGACAACGCGAGTCCAGGGAGTTACCCTGGGGTTTGCGATGCCCCCACCCCACCAGGTGTATTCCCGTCAGTGTCTCGAGCCCACATGCCATTGATCTGTTCGGTATTGCAATCGGAGAGTGACCGCTCTCCGTCAGTGCTTGCCTAGCGGCGTTGTCGGCACTACACCTCCTTTGTCTTCTCTTCAAGACGCTATGAAGTCCGCGTGGTCATCGCTGCTCTTCGCTTCCTTCATCACAGGTGAGTGGCAACCTCGTTTGGGTTTTCCTCGCTGTCCCCGGGTCAAATAGATCTGGCTTTTTGTTTATTTTTTTTTCCCGGAAGGAATTGTTTGGGATTTGTTCGGAGTGGAAAAGTTTGGGCTGCGGAAAAGTTTTCCGGCCAGCGTCAGACGTGATGGGACGCACTCGCTAGAGTTGTGTGATGGGATTTCGGTTAATGGGTTCATAATTTTTGATGGAGGAATTTGGTTGAGTAAAATGATATTTTATTTCATCTAAATAATTTTTAAGTCGATTCAAGGGAGGTAATTTGTTTATGAGAAAAACTGAAGGAAAACAGAAGGGAATATGAAACTGAAAAACTGAAGGAAATGTTTTTATAAAAACAATATATTTAAAAATAAATATTTTTAGCTTATTTATATAACACTTTTTTATATTTTATAATATTATTTTTTAGTTTGTATGAATAAATATTTTTAGAAAAGTTGAAGAAATATTTTGTTACAAAGTATCTAACATAATAAAATGTTAAATGAGTTTAAGAAAAATAATTAATGAAAATTTCTGTTCAATAATAAAAGGAGATTATAATAATTTAAAAATGATATTTTTTTATCAAAATAATTTTTAATTCAATTCAAGGAAAGTAATTTGTTTAAGAGAGAAACTGAAAGAAAACAGAATTGAATATGAAACTGAAAAACCGAAGAAAATATTTCTATAAAAAATATTTAAAAATAAGTATTTTTAGTTTATTTATATAACACTATTTTATATCTATTATTGTTATTTTTTATTTATGTAATTATTTATTTTTATAAATAAATATTTTAAGAAAAACTGAAGGAAATAGTTTTATATCGTTGAACGTATTTTGTTACAAAGTATTTAACGTAATAACAAACTTATTTAAGAAACATAATTAATGAAAATTTCTGTTCAATAAAAAAAGGAGATTATAATAATTTAAAAATGATATCTTTTTGTTAAAATAATTTTTAATTCCTTTCGAGGGAGGCAGTTTGTTTATGAGAAAAACTGAAAAACTGAAGGAAATATTTTTTATAAAAAAATATTTAAAAATAAATATTTGTAGCTTATATATCTAACACTATTTTATCTTTAGTATTATTTTTTATTCATATAATTTTTTATTTTTTTGTAAATAAATATTTTTAGAAAAATTGAAGGAATTATTTTTATATTGTAAAACGTATTTTGTTACAAAGTATCTAACGTAATAACAAACTTATTTAAGAAACATAATTAATGAAAGTTTCTGTTCAATAGGAAAAAAAGGTTATAATCATTTAAAAAATGACATTTTTTTATTAAAATAATTTTTAATTCGGTTCAAGTGTGGTAATTTATTTATGAGAGAAATCGTAGAAAAAACAGGAGGAAATATGAAACAGAAAAACTGAAGAAAATATTTTTATAAAGAAGTATATAAAGATAAATATTTTTAGTTTATTTATATAACAATATTTTATATTTAATATTAGTATTTTTTTTGTTTATATAATTATTTATATTTTATAAATAAATATTTTTAGAAAAGCTGAAGGAAATATTATTTTTATAATATAGATCATCATTTAAAAAATGATATTTTTTATTAAAATAATTTTTAATTCGGTTTAAGGGAGGTAATTTGTTTATGAGAGAAACGGAAGGGAATATGAAACTAAAAAAACTGAAGGAATTATTTTAATAAAAAATATTTAAAAATTAATATTTTTAGTTTCTTTATATAACACAATTTTATATTTAATATTTTTTTTATTTATTTATTATAAAAAAATATTTTTAGAAAAACCGAAGGAAGCATTTTTATAAAATAGAGCATATTTTGTTGCAAAGTATCTAACGTAATGAAACGTAAAATAAGTTTATGAAAAGTAATTAATGAAAATTTCATTTAAAAAATGATATTTTTTTATCAAAATAATTTTTAATTCTGTTCAAGTCAAGGTAATTTGTTTATGGCAGAAACTGAAGGAAAAACAGAAGGGAATATGAAACTGAAAAACTGTAGGAAATATTTTTATAAAAATATCTAAATTAAATATTTTTAGTTTATTTATATAACAATAATTTATATTTATTATTATTTTTAATTTATATAATTATTTACATTTTATGAATAAATATTTTAAATAAAATTTGAAGGAAATATTTTTATAATATAGAACGTAATTTGTTGCAAAGTATCTAACGTAATAAAATGTTAAATAAGTTTAAGAAAAATAATTAATGAAAATTTCTGTTCAATAAAAAAAGGAGATTATAATCATTAAAAAAACGTTTTCCCAATGTTTACGTTAATCATTAATAATATGAATGTTTCTTGAAAGATTACTTGTGAATGAGTTTAAGAAATATCGAAATAATTTTTAAAAATATTTAAAGTATAATTTCACTCTTTCAAATTTTACAAAATATGAATTACAGTAATACAATACAAGAAAAATTATTTCATCTGTAAACGATGTTTGTAAATATTTCAAAACATATTATTACAAAATATTTAATGCTTTAATAATCACATTTTTAAATAACAATAATTTTCATTAAAAGTTTACTCATGTGGAAACTTCAGAAAAAATTAAAATAAGCATTTTTAAAATGTAGAATGCATCATTTTACTCTGCTATGCATGATAAAATACAAGTTATAATGATTTTACAAGAAACAAATGACATAATATTATAATTATTTATCATATTAAAGGAAAAAAAAAACCCATAAAAATTTCTCCTCAACAATAATGTAAATAAATGCTTCAAAAACTTTGTTTTGTTAAATGTTTAACTCTTCGAGCATTTGCAAAGAGAGCTTACGTTAAAAGATTAATTAACAGAGAATTTGAAAAGTCTGAGTGTTTTTTAACAAAGAATCTATTATTTTGCTAATTTATATATTATAAAATAACTATTAAAATATAAAATTTCTGATAAAAAAACAATATTAATGATTTCCTCAAACACTTTATTGTGTAAGATATTTATAATATAATCATTAGTAATATTTTTTATTTTTAAGAGTTAAGGATGCATAATGTCATAAAATAATATTTCGTTACATATACAAGTTTTTTATACATACAAATTACTAAAAAATAACAATACACCAGATTGCTTTTTAAAAATGTACTGATTAATATGAAAGTTTAAGCTTTTAACTTAAATTTGTTTTAATCGCCGAAACATTAAATGATTATGTGTAGTTGTTTTCAAAATTATAATTTATTCATTAATGGTAGTACAGAAATTAATGGTTTGTGAAAATATTTTTAAGATATTTAAATTCGTGTTGTGCAAATTAAAACATACACTATAATAAAAAAAAATATTAAAACATTGAAATGTAGCTGGCGAATGCCATGGAAGCTTTTATGGAAGTTAATATATTTGCAAGTTAATATACATGAAATTGCAAGTTAACATACATGAAATTGCAAGTTAATATACATGAAAGTTAATATACTTGCAAGTTAATATATATGAAAGCTAATATATTTGCAAGTTAATATAAATGAAAGTTAATATACTTGAAAGTTAGTATATATGAAATTGGAAGTTAATATACATGAAAGTTAGTATATATGAAATTGGAAGTTAATATACATGAAAGTTAATATACTTGAAAGTTAATATGCATGAAAGTTAATATACTTGAAAGTTAACATGCATGAAAGTTAATATACTTGAAAGTTAATATATTTGAAAGTTAATATACTTATCTTTAGATATAGATTAGTGGGATAATTCTTAGAAATAAATTGGATAATCCTAACAAATAATTAACTTCCAATTTTGTTTTTTTAAATTAACACTTAGATTCAAATTTTTGTAATACTGTTTTAAAACCTTCCATTGTAATCAAAGCATATTCAGTTATTTCGATTTTTGCACGCAGAACAGATAAATTAAAAAAAAAAAATCATAATATCATAATCATATTCAAATTTATTAGAAAGATAAAAAAAAAAAACTGCACTATAGATATATTTATTTCCTGAGCAAAAATTAATAATTAAGAAATCTTTTAATCCAGTCGCATAATTATCTTAAAATTCGTTCTAAATGTATAGCAATTCAATTAAAAATATCAAAAATTTAGTACGTATTTAAAATTTTAGAAATTATACTTCTTCATTTCATTTCGAAAGATAATATAGTTTCCTATCTACAAAAAATTAGCTTTTTTCTACAGTTAGAAATTTCTAAGAAGTGATGATATTCTGGGAACTAATTAAAATAGTTAGTTGTAAAACTATAGAAATTCTGGGCAACAGTTAATTGAAAAACTTAGAAATTTCAGAAATTTTAAACAAGTATTTTATACTTGATAAAAAGTTGATTTTAACATCCATACAAATATTTCAATATCAGTTGTTTATTACTTTTATGTAATGAGTTATAATTTCTAAGAATCAAAATTAGAATTAAATCTAGAACTATTAAATTTAGAATTAAATCTAGAATTTATCTGCATATTTTCTTCTCTGAAAGTACGAAATTTTAAATTTGAAGCGATAAATCACTTCAAATTTGTTAAATACTTTTCAGACAAAGACGTAGGAAAATAATAATGGGTAATTTGAATAAAAATTGGCTAACATAATGGACAATAACAAATATTAACTATATGTATAAATATTGGCTTAATTTGGTATAATTAATGACACATATTAAATAATTTTTATATTTGTTCCATCTGGGCAGTAATATGAGTTTTAAAATACATGTAAAAATATTTCACTCATATCATAATTTTCTGATAGTTCATAATAAATAAGATTTTTAGATTTTTGAAATTTCATTCAGATGGTACCTTTTCGTGTATTATATGAACAATTGAGTACAAGACAACAACAAGTATTAAATTTTAAATTCTTTAAGAACTATGAAATACTTTTCTTAAAAAATACTGTAATTTAATATCTTTAATAGGTTCAGTTATTTTTAAAATCATGTGAAATCGGTAAAAAAAGAAACATTTAACAATGTAAAAATTTTACCAACTCTACTTTTATTTCAGATAACTTTTTGAACTTCTATACTCAAGAAAATTGTCCTCTACTGACGTGAAAAACAATACTTTACTCAGAATTTCTTTTTAGTAAATAAAATACTATCAATCTCTAAATGTTAAAAATATCTTAACTAACATTTGAAGTTGTAAACAGTTTTATAAATAGCGAATTACTGAACTTCAGTTTTTTAACACAAAATATATTTTTTTAATTGAGTAAAAATTTTAAATAAACAGTTTTTGTTAAAAATAATTTTTATCTGAAATCTTAAATTTATTTTCTATATTTGATATTTTCATGACAATATGCAATTTTAACAATATAAGTTGCATAATAATATTAATTAACAATATAACTTTTGGGGACTTGCATAACATTATAATATGTGCTGTTTTATTCTTGATTTTTGATTTCATAAAATAAACAATGATAAATGTAACTTTTTAAACGTTTAATAGAAAATACCGGGAGGAATTTAATAAACTTATTTTTAATAATAAATTTTTATTACATGGATAATAATAAAACAGTCTGCTCCTTACAAGGAAGAGTAAACATTTTCTATTTTTTATGTAATTGTTATACTAATTATTTATGGACTAATAGGAGGTATAAGCATATAAATTTTAATAAAAAATTTTCTTTTAAAAACGTTTCTTTCTTTCAAAAAAAAAAAAAAAAAAAAAAAAAAAAAAAAAATTTGAAATATAATTTTAATTTTTAAGAGTGAAATTTTTGACATAAGTTTTTTCTTTTGTTATTACGAAGATAAACATTCGACTAAAATATCGAAAAATAGTTTATTGAAAACAATAAATTGTTCAAATATTTAAAATTTTTTGTTTATTTTGAATAGTTTGATGTTTACTAAATGCAAAACAATATAGAAGCAATTATATTTTTCTCTTTATTCTGATGAAATGTCTATATAAGCTCTACTACCATACTTGTATTAAAACTTTTGTAAAGTAAAATACATAACCTTAAAATGTAAAACTTTTGTAAAGTAAAATAATAACCTTTATTGGGGATGTAAAGTATTTAAATTATTTTATGAGGAAAATTCCCTTAAGCTAAGAATCCAACTAGTTAAGAAACATATGAAAATGATTGATAACAATGATACTATCAAAAAAAATTATTATTCCCCAATATAGCTTAATTTTTATTTGAATTAATTGAAAATACCTGACACTTATTATAATTTTTTAATTAAAAATATCTTTCATAATAACAATAATGATTCTACTAAAAAAATGATGTTAATTGCCAAAAACTACATTTAATTTAAATTAATTTTAGACATTTCAATTAAAAAACTCAACTTTTATAATTAATTCATTTTTGCTTTGTTTTATCAGATAAATGTATTTGGAATCGAACAAGTAATACAAAAAAAAAAAAAAAAAAAAAATTTTAAAGTCAATTCCTACTTTTTTTTCACTATATTGCAGAAAGTCCTTTATAAAGTTGAAATTTTCCTCTTACATCTGGCGCCATCTATTTGTAGATACACGCAACTTAAATCTAAAACAAAAATAAAATTAATTAATTAAATTTAATTAATGAATTAATATTTGAAAAAACGGTATTAACTTCAAGTGTCATCCACTACAAGTTTCAAAAAATGTGTTTGAACTTGCGTGGATGAATAAAAATTATTTTATTAACGATTGAAAATTTGAACAAGATATATATAGGGTGAGTGTGAACTAATAGTAGGAATTGAACAATTAAAATAAATGATTTAGTCATAATAACTTACAGGCTCTTTTAAGGAGTAGGAAGAAAAATGGAATAATAAAAATGTAAAAAAAAATAATTTGTACATTTTTTAAAGATATTTCTTAAATAATAATATAATTTTTTTTTAATCAGCTGAGATCGAATTTATCGGGGAATTTGAGACCATGAAAAAAATTAACTATAAAGGAAGACAAAAATTAAAAATATTAAAAAGAAAAGAGTCCCGAAAACAATTTAACACTATTCCTAAAATTGTTAAAAGTTGAGAAAGATATTAAATAGTAACTAACTAATTATCCCTGTCAAGGTACTCAGTTCAAAAAGTTGTTTTCGAAGGATAAGCTGAAATTAAGATCCAAGTTAATTTACGGTTATAAACATGAATTACTTAAAAATACACAAGAATTTGATATTCTCATCTAAAGAGAAAGTATTTTCAGTTTAAAAGGAGTTTATTAGAGAATCGGAGACCGTCTGCAAAATGTGTATCTAATCAATGTGATCTATTTATCCTGGAATTTGACAAACACGTATCTAGTAACAGAGTATTGTTATTACTAGTGAAACTCCGAGATTTTAATTAAAAAACATCCGAAAATAAACAGGGATTTTTATATAATATTATATGAAAGTTTTTAACAGTGTTGGAAGAAATTACTAAAAGTTGAGAAAGGTATTAGATTATAAATGATTATAGCCTTTCAGAATAATTAATAATTCCTGTAATTATTAAGTTTGGTGTTTACTAAATGCAAAACAATATAGAAACAATTGTATTTTACTCCTTATTCTGATAGAATGTCAAAATAACTTCTTTTTCCACGTTTGTATCAAAACTTTTGTAAAGTAAAATACATAACCTTAAAAATTGGTGATGCAAATCCCTTAAAATATTTTGCGAGAAATAATTCCTTAAAGTTAAGAATCCAACTAGTTAGAAAACATATGAAGATGACTGATAACGATCATTCTATCAAAAAAAAAAAATTATTATTCGCGAATACAGTTTCAAATAGTATAATTTATATAGTTCAATATAGTTTTAGATATATATTATTTGTATATTCTATATTCTATATGATACATTATATATATATAGTTCAATATAGTTTGTGATACTTTGAAATCTAAGAGAAATTGTTATATATCAGCTGAGATATTTTCGGAGAATCTGAGATATAACGGTATGAAAGTTCAAAATATACTCATTTTAATCGAAAGGCGAGGTTAAACTTTTAGAAATTTAAAAACAAATAAGTTCCGAATTCAATTTAACAGTATTCGAAGAAATTACTAAATGTTGGGAAAGATATTGGATTATAAATGGCTATAACTTTCAGAATAATTAATAATTCCTGTAAAAGAAACTTAAAAATCGGAGAGAAATTATCCTTGTTAGATAAACTGATTTTATTATTGCAGTTAATTGGCGTTTTAAAATATTAGTTATGATAGTTAGTTAAAAACACACACAAAAATTTGATGTTCTCATGTAAAAATAAATATTAACGTCGAATGTTTTTTTAAAAACCAGCTGAGATGTTTATTGGAGAATCTGAGACCAACGATAAAGATACTTTTTTAATCGAAAGGCGAGGTAAAACTTTTAAAATTTTAAAAATAAATGAGTCCCGAATTCAATTTAACAGTATTGTATGGAATTACTAAAAGTTGAGAAAGATATTGGATTATATTCGGTTATAATATTTCAGAATAATAATTCCTGTAAAAGATACTTTCAAAGAGTAGAAGAGAAATTATTGAAAGCTGAGAAAGATATTGGACTATAAACGGTTATAACCATTCAGAATAATTAATAATTCCTGTAAATGATATTTAGAAATCAAAGAGAAATTGTTCTTATTGGATAAACTAAATTTATTATTGCGTTTCAAAATATTAGTTAGTTAAAAAACACACAATAATTTGATGTTCTTATGTAAAATAAATAATAAATGTTTTTTTTAAAAATCTGCTGAGATGTTTATCGGAGAATCTGAGACAGATGGTAAAGAAACTCTTTTTAATCTAAAGGCGAGGTAAAACTTTTAAAAGTTTAAAAAATAAATGAGTCCCGAATTCAATTTAACAGTAAAAACTAAAAACTGAGAAAGATATTAGATTATAAACGATTTTAACCTTCAGAATAATTAATAATTCCTGTAAACGATACTTAGAAATCAAAGAGAAATTATGCTTGTTGGATAAACTGAATTTATCATTGCAGTTAATTGGCGTTTTAAAATATTAGTTAGTTAAAAACACACAATAATTTTGTTCTTATGTAAAATAAATAATAAATGTTTTTTTTAAAAATCTGCTGAGATGTTTATCGGAGAATCTGAGACAGATGGTAAAGAAACTCTTTTTAATCTAAAGGCGAGGTAAAACTTTTAAAAGTTTAAAAATAAATGAGTCCCGAATTCAATTTAACAGTATTCGAAGAAATTACTAAAAACTGAGAAAGATATTAGATTATAAACGATTTTAACCTTTCAGAATAATTAATAATTCCTGTAAACGATACTTAGAAATCAAAGAGAAATTATGCTTGTTGGATAAACTGAATTTATCATTGCAGTTAATTGGCGTTTTAAAATATTAGTTAGTTAAAAAACACACAATAATTTGATGTTCTTATGTAAAATAAATAATAAATGTTTTTTTTAAAAATCTGCTGAGATGTTTATCGGAGAATCTGAGACAGATGGTAAAGAAACTCTTTTTAATCTAAAGGCGAGGTAAAACTTTTAAAAGTTTAAAAATAAATGAGTCCCGAATTCAATTTAACAGTATTCGAAGAAATTACTAAAAACTGAGAAAGATATTAGATTATAAACGATTTTAACCTTTCAGAATAATTAATAATTCCTGTAAACGATACTTAGAAATCAAAGAGAAATTATGCTTGTTGGATAAACTGAATTTATCATTGCAGTTAATTGGCGTTTTAAAATATTAGTTATGATAGTTAGTTAAAAACCACAAGAATTTGATGTTCTCATGTAAAAATAAATAAATAAATAAATATAATAACTTCCAATGGTTTTTTTTAAATCAGCTGAGATGTTTATCGGAGAATATGAGACAGATTGTAAAGAAACTCTTTTTATTTGAAAGGCGAGGTAAAACTTTTAACATTTTAAAAATAAATGAGTCCCGAATTCCATTTAACAGTATTGAAAATACTAAAAGAAATTATATAAAAGTTGAAAAAATTACTTAGTTATTAAAATGCTAAAAAGAAATTACTAAAGTTGAGGAAAATATTGGATTTTAAACCTTTTAGAATAATTAATAATTCATGTGAAGGATATTTAAAAATCAAAGAGAAATTGTTATTCTTGGATAAAAGAAATTTATTATTGCGTTTTAAAATATTAGTTAGTTAAAAAGACACACAAAAATTTGATGTTCTCATGTAAAAATAAATAATAATGTCGAATGTTTTTTTTAAAAATCAGCTGAGATGTTTATCAGAGAATCTGAGACCCACGGTAAAGAGACTCTTTTTAATCGAAATACGAGGTAAAACTTTTAAAAGTTTAAAAATAAATGAGTCGAATTCAATTTAACAGTATTCAAAGAAATTACAAAAAGTTGAGGAAGATATTGGATTGTAAACGGATATAACCTTTAAGAATAATTAATAATTAAAGAAAGAAAACCTGTAAAAGATACTATAAAAAAACCCCGTAAAACCTGTAAAAGATACTTAGAAATCAAAGAGAAATTGTTCTTGTTGGATAAACTGAATTTATTATTACAGTTAATTGGCGTTTTTAAAATATTAGTTATGATAATTATTTAAAAAACACACAAGAATTTGATGTTCTCAGGTAAAAATAAATAATAACATCGAATGTGTTTTAAAAAATCAGCTGGATTGTTTATCGAAGAATCTGAGACCGACGGTAAAGAGTGTATTAAATCACTGTGGTCTCTCTAAGTTGGAATTTGGCGAACACGTATCCTAGTAACCGGAGTGTTGTTAACACTGGTGAAACTCCGATGCTTTGATTAGAAAAGCATTCGAAAGTAAACATGGATTCTTATGCAGCGGTATGAGAGTTCCAAATATACTCTTTTAAATCGAATGGCTGAGATCTTTTCATTACTAAAACTCGGGAGACTATTCTGGCCTACGTCTTTCTAGAAAATGTCGTTATTAGTAGATGTTCAATAAATTCCTGTAGTCATCAAAATGAGCAGCGAAGACTTACACAGGAATTAAAATTGCAGTGCGATTTCGATACGAGTTTATTTAACAATATTCCTTGCCACCAAAGCTTTCTTTAGTTGGGAAGCATCTTGGAATGGAAGTATCTTTGTTAGTATTATGAAAGTATTTTAAAAGGAAATGATTAAATTTACTAACAAAAAGGGACACCATACTTTTATTGCATTTAATACAAAACTGTACCGTTTCTAATATTCGAATTAAACTTTTGTTTGATTAAAATAAATATTTTTAAACGACATAAATTGTGAATAGCTATCGATATGTTTACTTATCTATGTGCAAATATATAAAAACTAAAAGAAGTAGATTATAAATTTTAAATAATGATATGGTGTTCCTTTTTGTTAATAGGTTAACAAAAAGTGACATCATAAGCATATTTAATACAAAACTGTCCCCTTTCTAAGATCTAAATAAAACTTTTGCTTGATTAAAATAAATATTTTTAAATGACAAAAATTATGAATATCTATTGATCTGTCTATTTATCTATGAACAAATATATAAAAACTTATAAATTTTAAATGAGAAGTTTAATGGATTAACAAAAAGGGACACCATACTTTTGTCACATTTAATACAAAACTGTCTCGTTTCTAAGATTCTAATTAAAACTTTTTCTTGATTAGAATAAATATTTTTAAATGACAAAAACTGTGAATATCTATCTATTTATCTATGTACAAACATATAAAAACTAAAAGATGTAGATTATAAAGTTTAGATGAGAGTGTTAATGAATTAGTTTGAATATGAATGGGAATTTTCAAAATATATAATAAAACTTGAAGCGTTTTTAAAGATAAAAAAATAGATGCTTGAATTATAATTCGTTAATATTTTTTATTTAAATTCAAACTTACTATCCAAATTTCTTAATTTTTTAAAAAGGATTTTTAAAGCTGATAGAATCCTTTTTCCAAATTCCCGAATTTTTTCATTTAAAAAGAATGTGAAATTAAATGGGAAGAAATGATTTTTTTACGAATGTAATCTGGCTTGAATATTAGATATTAACATTAAAAAGATCATTCCTATGCTTAGAATTTTGCATTTGACAGGGTGTATAAATATTTTTGTGAGACTTAAAACTTTTCATTCGTAGATATCATATTATGAGTATATGAATTTTTAAATAAAAAAACAGAATAACTTTATCATCCAAACTAAATTTATTTAGAAGACTTGTAAGGTGAACAAATATTTTTGTGCATAAACATATATGCAAAACTGCCCCGTTTCTAAGATTCTAATCAAAACTTTTGCTTGATTAGAAAAAATGTTTTTAAATGACAAAAATTGTGAATATCTCTCGATCTGTTTGCTTATATATGTACAAATATATAAAAACTAAAAGAAGTAGATAATAAATTTTAGATGAGACTGTTAATATTTTCAATATGAATTGAAATTTTGAAAAAATAGTTACACTTTAAGTGTTTTTAAACATAAAAATAATTGATACATGAATTCTAATTCTTTAAATTTTTTTTTATTTAAATTCAAATTTATTATCAATAGTTCTTAATTTTTTGAATTCTGAGATAAAATAATCCTCTGTACTTACTCAGTCAAAATTTATTCTACCTGAAATTGATATTTATATTTAATAATTTTAAATATCTCACTTAAAGTTCCATAAAATTAACTGAACTTTAATTATTAATTTCATTTAAAGATGAAGATTTCTCTCAATTTTCCCCAGAAAAACCTATGGCTTCTTGCTTAACGAGTTTCTTTTCTCCCAAAAATGTCTGGAGAAATTTATTATTAGTCTATTAGGATTTTATTATATTATTAATCTAATTCCAGAAAACTCACCGAACATCTAGATTAAGCGAAAATAAAACAGGATAGTTTAAAATTCTAATTTTAATAATAAATATTTGTTATATTATGCAAAATAAATTACCTTAAAATTGAGATACCCATTTTAACTTGACTAAAATTAAGATAACGATATTTTACAGAAAACCGCAATTGTTTAATTATAATTAACTTTTTGTTTTAATACTTTATTTTATAACAATGCGTAAATTATAACTAATTTCTTAATTATAATTTGCTGGATACCTCTACCAGTTGAGAAATACTATATTAAATACAATATTAAAGAGAAAGCTTTCTAAATAAAATAAGGAAAATAAGGAATATAATAAAATAAGGAATTTATAAAAAACTTTATTCTTGTTAAGTTAATTAAGTGATTAATAAAGGAAAAATAATATTTTTTGTTTGCAGTTCAAAATAATCATTTTATGTGATATATTTTCGTGCGAAACTCTAAATTGATTATACATTTTTGTCGAAAACTGCCATTGATTTTTCTGATAGTCCCTAATGTAAATAAGTAACACAGAAAATCATTTCGAATATTTAGTTGTTAAATTGCCAAATTTATTTTTGATAAAATTTTGATTCGATACATTGTTAACATTGATGTCATTAGGTGCTTGTTATATTTTTGAAATCTGCACACATCAGATTTGATCCCAAACTATGGTTGGATAACAGGATTACGGATTACAGCTTTTACTGGTTTAAACTGCTACATACGTCATTCCCATGAGTTCGTGTTTCTACTGACAAGTGTCAGAGTGGGAATTGTATGCAACATAGAAGTTGATCGCTTTATGAAATATTTATTGTTTCAGAACAGTGATATGCATGTAAAATCAGCTGTTCGAAGTTACATAACATTTATACTAATGTTTGTTATATATGTGGTTAATTTACAATGAAGAATTTGTGTGTTGCATTAAATTGCTTTTATTAAGAAATCTTGAGATAATAGAGTTAAAACTAATATTATATTTATTAGTATACTTAAAAAAAGAATAATATTAATAATAGAATTGTTGGTGCAACAATAAAAAATTATCATGCAATTTTTAATAACAACAAGTACTAACACATACACATAAAAAATTCCTTTCCCTTACTTACAAGTCCTTTCAATTACTTACAATTTTCATTGATAGAAAAGCCTATGAAAAAAATATCTCCAATTTTCTTTTTAACTAATAATCGTCTAATCGTGATACTTAGATTTTGAAAAAATGAATTAAGTTTAAAACTGAGCTGTCCGATATTCTAATATATTGTTTGTTCCTTCTTAGATTTATGAATACCTTTCATAATTCAAGCTTAAGCTCTCCATAAAGATTATGCTAATATATCTAATCTTAGAAGAAAAAAAAATTGCACTTATCTTCTTCACTGACATAACAGCTCCATGATGCGCAAGGCTGTCTGCCTACTGGAGGATTTCGAGACAAAAGACGTTTTCTTTTTACGGGTAGGGTTGTGGTCCCTACGCATAACAATCATATCAGACCGGGACCTACTGTTTAAGGTGGATTCCGAACCACTACAAGCACCATGGCACTGCCGGGATTCGAACCCGAAGCTTGTGGCACCAAGCGCTAGAGCGCTAGTTACTCGGCCATCATGCCCTAACAATTGCTTTTATAGAATATTTAAATCATCATTTTGCTTCATCTGAATTCCCTATAGTAATATGCGCACCAAAAGTGCAAGAAAGTTACTGTTCGAATTCGCTGCCGCTTGAATAGCAGTTATTCCATGTATGATATTTCTGGTTTTACTCCCAAACGAATGCCAAATGTAGGGTATCTATACCTGAATGCCTTTCGGAGGACAGTGCACTTATTAACGTTTGTTGGTAGACTGTTCGTAGCATACATTAAGAAATATTTAAATATTAATGTAACTACGTTGAGGAGAATTAGCGTTTAACTCCAGTTGACGGAAGGAAGAATTAACTGTTACTTTCAGCAATGGTTTCGGCTGTCTGTTACTTTTAGCAGTGTTTTCTGCTGACAAGTGTCAAAAGTAGGAATTGTATATAATATAGAAGTTGATTTTCAACCTCGAGGCTAGATGGCTTAAAGAGTAGGCTGTTTTTTTTGTCAACATAGTTTAAATTCAACTCTTAAAATAGGAAAGGCTTTTTAGCAATTTATTTCAGCAGTTATTTAACAGTGCTTCACATCTTCGACGCTAGATAGAGTTTAACACTAACGTTTAGCCGATTCAACTTGTCGGATAGCAAGGATTTGATATTAGCTGTTAATATCAAATCCTTGTTGATTGAAAGCCTGTTAAAAATTTAACTCTTTCACCAGGGAAAGGTTTATTAGTGTATCATCCGCAGTTGAGTTAAATTTATCTCTAATTAAATCCAACGCTCGCATTCGCAATTGCATTAATTTTTAACTATACATAAGTTTGGCATATTTAAAACGTAAAACATTCTTATTGAATCCCCGCTCACGTGCTAACTTGGACTGTATTGGGTTTTATTGTCACTTAAATGCGGTGTACATAAACATTCACTGCGTGGTCCTAACAATGGCTTCATTGTTGGTGAATGTTCGATTCTTACTGCTGTGGACATAGGCAATAATATTGAAAAGCTGATTCAATTCAGTGACACGATAAGACGCCTGTTCAATAAGAATGCTTGGGTAAGAAGGCACTTATTGAACATTTTAATCAATTGATAGTTGTTAAATATTGATAGAATTTTGTATTTTATAATTTTTAAACAGAGCATTTTATTTTTTGCAACAGAGATTCCTAAAATTTCTTAAATATATGATAGATTGTAATGATATCATAAAATATATACGATGTAATATTATATAATACACACATTTTCTCTTAATTTCAATTCATCCCTTTTATTAATTTTTTTATTAACAAAGCTTGTTAAAATAAAGAATGCCAACTGAAACCGAGTATGAATCGTCTTTATTTGTAATATATCAAGAAATATTTGACAAAAAATTTCTTCTAAAAGAGTATTATTTTTAACCGAGTATATATCTTACAGAGGGATCATCAGATCGATTTTTTTCTATAAATTTATAATTGCGATCTTTTCTAGCTTTAAATAAAAAGTTATTAATACTTAAGTATGAAAAAATCATATATACAAAATTATATTTGGTTTATCAATCTATTTTTCAAAATCATATTTGGTTTATCAATCTATTTTTCAAAAATTTCCCGATCTATTTTTTTAAGAATTAAATCTATTTTTTATAATTTTATAATTAGAAATAAATCTTTTATTTAATTTAATTAATCAGCACATTCATTATAATTTAAAAATTTCTAACAAATTTTTTCTAACAATAATATATCTTTAAATATAAAATTTTGAGAAAAGAAAAAAGAAACTGAATCAAAATGCTCCTATTTAATTGTTTTATTCTAGTATATGAATATTAAAAATTTTATTTTCTGCAAAAGAAAAAAAAATTAGTGCAATTGTTGGATACAGAAAATATAATATAAAGATGTAACATTCATCTTAGTAGGTCTCTTGATAAATATATTTTAAGTTACAATTCAAATTAATGCTGTTGGTTGTATAGCATTCATGTACACATTAACACATTAAATACAGTATACAGATTAAATAATTAAGAAGTGATAAATTTAACGGTTAAAATTATGCATTAATTTATATTAGCCTTAATTAACAGTTAATTAAATTTAACAGTTTTTCCACTCTAATACATTAGTGGAAAGTGACGTCCACTGATGTGGTAAAAAATTATTTTGCGAACGAATATAACTTGTTAACATTTAAAAATTGTGTTGTGAAGTACTTTTCTACATTTATTTATTGGAGTATAAATGATTACCATATATTAGTTTCAAATAATGTCATGATGGTAAAAGGAATATTTAACAAATTAAATTTATATTAAACCTGCGTTTATATTGAGTAATATTATAACCACAAAATAAGTAATAGATTTTTTTAGTATCTCCTGCTAAATCGCCTTAACTTACATAAGTGATATACATTATGAATATGAAATATTTTAGTGATACAGAGAGAAACACGTGAGGATTCTGTTATTAGATTGCAATAAGATTCATCCAAAAGAATGCTTTTTCCCATGAATGTTGAGACGCAAAAATGCTTATTGCACTAGGGCAATTAAGTCCTTTCTGGGGCTGAGAAAACACACATCATCGGTTACCTAGACAACAGACTTTCTCACGAATTGCATAGTTCCCATATTTCTAAGGAAGCATGCTTCCATAGAAGTGATTCTCATAAGAAAAGTGTTCACTTGCTGGTCACCTGCTACATGATTCACTTACAATTAGATAAAAAGCCATCAAGTTTATTGCGCTTTTGAGTTATAAAAAAAGCAATATATTTTATGAACAATTATGAATCGATAAAATCGTTGGCTAGTTCACGTCGAAAATCTTCAGAATTTTTTCGAAGTGTTTTGGCAAATATTCTATGACTTAGAACTACAAAATTAAATACTACATCACCATTCTACTAATTGATGTCAAAAAATCTCTAAAATATCATTTAGCATCATTATAATAAATAAATTATTATTAATATCATAATTTGAAATCATTATTATCATAATTTGAAATCATTATTATCATAATTTGAAATCATTATTATCATAATTTGAAATCATTATTATCATAATTTGAAATCATTATTATCATAATTTGTAATAAACAAATTATCATTTAAACAAATAATCATCATTTATTCTAATCACAAAATATCATCATTTAAAATAATTATCAACATCATTTATAATAAATAAATTTAAAAAAATCATTTACTACAGCTAAGAGTTTATAAATAGCAAAATTTGGATATTGTAATATATTACATAATCGTTACATATTACTGAATTTGAATGTTAAATTGAATTATGGGAAGGCATATTATAATACTAAAAATTTTTAATTTTCTCCGATAGAAACCTTAAATATATCAAGCAAGTTTCAAAAATAAAGATTTTTATAAAATATCTAGCAAAGAAGAAATTTATAACCAAGCGTTTGTTTGAATTGTACGCAAATGTAAACAAATTTTACAGTTTATTCTAACCTGATGAAAAATTTAGATAACAAAAAAGTATTGAATTTTCTATATCACGAAGATAGCATTTGATATTTAAATACAAGCTAAAATTGCTTTGAAGAAGTACAAAATACGTAACTTTGAATAGAAAATTCATCGAATTCGAATTTTTCTCAAAAAAGATTTGTTAAAAAACATAAAACTGGCTAGAAATCTTGAATTGGCTGATGTTTTGAAGTAATAATAATTCACTGTCTGACACTAAAGTAGTGAGATGAAAATTACTGTAGGTTACAAAAGTATTGGTGGAGAATTCGCAAACCTTGCAAATGCAAGACTACCAAATTTTAAACAGGACACAAAAATTACAAGAACAGAAATTACTAGTACAGAAATTACTAGTACTGAAATTACTAGTAGAACAGAAACTACTAGCACAGAAATTACTAGTATAGAAATTACTAATATAGAAATTATTAGAACAGAAATTACTAGAACAGAAATTACTAGTACAGAAATTTCTAGAACAGAAATTACTAGTATAAAAATTACTAGAACAGAAATTACTAGTATATAAATTTCTAGTGCAGAAATTATAGATAAAAAATTACTAGAACAGAAATTATTAGTACAGAAATTACTAGTACATAAATTACTAGAACAGAAATTACTAGTACAGAAATTACTAGTACAGAGATTACTAGAACAGAGATTACTAGAACAGAAATTACTCGGTGTCAGAATTTCTCCACTTAAAATTCTTAATATTTGTATTAAATATTTAAATTTCCATTCGTCAGTAGAATTTACAGTGCTCTGAACTCACAGTGAAAATGTTTATTAATAAATAATATTGCAAGATCATGTCATTTTTTTAGTCTCTCTCAATTTAATCTTCCCAATTGAAAGTATTAAACGTACAATTCCAATGCTTAAATTATTTCCAAAAATATTTCAAATTGGGAATAATTTTTCTGCAAATTCAGCAGAATTTTCTCAAACATGTCAAATAAATGTGCTTTTCTCACAGTAATTCTATGTTAACTTGAGTCTCGCATTACTCGATATCTTATTAACACATTTTGTGTAGTCAAATTAAAATGTCTGATAATTTCGATGTGTTGTCGTTAAAAGAATTTTAACAGCTGATAGAATCCTTTTTCCAAATTTACGAGTAATTTCATTTAAAAAAATGTGAATAAATGTGTCTTTTTACGAATATAACCTGATTTGAAAATTAGATATTAACATTAAAAAATCATTTCTATGCGTAGAAATTTGCATTCGACAGGGTGTATAGATATTTTTTTGTGGCTTAGAATTTTTGAGTATTGTATATATACATATATATATATATATATATATATATAATAACTATCATCTAAACTAAGTTCATTTAGAAGACATGTAAGGTGAACAAATATTTTTGTGCTTAAATATATATAAAATCTGTTTATAGATTATGTAACTTCAACAAACACGACTGTACCAGTTTCATAATATGACTAGACATGTTGATAAGTCGTTGGTTAAAGCACCACGCTACGGAGATGAGCCCCCTAATTTGGATAGGTGTTATAATGAGCGGATTTCCAGATATTCTCAAGGAGGAAACTCTCTGGAAGATACAGTAATGGGGTGTCGGGGGTTGATCATGTTAAATGGTTACACCCTGAACAAGCCCACGAATAAAACCTGATTTTCATTTAAATAATACGAAACCTTTAGATGATATTAATAACATTTTTATAGTTGAAAGCTTAATTATTGATTAATGGTTATACATAAAATTCATGTGAAAATAATATGATAATAAAGTATCAAATATTCTATATTTCTCTTCTTACCTTGTAGATTTTTTTTTCTTTCATCTTATTTATGTTTTTGATTGAAGTAAAACGAATTATTACAAATGAAATGATTTCTAAGTTATTCTATATTTAGTATAATGTTACTGCTATATTATGAAGAAGTTTTCCATTTGTATATTTCGCATCGAATTTTCACGAATATATGAGATAAGTAGCGTACTTATTTCTTTCTTATTGATGAAATTTTTTCATTAATTACACCGAATCTCGTCGAAAATTTAAAATGCAGTAGTTTAAAGTGATTTTAAATTTTATAATTGCTTCTAAAAGAAAGAAACTCAAAGAAAATAAAAAAATATCCTTAAAAGTGAATCATTCTGCTTAATTAAATAGTATCACATATATTTCTTTGAATTTTTACTATTTTATAACACTTTGCAATTAATTGTAACATCTATATTGAAATAATTGATAATAAAATTCGGTACAAATCTTTACTCTTCTGGAAGAGGTGTTATAAATAACAAGAGATAAATAAAGTTAATAATCGTGGTGAACGACAATTAACAGAACATTTGATGTCTAGGGAAATTTGAAGATTTTATCGTAAGCATGGTATTATATAATATAACATAATCATGGTACATACGCATAATCACATAAGCATGATTCAGAATAACATAATGGAAGAAAGTAGGAAAAGGTAAGTTAGAATTGCCAATACCATATAGAAGTGGAAGATTTACATTACTATGGGAAAAATTTAACTAAATTTTAAATAGAGAATTGACACGATTTACTAGCTAACGGGAAAGTTTTGTGGTGTATATTCGAAATAGAGATGTAAAATTTTTAGAAAATTTGAACTGGGAAAAAAAAAAAATTTTTTTTTTTGGAAATTTTGGCAAATATGAGTTTAATTTTTTTTAAATTCTATTTTTACGAAGTAATTAATTTTAGAGAAATATAAACATATAGTGTATGAGTTTAGATGACACAAGAGATGGAGAGGCAGTTAGCTATCTCTGTTTTGAAAAAATTAGTTGTATTTATGCATTCATGCAATTGACCAAATTTTTGTATAGCCCTTTAAGAAGACAAATACTGTCTCCTTCCCACAATTTTGGCTCTCAAACACCAATGATTAAAACACACATTTAGCTTTATCCCATAACTTTTTAAGCTCTTTATTATCACAAAAAATTATAAAATTGAAATATGAATTTGCCGTTTTATTAATAATTAGTTGCAATTCAACCATATATACATATTACGTGTGATATACTTTTCTCTCTTAGTTCAATTACCGGCGTTACAAATTATTTATAAAGAAATATATATAATTATACTACCATTTTTCAATTTAAATTGCCTTAAAAGTAGATTCAAAGCAATTTGTCTCTTACTCAAAATGTACAATTATAATTTCTAAGGTTATACTTTAATTGTACGTTTGTTATTATATAAAGAAATGTTTAATGTATATATATATATATTTGTAAGGTTTGGTAAAAGGTTTAAGGTTTAAGGTAAGTAATTAAGGTTTTGTAAGGTTTATTTAAATTTTATTGATCAGATATGATAATGGAAGCAATATGAAATCTTCCTAGGAAATTATTACTGATAAATATCCAAATATAACCACTTTAGTTTGTTCTGCGCGTAACATGAACTTGCTTCTAAATGATATTATGAAGCTTCCACCAATGGTAAGCACTTTTAAATGAGCTAAAAATTGTAGTGAAATATATCAAATGCAATCATATTAAAAAACAGCAAAATGAAAAATTAGTAACCAATCGAGCAACACGTCTTAAACCACATGTAAATCAAGTTAGATGGAATAATTATTATGTTTGAAAGCCTAGAAAAGAGAATGAGTCTCTTCAAGACATTACTATTATGGAAAATTTAAACATAGATAAAGAAATTCATGGCTTAGTATTATATAATGATATTTTCAGTAAGCAGTTACAACACTCTTTAATGATCACAAAGACAGTAACGTTAGCTATATCAAAATCAGAGTCAAATGAACTCTGCTGTCAGACATGCCTGTAATTTGAAATAACGCAGATTATGAACGATGCAATTGTGTAAAATACATCATGCATACATTTGGTGGTCTGTGCTTTGCACAACTCATACTTTAAATCCATTAGCTTCCTGCAAACTGCAAATTCCACCAACATCTGCAGTTTACCAAAGAAATTCATTAACTTTAAGGAACATTCACATGAAATTAAGCAACAGAATAATTATAACAATTATTGAGAAATTAGTAACTATTCGGCTAAATTTAATTCTGCATAAAGAACTCAGTGCATCAATAGAATATTTTTCAAGCAGTGACGAATCATACATAACGAACAGAAGGGTAATCATACAGAATTAGAATTAGAAGGACCAGATATAAAATATTGCATACAAAGTCTAATTATTTGCAAAACTAAATAATGTTCGCAAAACTTTCAACTGTTTTGTCCACTTTCCCATATTAATTTTAACTTTCGTTTCTAAAAGTTGTTATTTGTTTAGCTATTAAGATTTCAAAAGGAATTAATCTTAATAAAGTTAATCAAGATTTTTAATAAAATAAAAAGAACATTGGGATTTAATTACATCTTAAAAGAATGTCACGATTTTTAGTAATTTATTATTTTATTCTATCAATACAGAAAATATTTATAAAAATTTCATTAAACTGATTTATGAAAGAAATAAATTACTTTAATTTAACTTCAATTTTACTTTAAATTTAATTACTTTTTTAAAGCATATAATTTATTAATTTACATATTAAATTGAGCTCCTACAAATATAGAAGCCTAATGGCCAACTGGCTAGATCTCTGCCCTTTGGTGCCACAGGCTCCAGCTTCGAATCCTATCGGTGGCATGGATGTCTGTTAGTGATTTGAATCAACGTCTAATTAGCCATAAAGGACGCACAAAATAACCGTAGAATGGCAAACCAAACACATCTACGATTATATAACTTTTAACACAAAATAAGGATTGAAATAAAATAGGTCAGTGAGTACTGCGAGCGTGGTAGTTCGCAACAGTGCCTAAATGTAGATGCAATAAATATCTTTATTTCAGTTGACTATTATTATTTTTTATTTAGACGAGTTTTAGGATCTATATTAAGGTGAAACTATATTAAAAATCATAATAAATAGCCTTAACTTCAAGTTATTATAAAAGGCATGCACAATTTTATTTCTTAATTAATTGTTAAGCATATATAATTATCAACGTCTAGATTAGTTGCAAGAATAATTACATATACAAAAGATAATTAAATTTATGATAACGTTATTTTGTTATGTTATAAGCTGTCTACTTATTGCTATCATTATGCCAGTTTTCATGTGCCACTACATTTTGCCAGTTTTCATTAAAAAAACACATAATTTTTATGTCATATAATAAAATCCGTGTTGTATTGTATATTCTCTATTTACATGACATGAAGAAGATTAAGAGAAGTAGGTATAGGAAACCTCTACAAAAAGAATAGTAGGAGAACAAATAAATCATAATTCAAAAGAAACACTATAAAATTTTAAATGCAGTTATATTTTCATAAATTTTTAATCTTTCTTATGGAAAAAACCCCTTTGGAAAAAATGGAAAAATATGAACCCATTTTCTTTTCCCCAAATGCCCAGTTTTTTCCGACACTTTCATCTCTAGTTCGGATAGAATCAATTCCGTATGAATAACTGTGTGAAGTCCGTGTGAATAATTTCATTGCTTGACATTGCACGTTTTACTTTCCAGTAAATTAAATGTAACTTAATATTGATAAATCACTAATTTCTATTTTTAACTTACAAGCGAACAATTTTATGATGAGATTTTAAAATGCCAATATATGAAAGATCATAGGAAATATGTTCAGTGCATGACATTGATGAAAGATACATATTTTCTTCGCCTATAAATATTTGTATGAATTTTATCATTTAAAAATAATAGAAAGCTTAGTATGTTTATATAATGAAAATTTTATCATGGTATAACTTTTTTTATGAATATAGAACATAATATAATTTGCTTACCATTTTTAATATCTTATCTTTGTTTTACAAAAATATGACTATGAATATTCTCTCACGAAAACTATGACTCATACTTTCTTATGAAAAATGTGACTACGAATATTTTATCATGAAAAAATCTTACTATGATTACTTTCTAAGGAAAAATATGACAATGGATATTTTCTCATGCTTTACAGCTAGAAGTTGAAACTGAAGGTTGTAGAACAAATTTTCAACTTTGAAACTAAAGTAATTTGTAACAAAACGAAAGAGTAATAAAATGAGTAAAGGATAATTTTTGTTTGGTGTGCATAATAAAAGAAATTTTTTTTTCAACAATTTTGCGTCGATCTTTAGCACTATCATCTGACATCCTTTTTTTAATTACATCAAAAACTCCTTAGGTATGGTTTAGCCTCTGAATGATAAATTTTGATAATAAACATTGAATCTTTCAAAAATTATATAAATTTGTTTTTTAAATATTTACGTTGGTTTACAAAAAAATCAATTTATTACTTTACGAATTTTTCAGTTTTTGAACTTAAAAAATACCCATAAGAATACTAAAAAATTATCAAAACTCAACGAAGATAAAATTCAGTAAGTAACTTTGTGTGTAATTTTCTTATTTATTAAAATTATGCATCACACGTATTTAAGTATAATAGTAGATACAAAAAATACGGATAATATAATCTCTAATGTAAACACACTTTTTACTAAGCATACATGGGTTTGCTTTTATGAAATTTGTTTTCGGGAGCAATTATTTAATTACTTCAGGGACATTAGACATATATATGTGTGGTTTTACTTTTCAAATTAAAATTATTTTAATTGAAAAATATGAAAATCTGTTAGATAACTATTTACTAGAAATTTTCAACAGTGGAAACAAATAATTCACCGTATGTTAGAGCTAATAATATTTTACTCTGTGTAATTACATTATTATGTTACTATTGCAACTCTAGATTTATAAGACTCAACCTTAAAAAGGGATTTCAAAAATCCTTAGAGACATGATAAAAATTCTGTAGGACGAACATATGCATTCTATTTGTTCATAATTTACTATTAATGCTACATGCCACGTATAGGATTTTAATTTTGTAATAATATTTTTTAGTTGGTTTATGAATTGATCTAAAATAATCTAAAAACAAAATCAAATAAAATAATTAAAACAAAATCAAATGATTTATTATTTATTATTTGATTATGTTATTTCTTATTGAATAATACTTCTCTAAGAAGTTAAATAATAAAGAAATTTAATCAATATTAGAGATTGTGTACAACAGACAGACTAAAAATGAGACAGAACTTTAGTGTCACACAGACTAAAAGTGAAATTTAAAAGTGTTCTGAGACAAAACAAAAATTGTATAAAACGAAATCTCTAAACTTGTGAAAAAATAACCTTGTACCTTGTATATAAAAATATTAACCTTAAAAACATTGAACTTAAATGAATTCTATTTGTAAGTAATTTACTATTAAACGTTCAATGCCACGTATATGGACATTATTGTTTTGCAAATTTATTATTTTTCTACTAGATTACTGAATTGATAGCAACAAAAATATTAGAAAATGTGTACAAGTCCATACAGATCTTATTATAAATTCTATTTATCAACAAATTATGGAATTTCTACCTTACCACCTATAGCTCGTTCGAAATGCTGTTTAATGCTTTTGTAGAACTCTATTGAGGATACCTTTGGTGCTTAAAACCAGATTTGAATAAGTTACTAGTTTTATTATGACAAATGGACCACATAAATGGCAGGGCGGTTAGCATGCTTTCTAACTAACGGCTGTATTTCCTCCTCCTTTGATGTGGGACTACAACAGCATTAACTCTTTATTGATATGTGTGAAATTCTGCCTTAGTGAGGTTCTGATCTTAGTCCTTTAGGATTATTATTACGTGCTTTTAACTCAATGAATAGAAGATCCCAAGGTAATATTTTAAACTTTTTTAATTCAAGTATTTAAATTATTATTATTTAATTATGAATTAAAAAAAACTTGTAAAAATGTATCTGTAAAATACTATAATATAAACAAAATCAAATAAATATTCAGTAAAATAATAAATAAATTATTATAATAATAAATTAGGTAACTTAAATACTATATGAATGAAAATCTTATACAAATAATGAAATATAACAGTAAAATAATGTGCTAAAATTTAGTTCTAATGAGAAAGCAATTCAATAAACTTTAAAAGATATAACTAATATTAAAGAATAAAATCTATTTTATTCAATATTTTTACGGTTAAGTGGTAAATATAATATAAATTTTTCTATAAAAATCATCAATTATGAGTGAAAGCACATTAAGTATAATCCACATATCACATTCCCTATCCATAAGTATAAGGGTTTAACAGGGAATTTTTTTAAAAAATAATATGAAAGAAATGAAATTCTTTACGTATATTCTTTTTAGTATTGTAGATATATTGTTTGCTTATATCATGATAACATAAACATTTACATGAAAATTATTATGTATATATAAAATTTAAACTTTACTAAAATCAAACGCATAAATGTTTTATGTATAATTGCATATTTGATGTTAAGAAAATTATTTAAAACACTAAAACCTCCTTTTTTCACATTACTATATAATAAAGTCTATAGCATCTACAGGCTAAAAAATTTATATATGCTTTGAAATACTGGCTGAAATCCAAATTTGTGACATAGGTATAATTTATTTAATATACTTTGATGTACTTACATATTTAGGTAAATACTATATCAGATAAATATTTTATTTAATATCAATAAAAGATGCAATGTCTCAATTTTTTTTGTAGAGACAAGGATTTTCTCATAAAATAGTTAAAGTCCAATAGTACAAAATCAAGTTTTGTCTAAATCCATTAGATATCTAGTATTCATCCAATATCTTAAAATATGAAATAAAATTTCTATTTTAAAACAGTTCTTAAAATAAGTTGAACAAATAAATATATCTACATAAACATTTTAGTATTCTAGTCTTCAACTATCAATGCAGAATAAGTGGACTTTTATCAGAAAATATTAGCAATCAATTAAAATATTAATCGTTTTAATATATTAAATTTTCAGTAATACATAAATTTGCTATGGAAATTCTTAAAAATATAAATTGCAATTATTATTTTATTTACAAAACCATGATGATCTCTAGACATAAACAAATTCTTTAATTTCTTTTGAAATGATACAGAAAATTTAAATCTGTTGAATGTAAACACAGAATTACATTTAATCACATCTTTACTTAATTTTCTCAAAGTTCCTTCTTATTTAAAGAATTACCTATTTCATTAATGACCAACTGATGATCCTCGACTGACTTCGGCCCACCAAGTTTCAAATTTTTTTCGAAGTCTTTACTTCAACAATTATTTTTTTAAATTTTCAATGGCAAGAGAAAATGATAAACTCTTACGAAATCAAAACAGTGTAAAACTGACACAAAACAAGTAATACAAAAAAAAAAAAAAAAATTTAAAGTCAATTCCTACTTTTTTTTTCACTATAATGCAGAAAGTCCTTTATAAATAATTTTGATTAATTTTTTTAAGTTTATCTGGCGCCATCTATTGGTAGATATATGCAACTTAAATAAAAAAAAATAAATAAAATGAATTAGTTAAATTTAATTACTGAATTAATATTTGAAAAAACTGCATTAAAATCCAGTGTCATCCACTACAAGTTCAAAAAAAAATGTATTTGAACTTGAGTGAAGGAATAAAAAGTACTTTATTAACGATTGAGAATTTGAACAAGATATATATAGGGAGAGTGTGAGCTAATAGAAGGAATTGAAAAAGGAAAACAATAAGAGAAAAAAGTCAATGCTTCATCAGTAAAATTCTAGTGCTCCAATATCTTTTCACCTCGGAGTCAAAACGCTGGGCATCCTGCGATATGGTGACTGTCCATGATCTCGTCTTTCAAACAGAGCGGGCAATTTGGACTATCAAAAATGCCAATGAGGTGCAGATGGCTCTCCAAACAGTCATGGCCCACCGCAGTCTAAATTCCGCGACAGCTTTTCAAGAGGTTTGTCCGAAATATCCTGTTCCAAAATGTTCCTCGAACTCCTCGCGGATATACGAGCAGTGAGCAATTCCTTTCATCTGTCTCATTTGATTTTTGATATTAAGTTTCATGGAATGAAAAGAGTTGCAAATATTTGACTGTTGGACTATCCATTAGCATTTCTTAGCCATCAAATATGCCTGATCCCTTCCACAACTATGAGAGTATAAACTTTTGTTTTAACATATTTTTTACTAATTTGTACATATTTGAAACACATTTTCCCCTCTAAGAAATAGAAATAGAATTTCAGATATCATGTTGTTTATCAATATTCTTCAAGAGGCAAGGCCTTCAGTTCTCTTTTAATTGCCTCACCTTTAAAAAAGAATTTTATAACATTGGCTTCCAATTTTAAGACACCACATCTTTCTATTCTATATAAGTATTTAGGTTCATATTGACACCCTAAAAACTACAATTCAATGATTTTTGTATTCTACTCTGATGAAAGAGAAATTTGTATTGCTTTATATCTGAGCATTTGATTTTCTTTTCTTAAATTTTAATTATATTTTCCATGCATCATAGACTAAACATAAAACATAATAAGCTAAATCTTTCTAAGCATAATAAAAAATCTTTCTAGGGTCTGTCTAAAATCTAAAAGCATAATATCTAAAATCTAAAACATTTTTTCTATCTAAAATATAGAAGCATAATAAATTGTCTTTTTTTATAAAAAGAATAATAAAAAAAATCTTTCTAAATGTTATAGGGATAGGAACAAATAAAATCGATTGCTGATAACTAATCGTTGATAAGAGAAAATCTTTTCAATACTGGTTTGATATTAATGATAAAAAAAACATAACAGTTAAATACAAATTTTTAAATGCTGATGTTTTTTCCAGATGATTATGGCTGACTAAGTTTGGCGGGGAGGTACATCACTGAAAACAAAACCCCCTGTATATGGCCCCTATTTAAACAAGAAAAAAAAAACCTACTGCATATGGTCCCTGATGATACTCACTAAATAAATTGTGGCTAGAGATAAATTTAGTTAGCCAAACCTGATTAAGCCAATCTTTTTTCAAATTATTATCAAAAAACTAAATTTTCAGTTACCTCAGTGAGTAATCTAAATTGCATCTAAAATTATTTTGATTACAACTATTACAGTTATTAATAAAACTATTAAAATTATTTTGATTAAAACTATTTAATTATTAAAGTAAAACAATATCTTGAACTTTTTTAATTACATTTTTCATTATTTATTCATTAAAAATCCATAAATATCATAATGAACTAATTTAAGCATTTAAGTCATATCAATTTAACTCAAATATACGTAAAAAGTTGATTAAATAACCAAATTTTAAAAAAAGAATAGTATAAGAACAAGGAAATCATAATTAAAAAGAATAAAGACATTTTAAAAATTTAAATGCAGCTAAATTTTTATATATTTAAAATTTTACTATGTAAAAAAATCTTTTTCGGAAAAAAACCAGACAAGAAAATAGGGTTATTCTCCAAAAATTCGAGTTTTTTCGAACCCTTCCTATCTCTAATTCGCATAGCATTAATTCTGTGTGAATAACTATGTGAATTATCTCATTACTTGATAATGCCAGTTTTACTTCCCCATAAATTAAATTTAACTTAATATTGGTAAAAATCACCAATTTCTATTCATAACTTTTAAGCGAACTATTTTATAATGAGATGTTAAAATGCCAATCTATAAAAGATCATAGAAAAAATATTCAGAGCATGAGATTGATGAATGACACATATTTTCTTCACCAATAAATATTTGTGTGGATTTCATTACTTAAAAATAATAACAAGCTCAGTATGTTTATGTATTGAAGCTTTTTTCATTATGTAAATTTTTTATGTATATAGAGAATTACGTCATCTGTTTACCATTTTTAACATCTCAACATCTTGTCTCTGTTTTGCAAAAAATTGGCTAGCTTAAATAAGTTTGGTTATCGTATTATCTCATGTTACTATATGCTAAAGATAAATTACCTAATCTGACATGATTTAAATAAACACAATTTCAAGTATTTTTTTTACAAAAAAGAATACGCTTATAATTTAAATGATCTATTTTTGAAAATTTGATCTCCTATTTTAAAACTAATACTTTCTAAAAATAACATTGAACTTTAATATTTTTTGAAATCTACATGCTAATATTTGCAAATTGAGTGTTTATTCGGTTTTTTTTGTTGCAATTTTCAATACCACTACTTTATTTTTAAGTTTTAAAGTGCGTTTTATTTTCGTCTTCAGAATAATTAAAAATAATTAAAAAACTTAAATTACTTGTAAAATAATAAAAAAATTTCATTTTATTTGCATATGGCTTCTAATTTTCTTGTTTTAATTTTATGTCGCTAATTTAAGGTTTTTTATTAAAATTAGTGATGTTAAATGCATTTTTGTATTCTATTATTAGCTTCATAAAATTTGATAAATAAGAAACCTTTTCAGGTTTTCAATGCAATCTATAATAGAAGAAAAATTTTAAATAATGATTTAAAAAAAAAAACTATTTGTTACAACTAATTACATTTTTCATCACAATTCTTTCCTTTACAGTGAAATTATGAAGCAAATATTTATGAATATATATATATTTATAGTTGCATATAATAATAATAAATTCAAAAATAATATAATATTATAGTACCTAAAATAATATAATCAAGATATTTTAATAAATGTAATTAAAAGTATTTCATGTAAAAACCTCTTATAAACACCTTATTAAAAGTTTACTATGTTTATTTAGTTCATTAATATATATGCTCATTTTAGTTTAATACAGTTGTTAAATTACTTTAATATATTTCTAAAATAAGAGCCACTTTGTAGTGTATATCATACAATTTTCTTTTTTAAAAAGAGGAGTCTTAATAATTTTATATGATAATTCATTTTTCTAAATTAATCACATCACTTCTTTGTTAATCGTAGGAAAAAATCAAGGAAAAAGTTTGAGTAGTACAAAATTGTTATGTTGATCTTTAAATGTGGATACATTAAATATTAGCTCATGAATTTCGGCCATATTGATGAATAAAATTCTTTTTATTTTAATAATAAACAAAATTGAATTTTATTGTAGTTCTTAGCGACTGTGAAAAGTAACTACGTTGTTTTCGTTTATTAACTTTTGTGATAGCTATTCAAGACAAGATACAACCAAAAATTTTGTATTGGTATATTTGCAATGAATATGCATTGCTCCATACAAAACTTTATTTCTTTATTGTATTTCTGCGGTTTAAATTAGTAATAATTAATAAAGAATTAATAAAGAACATAAATCTTCTTACAGAATTTATTTCTTTTTATTGAGTTGAATTACTGACGTTATTAGAGTAGTTATGAACAAAATATTCTATAACTAGCATAAAATGAATCAGTTTTTGTTTAGAGAATCAAATGCTGATTTTTTTTTTAGAAATTCAATTATATCATTTAATTATTCACTACACATAACCGGATTAAATATATCTATTGTTAAAGAAATTTAGTGATTAGCTAATTTTAATTTATAGCTACCTAATGGAAAACTGCTTTCTTCTCTAGTGAATTATAATTTAATAATTCTATATATAATTTAATTAATCTATATATTAGAATCTAATTTGATAATTCTATGTATTAGAATTTAATAATTCTATAGACATAACCGGATTAAATACATCTATTGTTAAAGAAATTTACTGATTAGCTAATTTTAATTTATAGCTACCTAATAGAAGGCTGTTTCCTCTCTGGTGAATCCAACTCGAGATCTTGATTCTGTCCATGAAATTTATAGAAAGCCAAGGAAGAACACCACCGCAACGTCAATATTTCCTTCCCAGAAAGTCCGTAAAGCCATCATTTATTCTTCAAACTTCTTCCAAAGATCGCTTTTCCGGAATCATTTCGAAAAAACGAACACAAAGTATGGTGGGTGGAAATTTAAAACTTCGAGTGAGATGATATAAAAAGGCAACCCCTCAGCTGTAATCGCTGTTTTCAATATGATCAGAAACGGGGAATGGGGCAGTTATGCCGATGTACAGCTATATATACAGTCGGATAAGTGGTCGATTTCGAAATTCAGAGACAGTTATAAATCTGTCAACTGGAGAAATCCATATCTTCCTCTGGTGTTAAATAAACATTGAATAGTATCATGCCATCCAAACTACTGCGAATTCCATTAAGATTCACTCGAAGCTTTTTGCGAAAAATTTTTGCCCTCGAATGCGGTATTCGTTAGTTCCAGAATTTGTGCAATCATAGATATTCAGTTAGAGTGCGCATATTTTTATTTAGAAGTAAGATTTGAGCTTTGAAGGATTTCGTGTTAGCTTGTTGCAGTATAAACTCTTAAATGTTTAAGGATTTAAAGGACAAGAAAGCAGATTTGACTTATTAAAATCTAAGTTTCGATTGAATATTGTACATGTAGGAGGAATTTAATAAAATAAAAATTATAAATCAAACTTTTAAAATTAAATTTATCATAAGTCTTTTCAAAAAGTTTTAGAACATTAATCCCAATAAAATACTCATTTAAATATGTCATTGTCATTGTCAAAATGTATAATATATTATTTTGTATAATTTTTCATAAAATTATTATTTTAATATTTTTAGTATTTTAAATATTATTATAAATTTATATTAATGAAATACTTCGCATTTGTTTATTAACAATATTTCAATTTTATAATTATTAAAAGATTATTTATTAAAAACATTTAAGTACAAATTTGAGGTATTATTTCTCTCTAAAACTTGTTTAGGTAACAAATGTTTGAATATGTATAAGTTTCAATATAAATGTTCATTTTATACAGGAATCTTTTAATAATTTTCTATGGAAATTGAAAATGAAATTTAATACAAGCGTTAGATATATATTGTTAACATAGCTATAGTGAGAAGCACGGTTATAGATTATGGTGAAAAACAAGCAAATGCTTCTAAAATAAAGAAAATCACTAAATAAATTCACAGAAATTTTTTTTGCTATATTTCATATCATTAGGCCACTATAGACCGCTTTCTGCCTTATCATATATTAATTTTATTTAAAGATTTAACTGGTATTGCTTTTAAAAAAAAAAAAAAAAAAATCGAGATTTTGTTTAATTATGTTTTAGAATAATAAAAAAGCATAGGTTTAAATATTTGAAAAAAATATTTTATTTATTTTTTTCTATTTCGTTGCAGACGAAAAAATCAAATCTTTCATCAATAGCGAGTTAGTCTGGATACAGGATCCCTATCTATGTAATCAATATTTCTATAATAATGATTGCCAAAAACATATTAAAATTGTGCTAAACAAAATAAATCTCATTATCATTAAATAATTCGTTAATAAGTACAAATATCTATGTATCTACAGATAGATGTGACTGAACATTTTAAAACTTGGATTTAAAACAAAACGATAAATAAAAGCATTTGACCTATCATTTTTGCCCTTGACTACAACAAGATATTAAAGACTTTTTTCAACTAATGGGATATCATACATAAAATATAATATATATATTTGTAATAAAAAAGAAATAAAGAGTTTTATAATATGAATAATTTAATAAGCCGAGAATACGAGCCACATAAAAAACAATAAAAACATTTTAGGTTTCATTAAATTATAGGTTACAATTTTCCAATAAATTTTGTTTGGCAATAAATTTTGGTTTCAAGAAAGAAAATTTAAAATAATCATCCTTTTAAAAAATTATTAATATAAAAATAATTAAATCCAATTGAAATTAATAGCATTCCAATATTTTTCAACACATTTATGCAGGCATACAGAATAACTTCTTCTGTCAACTTAACAAATATGCAGGCAAAGAATGACTAATATCTAATGTTTATTTTCATTCTTTTATTCATTTGTATAATTATGTAAATGTATGGTATTAGTAGTAAAATTAACTAAGAGTGATGACAACAACTCAGTAATTCATTGCGGTAAGAATGATATTTTATTTACAAACTCATTAACTCATGTTTCCTCAATGATGACTGTTGAATTCTGATTGTAACTTGGCTCCATGATTGGTTATGATTGATGAGAATACATTCCTGCAATCATTACATCTTCTGTTTCTAGTTATCCTTTTGCAGTATTTGATTCTTCTGGTACAGAACAGATTTTATTAATCAACATTGAAAGTTTCAGATGAAAAATTTCAGTTGTAAACTAATATATTTTAGAAGTTGAAACTCTGTTGACAGCGTGGAAACTTTATTCAGATGACTAATTCCTTACTAATCGACGTAAATCACCGTGTTAATACCTAAGTGCATAGAATTTATTTGCTGCCAGTTTTCTTCAGATATTGAAACTGCATTAAAAGTGTCAAACCCTTCTGGTTAAAAAAATTTCAAATAAAAAAAAAATCACAATTTGTTTCAGGATTTCGTTCGATGTATCGATACATCTTAAAATGTTTTTTGGCTTTCTTGGATTTTTTTTAAAGAGGGTTTTCAGAGAGTCAATTAATGTCATTAACATTAATGTTCTTGTGATAGTTTTAATAGTAAGATGATATACCTATTTAGAATTGAACTTAACCCCATCAAAATGTATCGAAACTAATATATGTTTGTCCCTATTATTTTAAAAATAACTAACAATTTTTGAATTATGAAAATAATCTATCACCTATGCAGATCTCATTCATGATTGGTCATTGCATTTGATTTTTGAGGCTCATAATTCATCTGGAAACATATTTTAAAAATCTATAATAGGCGAAAATGGAAATGCAATTATTTTGTTTTACTAATTGAAGTGATTACATAAAGGAGCAATATGAGTGAGGTTACAAAAAATTTTAAATTAAATTATAAATTTTGTGTCAAAATTTTGTGTTTGTTTTTTGTGTTGTGTTTAAATAACTTTTTAATACGCTTTTATTAGCTTCACCTGTATGTTTGTATGTATGTATGTATGTTTGTATGTTTGTATGTAACTCACTTTTTGGGCTCGATGTTGGGACTGATGGCGCCATCTACTGGCGAGTCAGTCAACTGATCAAACCCTACTTATTTTGTATAATTATTTTGTTTAATCTTAATTCCTTTTGTTTTATTTTACTTTTATCTTAAAATTCTCATTTTTTTAACTTTAACCTTTTTATTTTTGGGCATTGTCAACGAACTCTTAATTGTACCGATAGCTTTAGCTTTTTTGATCTCATGCTTTAATTGTTCTCAAGCAGATGTTTTTCCTAAATTTTAAATTCATTTATTTATTTTTAATTACTTCTATTCATTAATTTAAGAAACTACAATTTATGCTAATGTTTCAATTAATTTAAGATGTGGAGGTTTTGTGATTCTTAAAACCACCAAGGAACATCATAACCGGTACGCCCGTTGCCCAGCTTTCTTTCACCCCGGGTAGAAATTCAGTAATATCCGCGATCGAATTGCGCTCTTCCTATTGGCCGAAAATTTCCGTGGCTAAAAAGAGGCGGATCTCAAAGGCATAGGAGTGCGATCATGTCGAATTGCGCTCTTCCTATTGGCCGAAAATTTCGGTGGGCAAAAGTATATAAACTTAGCGGATAATCGGCCAAGGTACCGTCTCTGCATAATTTGCACCAGACCTAGACTTTAGTCATCCTTTCTAGCAGCAATTACTCTACTTTGTAGTATATTCCAACTTTTTTATATTATTCTTTTTTTTTGCTTATATTAATTGTATTGTACTTAGCTTTTTTAGTATTTTTTCATTAATTTTTATTTGCATTGTATTTATCTTTTTGTATTTCTCATAAACTTTTAAATTTTTATTCCTTAATTTTACTTTTTCTTATTTTATTCTTGTAAATATATAATTTTCATGCCTATATAATTCATGCCTTATACATATATAATTTTCATAAAAAATAAATTATGGTTTAAAAAAACTAAAAAAAACACACGCTTTTAGAGTTAATCAGACTAAAAAGTAAAAAATAAATTAATAGTTTAAAAAAACTAAAAAATACGCTTTTAGAGTTAATCTATCTAAAAAGTAAAAAATAATTGTTAACATAAGAATAAAATGACTGACGAGAAAATGAATGTCACTGTTCTAAAAGCGTGGGGTGCTCAATATCAATGGTTATAATTTTTCACTAGTTTCACTCAGAAATGCAGAGTTAATTTTAAAATGTCATACAAGCACCCCACGCTTTTAGAACAGTGACATTCATTTTCTCGTCAGTCATTTTATTCTTATGTTAACAATTATTTTTTACTTTTTAGATAGATTAACTCTAAAAGCGTATTTTTTAGTTTTTTTAAACTATTAATTTATTAAATATATATTGCAAAATGTCGATAAAAATCCAGTTTATCTTTTAATTCTGTATAAAATGAACTACAACTATTTGTCATTGGATTTCCAGAAATATTTATTAACGGCTACAAACATATATAAATGGAAATTGATAGAATATATTCCTAACTATTCGACAGCGTTATTTTGTTGACTATTTTATTCATAATATCCTGGATTAAAGATCCTTTTCAATGTTATTACGTTTAATTGATTAAGATGAAATAAACTTGAATAACAAGTCAAAAAGAAATTCTGTAGAATAACAAATTCTTTAGCAATAAGTTGATTTTTGATGTACTGTCTTCCAAACATAATAGCCTTCCCCAAATTGCATCATATCTCAATTCTGACTTATTGATACATAGTATGCTGATCACGTAAAAAGTATTGCATGCTTGCACAAGATGAATTTAAATATTTTCTTTGTCCTTTAGAAAAGAGAAGCTAAATTGTTTTCAATGACAAAGAGTTACTGTTCTTTATAAAAAGGTTCTACTTCGTTATATATAGTTAGCTTCATTGATGGGGTTATACTTCTTTACTTTTTATTAACTCTTCTTTTGTACCATTTTCATTTAATTAAAACTTTATGAAAGAAGTCTATATATCACTTTAATATTTTAAACCCTAGATAGATTAGGTAAATTTATTAATTCTTTAATACTCTTCAATTGAATTGTCACATCCTGTGTTATGTATTTATTAAAATTGAAACCCATAAAGAAACTTTGAATGCAAATGCATTGATTTATTTTTAACGTTGGAACGCGCTTGGGTTTCGGAACTTATAAATCTCGGTAAAAAGCTGACAAGGGGAGCTGACTGTTACCGTATTACTGTCCCCGTTACAGTGATATTACCGTTACCGTGTTATTACCGTTATTACTGTTACAGTGTTATTACCGTTATTACTGTTACCGTGTTATTACCGTTATTACTGTTACAGTGTTATTACCGTTATTACTGTTACAGTGTTATTACCGTTATTACTGTTACAGTGTTATTACCGTTATTACTGTTACAGTGTTATTACCGTTATTACTGTTACAGTGTTATTACCGTTATTACTGTTACAGTGTTATTACCGTTATTACTGTTACAGTGTTATTACCGTTATTACTGTTACAGTGTTATTACCGTTATTACTGTTACAGTATTATTACCGTGTCTATGCCTGAGATGAGCAACGATAAATATGTAGGCTGGAAAGATATCCTTTGAGAAGAGAATGAAGGGAAAGGGGCTGAACTTCCTCAGATGTCTTCCCTTGTGATGTTTGTTCAGTAGTGCAGAGTAGAAAGCTGCTTGTATTGTACTCCGGATTACGCTGAATCTGTTATATATATGCCTTTCCGGTGACAAATGGCCTCAGGACAAAGTTTACGCCATTCGAATTCAGCATTTTCTTCGAGAAGACAACGTGTCATGTACTTCTGAGATAAAAATTTTATATTCGAATTATAAATATCGTATCAAATAATCAGATAAAAATTAGACTAATTGCAGGTTATGTTGGCTTTTTGATTGTAACAACCAATGAAGTTTCTTTTTCCTAAATATAGTGTATCTGATATTGTATGGGTATTTGGAGTTAAATTGAAGTGAAAAAATTTATAAATTTTAAATCTACATCTATATTTCTTTGATTTTTCCATTACTGAATTATATTTATTCTTTTTCCATAAAATATGTTTTAAGAATTAAATTTATAATTTTTACCATGATTTTTATAAATTTGGAGTAGAATACAAAAAATATCATGTAAACAACATGTAAAATGTTTTACTGGATTTGAAAACCAGATTGCTAATTTTATATTAGATGTAACTGCAATTTAGTAGACCAAATAATCAGTGATTCAAATGATGTCTAACTTGCAATAAAAGCTTTATTAGCTAATTGATTCATCTTTTATTAACTACAATTCTAAAATCTATTCATTTTAATTTCTATCTATTATTAGCAACCATTCTAAAATATATGCCCAACTAAATTGAGCTAAAATTTTTCTTTATTCCTTGTTTTTAATAAGTTGAATAACAAAAGAATCTATTAATAAAACATTAATTATCTTAATGAGTCTTCAATCGCTTAAGTGAAATAACAAATATTTTCGTTCAATAAATATCTTGAAAAACTTCTCAGAGTTTAAAACTTTTGTCTATAAATTTCGCGTTTAAAATTATCTAAAAAGAGGAATTGCATATCAAATTACTATTGACTATAAAGAATAACAAGCTTCATTATCATATCAGTTTAATTATAAACTTAGCAAAGGTAAACATTTTTGAAAATAAAAAATAATTACAAACAACTTTTAGATGTGTTATTTTTTACATATATTTTTAGTAAAGCATTTTTTTCAAATTATTTGTTCATTAAAAATATCTTGTTGCATAAAAAATTAACATTTTTTGCCATAGTCAAAATCAAAGCAGTTTAACTAAATGTAATATTTACCATTTCTTTTTTTATTATTTAAATGAGGTTTTAAATTATGGTTAACCCAACAGCAATATCTTAAAGCTTCGCTAAAACAAAAATTTCCTACACCAGAATATTACTTCAAAATAAATTTAAAATCTAAGTTTATTGGACTTTATATAAATGTACTATATTATTGAACAGGGTTTTATAATAATATATACATAAAATACATATAAAAGGAAAAAGATATGAAAAGTAATAAAATAAAAAATGCACATTAAATGAAATTTCTATTTTAGGAAACTCATATTACATAACTTTTTTCTAAGTGATAAATACGAAGGAAAATCTGTTTTTCTAAGATTCTGGTTTCAATTTTCTTTCTAAATTAATTTTTTAATTTGATACTTTATTTTTTTTCCGGATTAATTTATGGATTGATAATTTAAAAAAAATTCAAGTTGATTTAATTTAAAAATATTCCTGTATTTAGATGACAATCTTTCCAATAAAAATGGGATATAAAAGTGATTATTTATGAGCTTTATACCAAAATTATAAAATGTCAAAGGTTTCCAACACAAATATACGATGTTTGAATTTAATGAGTTTGGATATATTCACTCTGCTTAACTTTATTTTATAATGGAAAGAATGATAAGCAGTGATTGAGAATTTTAAATTTATAATTCCCGAAATAACAACAAAAATGCATTTGAATCTTTTTTGAGAGTAAAATTGAAAGTAGAAATAACAAAATATCTTTTTTTTTTCTTTTTAGATTTTTTTTTCTTTTTTATGAAGTTGCATTGTCAAAAATTTATGCATTGTCTAAAATTAGAAAATCGCTAAATTCATAAGTGAAGTAAGCCACATTTAAATTATTCAGTATTATACTAAATAAGTCCATTTTAGAAAATATATAGTAAAATGTTAACATAGTTATAATGCTAAATACATTTTCATATACTAAGAACAGGAAGTATATGTTTATATACTAAGCATCATTTTTCTATTCATTTAAAATATATTGTCAAAATACTATTTTCAATCTTTCTCGATTTAAGTCAATATCCCATTATGATTTAAATATACAAATATTTCATACAGAGCTATTAGTGATGCTTCTAATATATATATATATATATTAAATGGAACTGAGTTAACATGTCAAATTATGTCTGATCAAGTATGTTGCTAATGCTAATGATACTCATACGAATTACTCACATAATTCATCAAAAGTCCAAGATCTTACAAGGAAAAAAAATGCTTTCTCTGGAGTATTTCCTTTTCACTTGAGAGGCAGAGTAATATAAATAGTATTTGGCACTGTTTAGGAAGGTTTCCACCTTGACGAGATAGATTTGATGTTGATTTATTGCACTAGTAGTGATGTAGTTAATCTTGTATTACGAGGGAAAAGCTAAGTAACTATACATGTTATTGCTACTGTTTCTTCCCAGAAATTCAAAGAGCACAATTGAAGGAACTTTTCTACTTTTATCATTTTATAATTTTTCGTACTTAATGAAATACGTATCTGTTACCGGCAATGTATGAACATCATTCATTTTAATGAATCGTAGAGTCTTTCGACAAAGTATGAAGCAACCGTATTATTTTACTTATTTTTTTCTAGAAATTGTATGTAACAACTAGGCATTATATAGAAATAAATTGCAAAGACAATTTAGCCAAGGTATTTAAAGAGATCTGTCAGAAAAGACATATATGAAAAAAATAAATATATATTTAAATACAGGACAAAATAAAATGAAAAAAGGAACCTACTTGTCACAATAAGATAGGAAAAATTTTGCTTTAAATTGCAGTTAATTGTCTTTCTCACAAAAACTTTTAATACAAAATTTAAAAAAGAAGTCATGAAAAGTTTTTCATTAAAAATACGTAAATAAAAAAAAATAAAAAAAAATAAAATATCAAATAAAATATATAACTTTTACTGAAAATATAAGAGAACTGCTTTTTATTTGATATTTTTTCAAAAAAAAATCAAGTAGGTAAATTTTTCAAATTAATAAATTTTCAACAATTAAGATGACTTTTGTTGCAACAAGGAAGTATTAAATGGTATAAATCATACGCGAGCTTCAAGTTTTGGTTCTTGGTCTCGCACGTGAATCTTTGGACCACTTCCTGTGAACTGAATACATTTCTCAGTCAAGAATGTCTTCAATTCTAAATAAATTTTTTTGTGATGAAGTAATTTCTCATATAATGTCTTTAAAATCCCTTCAGAAATTACGGGTCGATAAAAACCTTCTTCTGCTACGCTTATATAAACTGTCAACAGATTACATTAATTATCATCCGTTATTCATTTTGCAGATAGGAACTCTCCCAGTAACAGAAAGAAATTTCTTATCAGAACTCATTTTCATTTTTGGCCCGAATTTTTAGATTGAATTTGGAATCAATTTTATCTTCGACAGTATTTGTTCGACAATACAATACAGTACCCGCTTAAAGAGACCTTCGAAAGCTACATGCTTTGTCCACTGGCATTAGAAACATCATTCGCTAGAGTTTTTGTGTTTTGTCAGTTTGTCTTCTCCACTGCTTAGAATGTCTAAGGAATGTATGAAATTGTAATTGCTTCATACTTTGCCCTAAAACGCCAAATATTCCATGTGCCTAGTCATTCTAAGCACCTGCTATTCAAACCTTGCTGATAACATATATAAAATAAGTAAATTGTAAAAGGAAAGCATAAAAATAAAACCTACAATTTTTTTTTCTAATGCAGCTGGCAAACACTTAGACAGCTTGGTCTTGGATGCCTTACGCTGCACAGACGTTACTCTTTCATCATCACTGGTACTGAAGACAACCCGGAGTAACAATGCCCCCGCAACGCTCTACATCCTTAGACCGGGACCTACGGTTTAAAGTGGATTTTTTCGCCATTCCGAAACCTGTGGTACCGACTAGTTGCCCTTTGTTTTCAGTTAGTAACACTGAGTATCTTCAAGTCCTCCTATACTTGATCTCACCATCTAATTCTTGGTCTTCCTCTGGATCTAGATCCGCTGGGGTTTTCCTTAAGGAATCTCCTTGTTGTTTGTTCTGTATAGCTCCATTCTCTCTATATGACCCATGCATTGAATTCGTCTTCTATTTATCTCCGTAACAATATCTAATTCCTTATAGCAATCATATCTTCCTTTATTTGTTCCTAATTCTCCATTCGCCATTTTCACATACTGCAGCAAAAAATTTCTCAAAATCTTTCTTTCCCACACTCTCAACAACTCTTCATCACACTTTCTCATAGTTCACAACTCAGAGCCATACAAAACAATTGGTCTGATTATGACTATGTATACAAGAATTTTTAATTTTCTGAAAGATGATCTTAACAGCTTTTGTAATGCGTAATAGCAGCGATTTCTTGTTGCTATAAGTACTCTAATTTCAAGATACATTTCCTTTTGATCATTAACTTGAGCACCCAGATATTTAAACTCCTTAACCTCACAAATCTCTCCATCCTATTCAAAATTCATCATAATTTGGTATATCTCCTTTTTTCTAGTATCTATCATATATTTAGTCTTTGCGCTATTTACAGATAAACCCATTTCCTTTGAGTAGAGAAGGGGATATAAAAGGCACTCGTTGAGTGCAGCCCGATTCCTCGATAGCAGGATCAGGTCATTCGCAAAAGTCAAAAACTGACAGGTTCTCTTAAATATAGTACCTTTCGGATTCACCTTAGTCTTCCTCATCATATATTCCAAGCATATGTTAAGCAAACAGGTTGACAATGGATACTTGCCTAACAACTAAAATGATATCTGAGGGAAGTATAATATTGTATTAATTGCCGATAATTAATGGTGTAAACACACAAAATATCACATATTTTAATTTTACCTAGCAAATTAATTTACTCACAACTATGACTTTAACAAATGCAAAATACTATTTCTTATTAAATGATTATTCCTGCAATTCCTAATATGCAGTGAAGCAATGTTTTCTCAATATCAATTTATTTCATGTACTTGACGTACTGGTATCAAATATACTGCGTCGTATTTAGTTTCGTTATTAATCTCCGTTTATTGAACATTTTTTATTTTGTTAATATCACACTTTCTGTAAGTATTGGATTTAAATCAAAATTAAATAAATTGATTTTTAGATTTACATTTCAAAGAAAAGATAAAAAACCTATAAGTATAATGTCTGAATTTGACGTTTCATTTATACGAAAACTACTTAAGGTAATAAAAAGTAATTTTTCATTTGTCTTACTTTTACGATGTTTTGTAATCGTAATGATTAACAACAATTTGAACTTAACAAATTTTTTAAAACAAATTATTTGGAACTAATTAGCAATCAATTTCTAATATTTTAAAAATATAAAGGAAATTCTAATTTTCAGAAATGTTTTGTTTTCTAGATTTTGAATTACATTTCTAAAAGATAAAATTTCTTGAGATATTCTCAAGAAGTCGATTTCAAATTTCGTTCCATCTCATTTTTATCGCCAGCTTTTATCCCATTCTGAAACGAATATGGATATCTACTTTAAAAAATCGATTTTAAACTTTTTTGGGACACCAAGAACTTTCACCGATATGAGGTAGACTTACACTCAAACTTTTTTTCTAAAAGTAATGAATTAATGATGAAAATTTGGTTCTTTTATGATTTGCAACACAGTATAAATGTATCTTTTTTATCTAAATTGTTTTAAAAAATTGTTTATGAAACATATTTTAAAAATATTGCGACATAAATTTTAGGAAAACGAGTCTTTAATATAAATATTTAGATATGGTGATAGGTATTTTTCTGGTAATAGCATAAATTTTATGCTTGCAAATTAATTTTGTAAAAAAATAAATATAGGAGAAAAAAATATAGCGAAAAAAAATGAAAACTCTACGAAAAAAGAATTTCTTACAATTTATCTCAAAATATTTTAATGCATATGCACGAAAAAAAGGAGAAAATAAAATCTTTTCTAAGAAACTTTTTTAATCAATTACAGGCTTTTAAGGTTTTGTTTGTTTATCGAATGTGGTTTAATAGATTAAAATTCGAACGATTTAATTTATTTCTTTTCCACCATACATTATTATTTTTATTATTTTTATTTTGAAATAAATACTAGGAAATTCTAAAAATGATCGAAGAAAAACTTATTATGAGATTTCTCTTATTAAATGAATTATATGATTATACAGAAAATACTGAATTGTTTAAAATGTAGTTAGTAATAATACTGCATGATTATTGAAAAACCTTTCATCCAAATTATCATAAAGATAAGGGATAGCCATATTCTTAAAGTAATGACATAATAATTATTACATTTACGTAATTTAAATTACAAACCTTTAAAAAATAAACGGTTTTCAAACAGTTCCCACGGAATTTACTTAAGCTAAACGACAATAATTCACCCACGCCAATTATTATATAAGATATTTATCTTTTTTAAATTTAATTTCACCAAATAAGGTAAGATTTTTAATAATTATCCAGAATGAATTAAATCGTTGAAAAATATGTCTTATGAAAACTCAAATTTCATACAAATAATTGAATTTTTAAAAACGCAAAGCACAAAAAACATGCAATAATTAATTTTAAGTGCTATTAATATTACATTCCTTCTCCTGTTCTGTACTGGAATTAAGGACTATTGGGGCAATATTTAGGAGAACCAAAGTACTTGATAATTGTTGTTATTTAAATTGCGCACTGTTTATATAAAATGAGCTTGAATTTAAATGAACAAACAAATTTAATTCGATTTTCTTTGCAAACCTTGTTTTTTCATTTTTAAAAAAATATTTTTAAGAAATTAGTTTAATTCAATAAATCGAAATAAAATTATTTTCCTTATGTACATACTTTTTATAGCATTTAGTATTGTTTATATTGGATATAAGTTTATCAGATTTTATTTTTCCTAAAAATACAGAAAATATAAAAACATTAAAAATGACTTTAAACTTTCGGTCAAATACTAACAATAAAATAATTTTTTGAAAACTATTTTGTTTTTTAATAATCTAAAAATATATTTGGAATATATTTACCTAAAAATATATTTGGAAGAGATAGACATTTTCCCTTTTAAGGGCAGATTCTTTTGTTATTATTTTTTTTGTTGTGTTTAACATTGTGGTTATATTTAGGAGAACCAAAGTACTTTGTAATTGTTATTATTTCAATTGTACGCAGTTATATAAACTGAGATTGATTTTAAATGAACAAACAAATTTAATTCGATTTTCTTTACTAAACTTGAGTTTTCATTTATAAAAAAATATTTTTAAGAAATTAATTTTTTTCAATAAGTCAAAATAAAATTCATTTTCCTTATATAAATACTTTTTATAAAATTTCGGTCAAATACTCGTAATAAAATAAATGTTTAAAAAATTTCCCATTTTCTTAGTCACCTAAAAATATGTTTGAAAGACGAATAAGATACTTACCTTTTTAAGTATAGATTCTTTAGTTATTTGTTTTTGTTAGCATTTGTCTTAGTTGAAGAGCGCCACAGTATAGTTTGATATTAATTTCTACATTCATATGGTATACATGTAATACACATTTCATATACCAAAAAATAAATAAAAATTAGAAACTCTTTTGAAATCAAAATAAATTAATTAAGAAATATTAACTGATACAAAATTTACTTTAGTTATTTAAAATGTAAGTTAATTTTATTTTTGTAGGAAAATCAACAAAATATGAGTAAAACCAGAAAAACATCTTGAACTAAAATAGATTTTCAAAGTTATTATATAAGTTTGTAAGTTATATTTATAACTATTATATTTAAACTTCTATTAAACATAAAAACTTAATGTTACATTCTTATAAATTTCCAATAAGTATTTCCATATCAGTTTTCAGTATTTTAAGAAAGGACTAATTAAATTGTTTGTGGTTTTTGGTTATGAATTAGATTTAAAAAATATTTGATTCAGAAAGAAAATAATTTTCTCAACGTACGATATCAAAAGCAAAAGATAAAACACACATGAATCTTTAGTTTTATAATATATGCAGAATTGAAAGCTATGTGAAAGAATATTTCTTGGAACACATCGCTACTGGTGAAAGCTTTAGTAATCTTTGAACTATAACTTCGTTAAGTTTATTTCATTGCAATCTACTCCTTTTCTATTTAGACTTATCAAATATTTAGCTACATGAAATTTCTTAGGATTGTTTCTCGTGGAAATCCAATTCCTGAAAGTCAAGCATAGTAAATTAATTAAGGAGAATTAAAATTCGGATAAATCTTTCAGAAACCTCGTAAACTAAGCCTTCCTGGTACGCTGTAACAGTTCCCTGTGTAGTGCGGACATATCGTATAATTAGAGCCCGAGAAGTTCCTTTTGATCTTTTAGTTTTGGTACAGAAAGTGACCTTTCCATTTCTAAATGATTTCCCTTAGTGCAGCATTTGCAGATCTGTTTGAAACATGTTTCTCCCACACAACTGAAGGGGCCAGCGGAAATGATTGTGGCATGCTTCATATAAAAGATATGATTAAAGAAATTGATAAGGGTGTAGAGCAGGTTAAAACTGATTTGAAAGTTACATATAAGAAAAGTATGGAGACATTGAATGCAAATAATTATGGGATGTAAAACTGATATAAACTATTTTTCTATAATTTGGCAAATAGTTGGATTATATACCATGTACGTTACGAAATAATATCCAATTTTTTACTATCTATTGATATATACTTCATAATATCCCTTCATTACTTTTTAAATGATGTTCAACCATCTTACTGCTGCTAACTATGATATTTCAGAATTGTGTTTTATAATTCTTTCCTATGTGGCTGATCCATAATGATTGTGGCATGGCTCATATAAAAGATAAGATTAAAGTAATTGATAAGGGCGTAGAACTGGTTAAAAGTGATTTGAAAGTTGCATATAAGAAAAGTATGCGGACATTGAGTGCAAATAATTATGGGATGTTAAACTGATATAAACGATTTTTCTATAATTTGACAAATAGTTGGATTGTATACCATGTACGTTACGAAATAATATTCAATTTTTTAGTTTCTATTGATATATACTTCATAATATACTTACATTATTTATTAAATGATGTTTAATCTTCCTGATGAAAACCTTGACATTACAGAATTGCGTTTTATAATTCTTTCTTATCACGAACTTTCCTTTTTATTATTTTGCTTTATTATATTTATTCGAGAAAATCATTAGCTTTTCTTCATCATTATATTTCTTCTTTGTGGTAGTTAAAACTATAAAGGAGAAGGTAGATAAAAATTTTGGTACTGGAAGATAAAAATTTTATATAAACGTTTGTTTAAATCTTTTTAGATATTAATTTATTTTTAATCATATTCCCTTTTTACCTTTTTCAGAAAATATTTAAATTTTCAACAACTAACTTAAATGCATACAAACTGCTCACAAATTTATTCTATTGTGTCAAGAATAAAGAGGATAAATATGACAGCTGTATTAATCGAAATAATCGAAGGTGTATAATGTATTAATATACGTATATCGAAACGAAAAATTTGTAATATTTTCTTTTAGACGAAGAAGAATATATTATTAACTTTGAAAGAAAGAATACATTTATAGAAGAGAAAATTATATTTAGATTAATTCCGATTTATAAAATTATCGCTCATAGTAAAAGAAATACAAATATTTACAATTTAATATATTATGAATTTTTTATATGAGCAAATATGAAGAATGCATATTTCTAACGAACTGAAAATCCATTAACCAATATAGATTTCTCGTGTTATGTTCATATTAAGTTATGTTCATTTAAAATAATAAGAAAAAAAAATAGCCAGTGAAAATGTAATGTTTCTCTTTGCAAAATTTCATGTGGTAGATTACTGAAAAATAAAAGGCTTAAAAATTCATCAGCCTACGTATAGCATACATTCTACATATAGCATCCTACATGTAACTAAATAAGTATATAAGTACTTTGAAAATTGAAAGAAAATGAATTTCATTTGACAAAAATCGATTATTCAGCAGTTGCATATTGCATTGTTTGATATATAATTGAAGTCAAAATAGTTCTCAACGAAAATCGAGAAAAATGTAAACTTTGACGATATATATTAGATGTATTCTAAATGAGATATTTGGAAACAAAAGGGATTATGATTTTTTTACAATGAGAAATGTTTTCTAATAAAAACACATAATAATGCGACGAAATTGAAGGATATTGTTCAAAATGCTTCATTCAAATTCTTTTATCCTGAATATCATAATATATTTTAATATTAAAAGTGCTTATTTGAAGTAGCATATATTTAATAGCGAAAGTGGTTTTCAAAACAGGTTAAGATAAATAATGTTAAAGGGTTTTAAAGTTACAAAAAATAAATTATTTATTTTTTGCAGAAATTTTTTGTTTTTATTCTATTTTGGAAATAATAATTTTTTACCATTTTGAAATAATGGTAACAAAATGAGAAACATACACATTAGAAATTCTAATCAAATACTTGGATATTGGTTCAAAATGCATGATTCAAGTTTTTTTTATCCTGAATATCATAAATTTTTGTATTAAAAGTGCTTATTTAAAGAAACATATATTTAATAGTGAAATGAATTTCAAAACGGATTACGATAAATAGCGTTGAAGGCTTTTAAAGTAATAAAAAATAAATAATTCCTTTTTTGCAGAAATATATTTTTTTTATATTTTATTTTAAAAATAATAATTTATTACCATTTTGTAATAATTTGGTAATAAAATAAGAAACATACACATTAGAAATTCTAATAATATTTAAAACAAAGAGACAAAAAGTTATAACAACACTTTACAATGTAACAGAGTTAATGACAGTTTTAGTAATACATAAATTGATGTTATATGCTATGAATAGAGAAACTAATCTACATGTATTTTGAATGAGAATAGAAAATTAATGGGAAAATCATCATTCATTTTCAAACACAAAACAATGATCGTTGGATTTCTTCCAGAAATATACATTCTATACTCATGAATAACACTTACTATTTTCTGTGATTAATGAAAAGTCTCTTTGCTGTTCATAGGATTTCAGAAAAAAAGTGTTTAATTAATCACTGTATGGTAAAAAAAAATCGATATTTTAATATCACAGACATTTTTCCTTTCTGAATAAAATTTTTAAAATTTTTTCCTGAATGATATAATAAAAAATAGAAATGAAATAAAACTATTTTCTAAATTACAGCTTTATTATCCCATGTTCTGAATTTAATAATTCTAGAAAACAAATACGTATTCGAAAACATAAAAAAATATTTTAATAAAGTTAAAAGTTTCTAATATAATTCGTCATAAGATTAATAAATTTTTGGTTAAAATTTTTTGTACATGCATTTGTCAAGACTGTTTTTTGCTCTGTCTTTAACGAAAATTAATACATATCTGTAATATAGAAAAATTGCGAAGGTAGAATTGACTATTTATAACACTGACACACGGATTGATTGTAACATAACTATGGGTTGCCATAAAAATTCTATAGTTGTCTATCAAATATTTATCTAATCATCTTGTATGTAAATTAACATTAACAAAGAATTTCATATGTGATATTATATTTTGAATTTGTTTCAATATTTGTTGTGACCAAGCTCAAAAGTAATTAGTCAGATAATTTATATTTGTTGATTTTTATAATTCATACCTAAATAGGTTTGCTCAGAAATATAATTTGATCCATAAAGAATTTAGCATTTTAATCTAGTAACAATCACATTTATTTTGATAACCGCAATTTTAAAATGGCTCATGATTTTGAGAATGCCATATAATATGTAATGAATTCTTGAAACAATGATTTTTAGATGGTTAATATTTTGATAGTCAATAGAAGTGAGATATTTGTGTTAACTTAATAAATAAAAAATAACAAACTTAGGAATCTTCTAAACGAATTATGAAAAAAGTGCATTATGGCTTAAGCATTATAGAAAGAAAAAAAAATTCTAACCTCCCAGCTTATAATAAATTAGAAGGGAGTTAATGTGAATATTTAACTGAATTTCTGGAATATTTAAATGTTCATTAAATTTGAAAGCCTTTAAAAAATACCTGTTATATGTATTTTTAAAGGATATGATGAAGAAGGCTACTGTCCGTGCCTCCTTAATTTAGAAGAATTCAAATCAATTTTATTTGTGTTTCATGAAAGCTATTTAATAAATATATTTCATTTAATTTTTAAATAATTTTTTATTAAGTAGACTAAAATCGAAAATCGATTAAAATAAGTTATATTAGGTTCGTTAAAATGAAAAGGATGAATTTCTTCCTAAATAAAATATAACCTATAAGATAGGTTTGATATATAAACTAAGAGATTTCTTGATATCTTGAGGTTGCTATATTAAGCTTAAATCCAGTTCCTTTTTTTTGTTTTCCATAACGGAAAATTTCTTTAAACACCAGAAAACATAATAAAAAGCATAGATAGCAAGTAATGGTCAATCACTGACTCAATCAAAGTTCGTTTAATACAAAAACAAAAACGCAAAATAAAACTTTATCGAAAATCGCATTTATTGATTTTTAATAAGAGAAAAAAATGTCGACATTCTTCTTAAGCAAATGGTTTATCGGAAACGTCATGTAGATTATCTGTACAGAACTCTCCAGTCGTTACAACAGTACTTCTCCGAATCTTTCACTGTCAAAAGCACCATTCCTAACGTGTACTTACGTTTTTTCAAAAAGCAGTAACATCTATCTTTTCAACTTACCCTAGCAATTACTGAACCCCTGAAACCCTGGAGGTATCTCAGAGATTAGAATTCACAAAATTGGGGTGTTTTATTGCATACATTTTTAGCTGAAGGATTCAGTGAACGCCAATGTGTGATGCACACACATGCACACATTCATTATCATAGCTTCAAAACTGATCATAACAGAAATATTAGATAAGGTAAAAAATGACTTGAATATTCTTTGTTGATTAGCAAAGGTTTGAATTACTAGCAATTCTTCGTAAATTATTTGCGTCACTCTCATAAGAAATACATAGCTGAAAAAAGTAGCAGCTAATAATAAAGTTGTTTTATTGTGTCAATTTTAAATTTGTGTATTTAATTTTATAATTGTCTAGGTGTCTATAATTTTAAAGTGTCTATTTAATTTTAAAATCGTTTAAGTGTCTGCTTAATTTTATAATTTTGTAAGTGTCTATTTAATTTTACTTAAAAAAAGCAAATGTTTCTAAGAGATATTTAATTCTTGAACTCTCATAGCATATTTATTGATTTTAACATGAGGAAATATTTAATTTTAAATTCCGAAATAATTTGCAATATTTTAGAGCAATTGACAAAAACTGTAATTTGCAGTAGTTTAAATATATATATATATATATATATATATATATATATATATATATAGATATATATATTAATGCAGATTTTATATCATTGCAACCTAATTTATGTTAATTAAAAATATAATGTCTGTTGTTTTTCAGTTCTGAATTTTATCTTTACTGTATTTCGTGTGGTGGGAAGTCTTATCATCCCAATTTGGACAAGCTTTATTGCATATATTTTTAGCAGAAGGATTCAGTGAACATCAATGAACATCAATGTGTGATGCACACACATGCACACATTCATTTTCATAGGTTAAAAACTGATCACAACAGAAATATTAGATTAGGTAAAAAAATTACTCGAATCACCTTTGTTGGTTAACTAAGGTTTGAATTACTAGGAATTCTTCGAAAGCTATTTGCCTCACTCTGATAAGAAATATATAGCTGAGAAAAGTAGCAGCTAAAAATAAAGTTGTTTTAGAGTGTCAATTTTAAATTTGCTATGTCTAAGTGTCTATAATTTTAAAAGTATCCATTTAATTTTATAATTGTCTAAGTGTCTATAATTTTTATAGTGTCTAATTAAATTTACTTAAAAAAACAATTTTTTTTTGCATAATATTTAATTCTTGAACTCTCATAATACATTTGTTGATTTTGTGATGGAGAAATATTTAATTTTTGAGTTCGAAACAATTCGCAATATTTTGAAGCTACTTACAAAAACTGTAATTTTGCACTAGTTCAAGTACATATATTAATGCTGATTTTATATCATTGTAACCTAATTTATGCTAATTAAAAATATAATGCCTGTTGTTTTTGATTTCTGAATTTATCTTTACAGTATTTTATGTGGTGGGACACCTTATCATCAAAATTTGAACAATCATTTTTAATTTGAGAGATGCAATTCATAAGCAACTTGTTCAAAAATAAGTCAGAAAAGGAAATTAATTTACTTGATTGTCAGAAATAACTGAATTTAAAATATTAGAATTTGTATCAATGATTAAATAGGTGGTGATAGATATTTTTAAAATTTAAATGCAATTATTATATTTAAAAAATTAAAATAAATGCCAATTAAATTGTTTTCTATCCTTATTCTTGACTTCAAAGCTGATAAGGACTAAACTAAAATACTACACTATAGTAAATAGAGTAAAACGATACTGCGAAAACAAGTAATTTAGTTAACCTTTGAGCAATATAAATTTAATCTACAAGCTAAATGAAGCAATTACATGATTACTGACATTGTATTGACATTTGACTGTAGTTCATTTCTAAAACGAATGCATTTCGTCACATCTCCTTCCTAACTTAATGTGAAAGCTTTCTGCTAATTATATCTCGTAATTAAATTGCTTTGAAAGTATACCGTTTTGGAAATCAGTCCCAAGAATTTTGTGTAACCTTAATCCTAGATAAGATTTAATGTTATTTTAAGATAAGTGACTATGGAATAAGGCTGCACAGATTGCTGATCTTCATTAGCTTGCATTCAATTTTAGTACTCCTTAGGCAGGTTTTCATGATTGTTGCAAAATATTTTAGCCTGTATGTTGTTTATGAGTTAGCAACATTGATTTTCTTTACAATTATTTCTCTACTTTGGTCAAAAACTCCACTGGAATCAATTTAGCGTGAACTCATTGACATTAAAAACATGAGGGAGGAAATGAGATTCCTTAACGTTTTATTGTTGCTGCAATACAAACAATTTGAAGATGTTTCTAGGGAATGATATAAAATGAATAAAGTTCTTTGAATACACGTGTGTGAACACGCTTTTCAGATACGAAAATAAAACAAGTAATATAAAAAAAAATTTAAGTCGATTCCTGCTTACGTCAACAAAGAAATTTTTTATTTTAGTTGCTTTTAATTAAATAATTACAATTAATATAAATATGTATATACATATGACAGAATCACAATATTAAGTGGCAAAATAGAAAGCGAATTTCCTTGCAATTTTCCATTTTCCTTTCTATATATGGTGTTGGACGATTGAACCCAAAGCACAATTAATTAAATTTAATTAATGAAATAATATATGAAAAAACTGTATTAACATCAAGTGTTATCCACTACAAGTTTAAAAAAATGTATTTGAACTTGAGTGGATGAATACAAATATTTTATTAACGATTGAAAATGTGAACAAGATATAAATATATAAAGGGAGAATGTGAACTAATAGTAGGAATTGAAAAATTGAAAAACAGAGTCTTTTATAAAAACAACAACAGTGATTCAGTTAATTGTTCATATTATGAGCCAATAGGTAATGTAAGAAAAGAATGTAATGTAAGAAAAAATTTTATGCTTTAGTACTACAGAAATTGAACCAAATATTAAAATAATTCTTAAATTAATGTAATGTCATTTTTCAACTTGAACTATTTATTAATTTTATCATTTCGCAACAAATAAATATAAATAAAATTATATATATATATATGCCAAGAGAACATGCTTGAAGCAGCCGGCTTTACTACACCTATACATCAATCAAAGGAGAACTGATAAGGAGGAAACTAAAAACACGACCGTTTTACACAGCAAAAGCCACTACAGGTATTCGCTACGCGTAAATTGTTTAACAAATTCCTCAAAGCATTCGCAATACAGAAAACTTTAAATGTTCAGTCCTCTAAAAAAAATAAATAAATAAAAAGAGTGCAATTATTCAAGATTCGAAGTGCTCGTAAACTGAAATCTATTAGACAAATGTAAATATCAAAAGGTTGAACGGCAAGAAATGCAATGACAAATAAAAAAAAAAAATAAATAAATTTAAAAAAAAACTCTTACAAATTTATACAAATTATAAAAAAACAAGCTATGAAATATGTGAAATATGCTGTCCAGGAACCCTAAAGAAAGTAGTAAAACCTAAAAGAAACAATTATTTGAATCCAAAAGAAATTAATTGTAGCATCCTGAGAATAGTTTTCTCAAAGAATGTATACTCACAGGATGCTATATACCAAGTTATTTCTACTAAATAGATGACTGGATCCAAGTCAAAGACACATCTAGCGACGTATTACGATAACATGGGGCAGACAGAATAATATTCCGTTTAGAGTCAGTAAGGTATAGAATTGGAGAAAAACGATTTAGCAGTGTAGCCTGATTTATAAAGCAAAAATTGAGGGACTGATTATAATAATATGGCCGATAACTGAGTGATTTCTTAACCGACTACGATCGACAATTTGTATACGTGTAGTGTCTGACTGGGAGGATTTATTGCGCCCTGAGTGGAAAAATTTTAATGCTGTAGTAATTTCTCGATTATTATATTGAAATATCTTCAATAATCGAGAAATTGTGAAAGCATATAAAGCATAAAATTTAACAATTATGTAACTTGTTTAAACATTGTAATAGTTCGAACAATTTTTCTATGTTGTATAAAATATTAAATATATGTTTTTTTCTTTTAATTAATATGATTGAAAATTTCTAATTCCCATTGAATTACTCAAAAAAGGATGACGCAATACTAATTAGAGATATTATTTAGTTGCCAGTATTTCCAAGTAAATTTGAGCACATTTTTTCAGTTACTTCCCAAAAGAAAAAAAAATGTACAATAGAGTTTAGAGGAATCCGTGATTTTCAATAAATCTTAGTCCTTTTCTTCTACCGTTGTTTACTTTGTTCCGCAGAAAGGTCTTTGCAGTATCTATTTCTGATTTTATAAAGCAAAAATTGAGGGACTGATTATAATAATATGGCCATTAAGCGAGTGATTCTTTGACCAACTACGATCAACAATTTGTATACATGTAGTATCTGACTGGGAGGATTTATTGCCCTCTGTAGGGCTTCCTTTTAATTAGAAGAATGGAAGAATTTTAATGCTTTAGTAATTTCTCGATTGTTATATTGAAATATCTTCAATAATCGAGAAATTACTAAAGCATATAAAGCATGAAATTTAACAATTATGTAACTTGTTTAAACATTATAATAGTTTAAACGAATTTTTGAAATTGAATTTTGAATTTTGAAATTGAATTTTGAATTTTAAAACGAATTTTGAAAATTTTTAATTCTCATTGAACTATTCAAAAACGGATCACGCACTACTAGGTAGAGATATTATTTAGGTGCCAGTATTTCCAAGTAAATTTGAGCACATTTTTTCAGTTACTTCACAAAAGAAAGAAAAAGGTACAATAGAGTTTAGAGGAATCCGCGATTCTCAATAAATCTTATCCCTTTTCTTCTACCGTTAGTTACTTTGTTCCGCAGAAAGATCTTTCCAGTATCTATTTGTGTTTTATTTGCGACATGATTTAAGACAAATCGGAAAGTAGCGTTTCCGAAAGGATGGGAGTACCCCGGCCCAGTATTTAATTTTCTGCAAAAGCTGTCGAGAAGTATCTTTTCCGTGCTTAAAGGGCATTGTTTGAAGTAGTGTAGTGAGAGGAAGCGGCAGAATCAATTAAGAGCCCACGGACCTCCTTACTTCGGAAATTGTTCTCCCCGGGCACGCTCCACACGACAACCAAAAAATGGGCTGTATTGACAAATTGCCCGATTGCATGTGAGCCTTTGACAACAACAAGCCTTACGTAAAGGCGAATTTACCTGCTCGCCGGCTATTATATCTTTCCTTCAATGAGATTTCTCCGGACCAAAAGGCTCTGTATCAAAACTTCCACTTCAACACAGAGCGGTGAAATAAATCAATGATAAAAATGGAAAGAAAAGAAAGAACCCAGAAAGAATGAAAACCACTAAAAGGAAACTATTTGTCCACTCCACTTGGAACCAACTAGCCTGTTCATTTTGAGAAACAGTTTTCAAGTAATATTAAAGAAAAGTTTGTATTAAATACATCGGTAGATTCGCCATCGGCACTGTAAATTGCAGAAACATGCTTTAGGAGGAATTTTCCATTGGGAATTCCCTATATATTCCACACTTTCTCTACAAGTGTTGCTTAAACCATTCCGAGTTGAATTTTACGCGTTTGGAGAAATATATTTTGTAAATTTTTTTGTAGTTTTTCCACTTTATCGTAAAAGAGATGTAAATGGATAATAGTAAGGAAATATTAGTAACGAAGAATAATAATATTATTTGATCATATCATATTTTAAACAATAAAAATTTTGAATTTATCCATTATGAAACATATATATAAATATATTGTAGGTGTTTGAATTACAATTTAAATTTAGATCATATTTGTTCCTTTCTATAGATCGGTAGATTCGACATCGACACTATAAATTGCAGAAACATGCTTTAGAAGGAATTTTCCATCAGGAATTCTCTATATATTTCTCACTTTCTCTACAAGTGTTGCTTAAACCATTCAAAGTTGAAATTTTCACGTTTGGAGAAATATATTTTTGTTAAAAGAACATTGTCTAAGAAGTCAAGTAAATTTTTTTTTGTAGTTTTTCCACTTTATCGTAAGAGAGATGTAAATGGATATTAGTAAGGAAATATTAGTAATGAAGAATAACAATATCATTTGATCATATCATATTTGTTCCTTTCTATAGATCGGTAGATTCAACATCGGCACTGTAAATTGCAGAAACATTCTTTAGAAGGAATTTTCCATCTGGAATTCCCTATATATTTCTCACTTTCTCTACAAGTGTTGCTTAAACCATTCCAAGTTGAATTTTACACTTTTGGAGAAATACATTCTTGTTAAAAGAATCTTGTCTAAGAGGTTTAATAAATTTTTTGTAGTTTTTCCTCTTTATCATAAGAATATTATTCAAATATTGGCAATGAAGAACAACAATATAATTTATTCATATTTTGAGTCATATATGCATATTTCAAAGGATAAAAATTTTGAATTGATCCATTATAAAACAGAAATATATGTACATTGTGGGTGTTTGAATTGCAATTTAAATTCAGATCATATTTGCCCCTATCTATAACTTAAAAAAACCATCTCGTATTTCTAGATTTAGAGGGAATAAATTATAGTTTAATTTTAAAGAAATATTGCCTTAAAAAACGTTGTTTAAAGGGTATGTATGTTTATTTCAGATAAAATAATTTTTTTCAAGATGTTTTTGCAATGAAAGAGAAGCATAACACTCTCTTCGTCTCGACGATATAATGTCTTTAACTTAGAGATATAATGAAAAATGATAGTGCTGTTTTGTCACCTAAAAGTCCACCTCCCTTTCTCACTTATAACTTCATTATTTTCCATTCATTAGAAAAATGGCCGGGTGGATTTATTCTGAATGAATATCACATTTTTCAAGACTGTGCATTATCATATAAATTGAAAATTTTAAAATTTAGTTATAAAAATATAAATTTTGGCATAGAATTTGGAAACATATGTAAAATAAGACCAAAATAGAAAAGAAAAAAAAAATAAATGATTCAAATTTTTCTATCCTTAAAAAAAAAAGGAAGTAATTGTAGGAAAAGCTAATTCAAAAAGATGCAAGGTAAAAAATAAATAGCAGAAAAAGAAGATATCGATCACACAGTTTGCTATACAAGAATGGAATAAATAATATTTATAGAAATAAGAGCGTTTAAAAATATATAATATATATATATATATATATATATATATATAGAAAAGAAGTAAAGTATGGCACAGTTGCTTGCAACCGAAGTGAAAAGTTTATGTCAATATGCAAAGGCCATAAGGCCTCATGCTGTCAAGTTGTTATGAATGCGACATCTCACGAATACTTAAATTTCTTTTATTATTTTGATTCTTCTACAATAATTTTATTTATTTTTAAAAATTCTATTTATGTAAATATATATTTAAAATAATTAGATTTATTAAGTTTTTATATTATTTTTATTATTCAATCTTTCTTTTCTTTTTAAACTGTCATTAAGATGTTTCAACGATTTAAATTTCATTATCTGCTTTATAATAATAATAATAATAATCTCTGTACGAAGAGAAATAAAAGATTATTATATTGTGAGTGTTTCTGCTTATTTATCATGCATAGAGTACATTGTACATCATTAACTTACCTTTTGTGCTTAAAAATATCTTCGAATTAATATATTTTATGTGCATTACGAGAAAAGTTTGCTTTTTACCAAATGCAGCTGAGGAAAGCTAAAACTCTCACTCATCTCTGACAAAAGGCTCTACTTGAATGACTGACTGGATGAATTTCACCCTGTCCCTACTTGGATCTCAGTCAGTATTCTAAACCGATCATTCACCAGCAATTGTTTCTCTGGCAAGAAACAAAAAATTATGTATTAAATGAAATCAGATGATCAGATTGTTTAATCGCTTTATGATACGATATAGGTAGACATCTTAGTGTTGTAGTGCAATGTAGTGTGCCCAAGATAGCATATGCATGCAGTGTGCCCAAGATAGCATATGCATGCAGTGTGCCCAAGATAGCATATGCATGCAGTGTGCCCAAGATAGCATATGCATGCAGTGTGCCCAAGATAGCATATGCATGCAGTGTGACCAAGATAGCACAAAGTGTGACCAAGATAGCATATGCATGCAGTGTGCCCAAGATAGCATATGCATGCAGTGTGCCCAAGATAGCATATGCATGCAGTGTGCCCAAGATAGCATATAAATATAATATACCCAAGACAGCATATAAGTACAATATACCCAAGATAGCATAGCATATGTACAATGTACCTAAGATAGCATGTGCATGAAGTGTGATCGAGATAGTATATGCATGTAGTGTGCCGAAAATTGCATATGCCTGCAGTGTGTCCAACTTAGTATATGCATGCAGTGTGTCCAAGTTAGCATATGCATGCAGTGTACCCAAGGTAGCATATGCATGGTGTGATCAAGCTAACAAGCTGATTTCTATTTCAACTGGTGGCTTTACAGGTACAATCGAAAATCAAATAGATTCGATGGTGATTTTGACAGAGTCCATTCAACTTTGTTGTAGTTTTCTTGTGTTTTCTTCGAAATAAAATAGTAATTTTTCTTCCGTGAGAAATTGGAGGTTGTTGTTTTTCGTGAAAGATCTTCCTGACGTAGCCACTACATCACATCATAATTTTGACCATAGAGTACGAATACTTAAAGAGTGAAAAAAAAAAATCAAATGAACATTTTTATATTTATATTATTTTTTGAAAAATTTAGTATAGATTTTATAAAAAAAAATATTTCACAATAGTTTTAATGCCGTATAGACAATGCAGCAATTTGAAGACATATTTTTTTACTGTCATTTAGATGTTATCCTTTTATAAATATATTTGTCTAATCCAATGAAAAAACCAATTCAGTACGGAAATTTCTTATACAGCACTTATGCTATAGTCTACATTGTATTTGCTGTAAATGGAGAATAAATCAAGTTCTAATTCAAGCAAATATCCAGTTTAAAGAAACGATTTTTATGTTAGCCTTTTGAAAAAAAATTATCTTTTGAAAAAGGTTCATTCAAGAAATTCTGAAAATAAATGCCAGTTTTCTAAACCTTAGAGAATGATGACTTTAAGTAGTAACATTGATCAAATAATGGTTTAATAAGGAGTTAAATCTTCAAGAAAAGTTATATTTATCTCATAAAAAGACTGCGATATAATAGAAAAGTGAATAAATACTTTTAGCATAAGAAAAAGCAAAAAATGACGAGACAAATTATGTCGAGACAGATTTAAAAGTTTCTGCTTTGGTTCATTTCTCTTGGCAGACAGGCGATTCATATTTCAACAGCTTCATATATTTATGAGTTTTTACCCATATCACGGAGCAGAATGCATTAAATAACTTCTACGAAAATTTTAATCTTTAGGCAATGCAGTGCTATCAATTCAGTTTTTATGTTCTTAATATATCTCTAGGAGAATTGCTGGATGGAAGGATACTGCCTGGCAAAATATATATAAAAAAATTAAATTTGAAAATCTTTCACAAAATAATTTTTTGAAACTTGAGTAGAAAAAGGCCTTTAATGAAGGAAAAGTTATTTTTCGCTTTAGATTAATAAAAATGTTAGATATGAATATTCAAGAATTTCTTTGAAAATGACCATTTTCAGATTAAACATTTTAGAGTAACAGAAAAAACTATCACAGAGAATGTTGCTGTTTGGTAATGATCGATTTGTCTTGAATGCTTTTGAATAGATTGCCTCAAAAGTGTTGTTGAAAATAAATCTGACAAAAGATTGCAAGTAGCTTAAGATCCAAATTGTGTCTACTTTTTACACTGACATTTAAAAAAGTTATACTTTTGTGATTTTTAAAAAGATTTTTTCTCCCAGTTTTTTTCCCAGTTTCTGTCTGAAGATTTTTTTGAAAATCTAATGTAGTGAAATTCAATATTTTAAAAGGATTTTAAGTAACAATCCGAATTATTTGTTCATTTTCGTCTGCTATGTACAAGAGTCTTTCGTATTCCTCATTACAAAACCATAAGGCTGTGTCCCATGTATTCTTATGATGTGTTGCTTAAAAGAAAGTTATTTTTTGGAACGGAAGAAATCGAGATCGGCATATGCATTTGATTCCCCAGTTCACATTAAGAATAAGGTTCTGGCTAGACGCCATAATCTTCAATTTGTTTTGAAACAACGCAAGGAATTTTTTGGCTAATAATCTGATATATTTATAAGCAATAATTTGCAATGAAATTAATAAGTTACTGCCCTTTTTGTCTAGATATATGAACTGACATTTTATAGTTTTAATCTGAAGAGTAGATAAGTATTCGATGAATTGGATATACACTTTATAAATATAATTTATGATACAAATTGGTTCAGATTAGTTTTAATAAAATATTTTAGGACGGTGGTTTTCAATATTTTTTTTATTATTTTCTTGCTGCACATTGCAATAAAAAAATTCCATCAACTTTTCTTTCCATCATTAATTAATACATAAACTTCAATTTCTTATTCGGTATATTTAATATTAACACTATGTGTATAGTAAGGTTTTTTTTTACTTTAAACTAAATTATGAAAGCAATCTTGTTAATTTTTAATGTAATCCAAGCAATATTGTTAATTTTTAATGTAATCCAAGCAATATTGTTAATTTTTAATATAATCCAAGCAATAATGTTAAACAAAAGCATAATTGCTTACAATCAATCAGAATGTTTCTTTAAAAAATATTAGAAATATAGATGATATATTATTTAAATCAAGTAAGCAACGAAAGCTATTGATTAAAGAAAAAAAGAAATTAAATTTGTACTAGTTATTTTAATGCTTAAATAAATAGTAACTTTTCGATTTTTAAATGTTGAATTTTCTTGTGTGATAATATGCATCTCTATGTAAGAAACACCCTGTTCTTCATTTGACAGAAATTTCTTTCAAAAATCTTTAAAAGAATCAAAGGATTTGATAAAAAGAACGCTTCAAATAATGTAAAAGTCCTATTGCTAAATGGACAGATAGCGCAGAATATCAAATGAATAGAATTTTTTAGTAAGCTTCACTGTAGGGTAAGATTTTTCTCTATGCAAATTTGCTGCTTTGCATGCTTCTTTTTAGTACAAAAAATGTTTTTATAAATTTTTAATGATAAATAAATTCTTAAGAAGCAGTGACATTTTTAATGGATGGTAATCTAATTTTTTAATACTAACTATTTTCACTAATTCCTACTCCAAAAATATATAACTTTGTATAGAACTCTATCAAATATTTTTAATCTTATCATTTTAGTTCATCATAATGGATTGTTAATACCGTTTGGTAATAATTAGTTTCTAAGTATTGCTGTATATTTTCTTGAAAGTTTAGAATTGAGTTTAAAAGTTGAAAGCTATCTGCGTTGGGTGTTTTTTTAATATTTAAAAAGCTAAATTAAAGGATCTTATAACAAAAATTATAATAAATGTTTAAAAGAGTAAGAAGGTGCATTTGATAAGATGTTTGTTGATAGATTTAGATAATAAGATAATAGGCTTATCTTTCCATGTTGGTTTATGAAATCAATGTAGAAAGATCATGGACTTTTCTTACTACGTGCACTTTTCTTTCTTATTGGTTTATGCTCAATAATTTTTTTCATCCTATACACAGCAAAGTATAAATTAATCGGTATATGTATATATCTATATATATAAAAAAACTATATTATTTTATCATTCATATAGATAAATTTGAACATAAATAAAATAGTATACGTGAGTGCTGTCCAAAGTTTTTACATCTTATTTAGTGCTATTTTTCTTGTTAAATCGGCTATTCACCCTGGTGTACAATCGAGACAATATTATCCATTCGTGCCAGCAATACGAGACGTGTTTAAAAAGAAATATTGAAAGGACTTAACTACCATTCGTTTTCCATTTTTTTAATACCTTTCCGTTGGCGATCGTAAAACGTATGCTATCGAGAAAAATATATCCGTAATCCTCCCTTCCCTCGAGTTGGCCTAAAGCTGTACCAAGGCCAACAGTTGCTGAACTTCAGTTTCCGTATAGGGGACTCTGCAGTCCACATTTAGCCATTTTATACGCTGTTAATGGGAATATTTCCCGTAAAGTGGGGTCGGGTTTTTTCCCCTTCTGGCTGGGAATTATGGAAGATTATTTATTGTATGCGTAGATAACGTGATGTGCTTTCCTTGCTCGTGTGATTAATGGAATATTCTCCGCAGAGTGGTTGGGTGTGTCGAGTTTTCAGTCTGCGCTATGTATCGGCTGTCAGGAACCCTGTACGATGGTGGTACTTGGTGCGACTTGAAAGGCTTTGCCCACTTTCAAAATGATACTGAACAAGTAAACGGAACACGTTTGGTAATTGTAAAAAAAAAAAAAAAAGAACATTTCCCAATTAACGAATGAGAAGGTTTTGTACCAGTTGAAGTTTTGCTCTTTTTCTTTCATCAATATGACGGTATGAAAAAATTAATTAGAGAATAAAAATAAAAATTTACTATTAATGTTTAAAAATTATTTGAGCTGCGAACTGTGTTTAAAAAACTTGTTACCTATGATTAAAATTGCAATCTGCGAAGTTCATCATCATGCATTCATATTTGTTGTTTGAACAAACGTTGTATATGTCTTCAGCATTCAAATTGTGTATTTTCTCTTTTTTTCTTTTATCAATTGTGGTACCGGGAAAAATACGTTGTCTAATTAGATATTAATTTTTTTCTATAGAAGGAATTAGATAGTAACCATTTCTGAGTACTGATTAACTAATAAAAGATTTTTTTCACTATTATTTGTCCACTAGTTTTAAAGGAATGATCTTTAGGGGATGAGGAGTATGCCGAGTTTCCTATTCCTGAGTCAAATATTTTGTCCCGATTGCTGTTTTTTCCGTAATTTTATGTATTATAATTTTTACTAATGAATTTAGAAGAATTTGATAAATAAATTCAATGACATATTGAACTGATATATCTATAAAAATAATTTCTTCGTAACAGCGTATTTCTTAAAACTTTAAAAGTCTAGTATTTGCATTCACTTAAAAAATACATATATGCTATAAAAATAACAGTACCTAATTAACAGAAAAAAAATAACCAAAATATTATAGAATAGCTAAGATAAGCAAAAGAAAATTGTATTTAAGCAAAAAAAATTATATTTGTAATACAATAAATTATATTTTTTCATAATAATAGAATAGCTTCTATAAGATCTTCTTATATTGTGGACCCAAGACAGTTTTTTATATGCCTCAATCCTGAGAAAAATCTCTCAACATTTAAGTATGCTGTGAAAGAATCACTGTCTTTGTTAATGGTTGCAATATTGAAAGATATATTTGAGTTGCTTCCTTAAAGAGTTTAATTTTAACACTTATTCTCAGGTTAATATTTAAAAAAGAGAGACAGAAATCGTATTTTTAAAATAACTCCTGACTCCAATTCCCGACTCCCTCGAAAATAACCAACTCTGAATCTGACTTCCTGCCTCTGTTACAATAAAAGAAAGTGAAAGATTTTAATAACTTCAAAAAAAAAAAAGAATTGCTAGATTTAAAACAAAACAAAAATATGGCTTGTTTTATAGCTTATAAAAATAATTATCATACTTAAAAAAAAACTTCTTTAATTTTGTAAGTACAGAAAAATACTAAAAACACTACTTTATTTGGGCGGTTATTTCTTTTCAAAACTTCTTGTTGAAAATAAAATTACTCGTTTTTTGAGTTTAAAATTTTATATCATATTAGAAACGCTTATTCAAAATTGTTAAACTTTAAAAATATTTCCAGGGCTTTTGAGGTTAATTAGCAGTAAAATAATTTAATACTACTACATTATATAATATTTTAATGACCTATGCATTCGGAGGATAATTCTTTTTTGACAGAAAATACAAAGAAAAAATGTTTTTGAGAAAAGTTACAATTTATAACAAAATTTTAAACAACTCTTTAATATGAAAAGAATAATTGAAGGACATTGTTTTTTTTAATTATTATTTCTTTCACGGTTTTTATCATCAAAAAGTTGCTGTTGTGTTTATTCATGGCATAATGATAACCTTTATAACCTGAATAAAAAATAGATATTAATTAAAAACATAGAATCTTAATGAGAAACATCTTGAGGTAAGTACTGTGAATAACTTTTACTGTCTTACGCCGCTATGATTAGAATTTATAAAGTTATTGCAAAAGTTTTAAGAAATAAAATATAATTTTTTTCAAATGCTAATTTTATTTTTATTTATTGAAAAAAACTTTTTACCCATCTTAAAGAATTATAACAATTTAAAATATAAAAGATTACTTAAATTTTTATGCAGAAGTATAAATTCTTAGGACCATAAAACTATGCTCAAAAAGCAGGAAATAGTTCCATAAAAGCATTTTCCTTACTTGAAATTGAATGTGTTGATATCCAATTTAAGTAAATTGAAAACACTTTTATAGAACAAACTCTGTATTAAAACAAAGTTAGACCTGGTAGATATATACTGGAAATGCACTTCTTTAAAAATTTCTAAAGGAAAATAGCTTTCTTCTTTACTTTCAAAAATGCGTGCAGTCTAGAAGTGAGTAAATTTTCTTTTATAGCCACCAACATTCTTAACCTTTAGATTTAAAACTCGGATAAAAGAACATACCGCATGCTAAATTTGCGCCAATCCTCTGGAAATGTTCGAAACGATATTTAAAGGTCTGCGAGCTTGAAATCACACGATCCTAGAACCAAATCTAATAGCATCGTGCTATCTAAGAGACAAGTATAAAAGAAAGAAGCAAGGTGGATTCAAATGTCCGAAAAGCTTCAAGAGGTTCATTTCAAGAAACCCTTGGGTAGCTATATAGCAGCATTGCAGGTGGAAAAGTTAAGTCCTTTGCGTTTCTGAAAGGCGAATGCTTCAGGGAGAGATTGGACCTTGAATAAATGATGAACACTGGCCATTAGGCATGCTAGTGGATGGCGAGGAACATCGTGTCTATCAGTCACTCATTTTGTTTTTGTTCGGCTACAACAAAAAGCACCCCTCAAACTGATGCCAAGTTCGTATCTTCTCATTTAATGCGTATGAGGTGTTAATGTGTCTCGAATGAAAGAAAGCTGCGAGTTGCTGTCAGTTCTTGTCCTAGTTTGCGGACAAGACATTTAGGATACTATAATCATTGATGAGCCCACAGTATTTTTTTATGTAATCGTGGCATTATAAAAGAAAGGGCACTAGGAAGTTCTAGGAATTTTCTTTGTACTGCGAAACATTTATATAGGTGTAACTTGAGGATATATATAAGTTGCTTCGATACAAATTTAAATATTCATGGTCCTAAAAGTTAAACGTGACCTTCGGTTCAGAGGTCTTATATTTTATTTGTTTCTTAAGAGAAAGATAAAATAAAAACAAAACAAAGAATGGTATCTGAAATAATACTTTCAAAACAATTCACATTTGTGGAAATATATTATATTTAGTGTTTTAGTATAAACATTATTGATAAAAAGTTAATAATATATATTGTTTTAAAATAAGTAAACTAATTTTTTGGCTTTCTGAAACAAACTTTGTGTTTTTGGCTTTTTTTTAAATATAGATGTATAAAATTTAATCCACAAAACTTTGTGTTTGAAACTTTTGTTTTATGAAACATTTTCCCCATTTTTTTAATGTGCAATATTTAAATTAATTTTGAATTTGAAAGGCATTAATTTTAGATAGCAGTCCAAATTTAAAACAGTAACTGTTTCAATTAAAACCACCGATTTCATATAGATTAAAATCATCTCTTAATGATTAGTTTTAATTTATTTTATGTATAATTTTCGTTCTCTATTTTAATATAGATACATGAAATTTGATCCAGAAAAACTTTGTGTTTGAAACTTTTGCTTAAGTAAACATTTTCTCCAATTTTTCATCGTGCAATATTTAAATTAATTTTAAATTTGAAAGGCATTAATTTTTTATAGCAGTCCAAATTTAAAACAGTAATTGTTTCTATTAAAAACACCGATTTCATATAGATTAAAATCATCTCTTAATGATTAGTTTTAATTTATTTTATGTATAATTTTCGTTCTCTATTTTAATATAGATGCATGAAACTTAATCTACAAAATCTTTGTGTTTGAAACTTTTATTTTATGAAATATTTTCCCCGTTTTTTTCGTTGTGCAATATTTTAATTTATTTTAAATTTAGAAGACATTAATTCGAGCTATCAGTCATTTAAATCCACTAATTATTTATATTAAAAGCTCATACAGCTTGAAATGATCTCGTAATTATTAGTTTTAAATCATTTCATGTACAATTTTGATGCTTTATATATGTAACTTAATTATTATTACTTAACTGATGAGTATTTCTTTTGTTAGAAAGATTTATTTTTAGACATTTTAAGAGATATTCTAAAAAAGGCAACATTTGATGGAATGATTTGGATTCCTCCTTGTAATATAGAGAGTGACTTATCTTCCCCTGATTGTTCTAACTATCACAGTAGATTCAGAGATGAATTCACAGTTCAGTCCCTTGGAATTCGGATTAGCAGCAATTAGTTACTTCGACCATTATAGCACGAAACAGGGGATTCCATTTCTGTCGCTTTCCATAAACAACGTGTTTTTCTTATGTCAATCATGTTAATTGCCAGCAACGAAACATTAGTATAAACTCATAACGAATTAATATTTTTGAACTGAGCAATATCATGCAAAGATTTTTAAAGTTAACACTGATTGGATCTTTCACGTATCGAATTTCTAAAGCAGGCTAATGAAATCATTCTACCCATTCCAGAATTATTTAGTTTTAAGCTTCAGGAGACAAGTTGTGAGATTCTTAGAATTCTTCTGTCTTTCGTGTTATTTTGTTTATAATTAATTTCAACGTATTTGTAACTACTTTCAAATTTTTCATCGTCTCTGTTTGCTACACGTATCTGAGTTTTGAGTTGAAAAGGCTGCAAAGAGATAATCATGTAACATCATCAACAACATATGTTGCCGTGTTAATTTAAAGTTCAATACGAGAGAATAAAGATATTGTAAGGAATGAAATTTTATTACAGTCAATAAGATATTATGTTTAATGTATATGTTATTTAAGAATAAAAATGAATTAGCTTTGAACGATACACACATAGGTGAAATGGTGTCGCATATACTTTAGGTTTGGCTTGTCCCTCTACAATAATTTTTTGCACACTTCAGGCTAATTAGACAGAGACCTACATTTTAATGTGGATTCCGAACCACTAACAAACATCCATGCCTGTAGTACCAAAGGCCAGAGCGCTAGCCAATTGGCCATCAGGCCGACATGTACCTTAGGAGTGGATAATTTTATATCATTTTATTAAGATTAATTATAAAAAATATACTATGTATAAGACTTTGAAATAATCCATAATAATAAATTATTCACATCTTTTCCAAGAAGAGAGTAGTAATAAATTTTTGCAGGCAGAAATTTAACTTTTGGAAAATTTGAATTTATATAAAAAAGTTACTTGACACTTAAAATGAAAAAAATTAAATACTAATTTATACAGAATAAAACTTTATATAAGTTTAGGTAACTTCAACAAACAATTGAACGATAAAATAAGTAAATTCTTCTTGTATTGTTGTAAAGTTTAATGAATGAAAAATAAGACGATATTAAATTGAAATGTGTGGTAAAATAACAAAATTAATTATATTTTCTGAGATTAAACTAAATATTAATAATGAAATTAAGTTTGATATGAACGAATTTATGAAACATAATTAATGTATAACTTGAAATTCAGAAACATCAATATTTTTCAATTAAAATAATGATCTACATTCCGTTTAAATTGCTTTTACATTTTATTTAAAGAGTAAAACTAAATAATTTCTGAAATCAAACAAAGTTTGGGAAACTGTTTTGTTAAATTAATTAAAGAGAATAAAAAATGTTTTGAAAAAAATTATTTACTCTAAAATTAAATTAGAAGCTTCTTTAAACAAGTCGTTGTTTAAAAATTTGTCAAGATATACTGGTGTTTACTTTAACTATTTTTAGATGGCAAGTTTCTAAAGATTAATTTTAAAACAAAATGCTGAGCTAATTTTAATGTGGTAAATTAAACGAATCAAAACTTAAAAATATTATTTATATCTAAGTAGTTAATAAATATTTTAATAAAGAACGAGTGTACATATTTCTTACGTCTTGCGAAAAATAAAAGTAGTAATTCCAATGACATTTGGTATAAGTTAAATCTAAAACAAAAATAACAGAAATAATAGAAGTTTACCAGTAAATCCTTTTCTTATACTGTCATGAAACTGCTCGTCCTCTTCCTTTTTTTAAGCTGATAGAATAAAAAAAGAAACAACCAAACGTAGACAAATCGAGATCATTTGAAGTGAACAAAGAAAAGTTATTGCACCAGATTTTCAAATCCCACGGTTTTAGATTATTTAAGGGAGCACGCACATGCTAGGCGAAATGTCCAGGTGTTTACTTTTGAAATCACCAAGTATTCTACTACATTTGAGATACGCTTGATTAAGATACAGTTTAAAAATTGACGTTAAATGAAATTCTATTGCCTTTTATGAAAGGTAAATCTCTTTATCACTAAATATTTGCTCAATATTTTGTATTGGAAAATTTTGTTTTTATCATAATTTTAACTGCTATGCGACTTGCCAAATGATTTAATTAGTTTGTAACTATTTTAATAAATTTGTTTTTCAATTTACGTAGAAGTGTTCGATTGCTTACAGTTTCTTCTGAAAATATTATTTTTTTTATTTGTTCAAAGATTTCTTTTGTACAAGGTAACCTTTCTTTCCTTTTAAACAAAATATTATATTCTATACATTATATTGTTTTGTATACGTGCGTACAAATATTGTATTGTATTGTATACACGCGTATTAAATTACATATTAATATGTTTAAATTGTCATAATTTAAAATGGAACTTGAAATCTTGATCTTGAGAACGAATGTTTTTGGAAGGGTACTTCATTTTAGAATAACTCTTTATTTTACTGGAGTAGTAAATTTTACTTTACACAAATACATGAAAAAATATAAATTGAATATAATTGAAACTTGAATTAAATGTAATTGGGAAAGATACTTATTACTTGAAATATTATTTTCTTTTATTTTAAATAAAATATTATATGCATGCTTATTAAACTTCATATTAATATGCGTAAATTGTCATAATTTAAAATGGAACTTGAAATCTTGATCTTGAGAAAGAATGTTTTTGGAATGGTACTTCATTTTAGAATAACTCTTTATTTTACTGGAGTAGTAAATTTTACTTTACACAAATACATGAAAAAATATAAATTGAATATAATTGAAACTTGAATTAAATGTAATTGGGAAAGATACTTATTACTTGAAATATTATTTTCTTTTATTTTAAATAAAATATTATATGCATGCTTATTAAACTTCATATTAATATGCGTAAATTGTCATAATTTAAAATGGAACTTGAAATCTTGATCTTGAGAAAGAATGTTTTTGGAATGGTACTTCATTGTTGAATAACTCTTTCTTTTACTGGAGTAGTAAATTTTACTTTACGTAAATACATGAAAAACTATGAAAATAAGTTTGAATTGAATATAATTGGGAAAGATACTTATTACTTGAAAGGTTATTTTCTTTTATTTTAAATAAAATATTGTATTCATGTTTATTACATTGCATATTAACGGATAATATGTGTAAATTACCTTAAATTAAAAGGTTCTTGAAATCTTGATCTTGAGAAAGAATAACTCTTTCTTTTAGTGTAGTAGTTAATTTTACATATATAATTATATAAATACATGAAAAACTATGAAAATAAATTTGAATTAAATATAATTCGGAAAGATACACATGATGATTCTTTCTTTTTGTTGCCTTACTGTAATATTTCTCATTGATTGTGTATTAAAATTTTGAATTTTATATTAATGGTAATGAATTTTTTTGCTATGTAAAATTATAAAAATCTTCATATATTATTTATTTCCTTGAGAGATTCTTTACTTAAAAAGAAGAATTATAAGAAAACTATTGATTATTCTTATTATTTTCTGTGAAACATCGAAAAAAAAAAAAGATGTGTTTTTTGTCTCTAAAGCAAGAGTCCATATCAAATCGTTAATGTTTGTTTGGTTTACTGCAAAAGGAAAGAAACATGAATTTCTATTATTTCTTAAACTATTTAGTAAAACACAAAGTTGGTCAATCTTTTATAGTTGATGTGCCCTTTTTTCTTTTCCAGTTAAGATATGTCATTTAAACTTAAACCATAACTAAACGTAATTTAAACTTAAATCATAACTAAACGTAATTCAAACTTAAACCATAATTAAATTTAACTGCCATTAAACCCTTTTAAGACTTTTTTAACTATAGTAATATGAATATATTTGACAGTTTTTTTTACTAATTTTGTAATGTAGTTAAATCAGTTACAGAAACCATCAAACAATTTTTCAAAATTGAATCCGTCAATAGCACAGTAGTTTTCTCTTAATGATTTTCATTGATGAAAATTCGTATTTGTGCAGCTGCCTTATTTATGTATGTATTTAGTTCCAAAAAGATATATATATATAAATTTGAAAAATTTTTCATAGGGCAATAACGATCACAAAAGTTAAACTATATCAGAAGCATTTTGAGACTCATGAAAGTTTATTAAATTTCCTTTTTAATCAAAAATGGTTTTGAAATAAATAATTTCCTATTCCTGTATAATTCAATAAGTTATAAACAAATTAGAACTCCATCGTATGTTATGATAACAGTGTCGGCTGTAAACTGATTGAGTTGCTGGCAATACATGTCAGTATTTGTCAATGACGGCTACTTCAAGATTAATCAATTATAATCATTGGACACTCAATTCAGTGGTAGGTTTATTGATAGGTTCAGATATGAATTATATATAATTTTTTTATTAATTTTTGTACTCCTTCAATTCAATTTTTGGAACAATTGTTTTAGATGAATTTTAAACAGATGTTTTAGATTGTACCACAGTTGGCCATTATTGTTGGATAATAAATGAAATTACATTTGTGATTCAAATGTAATTTCGAAAAGTCTTAAGCTGTATTTGATTGTTAAGCTGCACTGATTCATATCAATGAGGTGTATTTAGTTGTTTTAGATTGTCATACTTTAATTTCAAGGTAATTTTTTTAAAAATAAAAATAAAAATTATTTATATATTTGACGAAAAATATCAGTAACGCTATTTTAATTCTTAAGCTAGTAAAATCTTTAGATTTGAAAATAAGTTCATTAATGCAATGAATCTAATAATTAATGCAATCCTTATAATGTAATAAGTTTCATTAATGCTGTAATGCAACGAGTTGACCCAATTTGAAGCAAAGGTTTTTATGTCTATGTAATGGTTAGGTACGATTAAGCATATACCATGTTTCCGCTTTAACCGCGTTGTTCCATGCAACTATTCACAAAGGATTCAATATGAAATTTAAAAAATCAATTCATAAATGTGCCAACAAAATGTATTCCGTATAAAATCTCTCTTTCATATTAATAAGGGGATTTTTAATACTATCACTACGAGAGTAACTTATCAGTTTTAATGTTTTACACAATTTAGTGCATACCGTTTCGAAATGTATAGGCTTATAACAGAAAAATTACTGTGATTATTATTACAGAAAAAAGATTACTATGATATATGCTCATGAATATTATTATTTTAAAATGTGATGTGAAGAAATAGGAATTTACATTTTCAATACAAAAGAAGAAAAAAATTCACAAAAGAAAAAATGGTAGGGGCCTGATTGGCCGAGTGACTAGCTCTCTGGCGCTCGGTGCCACAGGTTTCGGGGTGGAGTCCTGACGGTGTTATGGGTGTTTGTAGTGGTTCAGAATCCACCACATGGTTCCGGTCTAATATGACTGATAGGCGTAGGGATGACAACCCTACCCCGTAAAAAGTGAGAGTCATGGAGCCAAGTCAGACTTCTACCTACAGGTGTTCCATCACAACAGAAGCTACCCCTTCCTTCCATGAGGTCACATGGTTTCCTGGACTTGGTCTAGATGTTGCTGTCTACCAAGTGGGATAAGGAACAACAAAAATAGTAAAAAGTAAATAAATGCAAGGTCTCGTTATTTTTTAAAAATTCTAGATAAAATAGAAGTGTTATGAAAATATAAAAAAAAATAATTTTATTATGTTAGAAAGAGGAATAGTAAAAAAAGATACAAAATTTATAAAGCAATAATTGACAGGAAATTTATATATATTATCTAATAAAATAAATATTTTAATTTATCGTTATATAATTTAGAATTTTGTATAAGTTAATTTTTGTGGATAAGATAAAAGATTACATTATTCACTATTGGTAAAGTGACAGCAAGCATAGAATAGAATTGTTAAAAACCGATAAAAATGTTCCAGTTAACATAAAATAACGTATAATAAATAATATAGTACATAATGCATACCATTTGCGCAAATATATATTATAAAATATATTCATGAAATATTAAGGAAAAAGTTTATCATGAAATCATTATCGAGTGTTAACATGAGAATCATCATTTAAATATAAGATATTAAATAAAACATTGAAAAAACTCAACTCCTTCAAATTCCATTTTTTAAAAAGGAAGCTATTAGCACAGAAAGAATTAATCCATACATAGCACTTTATACCATTCTTACGTAAGAAAAGAGATCTTTCGCAATCAAATGTAATAAAAATGAAAATTTTGTTTAAAGAAGCATTGATTTTTACACATCAAACACTGCTTTATAAAAGTTTATCTGATACATCTCAAAATTACTCAAGTAAAGCAAAAATCAATTGACTTTTCCTCTTTTAACTCTTACTGAAGAGTTTGAAGTAGCTCTTTATTGAATTAGTAATCTAAAATAATGTATTTTTACTTTACTTTCATTATAAAAATTTTAAAAGAAAAAAAAAAGACTCTTCAAGACCTCAATCGAAATTCAATGCGTCGTTTAAAGACTAGAAGGAGTAACGATTTTATGTTTTTGTTAATAATATAGAATATGAAACTGTTTCTGATGCTCATTAGAATGGCCGTATATTTTTCTTAGCTCAATTATTTAAATTTAATTTAAACCTTTTTTTCATAAGTCAGAAAGCATTAATTATTATTTGGTTACATTATCAGCTTGGATAAAAAAATAATAAAAATAAAAGCTCATTTATTAAGTTGACTGTGATGCTTATGTTTGCTTATATTAATCGTATTATCGACCGATGTTATATTTTGCTTTGATTGGAAAAATTATATAAGTTAGTAAAAAAACAGTAGAAGGTTTTGTAATACAATTAGTGAAAGTTAAATCATATTGACTTGGAAATTAGTGGTTTTATATAATTTAGCAAATTTTCTAAGGAAATCTTTTTTTAATAAAATATAACTTATTTGCTATTTTTAGTATGTCTTTATTATATACATATTTATAAATCATAAATGGAGCTAATACTAATTTTTGCAATTATTACACTTCGATTACTCAGTTTCTTTCCTAGTTTGTCATTTATATTTTGCCACAGATAAAAATGTATACAGAACCAAACTTTATTTTTGGAAAGTAAGCCATTGTTTCATATTGTTGATTGTTAGAAGAAAAAATACTTAATCGAATTAGTCTTAAATTCTACTTGATTTTATATAAGCTAGAATATGACCAATATTATTCTTGAACACCACGATATTTGATTTTCTTGTACTCCTCAGAGTATACGTAAGCAACAACAACAACAATGGCTAAGTCGTTCCTATATAATATATGCATCAAGTTTTAAGTATTTAAAAAAATATTTTTTTCAGACACAAAGAGGAAAAGCATCAAATCATGGATTTTAAGATTTTTCTTTAAAATTATAGATACTTTAAAAGAATATATATATTTAATTGTTCATTATTACTAAAAGAGATATAATAATTCTGGTTGATTTGTGATACACGCTATACATCAGAAATTAAAAAAATAACAATATTTATGCTTAATAAATCAAGAAACGCTTCTTTGCATATAATTTGTACATGAAGTTATCTATAGATGGAAGTAACTAAATTTAGTTAGAAACTAAAACATAATTTTGTTATAAGAAAGTATTTGAAAGACTAAGTGGTTAAAACTTAATCTTCAAAAATTATTATTCTCTTTCAAAATAAATTCAAGAATCTATAATTGTAATTCCGAATATATGAAATATCATATCTTTTCAAGGTATGCATTATCAGATAATGGGGTTATATATAGATATCGAAAATAGATAAGCTTCACAAGAAAGAGTAATGCACTTAAGGCACTTAAAGATAAAAAAAGTATGAAAAGAAGCTTTGTAGTTTTTGGCATTTATGATGCAGTACTTTAATCGGACTTAGCATTGTTGTTGTTATAAAATATTCTAAAATTCAGTGTGTTTAAATACCTGGTAAAATTTAATAACTGGCATATATTTTGTGTCTTTTAATGATATAAAAACGGCTTTGTTGATAAAACCTTTTATCATTCCATCTCTCTTGCTCATATAAAATAAGCATTATTACTTAGTAAAAGACTTTCATAATAAAGATTAAAAATATATATTAACTGCTACAGAATCGCATAGGACTTTTTATCATTCTACCTTTCTTTCTCATTAAAAAAAATTAAGCATCATTACTTAGTAAAAGACTTTCATAATAAAGACTAAAATATATATTAACTGCTACAGAATTGCATAAAGAACGATAAATTTTGAATTAGAAGCTGCAGTTGATTCAGTGAAAAAAGGATAAGCCCTTCTTTTTTAGGGATTTTCAGTTCCCCCAGAGTATCTTTTTGACCTAATAATATGCCAACATCTTAAATTTTTTGCAAAAACTTTTAGATTTTAACAACTATTGACATCTAGGGCAGTTGACATCATTCACTGAATCATTTGATTAAAAGAAATCTATGGGCATTAGTGAACCAAACTAGCGGGGAAGCTAGCTTGAGCAAAGCCTTCTAGTGATTAAAATATCATTTACTAAACCATAATAATAATTAAATAACTTATTTATTTATATTCCCTTAAATACATACAGTACTACTCTAACTAACAATTGAAATTCCCCTTTAATTACAAAGCAGCCGTCTTTAAAGGATCTGAATTAGAGAAAAAACATTGTTAAGTTCGTATAACTACACACTACAACCGTCTGGCTTGATTCAGGCTTGCGTGATTACGATTCTGTATTTTCTATCGGAAAACAAGAGAAAAAATAATATCTGCTTGTAGTAAAAGGCCAACCGAGCTCCTATAATTTACTCTTTCTTTCGCACTTGACAAAAGCTACCTCGGGATTGTGTCACTTGCGCGGCTTTCGACATTTTACACGGCCCTGCCTACGATGGGAGGGTGTGTCTGGCCCTAACATAGCGACACGCAAGAGAATTTTAGGAACGCGAGCTTTCCCAATTGCCACTGACATCTCCCTGTGAGCTATCACAATATGATAATAATTTATAATTGATCTTCTTTGAGTTCTGATATCTTTCAATATTTTCCTTTTTTCTTTTTCTTTCACTCATATAACTGAAACTCCCCCCTTTTGTTATTTAAGTCAGGAAAATAATTAGATTTTTGTAAGCCATTCTCTGTTTGAAATCGTCACGGAATAAGTAGTTTTTATTTTTATAAATTTCTTAAAAGGAATGGTTTTTTTTAAAGAAAGGTCTAGTTTGTGAATGATATATTTTCTTTTGAAAACTTTTGAAAAAGCTATTTTAAATGCAAGATATTTTTAGTAGGAGGAGTAGCGTTTGTTCAAATACATTAAGGTCTTCCCCCCTCTCAATATTTTGTAAATATGCGAAAACGTGAAATTAACTGTATGCAGTTCATGTTTTTAAAATTTTCTTAGTTATCTTATAGGTATCATGTATCACTTTTTAAATTTTTACTAATGACCATCGTATCCACGTGCTGTATGATATGTTAATGAGGATAAATACTATAATCACAACAAACAACATTAAGTCATAACATTTAAAATGATCTCACAATTAACAGAAGCATAGTAAATTAAATTAAAAAATTAACTGTGGAAATATGAAAATAGTAAAACAATCCTATTCCATAGGTAATGAAAATTTAAGAACAAAATATTTTAATTTCAATATGAAACAGTTAGATTTCAAATTTTCTGCCTACAAACACATGTTACGTGTACTTTAACCAACACCAGTGTAGCTTCTGTTAAAAATTCTACTAACAAATACAAATCTAACATAAAGAATTGCATACAAAGAGAACTAAAAGATGGAACAAAAAAACACACATATTAGCGACAAATTTTTAAAGGTAGTAAGTATACTGTATGAAAAGGTATACAAAAAAGAAAGATACTATACGAAAAGGTACAGTATATTTATCCTAAATCAAACATATCAATTTCATAACACACTTCTGCTGATTGTTTTGATAGGTAGTAAGCTTACATAATTAGAAAATATAAATAATAAACTATCCTTTCAGCTGTCTGAAAAAGTAATTATATATATTTAATCTTTAATTTCTCTCTATTAATAATTTTTTTTACCAAAAGAGCTGCTACATGATATGCAACAACTGCAAAAAGTTGGTGACGTCTTTAAAGAAATATAATGACAATTTATAACCACGTTTTGAAACTGAAGCGATATATATAATATCTTCGAATGCATTAAATAGATTCTGAATCATATATTTTCTTAAATTACAATTAAAATCAAATTGAATGTAAATCCTCTTTGTCCAATTGTCTGTCTTTCCACTACGTGTCAATTTAGATAGCCAACATTGAAACACGTGTAAATACTCTCTTCAGCCAGAATCGTGTTTATTTGTTACGTCTGCTTGACAATGACCGATGGCCAGAGTCATGCGTCATCGAATTTGCCACCAAACTACCAATTGCCTCTTCGCAGACCTTTCAACTACCCACTCATCCCGACCTCAAATTGCCCAATTAGGGGAAGAGTTGATTATATCTTTCCCCAGCAAATGCTTTAATCTAGTGGATTTCAAATGTTCTGTTTCCCTCTTACCATTTCCAGCGTTGATGTTATATGCTTGAGTTCACACTTCATGCGACCGATTTAGAACTTCTGGAATCTATGATTCAATTTGAACGTTCGTACAGTTTTGAAGCAGAGTGGACTTCATCGGTTGAATTTTGAGATAAAAGTTTTTGACTTATATTATTTTGTTTTTAGAATGATATCAGAATTTTTATTTGATTCTCAGTTTGTAAAACCTTTGGTAAAATATTCTTTCGGAACTTTTATTGGTGTTTTTTTTTTATGCACTGGAAATATATAAAATAATATATACATTTTTATGCAGTCATTTAATTCTCATATGGCGGAATTATATTACTAATACGGATTAGGAATTATTCAAGGAACATCAACGGGAAGTATATGACATTATGATCATTAAAAATGGGAATATTGCATTTAGATAGGATATTCAGGAATAACTGCGTTTGTGTGTCATATTGATTCCTATAATTCAATTTGAGAATTCGTTGCTGAGTTTTGGTACAGAAGAGTTATTTTGAAAAAAATTTTATTTATAGCATTTTGTCTTTAGAATTCAAACCTAATATTTTATACTTTTATTTGTAAAGCTTTTGATAAAACATTCTTCAGGATTTTTACGGATGTCTTTTATGTATTGATAATATGTAATAAAATGTGGTATTTTTTGTATGGATTTAATAAGAGGATAAAACAAGTATATCCCAAAATCGGAGGAAGGAAAGTATTTCACTTTAGTGTGCTGAAATTTCTAATTATTGTTACCCTAATAATTTTTCTTAATAAACAAAATCAGTAACTTGATAAGGAACCGTAACATAATCAGTAACACACACACATGTATTGAAATCTTCTCTTTGAAACTCTACAAAAATGATTAAGCAATCGTTTAAAAAAAATCACACCAAGAAAGACTACGGTAAATTTTCCAACTTATTATTTTTTTAAAAAAAGCTACACAAAATATTTCATAGATTTTTAAAATAAGAGAAACCTGTTATTAAAATATATATACTACAAAATGACGTATTTTAAATGACATACACATGTATAGAAATCTTGTCATTGAAACACTACAAAAATTACTGAGCAATCATTTAAAAAAATAATATACTTTCTTTAAAGAAAAAAAAGGATACATTTTCTAACTTATTATTTTTGAAGATAAAAGATATATACAAAATATTTCATCGAATTTTTAAATAAGAGAAAGATGTTATTAAAATATATATCCAACAAAATGACGTATTGAAATCTTGTCTTTGAAACACTACAAAAATGACTGTGCAATCATTTAAAAAAATCGCATACTTTCCGCAAAGAAAGAATACGATAAATTTTCCAACTTATTAATTTTGAAAAAAAAATCTATACAAAATATTTCATAGAATTTCAAAATAAGAGAAAACTATTATTAAAAATATATATCCAACAAAATGACATATTTTAAATGACTCACACGTGTATTGAAATGTCTTTGAAACACTACAAAAATTACCGACCAATCATTTAAAAAAATAATTCACATACTTTCCCACTAACTCAAAAAACAAAAGATAAAAATCAAATCTCAATTAACTTACAATATACTATTCTCGTAGTCATGGCAGAAGAAAAAAAAAATCCGTTAAAGACAAAAAGTTATAATCTTGCGAAAGAAATTAAGAGAGCAGGGGAAAAGAAGCGCCTTTTTGTAACTTACGTTTTAAATAACTAATAAGCGTTTACCGCCTAAATTGCTGGCAAGTCTCTCATGGGTACCTGACTACTAGAAATTATTAGCGCTCTGTAGCTTACTTCAAGTCCATTGGGATAGCATAGGGAAGGCAATGAGGTAAATTGCTTTGGGTCAGGTCAAGCACGGCACACTAAATACTTAAGAATTATGTGCAATTTAACATACGTTCCGTTACTTTTCATCTTACGCTAATGCGAGTTCTTTTGTTGAAAGAGCTCTTCGGGAAGAGTTTTATTTTGCTTTGATGAAGATGTCTTTAAAATTGATGGTGATTTGTTTCGTTATGTTTTCCATCAACAAAATGTTTTGCAAACTGTTGCATTCATTGCATTCAGAGATATCAGTTGTATGTTTGTCATTTATTGTTAAGGACATAAATAGTTTGCGGATGATAAAATATTATTGTTTTTTTTTTAACTATCGGTTTGTTATGAAGTTAAAATGGCATTTAATTTTATTTATATTAAACTATTAAAATTATAATTTATATTAAACGTTATGTTTCCATCAACAAAATGTTTTGCAAACTGTTGCATTCAGAGATATCAGTTGTATGTTTGCCATTTATTGTTAAGGACATAAATAGTTTGCGGATGATAAAATGACATTATTGTTCAAATTATTAGTTTGTTATGAAGTTAAAAGGACATTTAATTTTATTTACACTAAACTTTTATAAATAATTATGGATTCAATCTAATACCTTTTGTTTACACAAATTGTAAAAGTTTAAAAGGTTTGAAGAAAATTAAAAAAAAAAAACTGAAGGAGCTCTTTGATAAAGATTTTATTTCAGCATTTATGAAGTTGTTTTTAAAACTGATTGTGATTTCTTTCATTATACTTCTATTATTAAACAGCTTTGCAAATTATTGGTTTAAAAACCAATTTCATCTTTTTTCGTTAATTGATTAGGAAATTAATAGCTCACATATGACAGCTTTTCAAATTTTATTATAATAGGAAAGTGCCCTTTATTTTAATTACGGTTTTTTCAGACAATTAAGAAGAGCTTTAAAATAATACCCTATATTCTCAAAATTGAATTATGAGCTAATATTAAGAATTGTTAAATAAATGTTGTGAATGATTAAATAATTTATTTGGGATTTAATTTCTCAAAAGACGAAATTCAAAATGCCAAATTTCAATTTCAAGAGAAAGAAAAAGACGTTAATTTATAAATTTTTGATTTTTTGTATATATTTGCTTCGAATGTGAATTGGGAATAATTTAATATTTATTTCTTTATTTATTAAAAAATTTCCAAATACCAGTTTTTTAATACGATTATTTTTAATTTCAAATTCTCCTGTTACTGGAAAATTTTAACACAGGAATTCAAAACGTATTGACAGCATGATTTTTTTTCCATTTTCTATTCTTAAAGAAACTTCATTATTTACATACGTTATTGTAAATATTTTTTTAAAAAATCCTCTTTCTGGACTCAAAATGTAAAGTTTTATATAAATAATAATAATTTTAAAAAGCCAGCATCCAAAGATCTTCATTATTTGTTATTCACTAAAGCAAAAGGCAATAACTAAACTATTTTGAGGAAAATAAAGCAAGCTATTGAGGATTTGATTCTAACTGTTAATGGTTTAGAAATATACTATCCATTAGTACATCCTTCTGGCTCATAAGTCATGATTTATTTTCCCTGAGGGACGCATAAATCAATCGCTCCTAGTCCTGTCCACTTCAGTTGTAAAACAGGGAGGAAACAATTATATGAAACTTTTTTAGATCTGAACCATGCAAAATATTTAAAGAAACATCGAAATACCAATTAGTTATAAGACGTCTTCAAAGGTAAAATACTCATATTGAGACTTATAACAATATCTTATTCCTGCCAATTTATTACATATGGAATCTATCCGTTTTACATATGAATATGGAATCTATCCGCTTTGCATATGAATATGGAATATATCCGCTTTGCATATGGAAATGGAATTTATTCATTTGCATATGAATATGGAATCTATCCGCTTTGCATATGAATATGAAATTTATCCGCTTTACATATGAATATGGAATCTATCCACTTTGCATATGAATATGGAATCTATCCGCTTTGAATATGAATATAGAATCAAGTGTATAAAATAAACTTCCCCCTTACCTTCTCCTTTAATAAAATAATTAATTTGTTTCCTATTATATCATTTTGCAAATATGGATTCAGACTTTTTTTTCTCACTTTGTTTTGAACATGGAATCTCGCCGCTTTGCATTTAACTAACAATAAATAGAAGGGTTTTCTGGTTATCTTCATGTGTAAATCAAATCAAGTCAGTTCCCCTCAAAAGTTTTTCCAGATGGACAACTCTTCCTTTTTCTCTTTATGGATTTTGCAGATCTTCACTGTCTTATAGAATGCAAAATCTACAATCTCAGTGGGGAATGAAAGGAAGTCAATTTACAAATAACAATCTAAGCATAAAATATAAATAACTTTGAAAATATATTTTTAAAAAACAAAATGAGGTTAAATAATTCTTTATTTATAGGGCTGAAGAATATATCTTGTGGAATGGCAATCAATTGTGTTATCATAGCTAAACTCTTAATTTTGTCTGTGGATGCTTTCATATAAAAATCTTTTATACAACAATAATGTGAGGATGTAAAAAAAATACCGGTCGGTTTTATTTAAAAAAAATCGAGATCAATAATATTGCATTAATAAAATATTCATATATTATTTAGTAATTTATCAATTAATAGATACCCAAAAAATAAAATGTTTGGTATTAGAATTTTAGAAATATACGTATATACAACAAAAATAAAAAAAATTGAATGTTTTGCTGATGATTAGAGGATTACTATTTGCTTCAATTATACCACATTAATTAATTAAACTTTTTGTATCAAATGAGTGAAATTCATTAACTTTACATTTTAATTGAAAAAATATTATGATTCAAGTAAGAAGAAATGCATCGCATTTTATCATTGAACATCTAAAAATATAGTTGTTTATTTGAAAAAGTAACTTGAGAAACAGGATAATAATTTTGTCCCCCTAATATAGAAACCAAATTGAAATACACCGTTAAAAGACCTTGAAGTACTCACCTCATTTTAAAATATCGTGAATTAAAAACGATTGAATTTTGTTGATCGGCTATTATATTTAGATAAAAATAGAATATTTTTCATCTCACAAGACGATAACATATCATATTATCAGTTTTTAATTTGTGATTTTATTGATTTCTTGAATCCACATTCGTAAAAGGATATAATATGAAGAATATTATTATTTTTTTATAGGAGAATGTATAGATTTAGTTTATTTTATACTAAAATGCTAAAGATTCTCTTATCCTTTGACAAAGTTAGGTTTTATTAAGGGTGAAAAATGAACCAAAGAAGTAATGGAAATTTTTGAATATAAGAAAGTAGATAAAATTGAAAACGGAAAATTTCATTGCAAGAAAGTAAAATTTATTCAAGTTGCCTTCAAGTAGCTTAGAAGAGTATTTTAATATTTTGTGATGAAAAATAATATTATCAGTCTCAAACATTTAAAAATATTTCTATCAAATCTGTGTGTATTGTATATTTACCGATTTAACATTTATATATGCACTGAAAATATTTCGGAATTTATATATAATATATATACACCGAAAATATTTCTATGAAATATTTCTATTAAAAATATTTCCATTTTAGTCTATTTAAATATTTTATTAAACAAATTATTTTAACATTAATATTAAAATAATTTGTTTTTATTTTAAATTCTTTAAAATATTAAATTTTAGTTGTTAATTTGGAAATGCATAGTAGAGTATCTATGAAAAGAAGTTTGGAATTGTGAAGAGTAATTTAAAATTGTGAAAATAATTTTAAATTGCGAAAATAATTTATAATCGCGAAGAATAATTTATAATTGTTAAAATCAATTTCTAATTGCGAAGAGTAATTTATAGTTGAAATAGTCTTTTTATTTGTGAAATTAAAGATAAATTAAATTCAAATTCAACTTTTGGTAAACGTTTGCAACTCATCAGAAAAAATTCATATTGAATTCACTTTCAGTAATTGATTAAAATAAGTTTAATTTATGTGACTGAAATGCTTATGAAATCTAAACCAAACACTCGCATAATTTTTTTAAATTATGATGTTATTAAAAAGTTCACAACGGGAAACTTTTTATTAACATAAGAATTTTAAGAAAACCGATGCTATTCCATAATAATTATAACTAATACTTTTATTACAGTTCCGACGTAAAAAGCATTCTGTATTTTAATTCTATATTAATCATTATAAAATAATATCAAAACGTGCAATAATTTAAACAATTCAAAATTTCGTAAACAATACTTCTTTTACAAATCGCAAGGCGTGAAAAAAGATACCATTAGAGAAAACAACGAATTAATTCTATAAATGAATTAAATTTCTTACAAATATTTACAATATTTTTTCTACGTCACACATGCGATATTGCTTAACACTTTTACCCAATATACACGAGCTTTATAAAGGCACTTAATTCCAGTTTTAAATTTATTTTATGGACGTAACTCATCCTTTTTGAGCAATATTTCTTCCAAACTGCCCGGGGGATGGAGACCTGATGAAATAAAATTAAGTCACTCTCAACTCCCTGTGACTCAATAAACGAGCAAGACGACCCCAGTAAAAAGCCATTAGCAAGAGCCAAATATTTTTCAACGATAGATGAAACGGTCATTATAATTTTATCTTGAAGCGAGTGTCCTGCATATTTTTGGCTCTTGTGTTCAGGTGCCGTGACTAGCGGTGCGGCGAAGCGCTCTTTCTAATAACAGGAAGACACAATTACTTCATGTTACCAAGTGATCGGATTTTATTTCTAAAACCGCCCTTTAGATTCGCTCCTTTCTGCCCGCGTGGATAGAAATCGGCCTTTTTTTTTTTGGGTTTTGGATGAAAGACGTATTTGAAAAATATATTTTTGGTTTAAAATGCGGTAATGCTTTCGTAAACGGGTTTATACTATTTTAAAATTTTGGATTTTGCTAAAAAAATTAAATTAAACTGAACTCTGAAGGATATGATGAAACGGCCTTGTGTATAGAGTTTTTTTATAGATCTTGTGTATAAAGCAGTATTATAGACCTTGGGTATTGAGAACTAGAAGAGCCTGATTCGTAACTCAACAAGTGAAACTAAACAGAAAGCTCTTGTATGGCAGAGTTAAACACGAAATATCAGCAGTCAGGAAAATCTTTCGTCAACCCAAGGAGAAGGCGAACATCTTAATAATAGGCCTCCTTAAGTGATGCATCATAGGGAACGTTGAATCTGCTGTATATCTTCATTCTAAAGGCGAATAACTTCAGGACCGCCCCCTTCCTGTGCTCCCCTGTAAATATCTCCAAGAGTGGCATCTGTAGGGTTGAACCCTCTTCCACGAGCTCAGCTGAAGGATATTCCTGCTTACAAATTCATTGTGCCCCTCCCCGGCATAGTCCAGTAATTAATCAAATGGTACATATATATAAGATTTCTGAAATAAAAAACCTTCTTTTTTAGATGAAATTATATAGAGATTCTGCTTCTTCTTCAATGACCAACAGCCCCATAGTGGGCCAAGGTCGTCTGCCTACTGTCGGATTCCGAAATATGAGATGTTTTCTTTTAACGGGTACGGTTGTCAGTCCTACATCCAACGCTTTACAATTATATTAGACCAGTATCTATGGTTTAAAGTGGATTCCTAACTACTACAAACATCCATAACACAGCCGGGACCTGTACCCTGTTGCACTGAGCGCCAGAGTGCTAAGCCCATATAGAGATTAAAATGGGAATATTATTAAATATTTCAATTTGCAGACGAGTTGTATTCAATCATATTTAGCAGACTTTGAAAATTTCTAATAAATGTCTGAAGCTCAATCATATGATTTTTCAGGATATTTTATTAAAATCTGAATAAAACACTAAAATTTCATTTAGTGATTAAATTTGAATATTGTGAAATAATTAAATAATTTATATTTGATTTTTTAAATAATGAATTAAATTTATTCTTTTATATGTATTGTAATCATTTAATTGGAAAAAATGATTACTCAAAATGTTAATTCAAAATAAGCCTAAAACAAAAATGTTTCGGAAATATATGTTTTTTAATGAAAATAATTTCTAATAGTTATTGATTTTTAGATATCAACACATTTGATTGGAAACATTGATTTTATAAATAGAATAGCAAGTAAAAGAATAACAATAATGATGCAAATTGATTTTGGAAACAGTACAAATGGGTCTAATATTAGGATAAATAATATAAAAATTGATAAAAACGAAAAATATAATAATAAATCTCTCTTTAAATAAATAATTTTATGTTGCTAACCGCAGAAATCGATATTTTTCTAGTTCAAAGCATCAAAATTACTCAATGTAAAAAAAAAAGACATTATGAAAACATATTGTATAAATATGCATATTACATATTGTAAAATATGTAAAGAGCATATTCTTAAACATAATGTATTTCATTATTATTTTTTATTTATGCATGCATATTTTAAAAACCATTTTTAATATACTTTACCTTTTTTAAGTCAAGTCAAATTTATATTTAATGCATCTCCCTATTTTAAGACGATTTATGAATGTTTTAATTTTTTATAGATCAATCTTATAGACTCTATTTTTTAGCTTGAAGAAGATTTTTTTTTCTTTTCGATGAATATTTATGAAGTTATAGGACTTCAATGGTTAAATAGAAAAATTTTTATTAAAAGAGATTTCTTAAAATAAAATTAATTTTCTTAAATTACATTTAATAATATGCTTTATTTTTAAAAAAAGACTTATTCATTATAATTTCTCTGCCGGTTGTTGACAGCGGTTATATTATAAAACCTGTTTACATGTAACTAAAGTAAAAGTAGAAAGAAGCTTTAGAAGTAGAAGTAGAAAGAACTTTTAGAAGTTTTAAAATGTACATTAAACTTTAAAATGCGTTTTTATAAAAACTTAATTTTTTCAAATTACTCTCCTGCAATAAGATTTCTAATTAAAATTATATTAACGTATTTTTCTAAGACTTCACTTTTAATATCTTAAGATTAAAATAGACTATTAACTTTCAACTGATTAATGTTCTTAAAAAAAAAAAAAAAAAAAAAAAACTGAGTTGTTTGCTTGAGCAATTTTTATAAAAACGAATTATTTACCAAAAATATCCAGAAAGAGAATTAATAAATTAAGTATTAACGAAAAATTCTTAAAAAAAGCTACATAGCTAAATATAGGCACATTGCAATTATTTTTCAAATTCTTCTTAATTAATCTTCATCTTTGTGGAACTGGAGCCTTTACACCTATGCCCCCGGGTACCATAGAGCTCTCTGGAGCTTTTACATATGCCCGCTGCTATGCAACAATGACAAAAAGAATTATAAAAGTTTTCAATTAAAAGTCATGTAATTTTATTATAATTAGTAATTAATTAGAGACTGTATATTTACCGTATATAGTTTAGCTTAATTTGTCGCTCATTAGCTACCAGCAATTTTGCTATTTTTTTAATTTCGCTCACCAGCAATTTTTGATCCCCAGCTATCAGGCCGCATTTACTTTATATAAGCCAAGAGATTTTAGAACTTTTTTTTCTAAAGCTAAATTACGAAAGTCGGCTTATATATAGATCCATTAATATAAAAAAAACGTAGGTAATTTCCGTTAGCTGGACGCAAGCGATAAATATCCAAATATCGGCTAAATAAAGTACGTTTTTATTTCTTTGGTTTATATTTATTAAGTTTATGAAAAATAACTAATAATAATTTTAAATGAAATGAGTTATTCATTTTATGAAAATGAGTTATTAATTTTATTAAAATGAGTTATTAATTTTATGAAAATGAGTTATTAATTTTATGAAAATGAGTTGTTTTATTTTCGAAATTGTTTATTGTTGGTTTGTTACGTCGTCGCGAAAACGAAAAATCTTATATTGGAAAAATTGGTGCAAGACTAAGGGAAAAATATCAAAATGTTCACCAGGAATAATATTAGAATACAGCAAATAATAAGTCATATAAATCCTTCAAAGTCAGTGTCAAAATCCAAGCCACTTTTCGTAGATAAAAGCGTAAATATTTGTTCACACATACACAGAGCGTATATGTTTGTTCTTTGTTATGATACCATGTACACAAAGGAATCGTTACGTCAACGCGAAAACGAAAAATCTTATATTGGAGAAATTGGTGCAAGACTAAGGGAAAAATATCAAAATGTTCACCAGGAATAATATTAGAATACAGCAAATAATAAGTCATATAAATCCTTCAAAGTCAGTGTCAAAATCCAAGCCACTTTTCGTAGATAAAAGCGCAAATATTTGTTCACACATACACAGAGCGTATATGTTTGTTCTTTGTTATGATACCATGTACACAAAGGAATCGTTACGTCAACGCGGAAACGAAAAATCTTATATTGGAGAAATTGGTGCAAGACTAAGGGAAAAATATCAAAATGTTCACCAGAAATAATATTAGAATACAGCAAATAATAAGTCATATAAATCCTTCAAAGTCAGTGTCAAAATCCAAGCCACTTTTCGTAGATAAAAGCGTAAATATTTGTTCACACATACACAGAGCGTATATGTTTGTTCTTTGTTATGATACCATGCACACAAAGGAATCCCCATTTAATTAAAGAAATAAAAAACCATATCGATACACAAAAATTTAATTTTCCTAAGCGAACAGACTTTCACTAGCTAGAGTATTTAGGTTTTATCACAGACATAACTGAGAAATTGAATTATTTAAATAAAAGATAAAAATTTAAACATATAGTTTTAAAGATAGAGCCTGTTAATTCGTTTATAGCTAAAAAAATAACAGACTGTGTGTGGATATCACATCTGCAGAGGAATTCTCTTGTGCATTTTCCAAATATAAAAATAAAAAAAAATAATAGGCAAAGCTGAAAGTGACATGTACTCATTTGTAATCAACCTTCAATTATTTTAAGACCAGTTTGAAAAACGAATTCAACAGCCAAATATGTTTTTTTTTTATTATCGAGCCAATGGTCCCCTTTTCCATCAATCCTTTTACTTATCAAGGAAATGTAATCGAAATACATACATTTCAGAGTTAATTTAAGCAAGAAAGAAAGAACTGAAACTAGAAATTATAAATTTTCAAAGTAATTTTATTCTAAAATCCAATGTATCAGATGAGAACTTCTCAATATAATTTTGCAGAAAAAAATTTATATTATTGAAGAGAGCACAAAAATCGATTTTTGGTTCCTTATACTTGTGCGAATCATTGTTTTCAATAATGAATATCATACAATCAAAGTATAGATATTGATGTTTGGTAATGAGCAGGAATATCATAATATTCTCCTAATTATGAAGAAATGAACTATGGATTGTAATGCCAAAGATCACATTAATTTTAAGAATTACATTCTTATAAAGAATCTTTGTACTAATGAATTATAAACCAAGGAATTTGTAAACTTTTATCTGAATTCTTTAGTAATTATTTATATTACATAATAAAATCAATCTTTTTTATATCTTACAATTATATTTTTAGAATAATCTTTATTGTGTAGATTATATGTATTATTAACAATGTGAACTTGTAAATTTACCTTGAAAAAGTAATTATGGCCACAACCCCAACGGTATTCTAGAATGTGCTATAAAGTACAAAAAATTGGGGATCCCTGTTATAGACATTGGTTGTTTTTTGTAAATACTAAAAAAATTTACTTAATTTCTTTATGTCTTTTATCTAGATCTTCTTTTGTAATGGTAAAACTCACAATTTATATTTTATAAAAATTGCCACATATTTAAAAAAACTTTTTTATTGATTTTATCATTCAATGGAATGAAATTACCAAATTAATAATTTTAAACTAATTTTCAAAAAACAGCAATAACGCAAACGCAATACTCATCAGCATAGTTTCATTAAAACCAGTCAACCAAAACCTAAAGTTCAGTTGTTTGTAGGCAGTCCATCTCAGCGAGCAACTCTAAAACAGACATTAAATGATTGGTTATTTTATGAGAGTCAAATAACGGTTGAAGCATTATCCAATCCCAAGGCCCATAGTTTCATAAGTGGCTCGCCTCCAAAAAGGTCGTTTTATCGAACGATGGGAACAAGTCTCCTACATATGACGTGGCTCAAGATTGATGAACGACATGCGAATGGCCTCATATAATATGAATTAAAATGCGAGGCTTATCGGCCGACTTCATACATTAGCTCGATCACCAACTCTGTTCCTCGTCTTCTGTAAATAACAGAGCCACTCCACCCTTTGGCAGTAGCAGCCCTTTATCGAGCCAATTAAAACTTCTTCACATATGTGTTTATCACGTGTGAAGAAATTAAGATTATCGTAGTTTTAATAAATGATAGTTTATAGGGTATTAGACTTTTTTTAGAGTTAAATTTGCAAAGGCTATTGGAAGGGGATGGGAAATTCTTACATTTTTGTTCATTAATAAGTTTTATCTTGGAAAATTTTTCGTAGGGAAAAACTTTTGAAAGTAAGGCGACTGATTAATGGAAGTAATCAGTGGAGATATGCAGTACTTTGTTCTACTTTTTAAGATCAGGTTTCACATACGGGAATGAGTGAATTCGTACGATTCATTCATTTAGTTACACAAAAATAGAATAAATAAGTGTTGTTTTAAGAATTATGGCTAATTTTAATCTAATGTTTTCCAAAAGAAATGAAAAATCAACAATAATGATTTTATCATTTATCTTATCTTATGATACAAAAAAGTAATTCCATAAATAAGTTTACAATAATAAATATAAAATAATAAGAAAAATTAAAATTAATTTTGTCATTTAAAGACACAAAAAGAAAAAAATATATCGCTTTCAAACATTTTTATGTATTCCATATAAACTTGTTTTTCATATGCCTTAATTATTTTATCTCATAGTCTTAACTAAAATAAGGAATGCATTTCTATGGTAATTGTTATAGAAATATAGCATAATCCAATATTTATGGGGTCTAAGATACCATATACTTTTATAAATTTCGTAAATATCTGTATAGCCCCTACTTTACTTTAGAAGTTATATTGTGACAGGGACCATTTACTTTCAAAATCAAAAAGATCAAAATTTGAGCTTTCGGTTACAAATAAGACGGTATTAAATTCGTATATTTTAGAGCAGGGATAACACAGACGGGGTTGGTCACCTTATATGTCAATTTTACTCACAGAATATGATGAGTAAATTGTTTTGAAAGATATTTAGATTTCGATGAAAGACTAAAAGAACAAACACAATTTAACTTGAATTAAGTAAAAAGTTAATATTTAAATAATAAAAAAATAATTTATTCAATGTTTTCTATTTTATTGATGACTATTAGATCAAATCCTTTGTTAATAACGTGTAAGGCTAGATGCAGATTTTTTATCCACTAATTTGTTTTTATTCCCACGTTATTTGTAAACAAAAAGTGTTCCATTTTAAAATTGCTCTAAACAAAGTAAATGTGGTTGCTGCTAAATAATACATTAATTAGCGTAAGCCTGTTTGAGGAAAGGCATATTTATGAACAAATATTTTTAGCCATGAAAATCAAAAAGGCAGATCAATAAAAACCCTTTGGCTCATCATTTTGTGCTGCTCACTACAAAATTTTAATAAATTACCAAACATTTATTAAATTAAAGCAATATCAAGCACCAAATTCATTATTGTCTTTATTATATTATATATTTTTTATTTTTGTTATGCATGGAGAAATGCAATATAAAATAAATATAATATGTTAAATATAAAATAAAATAAATATTATAAATGTTTTCTGTTTTGTTCGATATAAAAAAAAGTCTTAAACAGTTACACTATATGGCTTGGAAAAAATGTCAGTTAAAAGGAAGGTAGTTGTTGTCAGTGTTTGTGAGCGTATTCTTATCTATCTTACTTTTTGATTTATCTATGTAAACCTATTTTATGAAAATGAAGTAAAATTATTGCTATATGAAAATTCTGATCTTGGTGAGACAACATATATTATGAACATAAAACCAAACTTTAACTAGTTAGGATGACAATTATAAAAAGAAATTGCGTTTATTTAAATTGAGTATTTAAATTGAGTATACTGCTATATAGATATGGACTTTCAGTATAAAATTACATTATAATATAGAAATGTTATAATTTGTTAAAACATGTTCACCACTTATCTCAGATAAACACGAATTTACTAAAAATAGATAGAATTTATTTTTTTCATATTTTAAAGTTACCAGTATAATCCTATTCCCTACTATAATCTAAATGATTTGGATAAGTTTTAATATCGTCAAAAACACATCCGTAGTACACGTATAACAAAATATCAATGAACCACATATAATACCATATCAATGTTTAATATATAATAATACATCAATGTCCACCCTATAACAATGTATTAATTACCCACATTTAACAATATGGCAGATTCCGAATACCAGAGGCTATTTAAGTCATTCACCCTTTAAAACAGACAGGTGGCAACATGGGTTGTTTGCTATGCTACAGCCTCAGATATCCAACACCCAGGGATTGACTGGGAGATGTTGGCACTCTTTCGTTAAGCCAACGGAAGGACATTGCGATCAACAGATATAAAACTCACACATTGTGGTAGAAAATATTAAAATTTAACTATATAACAAAATTACATGTGCTCTGTCTATACATATGAAACTAAATTTACCACTAATTTCTGATTAGTTAAGAAATAGATTCGAATATTCGTTTAGTATAGTTACATTAGTTGCAACTGAAAATTATTTATTTATTATACAAAGTCTAGTAAAAAAATTTAATATATCTACTAAGTATGGTCTAGAGAGAAATGTAAAAATTGAAATTAATCTTATTTTAATTAAAATGTAGAAACATAAGGCTCAATTTAATTGTCTTCACTAAGCGAACTATCTCAGTTATGTAGAAAACCAACAAAGCGTGAAGTTTAACCTCTGTGAATTATGGGATCATTGTCACGATTACCAATGATTTACAGCAGCATAATATGATGTGCAGTGACCATATATCTATACATTAATAAATGATTTGCTAATTAATTTTTTACTTATTATAACAGGTTCAATTGAGTTATGTTTATTTTATTCTGCGTTTGTTATGTATAATATAAGAACTAGATAAAATCATTTATATGGTAATGCTAAACTTACTGGTTTGGAATATACTGTCTTATTTATATTTTAAGGATACTTGGCCTTATAATTTAAAGATAAAAACATTGATCTTACTGTACTGTTCAGTGGTACACAGCTTATTCTTTTGACAGGATAATAGTAAGGATTCAAATAGTATAAAAATAATTTTTTTAACTAAATAAAATATGTTTTTGAATAATGGAGACTTATTTTAAAAAGTTTTCAGTGGAATATATTACAGGTGAATATCTTTTGGGATAAAAGGAAAACAAATTATTAATTTTAGAATTGGTGCTAAATAAAACCACTTAAATATTTTAAAAAGAGAATTAATTAGAAAACATTTTTCAAACTGAATATAATTTTTATCCTTATAAAGTTTAGTAATTTTCTATTGTTTGTTGTTCAACTGAATCTGAAAAAATAAATTTACTATAGTTTATCAAGTATAATTTAAATGTTATGAATTATTATCAAGTATAATTTAAATGTTATGAATTATTATCAAGTATAATTTAAATGTTATATATATATATATATATATGCTTTGAATTTACGAAATATTTTTATTTTCATTCTTGATTCACCAATAACTCTCAGTGATCACATTTTGCCATTTTTTGACTGCATATTTCCAGTTTTTAAATTCTTTCCAATTAATTTCATTAATAATTTTGTTAATTGACAATGACTTGAAAATTTCAAAATTGTATTGCTTTATTGTTTATATATGGTACAGTAAAAAATTGGCGTGATATTAGCAAACTGTTTAAATTAATACGTACGATCAGCAAAAATATCCTATAACTTAATAATTTAGAATCACTTCTAAAATTAGCACAATATAAGCCTCGTATGCAAAGCACATAAAAGAGATTAATGGCGATTATAATTGGTGAATAATCCTTGGCAATTAATTAAAAATTATGCAAATCATTGTTGTATACATTTATGTAATGAATTATTTGTTTTCATAATTTTACTAAGCTATTATCCAAAATATCTAGAAAAAGAATTTTTCCACAAATTTCAACTATATATAATCAGTAAAATAAGTTATAAGATAACGGATAAATTGTAAGAAATTTTAGAAAATGACGAAACTTGAGGAAAGCTAAATAAATTACGTAAATCATATTTAATCTTTCAGACATAAAAGTACTTACTGATCAATGGTAAACACATTTCCTTCCACCCGTCACATTAATTGGCTAAATGAAATACATCATCTTGATAGAAATTATCCATTCTGTAGCGAAGAAGTCTTTCATATGCAGGGTGGTAAACATTGTTAATAGTCAACCTTGCACCAAGAAATAATTATGACAGCGATTTCAACAAGTTAATCTAATCTATCTGAGTTAGGGCAATCAAGTAAAGATTAAATTTTCAGATTCAATACATTAATTTTTTAAGCAAAAGCATAATTCGTCATTGAAGCATCATTAGGTGCATACAATTTTCGAATAGAAGAATATTTTTTTTTTCAGTATAAGTTTTTTTTCAAATGTCTCAGTCAGATAATTTTACATCACTATAATAACTTCATCTATATATATTACATATAAATTTTATTTTCCAACCAACTGTTTATACTTTATAGCGTTCACTCAGATAATTTACGGAAATACTTAAATGATTTTTTCTCCTAACTTCTACGGTCTAATGGCCAATTGGCTAGCGCTCTGGCCTTTGGTGCTTCAGGTTCGAATTCTGGCTGTGAGATGGATGTTTGTTAGTGGTTTGGAATCCACGTTAAACTATAGGTAGTGGTCTAATTGTTCTAAAGTGGTCACAAAATGACCGTAGAGCGACAGATCAAATCTTCTAACTTTTTTCAGTGAATAATTTGCTACTAAACATATATAATACTTTGAAGACGAAAGACGCGAATTCCCCTCTTTTATTTTTCAGCTGTTAACGACGAATGACAGAAATTCACATCCTTTGCAGAGATGCTAACCATTACAGAATATATCAACCACTTAAAAATATTTTAAAATTATTGCAAATTACATTTATTTAGAAAAATATGAGGCAATTCAGGCTTTATGTTTTTAAATGCATACTATCTCAATGTGTTAATATGTTCTATTAGAGACTACGATATTAATAATATTTATGGCACTAATAGTTTACCTTGCCCGGATATTATTCCTTGATCTATTAATTTTAGAATTTATACATAAATTGCCTTGCCCTGACATTTCTGACTGTTTATTAAGACACAGAATAACGCTAAGATAAAACGCTTTTAATTATAAATAATTTATAATAGATTATTTTCCTAAAGCGCACATAACTGATGCTGATACATATTCACTAGTTTAATAAAATTAATTAAAATATGAATTACGAATATGTAATGAAATAGTTTATAATTATTAAGGTTATTATACATAAAGTACCTATATTTTATTTCCTAAATTATAAAAAATATCATAAAAATAAAGCATTTTAATGAATATTATTTAAATAACATATTATAATGAATATCATTAAAATAACACATTTTAATAAATGTCATAGAAATAACACATTTTAATGAATGTCATAGAAATAACGCATTTTAATGAATATCATTGAAATAACACATTTTAATGAATATCATTGAAATAACACATTTTAATAACACATTTTAATTAATATCATTGAAATAACACATTTTAATAAACATTTTAATGAATATCATTGAAATAACACATTTTAATAACACATTTTAATGAATATCATTGAAATAACACATTTTAATGAATATTTTTGAAATAACACATTTTAATAACGTATTTTAATGAATATGATTGAAATAACACATTTTAATGAATATTTTTGAAATAACACATTTTAATAACGCATTTTAATGAATATCATTGAAAAAACACGTTTTAATGAATATTTTGAAATAACACATTTTAATGAATATAATTTAAATAACACATTTTAATGAATATCATTGAAATAACACATTTTAATGAATGTAATTTAAATAACACATTTTAATGAATATCATTGAAATAACACATTTTAATGAATATCGTTGAAATGACACATTATAAAAGATAATGCAATCGAATATATTCTCAATGAGCATTGAAGTCTGCATGCACACATTAATACAGAATGAACTCTTTTCTTCCATTTCTTTCTCTACCCTCTTATCAAAAAGAAAGACTAATAAATAATATAACAAAAGAGCCACAGATAGAAGTGATAGATTCAAGATTTGGGGAACGAATGAAGGAAATAGGGGTGTTCGTGTAATTGGCTCCCTGAGGACTACTTAGTAGGTGTGTTGCTCCTTAAAAGGGAACGGAGGCATAATTTTTAGCCTATATTCTAATACCCTATGTAACGCTATGTTGTTCTTATGAACTAGAAAATCTATTCTTTTTCAACATGGAATGGTATTATATTTATTATAAATTACTTAGAATGTAAGTAAGTACTTGAAAGTTAAGGCCAGATGCAAATTTCAATTTTTTTGTTATTTTTTTGTTTAAATGTAGACGATAAAAAAAAAACATAAGTTATATAACTTTTTATAAATAGTTTTATTAAATAACCTAATAATGTAATACAATTTTAAGAATAAAAATTAGCATTTTTTTAAATATAAAACTGTTTAATTAAAAAATATATCAAAACTTACTTTTTTTATAATACAGCTCGAGATTTATAAAGAAAAATAATATTAATTTAAAATTTATAAAATTGAATGATTAAACAATTAAATTGACAATGCTTTCTTTCTTCCTTCTTCATTCTTCATTTTAACATTACCAAAAAAGAACTATATTTTCATCTAAAATAATCTTGTTAACAGCGATATTAACTACGTGAAAAATTAAGATAAATATCGAAATAATACACAAAAATAATACAAAAAATGCAAACTGAAACAGTTTTTGAAAAATTTCTATTGATCAAATTTAGCATGCACACGGAAACATATTAATTAGATAATGATTAGTTAGGTGTTTTGTTTTCAAGATTAAAGTAAATAAATACTGGAGAAAGTTTGGAAAATTTTAACTATAGCTCCATTTTTATTTGATTGTTATGTGTATCAAATTTGCAGAATAATTTTTGCTTTTCCTAAAGAAACTTCAAATATGTCTTCACTTTAAAGAAGATACAAACACTATTTAAAATAGCTTTCTTTTTAAAGTTTCAATAAAACAATTCATTTTATTCATAACTATAATTCTATTGTTTCATTTTATTTTTTATTATTTTATTCTATTATTTTTGTCGTGCTTTGCATGCAAAATTCAAATGTACATTTTTTTGTTAGTAATTTAGATTTTGATAAATTATATTAAATAATCTATAAAAATTGTATAGTTATACAGTAAAATAGTTTTTAATTTCCATAAAAATTGTAGTTTTTAAAAAATATATGTTACAATTAATCCAATGCTATAGTAAAAAGATCTGATTCTATGTGTTAGAATATTTGTACAATATTTTTCTGATTTGGCTGTGATTGTAAATAAGCATGTACAAATATTACAAAGTACACCACTTATATCATTGTGTGTCAAATATTTTCCTCATAATGTTTTGAATAACTATTTTTTGTAAACATTGTTTTATTAACTAATGTATAACAATTATGCTATGTTGTTTATTTAAACAGAAAAGGTTGAGGTTAACAGTTAATTAATTGCTTTTAAACATTTTTAATTACTCTTTAAAAAGCATTTTGGCGATGTGACATTTAAATAAAATATTTATGATAATAGCTGTCTATGAAATAGCTGAAAAATGATAGATGATTCATCAGCATTATTAAAATAGATCGTTTCAGACATAACGATTTATGCGAAGAAAATGGAAGAGTTTCAACTTGGCCTTTAGTCTCATGTATGAAAGACTAAACATGATGACTTTGTATAATTAGCGAGAAGAAAAGACTTTGCAAGATTGTTTAAAAGGTTGTTATGGTGGCTGAATGATTAGAATAAAATTGTATTTATAGTTATAAGTAGTGTCTGAGAGTTTAACTTGGATGAGTCATTCTTATTTAAAGAAAGCAATAAGAAATGCTTAAAAAGAATAAACTAAATTTCAGTACAATTTGTGGCAGATGTTATTTTAAGAATGCAAAAAAATTATGTAACACAATCTAATAATAATAGTTCCCTTTATCGTGTGCGAAAATTCTTGAAATACTTTTATTGGCAGATGGCGTAATAAATAGACTAGAATTTATCACTTTTCATGTTTTTAAGTCAATTGCAAACTAGTTTTGAATAAATGTATTTTTTCGATGTGGTTAATTCAGACTCTGTAAATCCTCCTGGAAGTCTAACTTTCAAGACATTATATTATCACGCTAAAATAGTCTTGTATATATATATATATAAGGTATATTACAAATAATATTTTAATGTTTTGAATAATACAATATAAAATATATTTTTTTTAATTGCAGTAAGACCCCTCTTAATGAGGGATACGTTTCAATGAATTCCTGGTTAACGAGGTCATCTTTACACATAACTTAATAAGTGAAACAGAACAGATATTAAAACATTTATCAGTTTCTTTATTTCGTAACATTTATTGTTTAACACTCTATTGCATTTATTGTATAATTATTTATTGCTAATATCAACTTTGAAAACATTTTGATTTATTTATTGCTAATATTTATTACTAATGTGACTAGTATCCTTTATCATGAAATATATATGAAGATGAAAACAAAAAGTTCGAATAACAAATTTTTGCTTCTGATGAGAAAATTTCTGCGTCATTTGTCGTTTTTTTTGTGAAGGTTCATCTAACGTCGTTTGCTTTTTCTTGTTTAGATCAGCAAGTAGTTATCGATGGCTAGACATCGCATCAATGAAATTTCCTCTTGCCTTTCAATTTCTATCAAAATGTAAATCTTTTTGTATAAATTATCCATAATTTTCGTTTTAGTGGCTAAATGGTTTTTAATTTTAGAAAATTCGTTGAAAGTTCATTTTGCTCCTCATCTTCAGAGTTGTTAATTTCGTCATCTTCGTGCACTTTTTCTACTAATTCTTTAAGACTATCATTGGAAAGATTCTCACCAGTTATAACTTGTAATAATTCTTCAATATCATGCGCGTTTATTTTATTAGCTCATTATCTTGCCTTGATTCATTAGCTAGCTTGACAATATCGTCAACCTGAACAATGGATTCTTTTGTGGAGACATCCTTGCTTAGCACAGACCATGCAATCTTTACTCTTTGAAACGTTTCTCGGACACTAAAGCATCCATGATATTGTAGTTTTTCCTAAATTCTTTATTACAATGCTTATATTCACCATCGGTTTTAGCAATCAGACGTCTGAATGTTGTCCACCGCAGATAATAAGATTTTAAAATTCGCGATTTCAAAGTATCCCAATATTACCGCGCAATAATGAGGTCTTGTTGTATTTTTTTTCTAATTGAAATATGAATATATACATTATTTATACTAAAATGTACATTATTGATACAATTTTCATGTTTGAAAATTGTATCATTTAATGTATATTTTAAATTATAACAACATTTCATTTTAAAATGATTTTCTCCATGGTTATAATATTTTGATATGAAATTGAATTGCTTTCAAATAACTTTATTTTGGATTAACGGGTAATGTTTAGCTCAACAATTTAAATATTTAGCTAGAAAAATATACTGATGGCTAAAAAAGAAAACTTCACTCAAAGAGATTTTAGAATAACTACTTATATATATATATTTCTAGATACATATAACATGTTAATAATTAAACTTTTACAAAGATTCATTTTAAAATTAATATATAGAAGTATAAAATGTGCAGAAAAATTGTGATTAACTACAGACTACTCTATATTTCTGTACAAAATGTATTACATTTTTAATCTACATCCATCCCAGTGCTCTTTTTGTAGCACGCACGACAATATTAAAATTATCCAGCACATCCTACTACCCATGTATGTTATTTCGAGTTCTAATGCAGAACTGGGTTAAATTTTGAATAAGTAATTATTCGAAGGCTTTGCAATAATAAATGCACCAGCAAAGATAGAATCATATGACGTGCAAACTATCTATATATTTTCATCACGCACTGATTAAATTTCGTGTCCAATGCTTTCAATTAAATGTCCTTGCAGTGATTGAAGGGAAATGTATTCCTTCCACTGCAGCTGAATAATTAATTGACAAACAATGATTTAACAAGAATAATCCTTTTATTAAAGAGCACTTATGCCTTTAAGAAACAAGATAATGTTTCAGTGAATTGGTCAAAAGTCTTGTATATTAAGTAGGTCAGTCTTTGAGGTTTTATTTCTTTTGTGAATCTGAAGATTTTTTTTCCGGTATTTAATTTAGAATTCTTGGCTGTTATTCAACATTTGAAATCCTTTTTTTTTATATCTGGTAAGTTAGTAATATTCTTTGAGAGTTATGAGAATATCAACTGTAAAACTCAGTTGAAGTTTTCATTGCAGTGGTAATCAACCAAAGCTTTGCGCTTTCCTTAGCAATGGTCAATTTTATATAGCCCCTTCAATTTCTTTCATTGTTTAATATCATAATATCCTTGATTTTTTTATTCTATTTATTTAATTTTATCAATAGATGAAAAGCAAAATGTTTTTAATTCAAAATTAAAGGGTTCGGATTATTTGCTTTATTAATTGTAACTAATCAATTTTATATTCGAATTGCGGATACTTTTATCTAAATAATTTGAAATTAAAAGGCATTGATTTTACAAATTCAGTTTCACCAGAGGTATATCACAGGAGGATTGCCATCTTAGTTTTGAACGAAAGAGCATATAAAGTCTAATAAATTTTATTGAAATGTTATAATTATGAACTACAATTATTTAGTTTCTCACTACAAAAATAATGAAACATATGAAACATATATATTTGAAAATAATTAATATGAAACATTAATATCATCTGCTATCAGTAAAAAGGTGTAGCCTGTTTTAAGATTTTTTTTATTTGGGGCATTATTCAGGCATATCGTGTACTCTCAAGTTCATTAAGAAATATTTGGTTTAGACTTTTGTTGTGATAGTGGTCAACTAACGAAAACACGACTTGTGTTGTGATAGTGGTCAACTAATGAAAATACACATCCACATAAGTACGTTCTTGTCAAAATCCCCATTTCTTATATGTTTATACTTAAAATCAGAAAATAATTATGAATCAGATAGTATTTTTCCATAATTTTGAAAATATTATTTTCTGTAAGTTAATACTATTTAAAAAGTTTTCTCATTGACTTAAGTCATTTAACTTTTATCTTTAGGAAATATGTCATGCAACCCCCTACAATTTGAGAAGCACTGTTTTTGTCCACTGACAATTCATTCATAACTATGCGTCTAAAGTATTAGTGGCAGCTCACTTTGGGGTTATATTATAAATAGGTGGATAGCAGGTTTCAATTTTGAATTTAGCCTGGATTAATTTATCTTTTGCACTTCCCATACCTCTGATTCCTCTCAAAAATACATATAGAGATTCTCACTCATCATTGAATACTTGAACAAAATTTTAACAGTGAAATGACAGATTAGTGATGGTGAAATCAGCATTAATGACAACACATAAAAAGTAGTAAAATCGCAAATTAAATCAGAAGTCACCTGTAATACTAATAAATATTGGTTATGCTGAAAGATTATATTCGGTTTTGCAAGCACCAATACAATTCCTGTTTTTAAATGAATTTAATACTAAAATATTTATTTCTTGAGGAATATTATTTTCTTGGGAGTGTCTCCACAAAGTGAATTCATTTATTTAGTAATTTAAGCTTTTTAATTAATTAATTCATTTAATTTTAGCTTGTTTAATCAGTAATTTAAAAATTACAAGCTAATTAAAAATTTAACAGATTTTATGATCCAGATAATGTTGTTGTTACAAATGAGACAAAGATTAAAAATATTTAATTTATATTAAATGTGTATTTTAGTAGATTTTTCATGAAGAAAAATTCATTTTAAATCTTATATGTCTAAAGATTTATGAATATTAAAGAAGACGATAAATTTTAACTACTTCTTACTTAAGATAATATAAAAAGTTAGGACAATTGAATCTCACAACTAAAAATATTTCTATTTGTCACAAAGATTAAAATACAACTTTTCATAGAATATATTGTCTTTTATCTGTCTTTTTTTATGGTTATAAATACTTCCAGACCATTATTGCATTTAAAACTTTTTATTTTAATGCAGATGTATTTTAATAATAATAATAAGGGTATTATAATTATTAAATTAAGTATATATAAATGAATTTTACCAAAAAGATAATTTTTTGAACAGGACTAAAAAAAATGTACTAACTACACAAATTTAGTTACATAATGAGTTTGGAAACAAGCAACTCATGTAAATTTTAATAATTTAATAAGAAACCTTAAAACCTATAAATAGTCTTGAATTTCTTTTTAATAGTAAAATGATGTCATGAAATCTATAAATAGTCCTAAAAATTCTTTTTAATATTTATATAATAAAAATTCTATCTAAACAAGTTTAATTAATTACAAGTCTTCTTTTAAATGTAAATATTTTCCACTTTTATCTTGAAAACATGAGTTAATAAAATAAATTACCTTAAAAATTAAAAGTTAAGTTTGCTTACAAAATCCATTACAATAATTAATTCGTATATTATTTACGATACAAATAAAAAAAGATTTTAAGAAAATGTTAAACATTTGGCTTTTCTTGAGCTAAATATTCTAATAACAGAATGTTACTATTTCTACAATTCAAAACGCTAATAATTTTATTTTTATTGATATAATTTTAATTTCGTCTTACTTATCACTTAAAATTTGTATTAGTTTTCAATTAACATGAGTGGTACTTGGTATATAGTAAGGATAGCGTATACTACTTGCTAGTGGCATACGCTATAATTAGTTATTATAACAATATTTTACTTATAACGGACGTAGCAAATTGGTAGTTGAATGACAATTTTCTTCTGGTCATAAATCGTTTAATAATAGCTTTACCGTGCCCTGTCAACTGTGACTTAAACACCATTAGGTATATTTCATAGCACGCAAAGTGTATTTTGCTTAAAACTATAGGTTTTATTTAAAACCAAAATGCTTTTACTTATTTCTTTTCTATTTAATTTTCACTCATCTAAAAATTTAAATTAAGCATATCTATCAATTAAAACTTAAAAAAAGAATGCAAATTGTTATCATGACATATCGGTTTGAGTTAATAGATTCTTTTTATTTCAAAAGTGTCTGAACAAAATGTTCATGAAATATCAGTACTTATAAAAAAGCAGTTGTAACTCACTCACATAGAATTTTATTCAAAAAATGAATTCATCTGCCATTCCGGCTTGGAATGATGTATTTATCTGAATTTCACTAAGCATTTTTCCTAATTTTTAAAGTATATTAAATATCCTAACACAATGTTGATCAACAAATTAGATTTATTCAAGAAGTAATTTTTTTTTAGAATTTTAATATTTTTAAAACTAATTTTTTTATTTTAATATTTTTTTAACTTGCAAATTAATTGCCAGTAAATTTAATTCAAAATTGTACTTAGACTGAATAGTACAAAAATGGTATAATAATATTAACTAATCATAGAATTTTAAGCATTTTATTGAGTAATAATTTTTGAAATCTACCAATTGAGATGAACAAATTTATTATTGCAACTGATATATAAATTCATCGTCTTTTTAGAATACTGTTTTTTTCTTGATGGTTGAAACATACTTTTTTTGTGAAAAATAAGAAATACATTCAACTGTAAACAAATATAGCGACTATACCTATTTTGAACTTAAAACATACAGAACAATACTACATATCAATATTGATTATCAGAAGCAGTATTCAAATATATAATTACATTAACAGTTGTCAAAATATTAGCAAATAATAATGTGAATACGATGGTGATGATTTTTGATAGTCGTTTTATTATTGCAATTGTTGCTTTATTGCAAAGAGAATAATGTATTTAATACTAATCACGGTCGTCAAAATATTAGTAAATAATAAAATTTACACTATGGTGATGATTTTCGATGGTCGTTTTGTTATTGAAATTGTCGAATTATTGCAAAGAGAATAATACATTTAATACTAATCATTGAAACACTATAAAATTAAAAAAGATAAATTACTTTTGTCAATTTTAGAGTATCATCGATTGTTTTTAATAATCCATCAATGTTATATACAATAATCCATCAATATTATATACAATAATCCATCAATGTTATATATAATAATCCACAAATGTTATATACACAAATCCATCAATGTTATATACAATAATCCATATGTTACATACTGAACAAATGTTATATACAACAAAGAAAGAGCTATCTTCGACATACAAACAGAACTCCACATTCATTCATCCCACTCCACAAACATTCTCCACACATTTAAAAACGTCTTTTAATTAATTAAGTATTTTTGAAGACAGAATACCTAAACCGGATTGACCTACAGGCATATTCTATAAATGACTACCTTGCAAGACACATTCACTGGATGGGTTGTGCTTTCTAGGAGACATTTTATTATAATCAGTTTAAATCGAAAATTCAGATTACCTGAATCAATTTAAAGCAAAGAGGTACTCTGAATTGCAGATGATTAAAATGATTGGCTAGTGGTTGAATGCGACGTAGCGCGATAGATTTGCGTGATGCGGTCACCAACGAAACGCTTTTACGCCGCTTTTAATTCAATTAAAAGCGAAGAGCAAACATAGCGTGTCAGCTAGACAACCCGAGTTACTTAAGTTACGAGCTTTTGTCATTGAAGCTCATACTGGAGATGTAGGTTTAGGCACAGAAAATAGTGAGAATATATTTTATTTAAAGTTTAACCCTTTCCGTAATCTGAGTTAGCGGGAGAGGTTTTTATTTTTGTTTTATATTCCTTGCTGAACAGAGAAAGTGTTGATGTGTGCTTTGCTTACAAATCACAATTTTATGTAGTATTTCCTCATAGCTATTTGGTTGCTCTGACTTAAAATAAACGTTGTCGTTTTTAAGCTAATGAGAATTTTTGCGAGCCTTAGACGAACAAACTTCTTTTATTTGCTCAAAGCACAAAGTCGTGTTCATTAGAAAAAGGTTTCCAGTATAATTGGCCTTTTAGGCTAAAACAATGGGTGTTTTTATGCATATTTTGAAACAAAACTTATAATATTAGAAATATATTAGTCAATAAAGCTTTTATTTTTATATAAACTAGAATTTTCAGGAAATAGTTTTTGAAGTAGTCTCTTATGAATGTCTACTTTTGATGTACAGTAAAATTTTTGGAAGATTCTTAATAATATGGTTCGTTAAATAAATGTATTTATTTTAGCAAATGAGTATCATATTTGTATTTCATTTAAAAATGAATGCAATTTCTTAAGTAACTACTCTCATATGTTAAAATGATCCAACATTTTAGTAACTAACAATTTTGCAAAAATACTTTTCATTATTTTGTTAACAATTAATTTAATTAAAAAACTTTTTGAACTAAACTAATTTGAAAAAAAAAATAATTTGAAACTAAAATATTTAGTTTTAATTTTTAAAATAATTGATAAAATGTACTTTTAGATCATGTATTGTATATATATTTTTTTGTCATGATTTTACGATATTTAAAATATGTGTGCAACAATTGCATGATTTATATGTAATATCAGCAATTTATAGAATTTGTGGAAATAGTTTTTTAATAGCCTCTTATGGAAATCTACATTTAACATACAGTAAAGATATTTGAAGATTCTTAATAATATGGTTCGTTAAATAAATGTATTTATTTTAGCAAATGAGTATCATATTTGTATTTCATTTAAAAATGAATACGATGCAATTTCTTACTTAACTACTCTCATATATTATGATAATACAATTTTTTAGTAATTAAAATTTTGCAGAAATTATTTTCATTATTTTGTTAACAACTAGTTTAATTTAAAAATTTTTGAAACTAAACTAATTTGAAAAAAATATTAATTTGAAACTAAATTATTTAGTTTTAATTTTTAAAATAATTGAAAAGATGTATTTTTAGATTATATATTGGATATATATTTCATCATGATTGTACGGTATTTAGAATATGTGTGCAAGAATTGCATATTTTATATAAAATAATAGAAATTTATTGAATATGGGGCGAATTCTTTACTCAATTGATTAAAACTAATATTTAAAACGATAAGAACTGTTTGAAGTTTCATTTTTGAATGTGAACTGTAAACTGTAACTAACTGTGCAGATTTGTGTTGTGTGTAACTGATTGAAAAAAGGCCTTTAGAAAGTTTAATCAAAACTAAATAAAAATGAGAAGTAATAACCCTCTCGTTCGAATATCGATCTTGAACAAAATTTTATTTACAACTTCTACGCTTATTCAATTTAATACACTTTCGTTTATCATTTCAATGAATATTCAATTTAATCATGCCTTTTAGAAAATGAAAATATTTGCTGTATCTAAATATATGCAATTGAAATTGAAAAATATGATGTGATCATATTTAAGAAGAAATTCTAATTTATTTGTAATCAGTAAAGCAGCATAAGTTTTTTATGTGTAGGTAATCATTTTATTCGTTTTGCAATTTAAATTGCAAATAAGTTATACCATAGCAGTGGTTCACAAAGGGTGTTGCAGGGGGCACTGGTGCGCCCTAGAAAATTTCCAGGAGCGCCCTGTAGTATTCCATAGAAATATGCGTCCATATATAAGCCACTAAACTTTTTGATTGCTTTTTTTATTCTTTTAATCACTTAAAAAGTGCCAAACAGCGATAATGCGCCAAAGATTGTTTCCGTGATACTAAGAGCATAACTTTCAAGTTTGGTTATTAAAAGTGTTAGCGTCTATGTGATTTTCATTGTTAAAGAAATTTCCATTGCAGCCTATGAGATTTAGCCGTCTGTAAGTTCTGGAGTTGATAATTTAATATTAACTAAAAAAGAAAAATTACTAGTTATATCTACTAATCGTGGATTGTGGATTAAACATAAGAAATGGCCTCTTGGAACATTATTTAAAGAAAAAATGCGTGTCAATATTTCAAAAAGTTTTAAAACTTTTACTACGATTTTCAACGTCATATTTATGTGGATTAGGATTTTCTACCCTCACCACAATAAAGTGTAAAATGAGACGGAATCTTCAATGTATTGATGAGGAAATGAGAGTGGAATATCGAATGTATGCCCATACATTAAAGTAGTCGCTAGGTCACTTAAAGGTGATGTTTCTCATAAGCATTAAATAAACTTGGAGTGCGTTTTATTTTATTTTTTATCACATTATTTTTTTTGTAATACTTGACTTAACTGTTATATCAAATTTGCCACAATTTTGCATATAGTGCTCCTATAATTATTTGCACGTTTTAAAATGTGTGCCTTGTTGTATTTTATTATAAGTATTTTTTTATTAACCCGACCTCTCCCGAAGGTATATGGAAAATGTTTTTTATTATAAAACAAATTTGTTCAAAATATTTTAAATCTTTAGCAATTAAAAATATATGAAAACAAAGAGTAATTTTTTGAAGGTTGGAAAACATGCAATTTGCTTTTTAAAAATTTAGATAAAAATTAATATAATATTTTAACAACGATTATTCCTACTCTTAATTTTACGTTTACTTATTATAATGCCATATTACTGTCAAATATAAAATATCATTTTAAGTAAGAAATTACATTTAATTTTTTTTTCTCTTATACTCTTCAAACATGTTTAGAATTTTTTCTAGAAAAGTTACTCAATAAATTCTTTCTAATACGAACAGAAACAAAGAGCTTAATCAAGAATAAATCTGAAATTCTCCTTTATAACTCAGCATTGAAATGAAGCTGATTAAAGTGTTTTTTAAAAAAAATTTATATCCATTCTAATTAACTTAGTTCGATCCGCGAACTAAGACCTATTAGTATCGGCATGCCAAATATGCCTTATATAAGACTCGGTTCATTTAGTTTATTTTTTAATAATATAAAAAAATATGGGAAAAGTTTTTATTTATTAGGGAAAGCTATGTTCATTGACTATATATATACTCGAATAAGTGATATAGAATTTAAAGATGCAGTTTAAAATAATGTAATTTATGATGACGTATTTTTTCCTTGACCTTAGTTTGCAGTTGGGATTAAGTTCAATAATGACGATTATAAAAAAAAAACTTGCAAATCTGAAAACTTAAAAAACTTATTTTAACTTTTTAACCTTAGAAACTTTTTTAAACGCTATTTGTAATCCTTTTTAGTATATTTTATTTTGGAAAAAAGCTACTTACAAATTCGTGAATCTGATCAGTTTGTGTTAAATTAAGACATTTAGAAAATTCTTACACAAAGATAAACGTATATCTTGTTGTTTTTAAATACATGATCATATGACGTGACTACAACGTTATTCGTGACTACAACGGTAGAAATGTAGTAGAATCAGTGTTACCCAAATTGCAGTGATAATATTGTGATTCAGATAGTGTATATAGATAGTGGATACACTATGTGGATAACCACATAGTGGATCCAGCCTTATCGCGGGAGGAGGAGTTCTACATTGCATCCACGTTTGCCACCAAACCTTTGAATGAACACCCAGCTTCTGGGTGTTCTCATCATTTCCATCTCCTCTAGACCAACGGAAGAACGTTCATACTACAGATTTAAAATTCACATCATTAGCATGGACACGAAAATAAAAATATCATTAATAAGACGTTTAGAAAGTTCGCACACAAAAATAAATGCATATCTTGTTGTTTTCGAATACCGGATCATATGACCCAAGGTTTTCACTACTACAACGGCAGAAATGTAGTAGATTCAGTGTTACCTACGTTGTAGTGGTAATATTGTGATTCAGTGTTACCATATAGAAGATTAAGTATTTTCACGGGAGGAGGAATTCTACTCTACATTCACTAGATGCCTCCACAATTTTGAATGAACACCCTCAGGGATAGCTTCTGGGTGCTCGCATCATTTTTTTCCAATTTTTCCTTATTGCATTCAAATTTATTACACTTCATTTATTTTGTAATACAAATGTTTATCAGCATAATATAAATGCGATAATTTTTCGATTACATTTTGATGACTTAAGCCGAGTTTTTTCCCTTTTTAATTTTAGAATGTTTACATTATTTCAGAATTGTATTATGCCAATTGCATTTTGTTTTGCCATCACAAATTATTGCATGGAAAAATCAGAATTGTCTCTGAGTTGGGAATTTTGGAGAACTATGATTCAAAAGATGATAGAACGAAATTTTCTAATCAAATAGAGTATAAATCTTTCAATAAAAATTCGAATTTCCAATACATATTTCATCAATGCCTACTTTATGTTTAAAAAACTCACAGGAGATGACAGTCGAAGTTCTGTAAGTTATTACCTTAAAAAGTGAAAAAAGCCAACCCCTTCCCTAATATCTTTTGCTTTAATTTACCTATAGAAATAAAAGAAAGCTTCCAATTATGAATAAATCATTTATCACAATTATAAAAGCTCATAAAAAATGAGGGGAAAAAATAGACCAATCAGATTATACAGGATCACGATAAGGGATAAGAATCAGATAAGAAGCATTCCTCATTAAAAGTTCGCTCAAATGAATGAAAGATTGGAGAACTAATCTTAGTCATTAAACTAATTTAAACTGTGAGTAATGATGAGTAGTGTAAAGGCAATAAAAACAGTCAAAAAACTATGTTACAGCTCTCCGAAGTGAATAATGCAGTTACTTGTCACATAAAAAAGATTGGAATCTCGTTAACTAATAGCATACCTCTAAAGGGAAGTCAGTAATTAATAGTAAGATTAGTTCATTCAGAATAACTACATGGGAATGGGTTTGACCAATTACCCTCCAATTACTTTGGTGATAATTTTAGCGATTTTTGTGTGACAGCTTTTGTTTGTCGTTGAACTCGCTTTTTTAAACATGATTCAACACGTTTTGTAAATAAAGGCATTATCTTACATACAAAGGAATGAAAATTATTAAAACGTAATAGAAAGTAATAGTAATAGTAATTCAAGTTTGACGAAAGGTTATATTATTATATTTTTCATTTAATATATATTTGTCATGTTGTTGTGCATACAAAAAAATATTTTAATCATTTTTATAACATTGACAGTGATTATAAAATACATTTATTCTGTTTTCAAACTTACTTTTTAAACTAAATAAGACAAATCTGAGTAAAATTAAATATTTTTCTGATTAAATCATTGTCCAATAGGTAGTTGTTTACTGTAAAAAAAGAAAAAAAAAGAGGAAAAAGAAAAAAGGAAAAAGAAAAAAGGAAAAAATTCCAGCTTATTGACATAAAGCTGAAATGCCGTTTTTAAAATGAGAATAGAAATTCTATGCCATTTAAATTTTCAAAAAAATATATCTTTAAAATTATGAATATTTTGGAACTTATTCACTTAATTTACATTATTGTGCTATTATGATAATTCATGTAGCTATGCCATGTTTGCTATTCTCAACAAATAAAATATTACTTCCGGATTTCATTGATATATTGACGGAATTTTTAAATGCAATCTCTTTGGAGACAAAATTGAATGAAAAACTATTTTGTCATTTTTTGTCTCATTTTCAATAATACTTTTGTGATTGTGTGTCGCTATATATATTATGAACTTTCCGCAGATTGGCAGTGAAGGTATTGGCAGGGACATTGCCTTGCAGGAAGCTGGCATGAATTTACTTGTGGTATAGAAGTAAATTTGTTAAATACCCACTTGGTAGTCTAGTCTGACTGCTGATACTTGACGTCAATACATACTGGCAAAATTGGCATCGAGTCTCATCGTTTTTGTTGGCAGGAACACAATGGATTGAAGTCTAAAGCATCCTACTCGCTAGATACACTCGTTACCCCTTGGCCACGAATTGACATTACATGTTGACCAGCAGACACTTAACGTTTTCTCCACATTTCTTGGTTCACATATAACTTTATATGATGATAGATATCGATAACTTATATCATACCATATGAAACGTTGTATGGGTTAATTTTCCTATTATTTCGTTTTCAATTAATTGTTAATAATATTTAATTAATTTTCTTACTTAATTATGAAAATATTAAAGTAATTAATTCTTGGGATTAAATTGTTATTATTTTTATATTGTTTTAATTCCATTTTTTTAACTGTCAAGCAACTAATTTTATATTATTGATAATTAAAGTTAATTATTTTTATACAGGTTGCTATGCTCTTCGTTTCTTGAACATATCAGTACCTGGAGCAGTATCTGTTGGCAAGCCAGTTTGGCTTAAATGCGACTTTGATTTGGAAGGAGATGACTTGTATTCTGTGAAATGGTACAAAAATCATGTGGAATTTTACCGTTATCAACCTAGAGACAGACCCCCTGGTCAGACGTATCGTCTAGCTGGTACATTTGTTGATGTAAGTAAACAATGTAATTTTTTTTCATTGTATTCACTGAAATATTCATCTGAAAATGGCCTTCTAAACAAGCAAGAATTTATATTTTAGTCGATGTTTTTTTGCATAATACTAACCGAAAACATTTTTGTTTTCAAATTTCGTTTTAAATAAATAATATTTATATAATAATTTTTTGTTTATGATTAAAAAATTTATAAGTATAGTTTTACTGTATTTTTAATAATTTTCATTATAATTAAACGACAAAATTTATGAATTAATGAAAATTATTGTCTATTTTGACTCACTTAATTTAAAATATTAAGCAGATTTGGATTTTTTTTTATATACGTAAGAAAAGTTTTCTTTGGATTATTTTCAGTTGTTCCTTTTCTTGTAAATAAATAACGTTCACTTTCGTATCTTATAAGAACAAATAAAAATGTTTAAAAATCGATGATCTAAATTGATGTTAAAATAGTTTCAGCTTCCTCAAAAATAAATCCAGAAAATCTATTATCAATAAAATTGATTGGCTACTGCTTCTGTGATGTACTGTGACTGTTCTTAACGTTTATTACATGAGGCTTTCTTGGTTTACAAATTTTCAGTGTTTAAGACCTTTTCTGACCACGGAATTTTTAAATAAAGTGTCATGTTCCCTGATATCTATGCAATATATACTTTTGTAATTTATATTTGTAACCGTATTCAATTTAAAGTTGAATACTAAAAAGTTTTAAAACTTGCCAGCTATTCGTGAATCCTCCTTGAAAGTAAAAAATAAATTTATTTTCTCTAAAACTTTTCAATTCGTAAAGAAATAAGATTTTCAGAACATTTAAGACAAATGAAAAAAAATGTAGACATGGAAATATAAAAATTCATAATAATTGATAGATTTCGGGTTACTAAATCTTATTTCTAGTATTTTTAATAATAATTACTAACTATAAAAATAATATGATTGTATGAAAATGATGTGGTGATCGTATAATTAACTTTGAAGATATAATTTCACTTTTACTTTATTACATATTTGCAAAATGCATGCTGTATAATACTGATGGTAGATATTATTTTTCATATTATATGTGATTATATTTAAAAAATGCACAGTCTCTAAGGGACAAAAAAAATCTCTAAATTATGATCGGGTAATAATTGAAAAAATGGGCATCTTCTCAAAACGTCAGGGTAAAAAATAAGCATTTTAACTTAAAACCAACCTTTTGCTTTGCTGTTTTATTTTGAAATGGATTGATAGTTTCTGAATTGAGATTTTTCAAGAGATTTCTACATTTTACATCTTTCTCAGGTAATTATTTAACTCAAAACGCCATTAAGCATGTGTTTATACTGCACAAAAGATACAACACAAGAAGTCAGCGCAACTGTGGCAACATACAAAAATCTGTCTAATAATGCATAAATATCTGCTTAGAAAAAATACGTCTAATAATGCATAAACATCTGCCTAGAAAAAATACGTCTAATAATACAATAATAGCACATAATAACATAGATATTGAGAAAACAATGCAAAAAATATAACATCATTTTTGTGATTTGGAAAACTTCTATTTTCACAAATATTGTAAGAATATCGGAATATCATTGTAAGATTATTTCCTTTGTAAGAATAATTTCTTACTAGTTTAGGGAAGAATAAATTTCCACAGATATATTTATTTTTCATCGATAAATAATCGTTTTCAACTAAATAAGAAAAATTATTGTTAAAATAAATTGCAGGATTACCATGATAATTTTGTCAAAAAAAAAATATTCTCCAACAATAAAACAGTTATTTTTTAAAAAGTATCAAATATAAATAATAGAAGGATTTATAACATTTTAATTAATTAATTTTATTCGCTATATTGTAGAATATGGTAGAAGTGAATTATAATTTTTAGATTGGAGACATTATGACATAAGGAATACAAATATTTAAAGCAAATAATAATGCATATGTAACAGGAATTCTTTGTGGTAATCCAAAATCCATAAATCCAAAATAAAAAAAAATTCTTTAATTATTTTAAGAGCTATTTTTACACATGGAGTTTATGCTTATCCTTTTAAAATAATAATTGCGGGAAATAATGTTAAAAATAATGTTCCCTAAATGTTTATTTACAACTAATTAAAAAATAGGAAATAAGTAATTAAAAAATTGTTAGAATGCAGGGCATAAAATGAAAAAATAATCACACACATTTTCAGTTTATGTACCAAAACGTTTTTTAGCAGAAAAGAATTAGAGAAACATTTCATAAATATTTTTTTAAAAAATAATTATAAGTGTTATGTTTAAAAGTATATTTAAAGTGCTATAAAATAAACATGTAAGTTATATGTTTACTTTAAATTAAATCAAAATTACTTTTAGTGTTCTTACTGCGGAAATTAAAAAAAATCAATAAACAATTCAGCAATGAATTAGAGAGGATTAATTTTCAAATTCTCATTTAATTTAAAACTCAAACGAGAAAAGAAAGTTAAAAGAAATATTTGTATGATGTTATAGACGAAGCATTTTTAAACGGAAATATCGTGATTCTTAGATTCTTTAATACATCATCTTATTACAGCTAACCTCCAACATAAATCCAAAATTAAGTCAAGACCCGTTTCTTAGGTATTTCCTTTCAAGTTAATTCATGCTGAATATTAGTTATAGTAGTAGAGAATTCGTGATAAGAATCGTGAGATGTTCTTTTTCCTACCAGGGCTGCCAGTACAGTTTTGAGTTTCCTTATTTTCTTACATATTTCATACATGCATATGCATGGGTATAGAAAACTAGTTATACACGAAAATTGCTGCACTCTTCCGACTATCACATGTTAAGAATGACCAAAATATATAAACACTAGAAAAGTGAATAAAATGTTTACCTAAGGCCTAATACTGAGCTTATCGTATATAAAATAGATAATAGGGAATTGAAATAAATAACTGACCTGTTAATCTCAACGGATGTATCAATTACGGAGTACCTGAAAGACTCTTCAGACCTTTTCATTAGAATTAATAGTAAAATATGCTTTATTAGATTGCTACTTAATTTGATGATAATAATAATCCGTTAATTACGTTAAAATAATTTATTCTTGACTGTATAATTTCGTATTGTATATTTCCGATGCTTTCTTACATATTTCATGCATGCATATGCATGGGTATAGAAAACTAATTATAAACGAAAATTGCTGCACTCTCCCGACTACCACATGTTAAGAATGACCAAAATATATAAACAGCAGAGAAGTGAATAAAATGTTTACCTAAAGCATAATACTGAGCTTATCATGTATAAAAGAGATAATAGAGAAGTGGAATTTATAACAGACCTGATAATTGCAATGGAATTCGAATTTTTAAGCAAGAAACCTGTGCATTAGAATTAGTAGTAAAATATGCTTCAGTAGATAGCTGTTTAATTCGATGTTAAAATAATTGATTCTTGACTGCATAATTTCCCTATTGTATATTTCCCTTATTTTCTTTTATATTTCATGCATGCATATGCATGGGTATAGAAAATTAATTATAAGCGAAAATTGCTGCCATCTCTCAACTACAGCATGTTAAGAATGACCAAATTATATAATCAGTAAAAAAGTAAATAAATTGTATACCTAAAGCATAATACTAAGTTTATCATGTACAAAATAGATAATAGAGAATTGAAATTAATAATTGACTTGTTAATTGCAATGGATGTACCAATCACAGAGTTCTTAAAAGACTTTTAAGCAAGAAACCTCTTTATTAGAATTAATAGTAAAATATGCTTCGTTAGGTTGCTGTTTAATTCGATGTTAAAATAATTGATCCTTGACTGTATAATTTCCCTATTGAAATATCTATAATAATTTCCCTTTCCTAAGAACTGATCAATAAAATCAAAGGGTTAGTTCACCAATTAATAATGTGCTTGACTGTAGTTTACAGGTTCTCTCTTTAAAATCAATGTTTTAATATAAATTTTATTGACCTAAGGGTTTCAGCTTGCAGGCATTCTGTAATTTAAATAAAATATAAATTTTATTATTATTTTTTTAGTTTTAGCAAATAATTACAGCAGTCATTAACACTTGTACTTCTGTAATTTATATTTATGAAGCGGAGTTACAGTGATTTAAAAAGAACCAGGAACTCCATAATGAGTATATTCCTTTGACGTGATTAAATTTAATAATCTGAGACAAATTTGAATTTTGTAGCCTTCATTGAATATTGCAACCTTCATTATGTGAGCCTTCTTTGTGAATACGAACAACGAAGAATATTCTTTATAGATATATTTTTTATATTAATAACATTTTATTTGATTTTCTTTGAAAACGCGCTTTCCAATTTATTTAATTGTAGTTTTTTGTGCATTTATTTTGCATTTAGTTTCTTGGATTTTACAATTTAGCTTAGGGTATTACGTAATGGCTCCTTTTTGACTATGTCATTCAGAGGAAGAATATAATGTATTTTATGTTTTCAATAATAGAGAGTTTTTGCATACCGTACGTTAGTTACCGTAGGACGTCCGTTAGCTTTTTCTCCCTAGCGCGCATACTCATAGGAAATTATGTTTCCTATGAGCGTGCGCACTAGGGAGAAAAGGTTAACGGACGTCCTACGGTAACTAACGTACGGCATGCAAAAACTCTCTAATATGTGAATATATCTTTTTAATTACTTTTGTATATTTCTTTGATATAATACCCAATATTCATTACTTAAATTTGTTTTCTTTCCTTATATTCTGCGTTTTTATTCTTTTTACTATCTTTATATGTTTGTTATTTTGTACATTTTTTGATGTGTTGTTTTTATTGACAAATTTAAATAAAATCCATAAGTTCATTTATTTTCATAAATCTAAATAAAGTGAATGATCCCCCCAAATTTTTTTTCTAATGTAGGACTTCGTTATACAACAATTCAACCTCTCATTATTCAACAATTCAACCTCGCATTATTCAACAATTCAACCTCGCATTATTCAACCTCTCATTATTTAACAATTCAACCTCTCGTTATTTAACAATTCAACCTCTCGTTATTTAACAATTCAACCTTTCTTTATTCAACAATTCAACCTCTATTATACAACGATTCATTAACTATTGAGTCTCAGAAAAAGGAGAATATCTTCTTACAAAACTCAACAAGACATTTGATGTAAATTGAGAATTCCTTGCTGCCGCTTCATAATCTAGAAAATGGAATAGGAACACAGAGTTATTAAGACTGAACTTATGGCACCATTTGGAATAGTTATTTACAATTATTCCTTCTTAAGTAATTCGAGATACAAATATGAAAAATGAAAAAGATTATTATAAAGGCTTCTTCATGGCCTGGTGGATGAGGCAGAGGTATTTAAACAGGGATTATGGTTTTACGACTTCAGCGGAAAAATTATTCATTTAAGATAATTTTTGGAATTAACAATTCTGAGATCACTCAATGCTAAAGCACGTGTAGGAAATGGTTCTATTTCTCTTCGAATTAATGATGACTTTTTTACTCATCAGTGACAATTTTTTTATCCACCAGAATATTTTTTTAAAATGGATAAAAAATATTTTAATAATAAGATTCTTATTATTGTTTCAATCAAATTACAATACTTGACGAAAATTAAGTAAAATAGAAACCAAACTTTTTGATCGAATATATCTTGCAAAATTTTATATTGCATTTTGAAATTTTTTTCCTTGAACATAACTTACAAAACAATTTATAAAAATTTTGGAAATATTCAATTTTTTTTTAAGAAAAGAGCTGATAAAGTTTTTTCAAGTGTAATTAAAAACTGAATTTCAATAATTAATATATATATTGCTAAATTATAAATGCCAATTTCAATATAGGTAATAAATTATTAGACATTTGGATATGGGCAATGATTTTATGATGGAGTTTTATTATTTTTTTAGGTACTGATATGGATACCAATAAGTTAAAAATAAATAAATAAAATAGTTATATTAAAAGTTATTTGCGCCCTTTTTTATTATTTCTATAGAAAATGATGCTGTCGTATTATAATTAGAAAATATTTATTAAAAATACATACATGATTCAATAAACACTTAGATGGCATATCAATCTCATAATTTTCAGACTTCGCAGAAGTACTGTCAATAAATTTATTATTACAGTACTATTTATTTAAAATTTATAATGATTGTCTTTAATCAAATTTTTATGTGTGACTTTCAATTGAAACAACACCAAGGTTACTATTATAGAAAACAATGAATGCATTTTTTACTTAGAGATTACATATGTTTATTTATCATTAACGGAGTTTACAGAATATACCAGTAAATGATAAAATTTTACGTTACTGATAAAATTTTGTTAACAAACTCTATCCTCAAAAGTATTGACAGATTATTAATTTAAATGTGAGAAATAAGCAATGTTAGAAGTATAATTATTTTTTGAATTCTTAATTTATAAGATTAGGGCTTTTTATTGAAGAATTAAATATATTTTTACATATGCAAGTTCTAAAATTATATTGTTGAATGTTAAGTCTAATATAAATATAATATAAGTTAAGTCTAATTATATTAAGTATGTTAAGCATTTCCGGTACATTATGTATATTAATCATCCTACAGACTTAAATAAAAGTTCATGAATATCTGAAAATGAAACACCTTAAAACGCTTACTAAACTTTATGTGATTAATTAGCTAGTTAAAACTTTATATCAAGAATGCAAACGGAATTATAAAGATTTACTCCAAAACTTCACTAATTATTATTATACACTAATTATTATAATTTATGCATAACGGATGATTAAGAACCAAAACTGGGAGAATACACCTTTGAGCATCATGTAATCTTAACTTAAAATAATATTGTATGTTACTCAAATAGTTATACATATAACATAAAAACAATAACAAATAGTTATATTTAATTTTAAGGCAAATGAAATCTTTCACCATCATTTTGAACTGAAAATGAATGAAATATCCTTCTATTTAATAAAAATTGCGTTTCTCGTCATAGGAAACAGGAAACATTTATTTTACCATTAATATCTACTTCTTTTATTTTTAACATCAAAACAGCAATAATTAACAAATTATAACTGAAATAAACACACGGATAGCTGTATCATGTTCACAATGCACGTGTTATAATAACATTCGTTTCTTGATGTTCAATAAGCATAATTAAATTTCTAAGTGAATGAGGTGCGGAAGCTAATGAAGCCTTATAATTAATGGTCTAGAATTTCATTTTTAGCGTATAAAACAGGGGAAAATAAATTACCACGAATCGGAAGTGACTAAGAATTGATTTTTCCTTGAATATCATTAACCTATAATTGCGAGACCGTAGGAAAGGCGTCCGCTGCCAAATCAGCTTCTACATGGAATTAGTAAAATATGTGGCAGAAAAACCCTTGAGAAATACCCTTGTATCATCGCAACGTAGGATTTCGAGAACATCAAGCGATATGGGCGTTGCTTTACATACCGGTGGATCAGCGAAGAGCATGAAAAAACTTGCTCGCTAGAGAAGGAAAAAAAAACACCTCCCTTTTTGACGTGTGATTATAAATTGCGTGCCTTGTGTTTTACGGAATTAGTCTTCACATTTCACACACACACATACACTTAGGCATAATTTCTACGAATCAGTCTATATTTAACTGCATCAAAAAAGTATTTTTTTTATTTATCTAAAACTGTAAAAAAGATAAGAACAATATCAGTTTTAATTCTTATAATAGGTTTATCCTTATTTTACGGCAGCGAGAATGAAGATTGGTTGAGAGAAATACATTTAAATGAATACCTTAAAGCCCGGCTGAATATAATTAAGTATATCTTTTATGTGTATTTGGAATTTTGTGTTCCACGTATGAATGCACCAACGAGTTGTTCAGTGTGTAGATGGACGACTTCCAGAAAGCAATTCAAAGGTTTTTTTGTGTTTTTATGTGTCATACGGGAGAATACCTTGAAGTTTTCTACGAGAAGTCTCGATGCGAGAAATTTATACTCCATTGAGTATGAATTTCACGTAGACTTGAGTATGAATTTAGCCTAGACTTGAGTATGAATATCACCTAGACTTGAGTATGAATATCATCTAGACTTGAGTATGAATTTCACGATCTCCATCCAGCCACCTAGTTTCTGAAAACAGTAATTACAACATAAATTTGTGCTTACTTGAGGTCCAAATAAGCTACATGTTTGGAAGCTCAATAAAATTAATTCATTTAATCTAAAAAACTATTTTAAATTAAATGTATATATAGTTTATTTTTTAATCAAAAATTGGCTTTCTGTTTTTATAATTATTATTTGTCATCTTAAAAATTATTTTTAATAGCTTATAAAAAATTGCAATCGAAAGAAAAATTGTTCAGTAAACAACATTTTTCTTGTTGTAGGGTAAGCTTTTATTTTCATTATACATGTGCCTTTAACATTAGATGTGTTTAAAGAGAATTAATTCCTATTTTGTCTGCCTGAGATAAAATATTTTGTTTAAAAGTAAAATGAAAATTCGCGGAATTCGAGTAAGTAGAATATTTCCATTTAATTTAATGCACGTGAAAAAACATTTCAATTTTTAAAAAGGATTGTTTTCGAAGAGGGAAAAAAACAGCTAAAAAGAAATAAGAAAACTTTTCATACAAATAAATAATCTTAATAACTCATTTTTTAAACAAAATTTTACTCGGAAGTCAAAAGACATTTTGCAAAAATTCTTCGAAGTAACATTATTTTCTGAAAAATAGAACCAAAATCTATATTGTTATAGCATTAAAAAAGGGTAGCAAAAAAGGATTTAAAACAAAAGTTATATTTGCAGAATTTGACAAAATATTAGTGATTCGAAAAAAAATTTTAATCACCAAAAGAAATAAATAAAAGCATGCACAAAAAGTGAAAAAAACGAAGACCTTTTAAAGGAGTTTATAAAAATGATGGAAGAATGATTAACATAAATAATATAGAAAGTTCAAAAACAAAAATTGTACATTTTAAATTTCTTTCAAATGCATTCAACGAAAAATAGTCTAAGTCTATTTATGTTTTTGTGTTTTCAAAAATTGCATAGAAATTAATAGATCAGTAATAAATTGGATATTTCGTTACTTAAGTATTTTAAATGTTAAAGCTTGGCATTTAGTTTTAAAGCTATTTTCAGTTTTAAACTTAGTATCCAGGATTAAAGATGTTTTTGATGGTAATACTTAGCATTCAGTATTTTATTATTATTAATATGGTCTGGAGCCGTTTGGTAAATAATGTTTTGAGTTTTCGAATTGAAGAAACTCGATTCGAGATCCTAAAAGCAAAACTGAAACCAAATTTCTTGTGTCAATGTCCTGCCTTTCGATTTGAGGTGAAGGGTGCAAACCTTTTAGTTGCCCCCACTGAGAGTAATTGTGACAAATTTTGGTAGCACAACGTGGGTGTAATGTTGCAAGACCTCAGTGATGCAACATGGTAATGCTCAATCTGCTACATAGTAGAAACTTCATTTGGTAAACGACTTCAAGTTAAGTGTCTGGCATATAAAAACAACCACCATTATTTTTAAGTAATCAAATTATAAAAGTTTTACCTATGTAATATTATCATACCTTACTTTAAAAAATAGTATTAAAAAGTACATTTTAGAACAAACTACACCTGAAAAAATTAATGAGTATACAATGATACTAAGTAAAAACAATATCAATTTATAATTTATTTTTAAATTTATTTCATAATATTTTTATATTTATTAGTAGCTGTTGTTGAAAAATTTGTTAGAGGAATAAAAGAAAAATCCATATATTTTAAGAATTTAAAGCTTTTGACCTATTTTAGTGAATTTATTGATTTATTTGAATGGTCAATAGTATTAAAAATATCAAAATGAACCATGACAAACGAATGTTGAGCAGAATCCTTTTAACGATTTCATAAGTGTGACTACGTAATTGAAAAGATATGTCAAGCCACCTTATATTCATAACCCCACAGATAACTAATCTCCATATTAGGGAGCCAAATAGTAGATGACATTTAAAATCGATCATTATCCTAAGACAGATGGCGATATCATTAATCTAATTCAACATTTGATAAGATGATTGACTTAACAATGGTCACATAGCTACGAAATGGAAAGTGCGGACAGAAATGTCATTAATGATCCCCATATCATCGGGAGTATTCTGAAAAAATAAAAGGGAGAATAAAAAAGACAAATAATAAGACCTTGAAGGTCCAAAAAATCCGATCAAATCTAGAAAGATCTTGGACAAATAATGATGGAAAGAGAAGACTTCAGAAAATATCAGGATGCCAACACATATCTCTGTAAAGAGAAACAGAATGCAGTTAGCTATGACACATTATCTACCAAACTTTATAATTTATATTTTGTTTATTAATTTTGATGTAAGAAGCATGTAGCCAAATTAAATTAATTTTTAAAATATTGTTTCTTATTAATGCTTTTTAGTATGAGCCTTTGACGCGACAGAATTGCATCATTTACAACAGAATTTCAGGAATTATCAAGAAACGTCATGAAAAGGAGTGCTACTATATTAAATTCAAAATGTACCCTATCAATTTGAAATAAAAACATTAAAGTGGTACATCGTGGTAGGAATGTGGAGCATTTCGTAGTATCCAAGAACCAAATATTTTAACCTGTTGGATCTACTTTTCGACATAGAAATTTATCGTTCCCATTCAGCTGAAATAGGAGTGGAAACGTTCAATATAATTCACTTGTTTGGCTTTGAATTGAACTCCTTACTTCAGGAATACAACTCCTTAACATACCCTGCTCCTCTGGATTTACTTACGGGTGTGAATGATGTGCAGGCTGTATTTATGATGAAAACACTCTTGTAAAAGAACCATAATAAAGATTAGTACAAAGCTACAGGAAATGGTCTGCCATACTTTAAATGCTATGAAACACAACGATTTCCAGAAACTATGATGGACTTTGTATTCTTTCTGGAAGAAATCCTGACAGAGTAGAGTTATTATTGAGAAATAAACTGCTATGGAATCATTATTGCCATAAAAAGTAATAAACTGTTCTCAATAATTACGAAGATTAATTAAATACCCTTAAATGAAAACAAAAAAAAAACAAAAAAAAACCTCATGAAGTTAAATTAAAATAATATCCTTTCAAAAACACATATGTTCTTATACTTAAGTAAATAATTATAAATTTATATCTTTTTTACCGACTTATTAATGAAAGCTCATATGCATATTTTTAAACCATTGTTGATGATTACTAAACATATCTTGGCAGTCTTTTTAATTTTATTCAATGAAAAATTGGTTTAAATTCCATTCATCAATTTCAGATTTTTATTTTTTCATACAAATCGATTTTCTTACATTCCAACATAAGCATTGTGAAGATATAAATGAAAAATATTTTCAATTGTCTACATATATTTACTCACTTAAAAGAACTAACAATGACAAAGAAATAACTGTTGCATTATACTGGAACATGAAATTATTGACGCATTTGTTAAAAATAGAGCTTATATTTTAATGATTCAGTTTTCTATGTTTACTTTGAAAAGTTACTCTATTTGACTTTGTAAATTACCCAGAAAAAGAACTACAAGTTTTCTCAGAAAGCGCTCTTGTAAGGCACAAAAGAGAATCGTTTTCTAGGAGGCTTTTGTGTCTCAATAACCTGGAGGAATAATCTTAGAAGAAAGAATTCATGCGGGTAGGAGAATTAGCATTAATAGATACAGTACGTGCAAAAGAAAAATACTCGAGAAGTGTAAAGAGACTAGTTTATAGAAAGCAACTTTATTTTGTTACTAGATTTAGACGAAAATAATATGGAAATTATTATAAGGTATACCAATTTAGAATTCCATAAATAGCACTGATAGTAAAAATGATAATAATAATTTTTGTTTTTTAAAATTTCTTAGGTTGTTAAGGATTGAAAAATATGAAATATAATTTATAAAATATAACATAATTTTATCAAGAAATATTTCTACATCTTTTAATATGTATTTAAATTTACTGTAAAACATATTGTTTTAACTAAAATATATATAATATTTAAAATATTTATTTTATAATATTTAAAATATATACTTATCTAAAATATTTAAATATTAAAATTCCAAAACCTGTTAATTATATCTTATTTCATTAATATCTTAATACTGAATAAAATTAATTCGGTTAACTTCATTAGAAAAACTGAATTTCGTTTAAATAATGATTTTTGGGGAAAGAATCATTGTAACCAACTGTTGTTTAACCAAAGAGATTTAAGTTTTTGACGAAAGATATTATGAATTTTGTAACTAAATAGTTATTATGGGGAAGTATATGTATTTATCAGTTTATTTAGTGTTTTTCTAACGGTCTTAAGATCATATTTAAGGGTCTATAGATACTGATTTTTTTCATTTAGATAAGCAGAATTCAGAAAGAGCTAAAAGGCGATGTTGTCTATTAAATTACAGAACACCAGAAAATTTAAATTTGCAAAATACGTATAGCATGTGGAAATTCTAAAATAAAGTTGTATATATGAAAATTTTAGGATCTAGTAATGCCTCTAACAAATGTGTTTTCATAGAGAAATTGTAGCTACTTGTCGTTTGTTTTCTCAGAAAATATGTTTCTTTTCATCCAACGGTCAATTTTCCCCAGTATGCAAGAGATTAGTTTAGTTCCTTGATGTTTCTCGTCCAGTCAGTTTGCGAAATGTTACTTCTAGCAGGAAGAACTTCTGCAAATTCCATCAGTATACAACATGAAAACAGTTTTAAGCACTTTCGTCAACATTAAATGACTGAAAAGATGACAAAATATGTAACAATTTCAATTACAAACTCTAACACACACTGTTGAGCAAACAAGTCGACACGACACAACCATTTGGCTACTTAGAATTGACTCTATTCATTTAATGGTTGGTCATTTTAGTCATCCAATGGGTTCAGATAAGGGATGTAAAGTACTAATATCTAAAGCAGGGCTATCTGGAAATTTTATTATGCAGTTTTTACTTGTAGAAACTGCGGCTTCTTTTAAAGCCTGTGTTCTGCACATGTCCAATGACACTAAACTACAGTAACTCTACATATTTGCATATTTTATTCTGATGCGACATAATTATTTACGTATGTTGAGTATTTTATATGAAAATGTATTTCATTTTGGACAAGCAATCTTTATTTTTCCAATTTTTTCCTTAATTTTTCGGAAACGCGCATAATTAATTAGATATTTAAAAAAAATTGCTTTTTCATTTTAATACATACTCATATCATGACACATCGAAACATATACTATTTAGATTCACACTGTAGGATTGATTATTAATATTCTCATTGAGGTTATTTTAATAACAATCAGAAAAGCAAATATATAATACGTAAGCTATAATAAATGGATTTTGGATTTGCGTGCTCAAATACATTAGGACTTGAAGAGAATGAAACGAATATTTAATAGAACACCTCTTGTTAAAAATTGATTTCTTTCACTTAAATTTATTGTAAGCAAAGAAAATAGACGTCTGGAAAAACACCCCAAAAATTATACGTATCAAATATAAATGTGTCGAGCGTGTCCGTATATTAGTTCTAAAGTATGCATTTATCATCGGAATACATGATATTTTATTGAAACAAGGTCAAAAATAATCAGAAATCAATGACATATATTTCTTGTTCTAAATAATAACGTAGATGTCCTTCCTAGCAGGTAGCTGAAAACGCTCAACAATCAAGAAATAAACACCAAGTCTATCGACACTATTGACGTGAGGACATGGTAGTATCCTCCCACGTGGACTCCAGGTGGTCCACTAGGTTTTGTCATTAGTATTTTTTGGACTCTCCAGGTCGATAGTCTGCAAATAAGTGCGTCATTTGTTCATAATGGACGATGGAATTGAAGATAGGGTTACTTATTAATTCTTCTCCCTTCTCTTGTTACGAAGTGGTCATTCGTGACCAACATTTCTCTCGTTTAAATCTCGTTATTATTTAACGAATTTCAGTTCTCATTAACATCATTTTGGAGGGACAGTTAAAAAAAAATAAGAAAATGAAGGCCTCGACACATGATTTTATGTACAAAATAAAAATGAAAATAAGGCTATTAGATAATGATTATTTGATATTTCGCTAATGAAAAGGAACATGTGTTTCAAATTGTTGCAAAGAGAAGAAATAGTCAGGAGTAAGGGAAAATAAATTAGGAAATGGGCCAGGAGTCTTTTATCATGTAATAGTTACTGTAATGTATTGATAATATTGAGATTAATTATAATCTTAATAATCTTAATACATAAATTATTAATCTTAGTATTGATAATATTAAGATTAATTATAATCTTAATAATATTAATATATAAATTATAAATCTTAATATTGATAATATTAAGATTAATGATTTTTCTAATGTTCATTTGTATTAATGAATACTTATTATTAATTAATGATATTTTAAATTTAGGAAGATTTCTTATTAGGAAGACAGTCTATTAAGACTATAACTAGTTGATTCTATTTTACAGTAATGTGTATAGATATATATATTTTGAAATTGTGTAGCAGTTTTAAGTAATTAACTTTCGGATGCATCTGAAATTACACGAATTAATATTACTAACAACTAATTTTTGGAATCTGAAATACGATCAGTTGCAGACACAAGTATTTGCCTTAAAAGAGCATCTCTAGGTAACAGCAGAAGCTTTATTCTTTCCGAAAAGAGCTCTTTCTGCAATAATAAGCGATTACTCAAATTTTCAGCATATGGACAAACAGATTTATGAAATATGCGAAAATTAAGATCAATATTAATCAACGAAGTGGCTAAGATTAGAAGAGTTTCAGTTTCTTCTTTTAAGGGTTTGAAATGTAAACAGCCACGTTTTCAACGATAAGATGCAAATACTGGAGGGGAAACCTTGTGAAAGTGATATTATGAACATAGTTCGCAATGAAATGTTTTCACCTAGCAAACATTGTTATGAGATGTTGTTCAGATGTTTTCTCAAAAAAACATTAAAAAAATAATGGAAGGAAAACATCATTCAACAAATGCATATAAAATTTAAAAATCATGGAAAAATTATCTTTCTAATATTATAAAAAAATTTCACTTTTTTTCCGTAGGGTTTATTCCTCAGTTTAAAATAAAGTAGAAATAATTGAATAAATTATTTTTTTAACCTTTAAATTTTAACTCTTTAATAAACTAGAATCGGATTACATTCCATGATTTCATTTTTCATCAAAATCATAAAATCTTTTAAAATTTATTTATCAAACATCTATTTAAATAAAAATTCATACAAGATGTTGCGGCCGCGGTTGTATGCATTTAAGATAAAGTAAAATTAAACTACCAAAATACATAAATGGTACATACTTGTTCAACAGTGACGTATGCAGAAGCGCTTATTGGTAGGTTAGAAGTTAAATACTCTCATAAAAATTAATTGTTAAGAATTGCTAAAAACCTTTTTTTGTATATAAATTTTGTTGGGATAGGATCTGCTTGGTTATTTTACCAAGCATTTACATAGATTAAGTTACAATGATAAACTTAATATTAGTTTTCAACTACAATTTAGTTTCGCAACAGAAGGGTGAAACGATCGATGATAAGGAATTTATTTCAACTTATCTCTTAATTAGTAAGTAAAATATGTAAATAATATTCATCATTTACTTATAATATATAATAAAAAAATATTATGATTCAAAATCTTTTGAATAAATACTTTTATATAAATGTTTTTTTCTGCCAAATTCAAATAATTCACTCTTTATTCATAAATGCTTTGAACTTTTTCTTAACAAAATAAATCCAACTCTAATATATATAAAAAAAAATGCTGATTTATAAATATATCACAGACGTCTGGAGATTTTATTTTTAAACAGAAGACAGATATCAATAAATTTTTGTATCTAATATAAGGTACACAATTATGTCTGGAATTATGAATACTTGTTCAAATATTTTATCAATTTGTACTTGTATATGTTTTATTTGCTCTCAACATACAGAAAATATTTCTATATAGACTAAAAGAAGTTTATATATCCTTTAGGCGATGATTGCTTATTAATTTTTCTTTCGTTTAAGATACAAATTAAATATTTTCTGTAGATAAATCACAAATGAAAGAAGGAATAATACAGAAACTCCTTTTCTGAAACGAGGTAATCATACAATAAACAACATATGAGATAGTTCCTTAAAAAGGTGATACAGATTCAATTTAGATATAAAAAAAAAGATTTAACGTTTGTATTAGTTAACGAATAGTTTAAAATCGAAAATATCTCAATGAATGATTAAATGGACTTACTTCTCTTTCAAATAAAACAGCACATATTAGCACAAATGGTTCTGACGATATTGCTAAAGTGTAGACTTTATCATGATCAAAATATAATTTTTACAGGGATATATTGAAAGAATTATTTTCTGTTAATTGCTTTATTAAAATAGAAAAAGAATTAATTAATGCAAGTGATTATTAATTAATTAATGAATAAGTAATGTTAGTTTAATTATTAATTAATGTAAGCGAATTTTTTAAACAACGGGAAATATTATCCTTATGTTAGAATTGCTCAGTAATCTGTTCACTACTTGAACATTTTATTTTTGGTTATACAATTTAAGAGTTAAATTATAGTAGAATTGGTATTTGGTATTTTATTTTTTAAGTATAAGTTTAGATAAGTAATAATAGTTTATTTTTTTCGAACAATTTAGATTAATATTTGATTGATAGTTTAGCATTCCATTTCGTTACCATTCTAATTATTGTTGTTGTCTGAAAACGTTTTAAATATTTTTATGTTATTTTAGTATAATTTGTTTTGTCGGTTATATTATTTTAACATTAAATTAGTAATCTGTTCCCTACTTGAACCTTTCATTTTTGCTTATACAATTTGGGAGTTAAATTATAGCAAAACTGGTATTTAGTAGTTTATTTTTTTTAAAATGAGTGATTCGAACAATTTAGATTAATATTTGATAGATGGCTTAGCATTCCATTTTGTTAACATTCGAATTATTGTTGTTGTTTGAAAACGTTTTAAATATTTTCATGTTGCTTTAATATAATTTTTGTTATATTATTTTAACATTTAATATATTTAATTTTTAATGTATATTTATAGCTGCGATATAGCTGTTTTGATAATTTTTGAATTTTTTTTTTATTTTATCAAATCTATTGTTTGTTAATTTTTATACAATAGTATTATTTTTACTATTAAAATTAGTTGATTTAATAAAGTTGGATTGTTTCTCTGCTTGCAAAATTTTATTCTCATTCAGTAAGAATAGAGCGATATGAAATGAGATATGAATATACAATGAAAGAAAATGCGAAGTTTTCAAAAATTTACAGAAATTAAAAGAAGAAATTATGTATGAAAATAAATAAATAACTCATGATATGCACAGATTTAATTAATTTAAAATTTATACATTTAAAAAGAGAATGTACTTACTTTCAGTATTAAGCTTGATTGACTATTTTGATACTATGATCATTTGAAAGGTAACCAGCGAATTGAACACAACTTAATCGATTTGTATTCAATTAATTCATTAAGGAGAAAATAAACAGTTTCTTTCTGAAATTATCAAAACATTTTAAAAGAAAACTAGAATTAGAAAATAATGCTTACATTATTCCGAAAAATGGTTTATAAAAGTTTAAAGTAAAGTAGAACAAATGACATATAGATAATTTCTGTTACTTATATATATGTACAGTTATCTTTTTAATATGTTGATAAATTACATCTATACGTTATTATTACATTTATACATTTTTTACTTACATTTATAAGAGACATTAATAGAAAATAAAGATTTAACATAATAAATAATTTATTAAAAATATTATATAATTTATTTAAAATAATATAAAATTTAGAAAAAAATAATTTATTACACTATAAATAAAATAGCTATTTAAATAAATCATTTTTAAATGTTATACCCATGTTGTTTAAAAAAGTCTAACGAAGTCATTAATCTTATTTAAAAAAACTAACTAATTAATTTTTTTTATAACCATCGCTTTATTTGCTTTGTATCTAATATTTCCTTTAAAGAATTTTTTTGAATAACTAATAGTTACTACATTGAAGAAAATAACTACAAAACTATTGGAGACTAATTAATAGGTTTTTAAAATCATAAATTCAACATTAGTTCATATTTTTAAAACCTTTATTTTTTGCATTACCTAATAGACGAATAATAATAAGATTGCTTTTATTTTTGAATGTCTGTCTCTTTGACCTCAAGTCATTCGGCGCTATAAATGCAGATGTGTAGCAGATTCTATGTCATCCAGTGTGCTCCATAAACAAAAGAGGGATTTTGTGCAATAATGAGTTTATTTTTTTTTATTTCTTATTTATTGTAAAAGAATATTTTAATGAACAGGATGCTAAGTCCGCCAGTTATGTACGGCATTAGGCTTAAGGTGTACTTGAGAGATTGGTTTGAAAATCGACAAGTGAAGCCGCACTGAAAGGATTCGTGTCAATGCTTGCGATGGATAGGATAAATCTGTAGACCGGATAGTCATTCCATTGTTCGAAAAAAAGGGCGTGAATCACATAGATGCCAATTTGGAATGTTCAATTCAAATAGTGGTAAGTATGGGGGTGTAATATGGCTGCTCCTACATTCTTCGAAGATTAAGACAGCATATAAATAATTAGTTTAGAAAAGCGATAAAAACAAAATGGTAAGATAATGGTAAATAATAAGAAAATAAACGATAATAATAAGAAAAAGCATTCCTTTTTATTATACTTGGAAAAATTATTTTATATTTTAAATATAAAACTTATTATGCAATGCACACTGTTAGGTAAACTGATGTTCTTAATCTTGTTTTATTTATTTAATAATGAAACTTTACAATAATAACTTTTTGTGTAAGTAATATTATATTACTTACACAAACCAGATTTATTTATCATTATTACAATTTATATTTATACATCTGAATTAATCAACTATTATTAAATTGTATTATGCAGAAATATCTCTTAAAAATTAAAAAAATTTTTTTAACTTTTCAGCTTGATCGATCCAACAGCAGCCATGTCTTACTGACTTCAACCGATCTGAATTCGGAAGGATTGTATGGATGCGAAGTATCCGGTGAAGCACCTTCTTTTAGTACTGCTAAATCTGAAGATGAAATGCGTATATATGGTAAATATATTAAATAATCAGTTATTTAATTCCTTCTATTAGATCACACTCTCCCTATATATATCTTGTTCAAATTTTCAATCGTTCATAAAATACTTTTTATTCATCCACTCAAGTTAAAATACATTTTTTTGAACTTGTAGTGGATGACACTTGATGTTAATACAGTTTTTTCAAAATTAATTAATTCATTAAAGGTAATTAATTAATTTTAGGTTTTTTTTAGATTTAACTTACATGTATCTGATAATAGATGGCGCCAGATAAACTTAAAAAAATGAATGAAAATTATTTATAAAGGACTTTGCGATATAGTGAAAAAAAATTGGAATTGACTTAAAATTTTTTTTTTTTTTATAATTCTTGTTTTTCTTAAAACAGAAGATAATAGATCAATACAAATAAAAGTATTACTTTACTCCCATAATTGATTAATTCTAATGTTATTGTATCCATGTTACGTTTAAATAAATTAAAATAACATTTTGCTGAAATGTCAAGTTGGTCAGTTGTTAGTAGCATAGTTATGTTGAGAAGTTATTAATAAAATGTCAATTATCCCAAGTACATTAAAATTAAGCTTATAGAGCAGGGGTGGCCTTGAATATTTTTCTGGCCCGTGAGATTTATCACACTTTTACAAAATATATTTATTTTATAATGGCCAAAGCAGTGTAAACAATGTATTAAAGAAATACATTATGTGCGCATCAATATATTTAAAAATTAACTGCCGAAATTATGAGAAAAAATTAACTTTGTCTTTAAAATAATATTCTTGTGAATATATGACAGATATTGCCTGTTTTATTTATGAGTTTACAGTTATGAATTCGCAGAATGATTAAGTTATATTCTGCTAACTCACGAGGCTCGCGCATCTTGGAACATCTAATATAACAGGTTCTATGCTTCACTTTAAGTGACCTCAGTGACGCAGGGACCATCCCTAGATACGCACAGTTTATTGTTGATTGCAGAGATAACCACACTCTTAATTCAAGTTGTTAGCACTTTTGGTTCAACTTACACATCGTTTTGATAAAGCTTTAATTATCCTATGACCTTTTTTGTCCCTTTTACTCATTTGACCACATATTTCTTGGTAGGAGAATTATGCTCAGATTAAAACTTCGAGTGGGTGAATTTGTGACCAACCACAAAACACGCTCAAACATAACGGACGCAACACCAATTACGATGTGGAAATACTCAAATTGCGATCGATTTGCAAAAACTAATTGAAAGAAAGAGTGGATAAACAAATATCGCACTAGTAAAATAAATATTTTTTTATGATTTCATTTTTTTATTTCATTTATATTTATATATTTGTTATAGTTCATTTTTAGTTTTATATATTTCTTTATAACGTGCGTTTAGTATCATTATTATTATATTATTTATATTTGCATGTAAGAATAATAGAAAACACAAAAATAATAATTCATTTATGTTTCAATTTTTCACTCCAAAAAAAATGTCTATAGTGGGTCTAAATCTAATATGGAGATATATAATTTTATATATGGCCCGCGGAGTTATGATGCATTTCCAAACTGGCCCTCAAAATCATTTGGGTTGGCCACCCTGTTCTAGAACATTCTGAATTTTTCATAGAAAGAAAATGCATTCTGTTGATATTAGTTTAAGTACATTATGCGAAAGGAATATAGAATTTTGAGCCAAAATAATAAAGCGGTTAGGTTGCATAACATTGCAAAATTTAAATTATCCATATTCAATAAATTATGCATATCCATACGCAAGAAGATACAACTTAAACAGATTTATTCTCTTCATTATGTTGTTATTAAATTGTTATATATATTGTTATTTAGTTTTCATATTTTAAAACTAATATAATTAATAAAAAGGAACAAACATTTGATAATCAATTATTCATTACAGAATCTTTCAACGAGAAAAATACAAATCTTATGGTTTGGTTGCACTGATAATAGTATTTACGGTGCACCGTTATGAATATGAAAATAACATAAGGTAGTATTTCGACTATCAGAGCTGTTGGATTATTTGAAAAAATTGTTAATATTTGATAAAAGTAATACCAGATATATTAAATATATTTAACTTTAATAATTAATGCCTGGAATAATAATGAATAATTAATGCTTGGAATAATAATGAATAATTAATGCTTCGAATAATAATGAACAATTTATGCCTGGAATGCATAAAATTATTTCACTTATGAATTACTATTTACCCTCGGGGGCCACAATGTAGACGTTATGGGTCTTTTTGTGCATTTTTGATGTTTTCCCATTTTTTTTTTTTTTTTTTTTTTGCTTTTTGAATTCTTATATAAAATGAATAAATCATAATAAAAGAAAGTAATTTTTTGCTCATTATAAAAAATCGCCCCTGAAGAGGATAATGTATGGTATAGTATTATAGAGTTTAATTAAGGATTATAGGCTCAACTCATCTATGCAACTGTACTGTAGGTTAAGTGCAGAATATTAATCCCTGCAATTCTTATTAACTTCGGGTCTAAACAACCTCAACTTCAACAAATGGACACAAAACCTTTGTTAAAAAGCCTATTTTTACAGTCTGTTGTAAATTTGGCAAATTTTTACTTTAATGATTCTTTAATCCTTTTATGTCTCTTTATTTTTATTTCTCCTTGTTTGCATTCTTAAAGTTTTTTTTCTTGTTTGTTTTGTTTTTGAAATTTATAATTTCTTTGATGTTTTTGTGATAATTTGTGGCACACAAGACTTCCTTGTAACAATAATAATAATATATATCCATAAGATTCATTAAAAAATGAGGGACACAGGCAGACTCAAATCCGAATTGTTACTTGTACTGCTACTGAGTAGAAGGACTCAGGTTGGAATCAATTGCCCGTGTTCGTTGTTGTCAATGTTTTCAAGAACGATTTATTGGTTATTAAATAAGCGTCTCACATCGACATTTAGATTGCCTGGTGCAATTATTACATGTTTCTCTGATACGACACGCAAATGCGGGACAATTATCCCTAAAAAAGTCTTCACAAAGGATTATGTCCTCCTCTCATCAATGGTCGGCGGTTTGTTGTAGTATATATAAGTGGGAGACGAAGGCTACTGCATATCTATAAATATGAATCGTTATATTTAATACAAATCCTAAAAAATATTTAATCTGATGTTAAATTTAATAATATGCTATATATATATATTATGTTATCTTTAATAATTTTATGTTATTAATATTGTTTCAGTCAACTATGATTTCAAATTCAGTTGTTGAGTTAAAAAAGTATTGTTTAATAATTTTGATTTTTAGTATCTTGCCTTTGAAATTAGATTTGTATACAAGCTACAATATTTGAAATTCGTACAAAACATTACTATAGTAAATAGAAAATTATAAAATTATAATATTAAATAGTAAAAGAAAAAAACAGATTTATTTGTATTAAAGAAATGATTTTAGCCTATTAAAAATCTTAATTTCCTATAATTTATAAACTTGAAGTATTGTACTTCATTTATATTTCTTTAATATCATTTAAGTTAAAAATAAATATATTTCAAATTATTGATGTTCTAGTAAATGGGTAAAAAAAAGTAGTAGCTTTAGAAAAATAGTTTTGATATAGTTTTTTTAATTGCATAGTTTTGAAATTTTATCCTTTTCTACCATTTTATTATTGCTTAGAAATAGATAAAAATAATACTTCTAAAGTCAGAGGTATTATTTTCTAAGAAAGACAATTTGATATTTTTTTACATTCACTTACAGAGAGTTTTACCTTCGTTAAAGAACTGAATTGTTTCTTTCGAAAAATAAAGACTCAGCTATATGTAGCTTATTTATTATTTTTAGATTATAACAATATGTTTTTGATCAAATTTTTAACCAACGATATGTTATTAAAAATTTTAAATTCATCTTAACTTTCTTTTAATTTCTTAAAAAAAGAAAATTTTCATTCTTGAATATCTTTATACACTGAAGTGACAAAAGTCATGGGATAGCAATATGCAAATTTTCAGATGGCAGTAGCATCGCGTAGAAAGGTATAAAAGTGCTTTCGCATAATTTCTGTTCAAGTTATTATTGAAGAGGTTCTGAATGATGACCGCACGACGGGAATTAAAGACTTTGAACGCGGAATTTGATATGCCATTTCGGAAATCGTTAGGGAAATTCAACATTCCCAGATCCACTGTGTTTTATGAAATTTCAGGCATAACATTGGACAGCGCAGTGATCGACCGCCTGCACTTAACGACCGAGACCGGCGACTTCTGCAAAGAGTCGTAAATTTTAACAGACAAGCAACACTGCGTCAAATAACCGCAGAAATCAATGTGGGACGTACAAGGGACTTGTCTGTTAGAACTGTGCGGAGAAATTTGGCTTTCTTGGGCTATTCCAGCAGAAGACCGACTCGAGTGCCTTTACTGACAGAACGACATCGCTTGCAGCGACTCTCGTGGGCACGTGAGCATATAGATGAATGGAAAACCGTGGCCTGGTCCGATGAGTCACAATTTCAGTTGGTAAGAGCTGATGGTAGGGTACGAGTGTTATGTCAGCAAGGCACTGTTCAAGCTGGTGGTGGCTCTGTAATGGTGTGGGTTGTTTTTCATGGCATGGACTTGGTCCTCTGGTTGGACCGAACATTGATTGGAAATGCTTACGTTCAGCTAAGATCACTTGCAGCCATTCATGGACTTCATGTACCCAAACAACGATGATATTTTTATGGATGACAATGCGCCATGTCACCGGGCCACAACTGTTCGCGATTGGTTTGAAGAACATTTGGACAATTCCAACGAATGATCTGGCCACCTAGATCGCCCGACATGAATCCCATCGAGCATTTATGGGACATCATCGAGAGTTCTGTTCGTGCCCAAAATCCTGCACCATCAACGCTTTCACAATTATGGACGTCTATCGAGACAGCATGGCTCAATAATCCTGCAGAAGACTTCCAACGACTTGTTGAGTCCATGCCACGTCGAGTTGCTGCACTTTGCCGGGCGAAAGGAGGGCCGTTTTGATATTAAGAGGTATCCCATGACTTTTGTCACTTCAGTGTATGTTCGTATGAAATATCTTTACAATGTTACGATCATCAAATGATATTTTAGAATTAATATTTTAAATTTAATATTTTATAATATTTAAGTTTAATATTTTAAATTTGAACGAGAAGATATTTTGATTGATTTTTTTTTTAAATTTTCAATCCTTTATTATCAATATTTATCAATCGACAATTATATTAATTTATTACAAATCACCATTTTTTCGAAGGTAAAAATACGTTTGTAGTTAAATATTTTTCATTTATTAGGTAACTTAACGATATAGTAATGTAATAATATATTAACAATTAAATTAAGAACTGTTATCCATTCTATATATAGCTTGTTTTTATTACCAGCCTGGTGGATAACATGTTGGTATTCTAAATAAAGGATGCTTCGTTCAAAACTCGATAAGCTGCTGTACCAAAAGTTTCTATGTTTATGCTGGGAATAGACACGTTAAATCTGTAGGCCGGAATGCTCTTCCACTGTGCTTCAAACTGAGGAGTATGCGAACTCTCACAAGAGAGTCTCCTTTTCGTTCGAAATTACGGTTGCACAATTTAAGTGTATTGCGGTGGTATAATTATCTAGTTCCACTGAGGTAAACCCTGAGTAACGCTTAATTTGCTACAAGAAAGTTCTGCTCTTTAGAAATATTTATTACTAAAATGTATTTTTATTATTTAAAAAATACCATATTTTAAAAAAGAAATAATAGAATAATAAAAGAAATAATAGAAAAAAATAATAGAATAATAAAAGAAATAATAGAATAATAAGAATATAAAAGAAATTTTTATTTTAATTTCTATTAAAAAATTACAGCAATGAAATCATGAAAATATATTGAAGATTCGATCAGGAATGATACTAGCATACTGTAAAATTTATCTTTCGCTAGTAAGATGCATATTAATTACAATATGAAAGATTTAAAATCTTTTTAATGGGCTAAGAAAGAACAGATTTTTTGAAATCAAGAACATCAAAGATTGCATGTGATTCATGGAATATCCAAAAAAAAAAAAAAAAAAAAAAAATCATGAGCGTTTCCTATTATATATTTTTTTATCTCATTTATACTTATCAGTTATTATTACTAAGAGAGGCAAAAATAAATATACGGTATGTAATAATGATCATGTATCATAAAATATTGATTCGCTGATTCGATTAAGCCCTTAAACACTTGATATACAATAATCAAATACAAAATTGATGTTGCTTTTTTATAATTGTCTATTTTTTTCGAATTGTTAAAGGAACATAGAAGAAAAAGACAGTCATGACGAAAGAAATTTATTCAGAAATATATCTTGATCAAAAAAAATTTGTACATTTTAATTTGTTACCTGAAAACAATTTATAATTAATTTTATAGAAGAACTGTAGAAACTTATAAATTGTCATCTTCAAATTTATTTCTAAGACTTATCATAAAATGAAGTTACATTGATTCAACGGATTCCATTGATTAAAATGAAGTTTCATTGTCAAGCAAAATGGTAAATGATGATTGATTAATCAAATTTCAGTATAGAACTGAATTATTAGAAAAAATACAGAACAGATCGAATTGATTATTTATTAATCAAATTTTAATAAAAAGGGGAATCCTTAGTAAATCTAGAAATGACAACAAATCTAGAAATGATAATAAATCTAGAAACAAATTTCCTTTTTGCCAATCAGAAAAATAACATGTCAAAGCTGATATCATATACAGTCATTGAATGCTTCAGGAATTACCTATCATGACGACTTGTTATAATGTTAACTATTTTACGACTTGTTTAAAATTTTAAATATCGTATGATGGGACGTCATATTCTGTCCGATGCCTAAGCATTCTTGATTTGTTTAACCTATTAAAAAAGTTAATCTCAATGATTACTTATCATTGAGTTTCTACATTTCAGTTGCTATCAAAGTTATAGATTAAACTGATTTTATATGAAAACAGTAAAACTTTTCAATTATTGATTACTAAAATTATTGAAAGTTAATTCTTTAAAAAACAAAAAATAGACATTGAATTATACAGAAAATCTAAAATGTGTCTTGTTGGCACTGTTGGCGCTAAATTTCAAAATTTGTAATTCTCTAATAGTCACGTAATGGTTTTATTCTACATTTTTCTTGTTGAACTTGGATGCGATTCGTTGCAACTGATGTATACCACGAACTGCCTTCAGACAGGATACAATTGGACGAGTTTTAGAGTTAATTATTCTAAGGTATACTTACTTCCCCTTTTTCGAAGAGGTATACCTTCCCCTTCCATTTGCTTGCTTTTTGGAAAATATCCCATAAAGCTTTCATCAAGTAGCTTGATTAGCCAAGTAGCTCACCAAGTAGCTTGATGTAATAAACGCTGTCATACAATAATTGTTATGATACTGTAATACAATAATTGTTGTAACACGATAACTGTCATCGAGTTTTCTCGTTTCTGAAAGCAGTGACTACAATGAAGGCCACTAACGGATTCGTATCTAGTCCCTTCTACATGTTAGCTATACATTTTACCACTAGACCAACAAGTTGGGATTTTTACCCCAATTAAAAACAAAATAACAGATTACTTGTTTTACTACGTAACCAAATAATGTTCCCAACGCAGCTATGAATGAAATATAACTAATAAAATATTTCTGACGAAAAAAAAAAAACCTATTACGCTTAACTTTCAAAAGGGTTGTAACGTGCCCTTATGAATGAGCGATAGTTAGGTGAAATATGATCGATACGATTAATAGAGGATTTAGAATATGCAATATCCAACTGACATCGGTAATGAATCATTCATCAACGAAAACGATCAATATGAATGAAAATCAATGATCAAAAGTTAATATCTTTTATTAGAGATTTTGATTAATTTATCCTGTGAATCGATGTAAACGAAACAGCAGGGTTGATGCGATCAGCTAAAACAAATAGACGAACAGATTGAATTGATTATTGATTAATGAATTTTCATACAGAACTGAATTATTAGTCAGTGAATGCTTCGCAATGTTTGCTGACTGTACCATCCTTTGACAAGCAATGCATGGTAAAGTGGACAGAAGAACAACACCTTTAGCTTTTTAATGTTCCGCCTTCACCTATTACGATACGAAGCTAACATCATAGGTGTTGGTGTATTTACCATTGTTGTCACGTCCGCCGAATATAGACCATAATTCATAAGTATAGGAAGTGAATGATTTAATGTACTTCGGAGGCATTATTAGCAGTCTCGATCGCATTACTAATTCAAAAAGAAATGAAAGATGATCGCTTCGTGTCAGAAACAACCCTCACCTGGATTGTATCGTATAACTATGTGTTGAGTGCGGACCGTAATAAAATGTCATTGATTGGGGTGTTTTTTGGCATTTTAATCTCAGTTATTATCGCTCTGGGTAATGCAGACTTCATTAAGATATTGCTAGAATTCAGTGAGTAGTTTTCGAATTGAATTTTCAAACAGTGTAAAAGTTTTTTTTTACCTTATCTTTTCTGGTCAGGTAATAAGGTAAATTCTAACAGCAACCCTTTGCAGTCCAGCGGGAATTTTTAACTATTATTTAAACTGTGGCGTTGTGGAAATGTTGAAATCTACTTTAATTATTTATTAAAAATTCAGATTCAGGAGTTTAAATATGTGTATATTTATAAAAGTTTATTCCCTTTTCTTATGGTTGAGGGTTTTGAATTGCGGTGTTAACTTTTTCAAAAGGTTCGATAATTTAGAGGTCAGTTTGGTTTGTCGCTCTACGGTCATGTGTACACTTTGGGCTAATTGGATTGGGACCTGCAGTTTAAGGTAGATTCCAAAACACTAACAATCATTCATGCCATCGCCGGGATTCGATTCTGAAGCCTGTAGTACCAAATGCTAGACAACTAGCCAATTGGCCATCAGGCTGCTCTGTGTTGTCAGAGTTTCATGGGAAAATAAAAACATTTTGTTTTAGTTTAAAATATGTTTTAATTTCTAGAATTTAAACTCTAAATAAAAAGAAAACAATACAATGATAGAAGCAAATAAAAGCAGCAGCTAAACATAACAGTAATTAAACTAAAAGTAGCAGCTAAACATAACAGCAACTAAACTAAAAGCAGCAGCTAAACATAACAGTAACTACACTAAAAGCAGCAGCTAAACATAACAGTAACTAAACTAAAAGCAGCAGCTAAACATAACAGTAACTAAACTAAAAGTAGCAGCTAAACATAAGAGTAGATGACTTTAAAACTGATATAATTCTTTTAAATAAGTGCAATAATAATAAAAAAAAATACTCAATCACTTAAAATACAGCTTATCGAATAGGTAATCAATTAAGTTGAAAGATTTCTTTCTAATCATTTGTTCATTTCTTGTGAAACAAGTTTTACATTTTCATTATGAAAAACATACAAAAATAAGTAATAAAAGGATAAAAGTGTTTTAAAAACTTGGAAAAATGTATTATTTATTCATATATTAAAGGAAATATTCATTTAGTCTGTCAAAATTTAACTTTCTTTCCTTTTAATATTTAGAGAAAGTTTAATTTATATTTCTGGAACATGTTGTAGTTTCAAATTAGTTGATCGTACAAAAAATGATAATTAAGTAAAATATTCTAATAATTTATGATAATAACATGTTGAATAATTAATTAATATGAAATTATTCAATAAACATAAATTATTCATACCAATAATTTATAATGACATGTTGATAATTGTAAGAAAAATAATTTTTTTAAAAAAGATTTAATAGCGTTCACATTAATATCCAGGAATTATTTTGATTACTTTTAATTTAATGGAACTTCTTAAAAAATATAAATTTTATCTTGTAAAAGTAAAGATATTTTAAGGTAAATAAATCCTTTATATTTTAATACTCTACAAACAATGTTACAGAGCAAAAAAGAACTCTGTAAATATTTAACATAAATTTAATTAATAATTATCCAAAGGCAGATTTTTTCTTTTTTATGTGCTTATAATTGAGGAGGTTTTAACCATCTAGTAAAGGTTTGCCAACAAATTTTTTAAATAATTATGAATCAGACAGGGAAATCTAGGTTTATTTTAGTATTTTTTTATCTATAATATTTTTAATTTTTTGAGAAAAAAATTTTAGTCGATGAATTTTCGATTAGAATATAAATTTAAATAAAAAAAAATTTATTTGCTAACTAGTAGTATTTCAATCAGCTCTTAATCATAAAATGAAAAGTATAATCAAACCTGTTTTTGTGCAGGAGTTAGCTACAGCATAAAAATTCTCATAAAAAATATCTTGAAGTTTCATGATAAATATAATGTAGTAACTTATATTGTGTGCAACACATTTAAAAAATAAATAAAAATAAAAAAGTCCCACATAGAAAATACTTAAATCAAAACCTCACTATGTAGCACTACCTCGTATCTAATAAGATTCATGGTAATGGGATGACATAATATCAGGTGGGCCATCTGTTGGATTTTTTTTTTAAATTTTCGTGTTATTTTGACAGCCATCTGGGTTTTTTTTTTTTTTCCATTTTTAATTAATTTTTATTCATAATATACATTTGATAGATTTTTTATATTTACCACACCAAAAAAATTTCTCATAAATTCACACAAAAAAGAACCGCATAAAACAGGTTTGGCTGTATTAATAATAAAAACATTAAATTAAAATGTGATAAATCTAAATTTCAAAATCTGAAGAATACAAAAAGGAAATTTAGATAATGAGAAATAAAATAATGAAATTTAGTTTAAAAACTAGCTTTTAATATAAAATTAATTTTTTTTTTATTTTTTATATTGTGTACAAATAATTTACAATAACCATTGAAATAATCTGAATTTGTATTATTTACACAAATTCAATTATGGCGTTCAGTAACAAGCAGATCAAATAACAGAAAATCATAATTTCAATATCTTTAATAAATCGTATTATTTACTTTTATATTGAAAATGCTGTACTGTTTAAGAATATGATGTAAATGTATGAGAAGAATATGATGTAAAATCGTACCCTGTAAAAAAAAAAAAAAAAAAAATAATAATAAAATATCTCCTGTCTCGAAATCTGCCAATAGGCAGACGGCTTTGGCCTGTTATGGGCTATAGTGTCAGGAAGTTAGTTAGTTTAGCATTGCTTACGAAAAATACATAAATCAACGAACAGTACATAAATTTCTCTCAATAATTAAAAGTTTAAACTAATTTTAAGAACATTGAGAGAGTCACCAGTAAAGTGCAAAAACGTAACTTATGTATTAAATTATGCTTTTTAGTTAAAAATTAAAAATAAATATATTAGTAGAAAAAATATGATGGCCAGTCATTTAAAAGACTAAAGTTTTGGAATTGAAAATTGTTTCCTTGTTATAAGTATTCCATCTATATAATAAGGAAATACATAATTTAACGTAGTGTTATTAAAAAATAACTAGACAAGCAATACATTTTAATTGTTGACTGTCATTAAATTAATGACTCAATATATAATCTGCAAGCCTAACATTATTTTGAAACCTTTTATTAAAGCGAATATTTAAAACGCAGATAGTGTTTCGTTTAAAACAATTTACTTTCAGTTTTGTTGAAGAAGTGAATTAATCGTATCCGGAAAATCGTTTCTTATTTGGCGACAGAGTAATTTTCAAAAATAATAGTTTTCTCCAAGAAATTTTGTACCTTTACCTAAAATTAACAAATTTTAGAAATTTTGCAAGCATCGTTAATAATATTCCTTTAAAAATAAATTGTTAATTAAGATTAATATCCTAGTTACAAGACCATACACTTGATCAATCTTCTTTGAAATCTTTCGTAATGCTTGGCTAGATTTTTTTCTAAATGTCAACTAGTTTCCTAAATCTATTAATATGCTATCACGTAAATGTGGTCGTGTCTGATTCAAAAATAGTGCGTCAAATGCATGTTGTAACATTTTATATGACGTATCTACTGTAAAATTAGAAAATTTCTCACTCTCGTATAATTACTTTAAATGTATTTGCTCTTGTTGAAATGCAAAATATATTTGATCTGCCTTTTTCTTTTTTTACTTAGTGATTTTTACCTTTATGAAGTGTATATTTGTTTTAAGCATTTGAAAAACACTGTAAAATCTATTTTAAAGAAGTAAAACTAATTATGCTATGTATACTTAACTATTGACTTTTAAATTACTACCTTTCTAACTACTACTAACTTAACTAGCTTTTTAATTACTAACTTTTAACTGCTAATGTTCCCTTAAAGCTTTAATTTTTTTCTTATAACATTACATTATTTACAAACAAGAATGAATAAATGTTTTCTGAGTATAGTCAGGAACAACTTATTTGAAAAATGTTCTGCATCTCAGGAATTTAAGGCATGAACATAAGTTTTGTATTTCTAACAAATTTATTGCTTTATTAAGCAAGCATCTAATTATCTCAATAAATATCAAATATGATTTTGTATTTTATAATTGTAAATAATGAAAAAAATACTAATCCTATTAAAAGAAAGGAAAAATTATAATAATGTGAGTCTTATTAATATTAAATCAACAATGTTTTTGGGGTCCTATTTAAATATTTTAATAAAATAATTATCAGCTGCTTTATGTCATTATTCTTAAAAATAAAATAAATCAAAGCAATTTCTTTGTTTATTTTTATTATAAAACCAATTATTGTTTTAAATGAGTGAAGTGAACCTAAATAAATTATTTGCAATTTTTGTGAATTTTAATCAGTGCATCTTATATGTTGTTTTTAAATGCCAGTTACTTTGGCATGTGTCATTTACCACTAGTACAGCAAATATGTAGCAGATTCAATGCTACCCAGGGAGATTTCTCAGGAGACTTGCTACATATCACCTACATTTTCAAAGGAAACTTTGAAAGAACACCTCCAGGAAATGCTATCTATGCTTTTTAATCCTCATCCCCTCCTCCTCGAGTCCGGCGGCCTCATGGCTCATGACCTGTCATATTTAGTACCACAGGCTTCAGGTTCAAATCCTGAGTGGTATGGATGTTTGTTGGTGTTTAGAAATTCACGTTAAACTGTAGGTCCCGGTTTATTTAGCGTAAAGTGTACAAAAATGACCGTAAAGCGGCAAATCTAACCAAATCAATTCTCCTCGAGTCCAACAGTATTACTTTCTGACAAACAGATTTGATGTTCCGACCGACAGACAGATTCCTCCCTCCCTTAGACAAGTTTGGATCGAATATTAAATAGCAAAAACTTACTTTTATTGAATTTAAATAGCACAAGTTGTGGGGAGCCAATAAGACTTGTATAACGAATCCTGCATGTATTGTTTGATCCTAGGCCTTTTTGAGCGGCCTGGTGGCCAAGTGGCCAGCGCTCTTGCCTTTGGTACCACAGGCTTCGAATCTTAGCGGTAGCATGGATGTTTGCTAATGGTTCGTAATCCAAGTTAAACTGTAGGTCCCGGTCTGTTTAGACCTCGTGTGCACAAATGATCGTAGAGCGACAAACCATACCAAACCTATGTCTTTTTGAAATAAATACGAAAGATGACTTAAACCATTGCGAACTTCACCCCATTAGTAATCAAAAAACCCTACTAAATTTAAATGTAGCATTAAAAAGACTGGCACACTTAAAGATAACGATTAATTAAAAAAAAATAAATTCAACGATCACACAGATTTTCCAAGCCATAATATAAAAGAAAATCAGTTCATATAAAAAGACTTAAAATATGTTTAACATAATTCAGGAAACCTTATTATTAAAAAGTAATTTTTCCGATATTTAAAAAAATGGAGAGCAAACTCGAAACTGCGCCAGTTTTTTTTTTTTCCTTTTCTTTTCTTTTTTTTTAAATTCATCTCTTTAAAAAGACATTTCGAGATAAAATATCAAAAGAGACAGCGATCGTAAAAGAGACCTCAAATCCAGTAAAATTTTTATTCCTTTAAATTAAAGAACAGGCGCCTTTTTGGAAGTGAAAATGGTACGACAGAATAAATGACAGAGCATCTGAGAAGAGGAAATTCAGTTAAATTTGGTCTGCAATTAGAACAGAAACGTTTTTTTAAAAAAAGAAAAAACTTTATCCTTCGCAAACAAATGGAATCGATTCGTCTTCTGTCGTCAATACAATCATTAAGTGTAACTCAAATATCGCGTGAGTCTTGTCAGGCGATATTTTCGGAAATGAAGTACTTTTTTATATCTTCTATCACTTTAAAGACAAAGAAAAAAAAAGATACCTTTAGTTGTGACTGTTAAGATATGCACACCTCACTCATGTGGACATTTCTCATTCAAACACAGATATACTTCGCTTGTTCCAACTGAAGTGAAGGGGAGTGGCTGTTGTTTGTTTATAACCTCCGTACACTCGCACTGTTTTCGTTTTAGTGATTGAGCTGACAGCTACATCACTGGCTTCAGTTTATTTAATCCAATTTATTTTATTTTTTCTTCTTTTTTTATCACCTTTTGCGTTGCTTTGTAAAAGTGTTAAACGTGTTAGTGTCGCTTTATCAATAATTTTTGACTTTCGATTGCTTTGCAGGCATGTATTTTTGAATTGCATTCATTTTTGAACAAAAATTCAATTGAGTTTGCTTGATAAAAATAACAAAATAATGGTTTTTATAGTGATAATATATATATATATATATATATGGTAAATGTTTTGTGATAGAAGAATTTGCTGACAAATGAATTGAAGCTGTGGCTGTTGTGCTCCAATAAGAAAATTAAACAACCATGAAGTAAAAAAAAAGTGTTAAACATGTAGCTTACTGATATTTGATTATTCTATAACTTAAATGTGTGTATTAAATCATGTTTTATTAAACATATAGCTTAGTGATATTTAAACATATAGCTTACTAATATTTGATTTGTATTTTGTTAAACATATAGCTTACTAATATTTGATTTGTATTTTGTTAAACATATAGCTTACTAATATTTGATTTGCATTTCGTTAAACATATAGCTTACTGACATTTGATTATACTATAACCTAAACATGTGTATTAAATTTTATTTAAACATATAGCTTACTGACATTTGATTATACTATAACCTAAACGTGTATTAAATTTTTTTTAAACATATAGCTTACTGATATTTGATTATACTATAACTTAAACATGTGTATTAAATTCAGTTTTGTTAAACATATAGTTTACTGATATTTGATTATACTTAAACACGTGTATTACATTGCGTTTTGTTAAACATATGGCTTATTGATATTTGATTATACTTAAATGAAATCAATAAAACTGCTTTTGTTCAATCACAGATATTACAAATGAACATGAGATTATGAAGCAGAAATGAATAAAATATCGCGACCACTAATAAAGCTGTTTTCTATTGCAGCATTACCTACGAAAGGACCTGATATCATTGGATTGCAGCCCAGATATCAGGTTGGTGACGAGGTAAATATAACGTGCTCGTTTGGACCTTCAAAGCCTGCACCTAAAGTGAATTGGTACATTAATGGAGAAGTGGTAAGTTTAAAACGCACTTTTTTTCATACATTGATGTGAGTTGCTATGATTCCATTGATAATAAACTGATGATTCTAAAAGTCTCCTCTTATGATATGAATCTACAAAGTTTGATTCATATCATAAGTGGAATACGGTAAGTAAGAAAGTCATATGATTCCACTTATGATTCATATCATAAGTGGACTACGGTAAGTAAGATTCATGTTTATTAAAATTCTGCCCCCTCCAGCTTTAATTTCATGGGAAATAGTAAGTATTGCGTTGTATTATTATTTTTATCATTTAAGCTCTAAAAGCAAGAACTAAAATGAATAGGTAGGTTGCTTACTCCAATGAAACTTATTCATCATTAAAAAATAATTAGTTAATTGTTTGAGTGTTCTCTATAATCGAAATTTAAACTTTTACTATAACTGCCGTTTTATATAATATTGTTTATTATAACATACCAAAAATGATATCTTATGGTACATTATTATATGTTTTACATGGCATTTCTTTTATATTGCTATATCGCCTTTCTTTCAAGAAAAATAAATTTAAAAAATATTAGATTTTATTAAACAATCAGAGCCTATTTTTAATCACTCTTAAAAATGAAATTATAAAATATTTAATAAGAAGTAAATAGTGAAGAAATATTGAAATTAAATTTTTTCAAGCACAAAATTTTGTTCTATTTTAATGATTTATATCCTGTTAAAAGCATTTAATTAATAATTGCTGTCTGAATCAATGAAGGTGATTAATATAATCGCATAACTATGAATTTAATGATTCCTCAGTAATATTATTTGCTGTATCAATTTTAGGCTCAAGCCCATCATGTGACCCATTTGCCTCCAAGAAAAACCAAAGAAGGTCTACAATGGATTGAATTAAGATTAGTGTTCAGTATGGCAGGCAAGTACATACGTAAAGGAGGGTTGAAACTGCAATGTTTAGCTGAAGTTTTCCTGACATATGCACGATCGCACCACGAATTAGTGATAGGGGAACGATTATCTGGACCAGGCCCACAGAACGGTGAGTTTATTTTACGTCGATTTTTTATAGATAAAAAAAATTTACCCTAAATATTTTACCTTAGTAATTATACATCGATAGTTTCGCTTAATATTTTGTCTCTTTTAAAGACAAATATTCAATGCATATTTTACTTAATATATAATATGTCCCTTAATAAATTTTTCCTTAAATAAATATTTTTAATATTTCCTTAAATAAACATTTCTAATATTTCTATTTCATAAATATTTCTAAATAAATATATCCTTTAATAAATATTTCCCTTAATATATAAAATATTAAGTTTTCTATTAATATTTTCCCCAAAAATATTACCCTTTTTTTCCCTTAATAGCAACTGTATTATATCATTATCCTTTCTCTCATTTTTTTGAGCCTTTAAAGTAACATATCAGTTTTAGAAAATGAATAAAAATATACAAGGTAAGAAATTATATAAAAATAAACTTTATTCATTATTAATAGAATTATTTTAAAATTAAGTTTTTATAATTTCAGAAACAATACTTTATCTGATATCTAAATATTTTATTTTTATCTGTTTTATTTTACAGAATGTTTAAACAAATACTTGATTTCTAGAGAAATTTATTTTGCAAGTTCCATCTATTGTTTTTATAAAATAAGCTCATAATTTGCAGATTATTGATAAATTTAAGATTTTTTTTTTTTTAGAATTATTTTCAACAAAACTGATATAGCAAGTATTTTAATATACTGCAATCATAGTAAAAAAAACCTTTAAATATCATGTTGTACTTGAAAAAAATCACAATGTTGTTACAAATATAACATCAAACTTTTCTTCTAAAACATGTTCATCGGATATAAACTACGAAAACAACATGTTATTTTTTTTTATAGAAAATAATAGTAAGGGAAATCCTTTTAAGTAAAGTACATAATTTTAAAAGAATTAGTTAAAGGCTGTTTCTAGAAAATTAATAACAACCCAATTAAAAAAAAATATATAAATTATAATTATTTTTTCATAAGTACGCAAAAAGATAGTTTTGGGATAAACATTTTTTAATACTGTTTATATACATCATTATTTCCTTATAATTCTTTACTATAACTTTTGCAATGACTTTGTATTGTTTATACTTGTCAATATTATACCTGATTTATTACTAATGAATATTATATAATACGAGTAATGAGACTGCTTTTATAAAAAAAAAATATCAAAATGATTAAAATTGTTTAATTAAATGCGTCTTTTGTAAATGTGATTTTTTTCTCGCTTGGAATAAATTTATTTATTGCCTTTTTTAAAAATTTTCTATTTATTTAAAATACTACAAACAAGAATTATGAATCTAAAATTTCTAATTTTAAGCCTCAACTTATTAATTATTCAGATAAAATCAATTTTATTTAATTTTAGCATGTTGATGAATAGATTAAAAAATTTCAAATACCTTCAAAGAAATTTTTTAATAATGCATTTAAATAAACAATACATGGGACAAACTGACTCAATGTGAACATGAAATACGAACATGACTCACGTGAAGCATGAATTATTCTTATAATTTCCTTTGATTTTGACATTGTAGCTCCGAATGTCATACCAAGCCGACGACGACCCAGAGTTAGTGGAAGTTCAAGCCGTTACGACGTTGGCGATTTAGTGGATATTAACTGTACCTCTGCGAAGGAAAGCACACCTCCGATTCTTAGATGGTTTATCAATGACAGAGAAGTAAGTAATAAAAAGAAAAAAAAACTCAGTAATATTTATTTTAGTTTAAAGCAGATACGGATTGTAACATTTAATATATTGATACATGGAATTGTATGGTTAAGCATATGATTGCAGCAATATTTAGGTTGTAATGAAAGAAAATGTGTTTTATAAATAGGCACATAATTTTTCGGAAACATCAAATTATTGTTTTTAAAAGAGCAATTTCATTTTTATATATACATTTTCAATCTAATTTTCACCATATGAGTTTTAGGACATTCTTAATGTGATATTATCTCACAGCTGTTATGAAGTTTGGAAAATGGTAAATAATTTAAAAAATGGTGAATATTTTTAATAAGGGTTAACATTTTATATTATATTTAATTAATTTATCATTAACCTAAAAATGTACAAAAAATATGCACAAATCGAAAATAATATTTAAATATTTAATACTGAACGAAATAAAAAGTACTCATTTAGTAATGAACGAAATAAAAAAATACTCATTTAATAATAAACGAAATAAAAAAATACTCATTTAATAATAAACGAAATAAAAAAATACTCATTTAATAATAAACGAAATAAAAAAATACTCATTTAATAATAAACGAAATAAAAAATACTCATTTAATAATGTGTAAAATAAACACATCATAAAAGAAAAAAATCAAACATAGTTGAAGACCATTGACAATATCACTCATTTGAAATATTAATTTATTTTCAAAAATATTCATTTTTTTTGGATTTCTAATTTTTTTGGTTTATCATACTATAAAAAAATAAACAAAAATCAATACAAATTATTGAGAAACATTTATCTGTATTGGTTATATGGTGTATTCTTAAAGTTAGGACGACTGTATTTATCAGCTCATAATCTTACAGGTTTTAAGAAATTCATATTAAAAAAATTGGAATTATGAAACTCATCAAAATAGGGAAGTAAGTAGCTACAATATGCATCCATCCATCAATACATTAATCCTCCCACACAATAGTAATCAAGTCATTAGCAAGTATCCGTAAAAAAAATTATAATTACTTTTATTGAAAATTCATTTAGCATTCAAAATAATCTTTAAGTTATAGACGGAAAAAATATCCAAAACTTTTGCTATTGTTATTACATCATTTCTTTAAGTATACGTTAAAATAGTCTTATCCACGGAGTGCTATTGTTGATAAGTTATTCTAAAGCAACTTTTATTAATTCTTTTCAGACAAAAACTGAAAATTTATTTTATCATTAATTTAATTTTAACCTAAATTAATTTCAATATTATTCTTTTTAGGACAAAATGCCTATTTTAGTTTAAATAAATAGAAAAATAATTCCTCTAGGCACTAGTGCAGAAGTGTATGTTTATTTTTCGATTAAAAATATTCTATTAGAAAATATTTTAATCGGTTTTTGAAAACTAATTTAAAATTATCACTTACATATAAAGAGAAATACCTCGTTGAATGTTAGTTTTAATAATACTTATTCTAATATCATTTCTTTGTAAATATTTTAAAAATAGGCTGTAGAAGTTGCTATCTTAAATAACCGGAATTTAAAAATTGTCTAATATATCGTAACAAAATTGTGCAAAAAGTATCAATATATATACCAATATTTAAACAAATATTACGAAAAGATTTTTTTAAATGCAATTCTCAATTTGCCAACCATTAAATCCCAGAGAAGTATTATGAAAAGGAGAAAAGTATTACTTTTTATCGAAGCGTTTTATTAGATAAATAATCAAAATTAAACATGGATAGAATGAAGATGATATATTAAATTTATTAAGAGAACCAATGATAAATTTTTTTTTATCCTGTGCCGTTTGCGACCTCTCGGTCATTAGTCTACTATTAGCCCAATACCAAAAAGAACGACGAAAACAATCACTAAAGGCATTGGCAGTACCGCAAAAAGGGAAACAGTTAAGAAGAGTAGGGCATTTGATGAGTTGATCTCCAGTCGTGGGTACGCCATAGTTTTAAAGGGGGGCGGGGGCAGATATCTGTATCGGTCAGTCCTATCCTATACAGGGGGCTCTGTAAGTAGTCGTAGCCAATGACAAGTCTAAAGCAGTCCACTCCAACCGCTCTAGGCAAGGAACTGGAAAATCTTACTGACTTATTCAATAGGGAATTCCACTTTTTCTCAGAAGCTTTCTCTCTACACTGATTGAAAAGTTTGGATTTAATAGAGAAAGCTATTTATCTGTTTATATGCCGCAAAGACAAAGTAGGTTGCATCATTTGTGATCCATTATTGGCCAACATACCAGCCTGCTAATTTCTATATATCCGGCAATGGTTATGATTTACCATTGTCATTGAAACAAAAAATGATCGAATGAGCATTAAAAAATTCTTCTAAACAGTTTTATTACCAGACATGTAGCAAGATATTTGATAGAAAAGCAGATAATTGTAATTTTTTAAAAAAATTATTATTTTCTATTTTTATGTAACGAAATAGCTAGAAAATATATTTCTTGAATACATTACAAAAATGAATACTATCAACGAAGGAATTTTTATTGATTTCATGAAGATGTTCAGAAGTTTTTTGATGTTTGTAGATTAGTTTAAAGGATTTTATCTAATTTTTTTTAATTATTATACTATTTAAGTTAAAAAAAATATATGAAACGAAGTAAAATTAAACATAAATAAAATATATTCTTTATTTTTTTTTTCTGATATTATTGTTCTTTTATAGTATTTTAATTTAAATCTTCTGTTTGTAAAAATACTTTTCAATGGGAAATAATAAACAGGAAATATTATAAAACTGAAGTTTAAGTCAAATATCATTTAATTATTTTATAACATGAATTATTATTACATGGGATTGTTATGGAATTCGAGATATCCTTTTCATAACACTGCATCAAAAAATTATATCTATATCTTTCAGTATTATTTTAGTGCAGTTTATAAATGTTATATTAATGATTGATTTAGATTCATAAAAAAATTATCATGTCCCCGTTTTTAATTTTGTGTGCGGTGACTTTAAAAACTCGTTTGGTTTTAATATTTGATGGGTTACTTTGTTATATTCAATTCATTATTTAAAAATGGTCATAATAAAACAAGGAAGAGCACTCGAAAACTAATTATTTTCTAACGCAATAGTGGTAAATCAGTTCTGAAAATTCGATAAATTAGTAAATTTATTATTTTCTTTGCTGCAGTACGTGATAAAATGCTTTAAACAAGAAAATTTTGAAGGTTAGAAAAGGTGTTCCGGTAAAATGAACTTAATGTGATCATAGATATATATAGCTGAAAAATTTGTGAAATATCTAAGTGTGAGTGCTGTAAAAATTTCTGTAAAAATTTAAAGTAAACTTTTTATCTTCAAGCTCACTTGAAACTGTTTGACGAGTGCTCAGCTCAGCAGGATAATATAGGCTTTTTGCTGAAAGGAAATTTTTTTTAAGTGTGAAAAATAGAAAACTTAGACAGTTCTTTTCGAAGTCAATGATAAATAAACCTTAAACGTATTGTAATGATATCTTATTCGCAGATGAAAGCAAATTTAACAATTTTTGGTTCCAATGGGTGTATAATAGTATGGAGAAGAAAAATTTTGAAAAATTTATCTCAAGGACAGTAATGCGTGGCGGTAGATGTGTCCTTGGAGGGGGTGTATTTCAGCATCAAGTTTGAGTAATTTGGTATTTATGGATGGCATAATAAACTATATTCTTTATTTAAATGTTTTAAAATTATCAGCCCAAAATTTGGATATTGGAAGGAATTTTGTTTTTTATCGATATGATGATCATAAGTATACGGCTCTCAGCGTCTAATTGTCCACAAGTTCGAGGTTTGGAAATCACCACCTCAATCGCCGAATTTAAAACCAATAGAGCACATTTGGAGGGAATTGAAGGTTAGAGTACGAAGACGCAAAATTAAAAAGAGAACCGAACAGTAAAAGCTATAATGAACAAAAAATGTAGGGAAAAATACTAATTAACTTTATGCCCAGACTTTTAAACGCTATTGTAGATTCTGCTGAATATCCTACATAGTATTAATCGACCGAAACATTACAACTTACTAATATAAGGAGATTTTTTAAGTGTATGATACCTTTTATGTTGCATTTTATTTAAAAAAAAATGTTATATGATTTATTTTCTTTCAAAATTAAGTTTTGCTATTTTCTTAAAATATTTAATGAAGGTTTGCTATGAATGAATTGCAAATATTATTAAAGAAATCACTCTAATATATTAATTTTTATTAATGAATATAACAGTATTGTTTGAAATTCATATGTGTACAAACACTTTTGTTAGCCTCTGTATTCATTAACGAAAAAAATCAAAGAAATTCATTAGCATTAAATACGAAACAGGAATCACAATGTTGAATAAGAACTCGTAAAGCTATGCCTTCATTTACCATTCATATTTCTTTAGTAGATGATTTTTGAGATTAATATTCGGAAATAATTTTAAAAATAAAAAAATAAGGTTTTAATTAATTAAAAATTGATTAATAAGAATTTTTCGTAATTTTTGGCTTCGCACCTTTTAAAAATATTAATTTCCCGAAAAAAAATTAATTCCTACGTTTAAATAAATATACAGACATAGAGATCTCTTGCTATATATGTATAAGTTAATTAAAAATTATTTTAATTAATAATACTCTATATTTATTTGACCATTATAATTTGAACTAATAATAAAAACTTTGATTTCTCGAAGTTTTTAAACAAGCAAAATAGTTCCATACTAACAAGGCAGAAATCCAGCGCAGTTTTCTCACGATAATTAACCAAAAGATAAAAAAGAACAAAGCGTTAGTTACACACATTGCCTGTTGCGATGCATTATAATAATAACCTTCGGGACTTATTCAATAGAGTGGTTTTGGCTGTTACACTTATGGTTACCTCCTGAGATGTAGTCCCTGGAGATGTTAGCCAGCGTTCAAATCCACGGAAAAATTTTGTTCCAAAATAAACTCTGGATTAATACGCACTTAAGCTACATAATGGAACAGAGGTGACAAATTGCAAATCGGCTCCCCTATTTAATCTAAAAATAAGACACCCCCACCATTCCCCAAGTGGACGATGATTTATGCTTTATGATACAGTTCACTTTTCTATATCCACACCCTCCGCACTTCTGTGACTTTTGTCTATTTGTTAAATACGTGAAATTAACCGCCGTTTGAATTATTGCGAATTAAAATGAAAGTGGGTTACTGTAGCTTCGCATCAGGGGCGATATTGCGTGGTGGAAAAATAACTATTGCGATATGAGCTGTCTGACACTTCGATCTTTATGCTAATTGTACTCAACGGATAATGAAATTGGATATTCCTTGGTGAAACTGCTAGCTCCGCCCTGCTTTGCCTACGTTGGTTTGGTTTGGTTTGTCGCTGTACGGTCATTTTTTGCACACTTTAGGCTAATTAAATTGGGATCTGCATTTTAATGTTTACCTAGGTTGGGGCTGTATGGTTGAATATGCTATATGGTTAAAAGCATGTTTGAGTTCAGGCTCAGTTTTTCTTATTATTATGTTTTTCAAATCAGTTAGTTAATTAATTTTTAAGAAACGTTTTATTAATTCGTAAAATGTTAAATGTTTTTTGATATTATGTAAATAAATTATTGCAAATTAGTACAAGAAGGTACAGATTTTTAATTTAATTCATATAACTTTTGCTTTAAATTTTTTAACGTAAGACAGTACAAGTTACCATTTTTAAAAAAATGGAATTTTAGAATCCTCCAAAATATTCATAACTCAAATTATGTAAGATTAAATCTACATCTTTCTGTTCTTTTCGATTACCGGTCACTTTAACCTAATTCATTCGATTAGAGTGGGAGAGAGGTAGTGCCTTCAGCATTACTTAGGGTACACAACTACTCTGCACTTGTGTGGCAATGCAATTTTGCTTTCGCATCTTCTTCCTCAATCGCCATTTCGCACTACGTTTTAACACCTCAGCTCCCGGCATAGACTCAGAAGATTTCAGTGCTCATTTCTTTGAAAATGTATACAGCCAAACACTATTCGCTACATTACTCCTGCCTTTAAAGTTAAATGTAAATGGAATAAATTATAAGAGACATAATGTAGAAATTTAATCGCAATGAATTATGTTGTTTCTTATCCCACTTGGTCAGCAGCAACATCTAGACCCAGTCCACGAACCGGTGTGTCCTCATGGAAGGATGGAAAGGGGCAGCTTTTGTTATGATGGAGCACCCTGTAGGTAGAATTCTGACTGGGCTCCGTGTCGCTGAAGAAGGAGGGCTGGGCCTTTCGGGAAGGCTTTTAGGGGCAACTACCCTGCATTTGCGTATCGTATGGAAAAAACTCCGGAAAACTTCCACCAGGTAGTTCAGCTAAAGATCCAAAATGCTGACCATCACAAAGACCATTGAGTCCAGTTTTTTTTTGAAACAGTGTTTAACAACATAGCCGCCAGCGAATGGAACCTCAGCCCTAATGCTCACCAGCAGCGCACGTTGCCACTGAGCCACGAGCCGGGCAGTAGTTTCATAAGATCAATAAAGTAAAAATATAAATGCAGTGAATTATAACAGAGATAAATTAAAAATGTAAAGAAAATGAATTATGAGAGCAATAAAGTAAAAATTTAAATACACGCAATTATAACAGCGATAAAGTAAAAATGTAAACAAAATGAATTATGAGTGAAATAAAGTAAAATATTAATTACACTTTTAGTTCACTCAAAAGATTCTAATCTTGTATTTTAACTATTTATGAATTTTAAATTGAATAAATTTTTGTATTCGCAAAATTAATAACTAATAAAATTTTCACACTAAAAATGTATATATTTAGATAATATTTTAAACACCTAAAAATCAAATTATAAAGTAACTTGAAAAAAAAATGAGATGCCTCGTTTTTTCCAAAATTATTGCTAGAAGAGTTGCTTGTTTGAGCAATTTTTGTTTCTGATCTCTAAAATTCTCGTCCGACCTTTGTGTTCCCTTAAAAGATTCTAATACGGTATTTTAATTAATTATTTATGAATTTTAAATTGAATATAATTTTCTATTCGCAAAATTAATAAATAATAAGAATTTCACACTAAATATGTATATATATATATATATATTAAACACTAAAAATAAAATTATAAAATAACTCATAACTGATAAATAATAACTGATAAAAAATAAGATTATAAAAAAAAATGAGATACTCCGTTTTTTCGAAAATTATTGCTAAGAGAGTTCCGAGCAATGTTTGTTTCTGATCTCTAAGATTCTCGTCCGATCTTTTAGTTCACTCAAAAGATTCTAATGCGGTAATTTAATTAATTATTTATAAATTTAAATTGAATAAATTAATAATAATATAACAACAAATATCAAAACAAATAAATAATAAAATTTTCTCACTAAAAATATACATTTAAATAATATTTTAAACACCTAAAAATGAAATTATAAAGTACCTTGGAAAAAAAACTAAATGCCCCGTTTTTTCCAAATCTATTGCTAGGAGAGTTCAGAGCAATGTTGTTTTCTGATCTCTAAAATTCTCGTCAGACCTTTATGTTCCCTCAAAAGATTATAATGAAGCATTTAATTTAATTATTTATGAATTTTAAATTGAATATATTTTTTGTATTCACGTTTTCACACTAAAAATGCATATATTTAGATAATATTTTAAACACCTAAAAATCAAATTATAAAATAACTTTAAAAAAAAATAAATACCCCGTTTTTTCCAAAATTATTGCTAGGATAGTTCCGAGCAATATTTGTTTCTGATCTCTAAAATTATCGCCCGATCTATTAGTTCACGCAAAAGATTCTAATGTTGTAATTTAACTAATTCTTTATGAATTTTAAATTGAATATACTTTTTGTATTCGCAAAATTAATAAATAATAATATTTTCTAATATTTTTATTAGAATTATTTTATTTCTTTTTAATAATAAATTATTAAAAAGTATATATTTAAATAATAACACTTAAAAATCAAATTCTAAAATAACTTTGAAAAAAAATGAGATACCCCGTTTTTTCCAAAATTATTGCTAGGAGAGTTCCGATCAATATTTGTTTCTTATCTCTAAAATTCTCGTCCGATCTATTAATTCACTCAAAAGATTCTAATGCGGTATTTTAACTAATTCTTTATGAATTTTAAATTGAATACATTTTTTGTATTTACAAAACTAATAAATAATATGAATTTCAGAATAAATAATAATTTCAAAACAAATAATAAGAATTTCAGAATAAATAATAAGAATTTCAGAATAAATAAGAAGAATTTCAGAATAAATAATAAGAATTTCAAAACAAATAATAAGAATTTCACAATGAATAATAAAAATTTTTAATGCGGTATTTTAATTAATTATTTATGAATTTTGAATTGAATAAATTTTTGTATTCGCAAAACTAATAAATAATAAGAATTTCACATTAAAAATGTATATACTTAAATAATATTTTAAACACCTAAAAATCAAATTATAAAGTAACTTGCAAAAGAACAAAATACCCCGTTTTTTCTAAAATTATTGCTAGAAGAGTTCCGAGCAATGTTTGTTTCTGATCTCTAAAATTCTCGTCCGATTGAGTACACGATCATTCGCTGTTGAAACAATCCTAGCGGCTAAGGTCCGATGATCCCCCATACACACACCCTTCATCTCTAAAAGCATAGAGAAGAAAGAGAAAAATGAAAGTTAGCCTACGATTTGTAAGATTAAATTTGTTCTTTGAAGTGCCTTGGAGGAAAGTCTGAGGCAAAAGCAATTTTTGGAACGGATTGAATTTCGATGAGAAATTCAAGACCTCTTGACTCTACAGTGTCAGAGTTTCTTTGCAGAGCCACTTTTTTTTTTTTTATCCGTCAAAAGATAGTCCGACTGGGGAAAAAAGGTCTGTCCGCAAAATTTTAATCTTAATGATATTAAATGGACTATCCTATACTTTTTTTTTTTTTTGAAGTGCCCTGTATCTGATAAGAGCGTTTGACGGAAATCGATTTCGAATGTGCAAACAATCACGTTATGTCAACGTAAAAGAATAATCCTCTTAGTATAAGTATTTTTTTCCCAAAAGATTTTTAAGTCAATAGCTTCAGGGGCAAAAATCTAACGCCGATTAGAAGATGAATGACTAATACGCGACTTTTTTTTTTTTTTTTTTTTTTTTTTGTCGTTGACGGTAAATTGAATTACGAGGAAGGGGCATTTAAAAGTAAAAGAGGTATTCAAAATTGCAAGTAATATGTTAGATATTAATAAACTGTTCAAAGTGAATTTGCATCGATTAAGCGATCAGTGTTTTTAGTACAAATAAATGTTATTAATAAATGACTTTTTAACAACGCATTTTAAACTTTTAATTATAAACGCTGGAATCTAAATACTTTAGTAATTTTGTTGTTTTTCACTCTGGTTGTTAATATATGATTTTGTTTACTTAGAAGATTTAATACTAAATATATTAAGTTGATATTTACAGATTATAAGACTTCATTAAATGGAAATATGTTGGAACTATAAGTTCATAAAATATCTGATTTTACACGTTGTTGTTGTTGTGACTAATCCTCAGTGTCCGGGACAGTCACGGGACTCGTAATTTGATGGAAAGAAGGCAGTTTCTGATAGAGCACCCTTAGGTAGAAGTCTGACTTGGCTCCTAGTTATTGAAGAAGAAGAAGAGATGAAGGATGCCTACTGGGAGGGGTTTCAAGGGGAGCTACCTCGCATTTGCGTATCATATGGGAGAAAACCGAAAAACTCCCACCAGGTCGTCTGAGTAACATGGCAAGATTCTGGGCACCTCAAGCGCCAGCGGATTGAATATCAGCCATAATTCTCACCAGTGGCGCACGTTATTACTGAGCCACGAGTCGGACATTTTGCTCATAATTTGTGTTGGATTGTTTTTTTTTTTTTTACATCAAAATAATCCTTTTTATATCAACTGTATCTTTCGTACAGTGACATTTTGTACTAAAAACAATTAAAAAAGGCTTACTAACGTAAAAATGAGCAGAATGTACACCGTATGGAATCAGACAAAAACAATGAAAAAAGACTTAATCGAAAGAATAGCTGCCCAAAAACAGATTTAATAAAATTAATTGTTAATTCTCTGTACATTGATATGATTGATTGAAAAGAATTATTTTAATATTTATTCCTATTTATTATTTCGATTTTAAACAATAATTTGACTTGCCTTTTTTAGTAAATTTTATATTTCGCGTTATTAATAAATTATCAGCTCAGTGCATTTTTAACAATATCCAATACCCAAAATGAGTAATATAATTTCAGCACGTAAAAACATTGTCCTTGTCGTCCGATTTTTCAGTGTTTTTTTACCTTTAAGATGGTATATTTAATCAATTTAAAACATGCGATCAACTCATTTATTTATTTTAATTTTTTAAAATATGGCGAAATAGATGAAATTTTCCTTAATACCATTTATTTAATTAAACTCAATTTGTTAATTACAGCAGATTAAGTGCTTCATAGGTTGCAACACAGAGATTTCTGTGACATTTAATCTATAGGAGAATAAATGCCTTCCTCTTGTCAAAAGGAACTGGTTGATATCTGCATTTCCCGTAAGAAAACCCTGGAAAACGCTTAGTCAGTTTGAAAACGACGAAGCATTATTGTTATATAATTATTGCAATTAATTACCAAAGTGCAAGCTGTTATTTTGAAGGACCAATCATGTGGGCTTAATTTTGTTATGCTGAGCGTTGGCCATATGAAGGTTGCCATGCAGTAAAAGCTGGTTTATTATGTTGCATACATCGAATTTCTTTCTACATCGTTCAAATTTTCTACTCGTTTGGTGTAGCAAAAATGTAATGCAAATTTCAGGTAATGCCCCAGAATAACTTTGGTTCCATGAAATAAAAATCAGTTTGTTATGATACTTACGTTGAACTTTTTTTCTACATCGTTCAAATTTTTCTACTGGGTAGAAAAAATAGGAATGAATGAAATACAAATTTTAGATAATGTCACATAATAACTTTGGTTGCCATGAAATAAAAATCAGTTTGTTATGCTACCTACGTTGAACTTTTTTTCTACATCGTTCAAATTTTTTCTACTGTGTAGCAAAAATAGGAATGAATGAAATACAAATTTCAGATAATGTCACATAATAACTTTGGTTGCCATGAAATAAATGTCTATTTATTATGTTACCTACATTGAACTTTTTTCTATATCGTTCAGATTTTCTACTCGTTTAGTGTAGCAAAAATGGGAATCAATGAAATACAAATTTTAGGTAATATCACAAAATAACTACTTGCTTTGCTTCTTTGCTGAAGGAAAAGAGTTGTGAAAGTTGTCATTTAATGGGAAATTAAGCGTTGTATGTTAAGCATTTTAATTCGTAGGCCAAAAATTCTTTATCAGATGTCCTCGCACCCCCTTAGGAATCTATGAGTTCAGTTTAGAGCGTCCAAGAAAAAGGAAGTATCCTCCTTTCGATGAAAAAAATTAATCATTATCTTTTTTTTTATTAATTAAATATCCTCTTATACGAATGTATGCAATAAATAAGATTATGAGTTGAATTTGTAATAAATCCTTACAATACAAGAATAGAATTTCCAATAAAAATCCTTGTTTTCTGTCACATAAAAATTTCAAGAAAGAAAAACCATATTAGTATTCGAAGTTCTTAAAAATAAAATTTTAATAATCCTCTTCTTTTTATTCTATTTTACTATTTAATATATCCATCTAAAAGCAGGTGTATATCATTAAATCCTTCTTTTGTTAATTGTTCTTAATATAATGGAATTAATTTTATTTTATTTTACTCATTTAAAAAAATATCAATCTGAGGATAAGTGTCTGAGGTATAAGAAAATTTTAAGAGTAAGGTATAAGAGCTTTAAGTGTGAGATATAAGAAGCTTTTATCCTGAAAACCTTTAATCCAATTCGTACTGACATTAACCTCTAAGCCACTGGTTCCTAAAGTAGGCAATACCACCCCCTAGAGGACATTGGTACTATCAGGGTGAAAGACATACTAAATAAAGGTCCATTTGGGAGTCATTTAATAAAATTACAGGAGGTGAAAACATAAAGAAAAGAAAATTTTAAAAGCTATTCAAGAATTCAAAGACGGCTACCAATAATTCTGCCTATAGTTTGTTCTGAATTATAGGCTATCATGCAAATTTTTTTAATAATCTTTCCTTCTTTATATTTAATGAAACTGGAATATAACCTTCGAATATTTGTTAAAGAAACCGACTGCAGACTGTGAATCACGGTAATTCAAAACTGTGGACAAAAGTAGAGTCCAGGATTATTCTTGTAATAGCAGCGCAGTACATTTATTCTTCTAATTAGAATAATTTTTAATGTAATTTGTAATTTTTATTTTCATATTATAATTCGTTACGATATTTGTGTGTAATGTCAATGTGTGTGAGATATGAATATTATGTTGGTTGATTTTGATAAATAATTTTACACATTCAAGCTTTAAAGAGGTTTATTTATAATGTCGTTATGTGTTTCAAGACATACGTAGATATATAGCTACCTAAAAAACACGTATTTTTTTTACTAATTTCCTGTTTGATTTAATAGGCAAAATTTCCAAGAGATAATGAATTTTTCCATTGATTTTTTTTCTAGAAAAGGGCCATTAGACATATAAGTTTAGAAACACTGTGCTAGGCCATTGTTGGTCATGTCATAATTGTGTGAGTTTGAACATACATTTGGACATTGGAGGCCATCATTCATTTTTATAACGTTTTAAATAATTATCTTGAATAATATATAAAAAAATAAAACATTTTTTGAAATTTTATATAACATTTTTTTTAGAAATTTAATCACATTTATTTGTTATATTTCTCAAGACATACGTAGATATATAGATACTTAAAAATCACATATTATTTTTACTAATTTCTTGTTTTGTTCCATTGAATAAGGTAACTTTACAAGAAATAACTAATGTTTCCATTGATTATTTTTTTCTGAAAAGAGGCCCTTGCACATATAAGTTTAGAAACATTGTTCTGAGCCATTGTTGGCTTACGTCTTAATTCTGTCAGATTGAGCATATATTTGGACGTTGGATGGCATTCATTTTTATAACATTTTTAAACCCTTATCTGTAATGATATATAAGAAATTAAATATATTTTTTTAATTTGCTATAAAAATAAATTTAATTTTTATATAACAGTTTTTAAAATATTTTTTAACATTATTAAAAATATTTTTTAACATTTTTTCAATATAAAATTTTTAAAAAATTTAATCACATTTCATTGTTATATTATTCAAGAATATGTAGATATATAGATACCTAAAAAACACACATTATTTTTACTAATTTTTTGTTTGTTCCATTGAATACGGTAACTTTACATAATTAATTTTTCCATTGACTATTTTTTTTTTTTTTTTTTTGAAAAGAGACCGTTAGACATATAAGTTCAGAAACATTGTTCTAAGCCTTTGTTGGCTTACTATGTCTTAATTATGTCAGATTGAACATACATTTAGACGTTGGATGGCATTCATTATTATAAGTTTTTTAAATCATTGTCTGCATTAATATATAAAAAATTAAATATATTTTTTTAATTTGCTCACAATCTTGTATTAAGAAAAAAAAAATTTCGTGTTTGTTTATTTATTTTTAAGAATTTAATGAAAGCAAAATATTAAATAATCTTCAAATTTCACCAAAACAGAATTTGACTCTTCTAAATCCTTAAAAGCCAAAAACCCTCCTGAAACACTCTACGGCTAAATAACTATATCCGAGATAAAAATGATAATCACCATCACAAAAATAAATACGTTTTATCTTTTACCTTTATCAGCTTTGATATCTGAGACGAAAAATTCACTCTCAAATATTAACCGCAAAAAAAATTAGAAATTTAAGGGGCACTGAATGGCTGCTGAAACATCCCGGCAATTATTCTTTTGATAGTGAAATAAAAGCGAGACAAAATTTAGATCGGACAAAAAGATTCCATTTATGTCATTCTACTTCGTAAATAATTAAGCGCAAGAATTCCCGCGTGTAGTGCTGCGTATAAAAGGAAAGAAAAACAGTTTAAAGAGCAAAAAAAAAAAAAAAAAAAAAAAAAAAAAAAAACGGTATTTGACAAGTGAGCAAAAAATATTGCGTTAGGTTTCTTAATTATATTAAAAATGTACTTGGCGAAAAATATGCTGCGGATGCAAGTTGGCAAAACATGAACAATTTATGATCTTAAATATCTCAGCGAATCTTTTTTTTTTTTTTTTTTTTTTTTTTTTTACTCTTGGTTTTCTTAATTATTGAATTCACTTGAGATTTAATTAGTGCTAAAGTTAACACAGCCAACATTGGGTACCGATTCATCAGTGTACTTACTGGAAAAGAATGTCTTTGAGGTATAACGAGATCACGTTGAATAGGAGAGAATAATTTTTTTTTATGTGGTGCCATAAAAACGCAGAATAATCGGTTCACAATGGAGTGCTAATTTAAAACGTGTTTTTTCTTTTGTCACTGACATTAAGGAGAAAATCCGGTTTTAACAATTCTTTTATTTTGATTGGTCTGATGAAATACACAGCACACGTTTTTTCCTTTAATTGATTCTAAATACGGTAAATTTATAAAAATACGCTAATTTTATTCAACATTTCATCATCGCATCTATAATGGTTTTTGGAAAGTATATTAGTATTGAATATTGTTTTATTTTAAGGGGACAGTAAACGTTTCGGCGAAAAGAAAGGGTAAAAACAGTGTGTTACAATAATTGTTTTGTAAACGTTTTAAAAAATATTTTTTATTCTATTTATTCCGTTTTTCAGAACATCAAAAATTTCAAATATGAGAATCATATTATATCATGACAAGTCTTTTATTTTGATTGTTCTGATGAAATATTCAGCATACATTTTTTCATTTAATTGAATAAGGTAAATTTCCATGGGATAATTAATTTTTCCATTGATTATTTTTTTCTGAAAAGAGGGCATTAGACATATAAATTTAGAAACATTGTTCTAAGCTATTGTTGACTTATGTCATAATTCTGTGAGATGGAACATACATTTGGACGTTATATGGCATTTATTTTTATAACGTTTTGAAGACATTATCTGGAACGATATATAAAACATAAAATATTTTTAATGTAGATTATTAATTTAATTAATTTAATCTAATCTATTAATTGATTAATTGATTATCTTGTATTAAGAAAAAAAAATCCTGGGTTTTTCTTTGCCTTTAAATATTCAACTAAAAGGAAAATAATCCTCAAATTGCACGAAAATAAAATTTGACTCGTCTAAAAATCCTTATAAAACCAAAAACGCTCCTGAAGCACTTTACAGCTAAATAACTATATCCGAGATAAAAATAATAATCATCATCATAAAAATAAATATTTTTTTCTCTGTTACTCATATCATGCTTTGATATATGAGACCAAAAATTCACTCTCAAATATTAACCACAAAAAAAAAAAAAAAAAAAATTGGAAATTTAAGGGGCACTGAATAGCTGCTGAAACAGCGGCAATTATTCTTTTGATAGTGAAATAAAAGCGAGACTAAATTTAGATCGGACAAAAAGATTCCATTTATGTCATTCTACTTCGTAAATAATTAAGCGCAAGAATTCCCGCGTGTAGTGCTGCGTATAAAAAGAAAGAAAAACAATTTAAAGAGCAGAAAAAAAAAAAAAAAAAAAAAAAAAACGGTATTTGACAAGTGAGCAAAAAATATTGCGTTCGGTTTCTTAATTATATTAAAAATGTACTCGGCGAAAAATATGCTGCGGATGCAAGTTGGCAAAACATGAGCAATTTATGATCTTAAATATCTCAGCGAACCTTTTCTTTTTTTTTTTTTTTCTTTTCATTTTTTACTCTTGGTTTTCTTAATTATTGAATTCACTTGAGATTTAATTAGTGCTAAAGTTAACACAGCTAACACTGGGTACCGATTCATCAGTGTACTTACTGGAAAAGAATGTCTTTGAGGTATAACGAGATCACGTTGAATAGGAGAGAATAATTTTTTTTTTATGTGGTGCCATAAAAACGCAGAATAATCGGTTCACAATGGAGTGCTAATTTAAAACGAGTTTTTTCTTTTGTCACTGACATTAAGGAGAAAATCTGGTTTTAACAATTCTTTTATTTTGATTGGTCTGATGAAATACACAGCACACATTTTTTCCTTTAATTGATTCTAAATACGGTAAATTTATAAAAATACGCTAATTTTATTCTACATTTCATCATCGCATCTATAATGGTTTTTGGAAAGTATATTAGTATTGAATATTGTTTTATTTTAAGGGGACAGTAAACGTTTCGGCGAAAAAAAAGGGTAAAAACAGTGTGTTACATTAATTGTTTTGTAAACGTTTTGAAAAAATATTTTTTTATTCTATTTATTCCGTTTTTCAGAACATCAAAAATTTCAAATATGAGAATCATATTATATCATGACAAGTCTTTTATTTTGATTGTTCTGATGAAATATTCAGCATACATTTTTTCATTTAATTGAATCAGGTAAATTTCCAAGGCATAATTAATTTTTCCAATGATTTTTTTTCTGAAAAAAAGGCATTAGACATATAAGTTTAGAAACAATGTTCTAAGATATTGTTGGCTTATGTCTTAATTCTGTGAGATGGGACATACATTTGAACGTTATATGGCATTTTTATAACGTTTTGAAGACATTATCTGGAACGATATATAAAACATAAAACATTTTAATGTAGATTATTAATTTAATTAATTTAATCTAATCTATTAATGTAATTTCTATCTTGTATTAAGAAAAAAAAATCCTGGGTTTTTCTTTGCCTTTAAAATTTAACTTAAATAAAAATAATCCTGAAATTTCACCAAAATAAAATTTGACTCTTCTAAAAATCCCCAAAACTCTCCTGAAGCACTTTACAGCTAAATAACTATATCCGAGATAAAAATAATAATCATCATCATAAAAATAAATATTTTTTTTTCTTTAACCTATATCATGCTTTGATATATGAGACGAAAAATTCACTCTCAAATATTAAGCACAAAAAAAATTGGAAATTTAAGGGCACTGAATAGCTGGTGAAACAGCCCGGCAATTATTCTTTTGATACTGTAATAAAAGCGAGACTAAATTTAGATCGGACAAAAAGATTCCATTTATGTCATTCTACTTCGTAAATAATTAAGCGCAAGAATTCCCGCGTGTAGTGCTGCGTATAAAAAGAAAGAAAAACAATTTAAAGAGCAGAAAAAAGAAAAAAAAGAAAAAAAAACGGTATTTGACAAGTGAGCAAAAAATATTGCGTTAGGTTTCTTAATTATATTAAAAATGTACTTGGCGAAAAATATGCTGCGGATGCAAGTTGGCGAAACATGAACAATTTATGATCTTAAATATCTCAGCGAATCTTTTCTTTTTTTTTTTTTCTTTTCATTTTTTTACTCTTGGTTTTCTTAATTATTGAATTCACTTGAGATTTAATTAGTGCTAAAGTTAACACAGCCAACATTGGGTACCGATTCATCAGTGTACTTACTGGAAAAGAATGTCTTTGAGGTATAACGAGATCACGTTGAATAGGAGAGAATAATTTTTTTTTTTTCATGTGGTGCCATAAAAACGCAGAATAATCGGTTCACAATGGAGTGCTAATTTAAAACGTGTTTTTTCTTTTGTCACTGACATTAAGGAGAAAATCCGGTTTTAACAATTCTTTTATTTTGATTGGTTCGATGAAATACCCACCATACATTTTTTCGTTTAATTGATTCTAAATACGGTAAATTTATAAGAATACGTTAATTTTATTCTACATTTCATCATCGCATCTTTAATGGTTTTTGGAATGTATATTAGTACTGAATATTGTTTTATTTTAAGAGGAGAGTAAACAACTCAGCTAAACGAAGACAGAATAAATAGTGTGTTACATTAATTGCTCTGAAAACGTTTTAAAATTATACTTTTAAAATTATTTTAGAATTATATTTGTTCCGTTTTTCAATACATCAAAAATTTAAAATATGAAAATGTTATACAAAGTATATTTTTACAAATCTTTACATACTATATAAAGTGGAAACTTCGTAAATGCTTAGTAAACAGTTTAATTAAAAGTGTTAAGCTAGAATTAAAGTGAAATTCTCCAGTATGCTGTTTTTTTATACGTTATATCGCAATGATGAGTATGTATACAAGATTTTCTTAACTTAATAATTAATATGCAAGATATGATCTGAAAATCTGGTTTTAACAATTCTTTTATTTTGATTGTTCTGATGAAATACCCAGCATACAGTTTTTCCTTTAATTGACTCTAAATACGGTGAATTTATAAAAATATACTAATTTTATTCTACATTTCATCATCGTACCTTTAATAGTTTTTGGAAAGTATATTAGTACTGAATATTGTTTTATTTTAAGAGGATAGTAAATATTTCGGCAAAACAAAAACAGCAGCAATAGTGTGCTACATTACTTGCTCTTAAAACTTTAAAAAAATATTTTATGATTATATATGTTCCGTTTTTCAGAACATCAAAAATTTAAAATATGAAAATGTTATACAAAGTATATTTTTACAAAGTTTTACGTACAATATAAAGCCGAAACGACGTAAATGATTGTAAACAATTTAATTAAAAACGCTAAGCTAGAATTAAAGTGAAATTCTCCAGTATGCTGTTTTTCATACGTTATATCGCAATGATGAGTATGTATACAAGATTTTCTTAACTTAATAATTAATATGCAAGATATGATCTGAAAATCTGGTTTTAACAATTCTTTTATTTTGATTGTTCTGATGAAATACCCAGCATACAGTTTTTCCTTTAATTGACTCTAAATACGGTGAGTTTATAAAAATATACTAATTTTATTCTACATTTCATCATCGTACCTTTAATAGTTTTTGGAAAGTATATTAGTACTGAATATTGTTTTATTTTAAGAGGATAGTAAATATTTCGGCAAAACAAAAACAGCAGCAATAGTGTGCTACATTACTTGCTCTTAAAACTTTAAAAAAATATTTTATGATTATATATGTTCCGTTTTTCAGAACATCAAAAATTTAAAATATGAAAATGTTATACAAAGTATATTTTTACAAAGTTTTACGTACAATATAAAGCCGAAACGACGTAAATGATTGTAAACAATTTAATTAAAAACGCTAAGCTAGAATTAAAGTGAAATTCTCCAGTATGCTGTTTTTTTATACGTTATATCGCAATGATGAGTATGTATACAAGATTTTCTTAACTTAATAATTAATATGCAAGATATGATCTGAAAATCTGGTTTTAACAATTCTTTTATTTTGATTGTTCTGATGAAATACCCAGCATACAGTTTTTCCTTTAATTGACTCTAAATACGGTGAATTTATAAAAATATACTAATTTTATTCTACATTTCATCATCGTATCTTTAATGGTGTTTGGAAAGTATATTAGTACTGAATATTGTTTTATTTTAAGAGGATAGTAAACATCACGACGAAACAAAAACAGCAGAAATAGTGTGTTACATCAATTCCTCTGAAAACTTTAAAAAAAATATATTTTTAAAATTATTTTAGGATTATATTTGTTCCATTTTTCAAAACATCAAAAATTAAAAAAAAAATGAATCATATAATACAAAGTATCTTTTTAGAAAATTTTACATAATATATAAAAATTTAAACTTCGTTAATGCTTAGTAAACAGTTTAATTAAAAATGTTAAATTAGAATTAAAGTGAATTTTTCTATTATGTAATTTTATATACATTATATCGCAATAACGAATATGCATGCAAGATTTCCTTAATCTAATAATGAATATGCAAGGTTTTTCACAACCTAAAATCCCATTAAATTTTTCATTAACAATTTAGGTTAAATATCTTAGTAAATAAAATAAGAAACATACAAAATTTTATGTTTATAAAATAAATATAAATGAAGTAAAGTTTACAGAGTACGTAAAATTTTCATTTTGAGATAACTGCATTTAAACTTAAAAGTATAACATAAAACATGCTTATATAAATGTAATATTTATTGTATTATTAAAAAGAGTTATTTTAATAATAATAATATAATTAATTATAATTAATATTCATTATTAAAACATATTTATTTAATTTTATATGTTTATTTAACATGTTTATTTATTTAGCTTATAAACATGTTTATTAAATTTATTAAGAAGTAAATTTAGACTTTTTTTTACCTTATTGCTTATTTGACATATACACACTATATTTCACACTATGAAAATCAGATGATACCATTTTTTGAAATTTAATTCTTAATTAATTTTTATTTAACTTTATATGTGAAAAGATTTTTGTATTGATACAAGAAATGAATTTAAATATAACAGAAATAGTAACACTTTCGATTTATTTTCTTTTTTAATTCAACTGCCATAATACCTAATTTTTTGCAGTATTTGTATTTAACAATTTAACTTTTGGTAAAATTTAACTGAGACTATAATTGAAATAATAATTTTATTTTGTCATCTAATGTTTACAAATATTCAGAACAGGAAGTTGGGCTCTTTATAAATACATATTTAACATAAATGGTTCAATATTTTTTTTATAATAATTACCTTCAAATTCATTGCAAATAAAAATTTGTCCATGAATTATTTTAAGCCAAAACAATAATAATTAAAAACTAAAACAAATTAAAGAAATAAAAATTACTAAAATCATATAAGAAAAATTGCAAATTCATCATTAACTATTAGAAATCCTTTTCAGTGATAAAACAATTCAAAATAAAATAGAATATTTTGACTAAAAAATATAAATTTATAGATTATACTATAAACAATTAGTATAAAATAGTGTTTATAGTTTGTAACAATTAGTATAAAATAGTGTTTATATCCAAAATAGTTTTTAAAATAATAAACAATTAATATAATCAGCTGTTCTTTAAATGGTCGTTATGTTTATACTTTATTTTTGCATTTAAAATAACATATAATTTTAAAAACCTGTATTTTTTTTTAAACAGAAAACTCGTTGTGTAACATAAAAACAAAATAAAATAATCGATTTTTTAAGGTATTTTTGTTTATTATATCTTTAAATAATATATCAATAAAATCTTATTTTTACGCCACCGTTTCTCTTTGTTATAAGATTTCTCTAAAAGTTTCAGGCAAGAGATATAAGGAAATAATATTATTTAATTTTCATTTATATGTCTTCACTCAAAGATATTCTCAAATATATGCTGCAAAAATTTCCTTAAACATATATTTTTAATCAATCCATTTTTCAATGACAATCTCTGAATTATCTAATTTTGCAATGTAGATAAAAGCATGGGGACTGATAGCCGTTTGGTGCCGCAGGTTTTGAGTTCCGGCTGTGGCATGGATGTTTGTAGTCGTTCGGAATCCACTTTATACAGTGATTGCAGAACATTGGGTGTAGGGCTGACAACTGTGCATCGTAAAATGAAAACATCTGTTTCGAAATATGCCAGTAGGCAAACGGCCATGGTCCACCATGGGGCTGTTACGCCAATGAAAAAGAAGAAGATAAAAGCATATCAGACTGAATTACATGCCACCCTAGTAATTCATAGTAATAAAATATATTAATATTTCAATACGTTGGCAGATATAGAAACATTGTAATAGACTATTTTAAGTAAGATAAAAAAATCAGAAAGAATATTTAATTTTACACCAGATGGAAAATTGTAAATAAATTAATGAATTACTTTTTTTTCATTTTATTACCATTGTACCTTTACTGCTCGATCAAGTTAATCAACGAACGCATAACTATCAACTACCGTTGTACATTTTTATGTTATTTAATCTTTTAATTATCAAAATTAACTTAATTATACCAAACATTAATATCTAGTTTATAGGGCATGTATAACATTTTATAAAAGATCGTTTTACAATTATGTATCTCGCTTATTTATACGTTGTTTCCTGTTTCCTCTTAGGTGAGAAATTTCTATACTATGTTGTTGAAATAAAAGCTACTATAATCGAGGATATGATTTCTGATTAAACTTTGCATGAATCAATACTTTACTATTAAAGCCTAAGGATATACTAGTAATATAAAACGGAAATATCGTTATTCAACCTAGTAATACATAATAACAACATCGTATAATATATTATACGATGTATCTTTGGGTTATGCATTCCTCAATTTAATCAATTCGAATTTCATATTGTACTACAACTAATGTAAGTATTTTGTAAATTCAATTCAGTATGGATTAAATGATTATTCACAATATTTCATTCAATTAGCTTTTATTTTCAGCCAATTTTATATCGATTGAATAAAAATGTTAAGAATATTTCATAAAGCTTATTAAGAATATCTGGAGTGTAATGTATTATGTGCTTTTAAAAGTTGAAAGCATATCAAATAACTTTTAAATTATATCTGAAAAATGTCTTTTGATTTTGTATAGGTTATATAAATATTATAGCGGATTTATTTTTATTAAGAAATAAAGCATAATTTAACATGTATAAGTACACGTTATACTGAATTAAATCTTGAATAGTCAACTCGTGTTTCTCAAATTATTCCATGAGGTTTACAAAATGAAAGTAAAGAAACAATAATAACATCAACAAGTATGTAAAAAGGAATATTCACAAAAGTAAACGTGAGATAGAAATATTGTTTCGCATAAATACAGCCAGGTAAGCAGATAGCCTCTTTGATTTTGACTAAATTTAAATGTTAAAAATAAATTGGTAGTAAACCTGATACAGCACGAATGGCTTTTTTTCTAATAATATTCATTCAACATAAATACATTTTTAGCTATCAAATTTCCTTTTAGTATACAATATTTTAAAGATAAATCAGAAAATGTTTGCCAATATTTTGTGATATTAAATTTCCATCTTGTTTTTACATTTATTGTTTTTATATTATTTAATTATCATTTCTGTAGATATATCTGCATTTATTTGAGCACATGAAACGATTGTCATCAAACATCTATAACAATGTTATGGAAACATATCAATCACATTATCTTAAATATCATGTCTAAAATACACCTTCTTCCGCTATAATTATTGTCACCAGTTGCAAATTGTCCTGTGTTGTAACTACTACAGAAGCTAGCACGCACGTTAGACGTGATATACAGAAGTAATGTTGCTTATGAATCTTGTATACCAGAGAAATTTTAAAAAGGAAGTTGATGTTAGAACTCCATGATAATACAGATTTCAGCACTGTGGTGTGTTTGTCAAAATGCCTGTTGTTACATACTGCTTACAAATTATATTTTCACGGACCTGGGTTGGCTGAACGACATAATTTAAAGCTGTGTGACTCTTTCGTGTTGACTATGCCTGTCACGTATTCCGGATTTCTCATTTTCGAGGCCAGGTATCCAGTGAGTTTAAAGCATGGCGTGCCTTTCAAGACCTTGCGAATATCAAACAATTTTATGGGATCCACTATGGCATGCAACTACGGTTTAAAACTATTGAGCACGAGCTACTGCAAACAGAAAGTCAAGTTCGATATTTATGGCACTATTTTGCAGTTTTAACTTTTAAGCAGATTTTGTATACCTCCCTGAAAACTGGGGGAAAACTTTTATTTGTATTAATTAATTATTTTTTGTTATTAATTTTATAGAATTTTTTTATTGCTTTGTATTTATGTCTCTGCAAAAAAATAATGCAAGTAAATAGTGATTTTTTTTTTCTTTCAAATAATTGAAAATGTAGAACTACTTTGCAGAATGTTTAATCGAAAAAAATTTAGATATCAATATTTTGCTGTTCCTCTTTATCTACTCTTAAACAACTTCGTATTTTCTTAACGGAGCATTTTGAATTATATCTTCTAATTGTTTCGTGTATTTAGAAAGATTTCTCAAGCAAAGACCCCAAAATTTCAATAACATTAATATGTAAAAACTGAGTAAGAATGTGACGTTGCTGCTGTATGCTTCTGGACATTGCCCACTGAAAAATGAATTTTTCAATTTAAATAAATTTAAGGGCACCTTAATTCACTTTTTTTGTGAAAATTTAAATTAATATTTGATTAATGTTGTTTTTGAATGCCAGATACTATGATCTTTGGTTAGGTACATATGTAGTTTATTCAGCATAACCTAAACCTAGTAGAAGAGTTATATTGAGTGTTATTTTGTTTTGCTTTAACAAGGAACATTGAGTTTACATTTTTGAGCAATTCTTTAAGGGAGGGGGAAGGAGGGAGCACACTCTTCTTTCCTAGTCCGATGAAAAGGCTTTACGGATTAATCACTCCTATTCATGCCATAAACTGAGATTTCAATTCCTGGTTTGTTTGACTTACTTCAATCCTCGCTTCTTTAATTTGGAAATTCAATGAGACATCCGCCATGTAACTCTGGACCATAGCCTGATCCAGAGTTGTGAGGCGAGTAGTTGCTAGTTATATAATATCTATATGAAAAACACAAGCTTCGAAAGGTTTGCATCTGTTATTTTATGGTCCTATATATTTGAATAGTGGATTTAAACATTTCGGATTAAGCACTGCAATCAATTTTCTCTTTTTAAACGGGCAAAGATCTATACTCAAAGAATTTAATTTTGCTTTCTTATTAAATATAACTTTATTAAGAATAATAATTTAATAAGAGGAATGTAAAAGACTTATTAGATGTTAAGATGTTATTTTACAGATTGACAATTTTTTAAGTCATTATCCTCTCTGTTCAAAATAACATTAACATTTCTGTGATATAATTGCTTCATTAATTGAAGATATCTTTGTTATCAGATTAATTGAATTCAATTCCTTTTGCAACTGCTTTTGGATTCTTTTCTATCACTTAAGAATTTTATTTTAAATAAGACATTATCTTCTTAATTTCCAAAACTACTGTTCGCGCACTTGTGCGAACTTGACAATTAAAGTTAAGAAATTGAAAAAAATTATGCAACCAAATTCCTTATTATATTTGTCTATTTTCTGAATGTCATATTTTTTAATCAAATAAAATTATGACAATACCAAAACTGTAAAAAGAACATTAGATCGCAATTTAAATTATACACCTAGAAGAATATTTCTTCAAGGGGTCGTTAACTACTCACGTTAAATATGCTAGCTTAGCGTGGTTAGTTAAATAAACGTATGTAAGATAAGATTTTTGATATAGTATTAGTGCCATTAACGATATACAAAAACTCTCACTCGTAAATTTAATTCAACTATTCAATTTCAAATTTAATTCCTCGACTTTCAGCATTTCTTTCACAGAGGGGGAGACTCGATAGCGATTAAGATAACGTGGGTAAAGCGCTTTGCCGTTAACATCAACCATTAGCCTAATTAGTGCGATTTTCAGTATTTTCTCCATTACGGCATGCAAATGTGGGACAGTTATCCTTAAAAGTCCTTCTAATAATTGTCCATTGATGATTGTGATTTGTATCCGTGTGTGAAAACCAAAGATACTAATATTATAGTGGTATTTATCTATCTATCTATCTATATAATTATACCGATCAAATATAAAAATGCAGAATTTTTATTTTTTCCATTTACACTCATTACAGTAAAGATTATGGAATTTTTTTCTACTGCACGTATAGCGCAGCCTTAAAAAAAATTGTAAATCACAAATTTAAATCCTGAGTCTTTTAACTTTGTCCATCATTAGACATTGAAGAGATTTCATACATGAAAAATATTTGATAAAAAAGGATATTTAATCGTCAAGTATTTACGTTGGATTGAAAAACATTTCTAGAATTTATTTTTATATTTCTTAAGTATTTCATCAAGCATGAAAAGGAGTAACTGTTGATTATAAATTGTACTTCAGAAAAAAAGAATTTGTTAAGTATTGTAGGAATAAATTTATTTAATACAACATTAGAAGGATAATGAGTTATTCTCATCTTAAACTCTTTGTTTCGTTAATTTTTTATATCCAAAACCATAATTTATTTGTATATTTATATAAAATTTTGTCCAAATTTATTAATCCTTGTGAAAGTTTGATAAATAATCTTGCTAAAGCATGGAGTTAATAATAGTTAATGAAAAGAATCATCCATTATTTTTTGTAATTTTGCGTGACTTTTTAAAGTTATATTTTGAAGAGTTTCTGAGCCGGTTTAATACTTCATTTTTTTTTCTCTGCTAATCGAATCAGGAATGTTTTAGAAATTCAACTTGCATTATATCTTCTTTTGAATTTGAAAAGCGGTATTTGAGGAAGCTAATTTATTTATCTATTTATTTCCTTCATTGACTTCGGAAGCATTTGCAGCAAAGTAGGATCGTTTATATGAGGCATAATGAAACCTGAAATTAATAATAAGCTTTCAAAGCCTTTTATTCCTTCCAGGTCTGTTGTTATCTTATTTTTTTAATTATTTAATATGCGTTTCTCATAAGGATTTAAAAGGTCATCCATTTTAACTAATAGATTTTCGTTCTTCAACATAATGTCAAATAATTATTTTTTATTTTAAGATTTTTTTTTATTTGACATTACCCCATAGACACGCGGATGGATTAATAAACTATGGTACCATATCCTTTAAATGCATAAATGTTTCACACCTCATAAAGGATGCTTTTTTTTTTCGAATATTTTTTAACGATGAACTCCTTAAAAGTTAAGTCCAGATATGCGTGTGGCTCTATTCAGTGTTGTTCATGGATACGAACTAAATTACTTCTCAAAATAACAATGCGATGTTTAGCTGTCATATTTATTAAAATTTACTAGACAGCACTGCACATCTGCAACACAAAACACAATTATATATTAAATATTTACAAAATCATCTTAAAATCCACTTCGTTGAGGGTCTTTGTACCTTCCGTACTGCCTGGAACTCCTCACTCGACTCTCCACACTCCCTTTTTTTTTCTCCCTCTCCCGTTAGAGTTTCAAAGTCTAACAGGCGAAAAAAAAAAAAAAAACATGCAAAGACCAAAGTCTAATATAAGGGCCCACCCGTCCTTGACAGGAGGACCTATCATCTTTGAGTTCAAGGTTATAGCTTTTTGTGGGAATACATGGTGGATCCTTACTAATTTGCTCGCATTTGAGTCATATGTGAAAGTTAAAATATTTCCACGCAAAATATGACAAATAGCGAATTCATTGCTTAATCGTATGTGGACTATTTTTTTTTTAATTATTGTAGTTACACTAATTTTTTAAACTTGTCTTTTCTTTTAAATTTTTCAATATTTCGAATTTTTCGACATCACAAGGAACACGCAATTATTCTAATCTCATTATATTTAGCAGATAATTTTTCTTCTTAAGATTCCTTTTTAGAAATACTTATTTCAAAGTCAGTTTTTAGATGTGCTATATTATTGATAGTGCCACTAATAAATATGTAGTAGCTTTAAAGAACAATATTCTAGTAAGTAAGGTTTTCTTTTAATTTCATGCATAATGATCTAAAGTAACTGGCCTTCTAGATGCATATTATAGATCAGTGTTCTCCAAAGTGTGGTATGCGTAGCCGTAGGATACGCAAAGTAACACTTGACTTTACGTTAAAGACGTAGACCCACGATCACTTGGAGTGTGTGATCGTGTAAAACGTGAGTGCAAGGTTGCTTCATGGGTCACTGTGTATGGTTTCAACAGCATTCAATTTGGGGAGCTCAACATTATAAATGCATACGCTTTAAAGCGCATGTGCACGAGACATGGGAAGCAAAGCTCTTTGCCGTTTGTGGGAAGATATCTCCGAACATTTAAGATGGCCTTGAGAACAAATATGCTCTCAAGGAGTTTATAAATAAAACTCTGCTTTGGGCATTGAAAATTGAAAAACTCAAATTTCACCAAATATAACACTCCTATTTTACTTCCAAGGTGGTCAGCAAAATACTGAGATATGATTGAAGGCTCGTGTGGGTAGTAATTTTGTTCGCTAAGGTCCAGTTTTAGATGGTGCATTTATGATGTTGAGCCTCCAGACACTAGTGTCTGGTTTCACATCTCGACAGCGCAGTAGGGGGAATTCTCCCATTGCTGGCCAGCACTGCGATTTTACTCCATATTCCTACATTGTGACCAAATTAGCGATCGCGAAGTGTCGCTAATTAGTTCAACCTGATCCTTAGCTCAAGAGCATATTTTTTTGAACAACCTTGTTTTTCATGGCAACCTGTCTAGCAAGTAATTTTTTATGGCATATGGTCATTTCTTACTTCGTTTATGTTTTGTGCCGTTCATTATTTTTGTATGACTTGTGACTTATTTCGTCACAATTTCTCATCGTTAAAGAAAGTTAAATCTATGCATTATTATGGTTTTAATCGTATTTAATTGTTTTTCAATTATCATTATTTGTTAAAACACATTTCCTAAGAATCTCATTTGTAATAATGGCTATTTATAATCATTTTACATCTGCTGCTGAAAACATTTTTTTTCCAATTCTTGTTGAAAAATCTTAATCTGTTACGTGTTACGAAGACTTTTCATGTATTATTTCATTCTTTTTGCCTTCATAAAGCAAACAATGAGGTTTCCGTTATGTCTGTTCCTACGGTTTACTTAGGGGGTTTAGGGTTCATCCCTTATTTTCTAAATATTATAATTTTAAAATAAACCAAAATTTTAAATTAAATGATTCTTTATTTTTTTTCCTTTACAAAGAGGGGGACAGACTACTTAAAATTTGTGTTTACAATAAAGGTAATGAACAATGAATCTTCCCAACATGTGTATTGTTATGAGATGCTGTCTAATGCTTGTATGAAGCCATCAATGTTAATAAAGCATTTAAAAACTAAACATCCCGAAAAATAAAAACCACTACCATTTTTAAAATAATGTTTATTCAAATATAAACATTAAATTAAAAAAAACATTTGTTTCACTTAATAATAATTATTCAGAAGCTACTCATGAGGTTTCTTTCCTAATAGCAAAAGATAAAATATACCATTGACGGAACGCTTGATTTTCCCATTGAAATAAAAATAAGGCAAATAATTCACTGGGAAGAATAAACTGAGAAACTAAAATGCATTCCCTTGTCAGCAAATATCGTTGCTATACTTGTTGAGATTATTGTTGATAATTTAAAGAAACAATTATTATAACAAATTATTCAATGTGGAAAATAGCTTAGAGCTTTTATCTATTTGTAAAGCTAAAGTTTAGGTGCCATTAACTTTGCTTAGTCAATGATATTTATGAGATATTGTTATAATAGAAGCGTAAAGAACTAATTTTTTGTGAGCCACATAAAAAAGATGTACAGGGTAAGATATATTTTCAACAATAAATAGTTTCTTTGTTAGAAATAACATTTTACCGGAAAAATGTATAAGTGTTATCAGTGACGTTGCAATTGCTTTAGCTGGAAGAAAAAAAAGATTGAAGGCAAAGGTGATTGAAATAGCACCTACATGAAATTCGTGCAATGTATTATTCATCGGCAAGTTATTGCAGCCAGGAATACATCGTGTTTTGTCGGATGTTATCAGCGCAGTTAATTTTGTAAAAACAGGGCATTTGAATAGCGGAGTATTTTTAAAAACATGCAACGAAATGGAAAAGAGCTACGAAAATACCATGTACCACAAAGAAATTCGTTGGTTATCTCGTGGATAAGTGTTAAAAAGAAAAGTTAAACTGGAAGATTAATTACGTATTTTTCTTTTAGACAAAGATGAAAGTTCAGGTTTGCTGCATCAAGTGATGTTAAGGGATTGTTGATAGTATGTTATTTATCTGATATTTTTGAAAAAGTAAACATGTTCATTTTGCCTCATCAAGTAAAAAGTGACCTTTTAACAATAGCTGAAAAAGTGACTGCCTTCCAAAAGAAAATCGTGATCTGGAAGGTGAATTTCGAAAAGTGATTTTTATAAATGCCTACATTATTGTGTTATTTTGCTTTTGAAAATGAAGTAAATATGGAACAAATTAAAAGTCTTATATTCACTCGCTAAAGAATTTGGAGACAGAATTTTGCAACCAATTTGTAAATATTTCTGGTATTAAAATGGGAGTTTCAATGTGTCATGAACCGATTTATAGCAATTATTTCATAATTTTTTCGTACAAAGTTTTTCATTAAGTCAAAATCAAATTTGGTTTTTGGTTTTGCTCTCCATAATTAATATGGATTTAAATTCTCTTACTACATTAAATTTGGTAATTCAACGTAATTTTGACTAATTCAACGTAATATTTAATATAATTTTCCTACATTGAGTTATGTTTGAAAGAATGGTTTTATAAATCAATGATATATATATGCTGTATAATATGCTTTATAATATACTGTAGCTATTAAAAAAGTAGATATCGATTATAAGAATTGCTAATTTATATTTAAATACATTAGATTTCATTGGGGTTTTTATTAAAAAGTATTATTATATAAATATCACACTTTTATTTGAATCAATTCACTGTATATAGACCAGATTTTTATTTTTTAAATAATGGAAATTTCAGCAAAAAAATTCAATATGATTCATATTTACCATTTAATATTTTTGCTAATTATTTTGAAAAGAAATACAAATAACTGAAAAATATATATTCCATTTCATTGATATAATAGAAATGGCGAATTGATTCTTGAGACACTTTCTTCCTGAACGTTGAAAACAAAAATATTTAATGAGGTACATTTTTAATGTATCAGCGTGTAAATTTTATAAATATGTTGTTTTGGAATATAAAAATATTTTATTATATAATTATGAGAACGTTATGCCTATAAATATATAAAAATATTGGTAATAGCTACATTTTAAAATTCAAATTACATATTACTATTTGCTTGTTTTATATTTCATTGTTTTTATCATCCTTGATTGGGACTCTAACTTATTACATTATGGTTTGTATTTTTATGCGACTGTCCTGTGTGTGTGGTGATAATTTTTTTTGTTTAAATTTTGAATATAGGCAAATCACATGTGGTCGACATTTCATGCATGAAATCCTCGAATTTATTGATAACTATTCTTAAGTGTAGAAACATCGTGTCCGACGAGAAAGTATCTTTTTGAGGTCTTTTAAGGGAAACTTCCCACTAGCTCATATTACTGATATACGAGAGACGCATATACACACATATAGATCAAAGACTAAGGAACTTATTACCAAAGTGCATGTCAACTACATTTTTAATGGCTTTAATTAATTAAAGAGTGAAATCCAATCTGTTATCCCTTCCTCCAAAATAAATGCAATTTAGCTCCAGTCAATATTTCAATATCCAATATTCCAATCCCTTTTTAAGTTTCCGTGTTGACTTGTTACCCTATATTTTTGAGTCAGTTTTATATGTTAACATCAAAATATTTGTTTAGTTCACAATGACACACATTTAGGCTAATATATTCTATATTATTCCATTTTAAATATTTTCCATAGTCTATAATTTTCTATTTGAAAATACAGAACACCGATGCTTGCGTGTCTGTTGCACCTCATTATCCTTACCTAAACAATATAAATTATTCATCTGTAAAATATTATTCAATGCACAAGGATAAAATAAATATTTTTTCACCATAAGTTGCTTTACAAGAGATTTTTTATTGCCAATCACTTGGCAGAAAGTAGAATTAATTGAGAATGCTCCAACTCCAAACAGAAATTCTCATCTCATTTCCAAGTGTCTCACACTACTTTCAAGGCTAAATGAACAGGTGAAAAAAATCCCATGTATCACATTGTTTTTGACATTATTAGATCAATACATCCCCAAAGTAGACGATCTCCAAGAGCATTCGCCTCAATATTGTAGGAAATAAAATCGATTGCAAGAAGCTTTCCCAACGGGGGAGGGAAAGGCCTCTTTACTTAGAGAAAATATCCATAAAAAAAAAATAAGACTACTATTAAGCAGTGTAATTACCTTAAGTCGCCTTGACGAATTCCCATTAATAAAAATAGGTTTTTGAACTATAAGTGTTCATTTTCCTTTATCCTTAATGACATTCAAGCCTAGAAAGATTTATAGAATCAATGATAAAGACATACCATTACCATGTCTAGAAGAAAAAGGTAGGCAAAAATGCAGAAATAGTTGTTTAATATCAGTTGTATCGTGCAAATCGATAAATATAGTATTTTTAATGTTTCACTTACATGCAAGACTAATGTTTGTTTGACTTCGAAAAAATGTAGCAACTTAACGCGTCGAACAAGCCTCACTTAAGAAGCAATCTCTACATAAGTGATATTTTTATTCATAAAGAAATACAAGATGAACACAAATTGGTTTAAGCAATTACATAACTGGAAATGTAAAAATGTTAATGTTAATTGTTAATTGAAGATATCTGCTTAATGACATATTAATAATATTGTATCTTGAGTTGGAGGATAGATGGAGCTAGGTGTTTCAAGTCCACGTCTGAGTGAGATGCAGTTCACAGTTGTCCATCATTCTTTCTGCGTTTACTTCGATCATCAGATCTTTCGTTCACTAACAGAATTCAGCGCATGGGGTTTTGTTAAAGATCAGGTTTTACATACTTCCACTTTCAAAATCCATTTCTGAAATGAAATCACAAATTAGCATTACAATTGGTTTGATACACCTGAATATGTTAGCAAATATATAGTTCAATTAACAATAGGAAATTTAAAGAGTAATGAAGACAAGCCACATTGAACATTTGTGAAAAAGTTAACTTTGTACGTTTCACTAATTTATAACTCTCATGTTTGACTGCATAACCCTAATTTTAATAACATAATTAGCCCTAATTTTTGCCCTGTTAATATATGCCTACATATATTATACATCAGAATAATATATTTATATGTTAAATAAAAAGAAAACATGGGTTGGTGATTAAATTTTTGCTGAAATTAGATCACAGCTGCTTCAGAGAAAGATATCACATCTTCGATTCCTTTCTTCATCAGGATTGTGTGACTTAAAACTGTAAGGGAAATGAGCCTTTCAAATTTATAGTCTTGATTTAGTGATCAATATATCAAGTGACGTAAGTCACAGTACCAACAATACCGTGTACCGGATGTCCTAGGACAGGACGGTTGTATAACTGACTTACCAACAATACCGTGTGTTTTGTCTACATACTTTTATACTATTGAGCTGACTGTGCTGATCTTTTTTTGGGTTTCCCATGAAATTTGCTTAAAAGTTTATATTTAAGAGCAACAATTCGTTTATATTTAAGAGCAACAACAACAGTCCTAAAACTAGCCTTATGAAAATGCTTTTCTAGAACTCTAAATTACTGTTAGTATATCACGCGAAAAAAAATGATAAAATTTCTATATATTGTAACGATTTCTTCGATTGCTGAAGTATTACACATTTAACTTTAAAGTTCTTCGTTAAGAATTATTCAAGTTACCCCACACTATTATTTTCTTCAAGTTAGCCACAATTTAAATTTCATGGATAAGTTAATCTATAGAAGAGCACAATTTCAATTGATATAGCATTTTCGATGTAAGAGAAAAATATATCATCAAGCAAAACCTTACATAGGAAGTAATCAATTTACTTATGTTTCAGTATGAAAACTTGAATATATTTATTTTTACCAATTTGTTTTATTTTAAGGTTCCTCGAATGCACTTAGTTGATTATGGTTCGATACGTTCTCAGTCCTGTTCCTGGTTTCAAGCGTTTTGGGACTTCGTTTCCATGTCCAGCAACACCATCTGAGGCAAGGAGAGTTGAGACTGCGTTGCGAGTCTACTCTTGCGAGAGAGATTCTACGTAGAAGGGAAGAAGTGATATTTGAAGGGCGGCATGAAACAGCAGAGCTTCAAGTTGCACATATTGCCAATTCGGGTATTTTATAATTCTTTCATTAAATGTAATAAACATAAATTGACTATTGTTTTTAAGCTTCTATATTATAAACTTTATAAATAATCTAATTTAATAACTACTGGTTATTAAATTAAAGTGTTCAGTAAGCATCATTGATTTGAAAAAAATTATTTCAGGGAATATTTTTGGATTTCATCAGTTTTGTCTTTTTATACGAAAACTTAAATCGTTTGTTTAGAAAATTCAGAAATATGGACCAAATTTTAAGATGTGATAGAACATATGGAAATAATATTTATTACAGAATGTACGGTCATGGATGCCACGTGCTTGCTAGCAATTCAACAAACATAAAATTTATTTACTACCTTCACTGTGATTTGCAGCTTTGACTTTTGAGGTGACAAAGCAATATAATGAACAAAACATTGATAGACACTCCATGTTTCGTCTTGCCAGACTTGATCCATGATCCACTATCCTGTAGCTATATAACTTCAGCACGAAAGGAGCATGCTCAGTTTCGACAAGATGCAGGCAACTATCTATGTGTCTTCTTTCTGGTCAATGGATTGATTTTGGTTATTTTATAGTTTGGTCTTAATGATCGCCTCATCTGTAGTGTATATATTACAGTTTCTGAAGACATTTGAAGAAATTCATTTATGAGACGCTCATTGAATTTCATGAGAAAATTGTCAGCAGAATTTCTATCCCTGCGACATTAATCTCAATTTTAATATACATTATTTGTTATGAATGTTAGATAGATTTTTCGTTGTCATTGTGAGACATGCATTTTATACATAAATCTCTTTGAGGCAATTATTTTATTTATTTGTGATAAAAGTTGCTGATTGAGCTGAAGTAAAGCTGTTACTTCCCAGATTTCTCCTTGATGACTTCTTTAGGATCTCAAGGTTTCATGTTCGACAATGACAAAATTGTCTGTTTTCGTGTGTTCTATACCTCTTGAAATTTATTACATCTTTTTTTTAAGATAATACGTCATAGCAGACAGTGAAAGTTTTTTCCTTTTTATGAAGCGTCACTAATGTGAAATCTTTTTGTCTTAATTATTGGTTTAAATTAGTTTGCCACTGAATATCTGAAATATAAAATTAAAAATTATAATTAATAATAAACATTTTCCATTGTACTTATTAAAATTTTTTCTGAAAAAGTAATGCGCTTAATCATGTAGTAAAGCTCTTGAAATAAAAAGTCATAAATGATTTAAATCTTGTTTACTTGCTCTAGAAATTTTATATTATATGCGTGGACACTTATGTAATGTTCAATCTATGGCTGCGGCTTCTATGAAAATACAAATGTACATACACTGAAGTGACAAAAGTCATGGGATAGCAATATGCAAATTTTCAGATGGCAGTAGCATCGCGTAGAACAGGTATAAATGCGCAGTGCTTTCGCAGAGCTTTCATTTCTGTTCAAGTTATTCATGAGAAGAGGTTTTGACGTGATGATGACCGCACGACGGGAATTAACAGACTTTGAACGCGGAATGTTACTTGGAGCTAGACGCATGGGTCATGCCATTTCGGAAATCGTTAGGGAATTCAACATTCCCAGATCCACTGTGTCAAGAGTGTGCCGAGAGTATGAAATTTCAGGCATAACATCCCACCATGGACAGCGCAGTGGTCAACCGCCTGCACTTAACGACCGAGACCGGCGACGTCTGCAAAGAGTCGTACATTCTAACAGACAAGCAACACTGCGTCAAATAACCGCAGAAATCAATGTGGGACGTACAAGGGACTTGTCTGTTAGAATTGTGCGGAGAAATTTGGCTTTCTTGGGCTATTCCAGCAGAAGACCGACTCGAGTGCCTTTACTGACAGAACGACATTGCTTGCAGCGACTCTCGTGGGCACGTGAGCATATCGATTGGTCCCTAGATGAATGGAAAACCGTGGCCTGGTCCAATGAGTCACGATTTCAGTTGGTAAGAGCTGTTGGTAGGGTTCGAGTGTGGCGCAGACCCCACGAAGCCATGGACCCAAACTGTCAGCAAGGCACTGTTCAAGCTGGTGGTGGCTCCTTAATGGTGTGGGCTGTTTTTCATGGCATGGACTTGGTCCTCTGGTGCGACTGGACCGAACATTGACTGGAAATGCTTATGTTCAGCTACTTCGAGATCACTTGCAGCCATTCATGGACTTCATGTACCCAAACAACGATGAGATTTTTATGGATGACAATGCGCCATGTCACCGGGCCACAACTGTTCGCGATTGGTTTGAAGGACATTCTGGACAATTCCAACGAATGATCTGGCCACCTAGATCGCCCGACATGAATCCCATCGAGCATTTATGGGACATCATCGAGAGGTCTGTTCGTGCCCAAAATCCTGCACCATCAACGCTTTCACAATTATGGACGTCTATCGAGACAGCATGGCTCAATATTCCTGCAGAAGACTTCTAACGACTTGTTGAGTCCATGCCACATCGAGTTGCTGCACTTCGCCGGGCGAAAGGAGGGCCGACACGATATTAAGAGGTATCCCATGACTTTTGTCACTTCAGTGTATAACGTAACAGTAACCGCGAGGAAAACGATGTTAAGAGAGAAAGAGGCCAACGAGGAGACTGAAAGCTAATTCAGAGAGTAAGTCAGTGGAGAGATAGACTTTCACGAGAAATTAGTGCAGAATTACATTTAAATAATGAAATTGTACTTTAAATAAAAAGTTGCGATTTTTAAGTTGTTTATTTGTTTTTTTAAGATTTAAGTTCTATTTTTGTGTTATTTTCCCATTACAAATAAAGAACACTATGGTTTCACAATTTTCTTATGAAGTTTAAAAAATATATTTATAATATATTAACATACTATAATATTTTGGTTAACTTGAAAAGTGTCAGCAAAATGTATTTGAGACTATTAATTTCATAATGTTAATATTTATTATATTTTTCAGTGTCTGCAAACAGTATGGCTTGCGCTTCTAGCTTCTACATCTTGCTTGCTCTACTTCTGATACTTTATCCAGTCTATGGAGTGCCCCTTGTCGTCAACGACACATAACATGCGTTTCCACTAACCCAAAGCCCAGGACCTATTTTCTACGAGTAGAAAGACTGTCAAGGCAAACATAAACAAAAACCACTGTTTGAATACATTTGTGCGTTACTCAAATGCGTCTGCTTCACCGATGATATTCTTTGAAAAAGAACGCTTCAGGATGTATTTTTTGTTGTTAATCAAGATGAACCTTTGCATGAATGATATCTCTGTGTAATTCATTCCTGAAGAAGCAGATCATCGTGATTCAGTTACTTAAAAGTGTTATAAAACTGTATTATTTTAAATAACACGATGAATTCGAGAATGGATGAGAATAAACAAGTTGGGAAAATGCCGAAAATATCGTTACGAAATATCGTTAGCTGTAGTACCACATACATTTTGGAGATGATTTAATGTTGGAGAATGGAATTATTGTGTGATGCATTATGAAAAAGGTTATTGGATTCATAATTCTTTAAGTATCACTGATTTACCGCAAACAATTATCCCTGCTTTATACTAGATCTTCTTACCTAATTATGTCCAAGAAAAAATATGTTTTAAAAGAAATGAAGAAGTGAAGGAAAAGAAAAGAAATTATAGGACATAAAAGGAGTCTTGAATATGTTCAATAATTCAGTTATAAATATGCCCATTTTACGTTGAATATTTCACAAAGGAGTTAATAGGATTGTTATGAGATGTGAAAATATAATGTTTAGCTTGAATTATTTCCCAATGATATGTGCATTTTACATATTTAATGAAATGCGACCAATTTAGCTCAGCGATATGCTTAAATGATCGTAGATTAACAATATACGAATGCTAAAAATGATAGCAATTTTTCTGTAAAAAAATTTTTCCCGTAAACTATGAGTGGCTGTGTAATACAATATCTATGGTTAATTATTTTATCATTATCATTATGTACTTTATTTTCTATTTAAAATTATCGTTTTCATTCTGTATTGGAAATAGATTGTTTCAGTAAATAAAGTATTCTAATCATTCCATGGTATTGAATTTATTCTTAAGCGTACAATATTTATTGTTTTGATAATTAAAACTCTACTTAATTGAAGACGAATTATCCCATCAATAATAAATAATAAAACTCTACACAAAATTATTTATGCATTATTTTTAAATATTTTAAAAGCAAGCATTTCTGTGCCGTAATTCTTAAATTTTTGTACAGGAGTTAAAAATTAAAATTATTAAGGAATTAGAATTAAAAGAATTTAGTTGTGTTTAATTCTGCAAATAAATTTAGAATTCTTATACCTAACTATGAAAAAAAAAATTTTAATGATGGTTTTAGTTAGAAATTGACGAATTTAATTCATTTTTATAAGAAAGCAATTAGTGTTAAAAAACCTTCTATAAACGCTATCGGTTTACAAATCATTTTAACGAAAACTAAATCTTAAAAACCTCAAATTTTCAACGCGAGGGCAAATTGACTTAAGCTGTTTAATTATTTGGCTTATATTCTGTACAAATGTATCAATTTCAGAAAAAAAAATATTTCAGTTATTATTTTTATTAAAATATATTTTTCTTATTAAATAATAATTTTTTCCTCGAAATATTAAATAGTTATTCAAGTTTATTGTACATAATCATTAGTAAGCAACTGCATAATATTCAACGATAATAGCCATTTTCAATAATAGGAATTTGTATAGTAAGATTAATTACAGTGGCACTTAATAAAACCCTTTAATAGATTTTCTGTCACTTATCAGCCTTTATTTACGAAGCCGGTGATTAAAATTGCATATACTATGAAACAAATGCAAAAGTTAAATAATAAGTACAGCATGCTGGTATATGCAAATGATAAGCGTTATAACGCTTGCTCGCAAAGCTGCTAGTTGTAACGTTACCTTAGACGGCAGACTGTAACTGTTAAGTTGATGAATATGGCTCAATTATGTCGTCACCACAAATTTCAAACACACCATTACCTTCTGAAGATGGAGTGGTTTTACGACTCACAACTCCAACTTCTCACTTACCGATATGTGATTATTCTGACAATTAACGTATCCATCCAACCAAAAGTGTCCCTCGTCAGTATACAAGCTTCTTCACATCGAAGTGTTGTTCATCGGTATGAATGCACTTTTAATTTGCGAAGTCATAACGCTGTTCTATAGCTCGTGAAAAGGCTGGTGAATTTGAATTTTGTACAGATGTATATTCAAATCAAAATGCAGAATGTGTCATGCGTATGTCCGACTGCCGTGTAGATTTTGTGCCAGTATATGTACTGATGTTTCGGGTCTTTCCTTCATGCATTCCTTAGCAACATCAATGTTCTCTTCGCTCTAGGTGGTCATCTTTTTTACCATCATGCTTCTCACATCGTCACCGATATTACCCGCTCTTTCAAATTTCCCTACCAATTGATTTAAATAAGCACGTGAGGGCTTCGTACGATTTTCAAAGGTTGTACTACATTTTCATAACAATTGTTACAATGTTACGAATACCAAATTTTTAATAAAAAAACTCAACCTTCAATGCTATAGTGCGGCATTTCTCATACGGCAAGTTCACTCTCTGAATAACAAGGTGAATAACGTTTAATAATGTATTTCGTCTCCTATCCCATCTGTATGATTTACCGTGTCATCTATTTTGTCATTTTCGAATTATTTCAAAACAAAGTTGTAACTATCCAGTTTTAAACCTGGTAATTATTTTCATCACAGTTTGAAGAAATGTGGTTCAAAATCTCTTGTTCTAAAAAATAGCGAAGCTCGCTTTCATAAAGAATATCATATCACTCAATGACTCGAAATTTCAAAATGCATACCTAAATTTTTCAGTGCCAACTGCTGCATTCACAATCAAAACGATATATCGCCTCTATAGAGGTTCTCCAAAATTTCTAAAATCAAGAACCTTGTTGCAACTAATTCAACATATTGTGAGAAATTTCATTTCCAAACGAGTCTTTAAATAATCTTACGAAATTGGTCTTAATAATTCAAATGCTGCTTCTTCTTCTGCACCATAAAGCCTACCAAAATTCTCAATGCTTTGAGAGACTAACTCCAAAGGTACTCCAAACATCTTTATATATTATTAAAGAATTTATAATCTTTTTCTATTCTTTGGAAAAAATTTACTCTTTTTACTGTAAATTGCAAAAACCAAGTATATCTCCAGATAAACTTTTTGTCATTATTAATGGCATTGCGTCAAATAGCTGAATAATTTATTTGTTAAATAGCTAAATAATTAATTTTTTCTTTCGGATTCTTTCCAATTATTAGACAATTTTCCATTGCATTTTATCTCTATGAACTTTTCACAATTTTAAAACTCTTTCTTCCCTAGAAGATTAAATGGCACTATGGACCTAAAATCATCGACTTAAGAGCACAGACATTTTGTTACCTGGATAGTAACACCACGCCATTTACCCTGAATAGAATATTAGTTATACGAGGGCCGACAAGTAAAGCGTTCAACGAAGAACATGGAATAAGGGGTGGTGTCATATCAACATTTCAGATGAATCTCGGTTTTGCGTACATCACTATGATGGCCATATCCTTGAGTGGCGGCGCCGGCTATTGACAGCATGCAATCGTCATCGTCACACATGCCCATAATTTGATGGTATAATATGATTTTGAATATACATCCCGATTACATTTAGTTAGCATAGCTGGTAATTTGAACAATATCATTACATTTCTCATGTGTTAAGCCCTATGTTATACGTTACCTTTCTTTGGGACATTTACTATCACATATTACCCATGCTGAAATTTCTCCCTTCCTCCAAGTAGATTGTGTTTAACTACAACCCTAGCCATCGAAGTTTCCAAATTTGACAAATTTAAAGCGTCTATTAATGGTTTTCAAGAGGCAAACCATTATTTTCCAGTTAGTACGATTGATAAAATCTGAAAATCCACGTTGAGGCTTCATAAAGTTGAAGTTCCTTGAATAAATTTAATCCTGAAGTTTATTCCTCATCTACAATACAAGCTGTTGGATTCGCCAATTTATTAACATCATTATTTCTGCCCCGGACAGCTGCTCTGTATACGTATTTCCTTCCACAAAATTACTTGTATATTAACTAAGTCTTCCTTACATCATACTGAATTGTAATAAATATGATTCTGCTATTTGCCTTAATTTCTGATGTAATAATTGTAATGGACAGAAATTAAATTTTAATATATAATATGTACTAATAGATTTTATTTATAATAACCAATGACTTAAGGTACTCGTTTTGTTGAAAATAATAATAATTTGTTAATTAATATTATTTTTATTAAATATTTATAAATCAGAAATTCAAAATTTAAAATAACAACAAAAACTGCATAAAATTACTCAAAAATGTTTTTGAAAATGAAGCAGTTATTCCCAACCTTAAAAATTTTTCTCATTTACTAAATGTTAAACTATATTCGTTTAAGATTATAAAACATGTTCAAATTACGAGTTTGGAAGAAAAGTGGATTTTTTTTATTCTTTTAATTTAAAGATCGAATATTCAGCTTCAGAAAACAAATTTCAGTTTGTTTGTAGAGTCATTAAAAGATGAAATACAGCTGTTTAATCTTCAGTTATAAAACCGGAAATGCACAATTAAATGGCTTAAATTTGGAAGTTAATGCAAAAAGAATCATTAAATAGTTATTATACTCCTAATATAAGTAAATAAACCACTGAAGAATATTTTTGAAAATTGTGTAATACATCTGGCAAGATATTATTTACAACATTTGAGCATTTTTTGGGACAATCTTGGCAAAGTTGTTTGTTGTTGTGTACTTTACGATCGCTGTTTGGCTTGATGTTAATTTCCTTATTTTTATACTATTCTTACTTTTATATGAGTGCAAAATTTTGTAAAATTATGTATAAAGTTTATGCATTTTACAATGCCTTAATATTGTTCATACCGTGCAAACAGGAGTAAATATCATTATAATCGGTAAGATGCAACACTGCTGATTCAGATCCTAAATCTGTCAACAATGATGCCTTCACTGTTTCAAACTCAGCTAGTACATCAAAGCTATCAATATCTAATGATTTTTGTGATGACACAAATTCTGGAAAATTAAATAGTAACAGAATTATTGATATAGATTGTTTGAGAAATATATTTTCATTAGTTTGTTGTCTTTCACATTTTCTGAGAAGCTTCCGCTTTTCTAAAGAATCAAGATTTCATTTGTTCTCCTAATTTACTCAGTACTTTAAAAATTCTAAATTTGAACAGGAAATTTCATCTGGAAGAATATCAAAAAGATTACTAAATATTAATTTTCAGCATGAGTATATTTGGCAAAGTGCAAAAAAAAAAAAAATTGTGTGCAATTTTGAATTTGTTACTACCACCTCATAACACAGAATATAAACGCCATGATAAAACAATTCCTCTATCTGTTACTACTGTAGCCTAAGAGACAATGAGTTGGATTACTAATGAAATTATAGCAGTAATAAAAATTCAAAGCAAAATTCTAGGCAAATTTAAATAGTAATTTTAAGTATGGATCATTGTCGGTTGGTAGATTTTGACTGTCAAATTTCTTCCTCAGTACTGTGCAGTATATTATAAATTAAGTAAAATGGAAAAGAACCTACAGTATAACAAAGTTAAACAAATACATGCATGTTGTTCAAACGATAGGAGTTCGTCATTTGATATGGAACCGATTGCAGAATATCGAATATTCAAGTGATATAATCTGCAGTATATGGAATAGTATCGTAATGAGGACTCGAAAAGTTTTTTGAGTATCCAAATTGTGTAAGGAAATTAAAATGTTAAAAAATTTGAATGTATAGGGTAAATAAAAAAAGGAATTGAGAGTTACCTTCATAAATTAAAAAACTGTTCACTTTGATTAGGTAGTAAAAGCAAACTTATTCATAAGTTAATCGATAAGTTGCAAAACTATTATAAAAATACCATCCTCAGAAAGTTTGGGGATTTGAAAATTATTTAAGCTGTAATATCTTTTCGATTTCATTGTGGATCAAATGCAAATCATCCCATGCACGTCCAATCTCCTTTAGGCCTAATGAATTGGTGCAACTATCAAAGATCAAACATCAGAGAAGATTTATACGCAAAAATAAGTTGGATTGACACAAAAAATTCTAAACATTGTAAAACCAATTTATTTGAAACTTTGCAATCAAAACTTATTGAGGAAATGTCTCCAAGGAAGGAATCAAAATACAAGACAATCCTTCGATGGCAATCTGTTGGAATTAATTTAAAAAATACTTCTGTTGCAATTGCAAAATTGCGTTTTGGAGGATGTGTAACTGTGCTTCAAATACAATGATGGTTTCAGGAGATTGCTTTCAAGTTTTAAGTTAAATATTGACCTTGGGTATTTTACTGCAAAATCATATAAAAAGTTCGATATTTTTCCTATAAACGATTCAATAAGATCCTCTATACATGTGGCAAAATAATTTATCAATATCTTGAATAGCAGAGTTTTCGTGGCCATCTAGGTTATTGAAAACCTTAATTGAAACATATTTAAGAAATTCTTTTAGAGAAGGAATAACAGTTGCTTTTCGAATTTCAGAATTTTTCATAAACCAATTGACTTTAGCAATTTGCATTAAAATGGTGTGTTTTAAAGCATCAAGAATTCTGATATTAAAATTAACAGTGTAAAGCCCAAGCAGGGCAGGCATAATTAATAATAGATCGAAGGATAGCGGTACATAATAGATTTTTGTTACTTTAGCTCATCGAAGAGTGTCCATTAATCAAAGGGGAAAATTTATGGAGGCATATACGAAATTTAAGCTTAGTGCGTGTGAAGTTTTTTTTTTTTTCCATGTACAATGTTGGTCCATATAGATTCCAAAATATTTTGCTATGTCCTTCGAAAGTTAAGATTTGAACTTTAATTTTATTATTCGACATTTTAATTTTGTTTCCTTTAGCAAATATAACTGCCTCAGTTTTAACTAAATTCTTATGTTTAAGTAGTAGTAAAAAGGATAATATCAAAATAGGTAACTAACTGTTGAAAGGCTTCTAAGGATTTCAATGATTTAAAATAATTCTTAATCAATAAAAAACTTTATTTAGCTTTCTATCAGTTGAGACAGCAGACAAAAACAAGACTTTAAAAAAACTTTTTTATGTTGTACAAATATTTAATTAACTAAGTTTCAGCTATTTAAATCATAAAAGCACTTGTGATATTAAAATTTCTACATCAAATAAAATAAGGAAAACATATAAAACTTGAAAATTAAAAACAATCTAAAATATTTTAAACTAGTTAGTAGTTGTTTAGAATTTATTATTTGTATTTGTTACATGAATTAGTTACAAATATAGTGCTTAAAAAAACAACAAAGTTAATTTTTTGCATTGGTTCAAATTAGAATACAACCAATAATTAAGTGCTAATGGCTTGAGGGGATTCAGTTCTAATTGCCTCGTTTTTAAGTGTTGTATGAGAGACAACACCCATCAAGCAATCTGACGTCGATGCATGATGCCCACACATGTTGTTACAAATGTCATTGAGTTTTCACAATTGTAATACAAGCCATCAGTTGGAAATCGAACCCTAGGCCCTCATTATTACTGGGGCAAGAAAGCATTTAAAATTGATTTTATAGAACTTTCTTGAAATTGATAATTCAAAAATTTTATCTCAGAGGAAAGAATAAGTAATTTCATTTCATTATTGTGATAGAATTTTTTTAATCGCAGAGAATGTCGATAAAAACATCAAACAATGTTTTCGATAAGAAAAATTTTATTGTTATTAATATTAATGATCAAAAGAAATAAAAAATATAGATTCGATAGATTATATAAATAAATATTATATATTTAAAAAATGTATATTTATATATTTTATTATAAAGAATATGTATCTTTATACAAATATTTTTAAAAAATCGATCTCAATTTTTAAATTTCTGTATTTTATATTGATATTTATTTTATATTTATAATATGCATTTTATAAAGGAATCGAAATTTCACTTTGTTGAAAGCACGAAACACTTTTCCTAATTACTTTAAAAATGAAAATATCTTAAAAGTCTTTTTCATTTTTGTATAAAAATGCTTATCAATGCTTACCTTCAACTGAATTCAGAAACAATCAGTTCAAGAGTTTTTCCTTCAGTTTTTAAAGTAAGTCTCGATTCAATTGCAGTCACTGTAGTAACATAGTAGTGTACAGGAACTAGAATTAGTTTTTCCATAGTATACAGGATAAATCTTAAAAATAGACACGGATTTAATTATATGATTCTACCCTTATTGATAATTCATACTTTTTTGGAACATACCTCAATTAGTGACTCAACCAACAAAGTTCCGTAAAAGCTGTAAAATTCCAAACGATCTAGAAACGTTTACAGTCAGCAGTGAATTCTTCCTTAATAGCTGGGTAAGACCTCACGTTCCAACGCAACAACTACCACTTGTCCGGATTAAAACTTGTGCAACCTCATTGAACAAAGCCCAGAACGCCAATTCCGCTTTCTATCTAGCTGGTAAAGCTAGAAAGCCATCATGTACCAAGAACTCATCGTCTTCGCCATGATGTATCTTTAGCACACCATTCATTCTTTGGTTTCTGAAATGGAACGTTTACTCATCGACAGTTTGAATTGAGCACTTATACGCTACTTTCTAGAACTCTTTATCTCAAAATGTATACTTGCATCTTTTACAAATCCATGAAATGATTCCTTGAGTAGGATGAATTATTTTAGTTTTAAAACCAAGTATGGAAGACATTTTTTTTTATTATTATTTTAACTGGTGTTTCATCAACATAAATTTTTAATCAATATTTAGAGTAGCTTATAATTATAATTTTTTTTTTACCAAGGAACTAATAATTTATATCCACAAGGAACTTATAATAAACTAATAAAAGAAATAACTTATTCTATGTTTAGAAGTTCGTTTAATAGTTTACTAGATTTAGTAGCTTGTTTTGTTCGTTTAGTAGCTTATCATTAATTTATTTTAACTTTGTTTTTCTCCAAAATCAGTTTTCCAAATGTGAGTTTTGTTAAATTCTATTTTAAAAATACATGCACCAACAATATTATTTGGAAATGAAATAAGATATATTTAAATTCTCGTACTGCCTCCAAAATAAATATTTTTAGCTCTGATATATATTCAAATAGAGTTGGAGATGACCGAAATATATTTTCTTCATGTTTTAAACGAACAAAAGAAATAACTTATTCTATGTTTAGAATCTTGTTTAGTAGTTTAGTAGCTTATCAGACTCGATGCACTTTTTAGCAATTTCGTTAAATTTTCATATCTGCCAAGTATGATTTTTGATATTTTTATTGTTAGTAATGGTATTATTATTTTATTAGTATTGCAAATTTAATTTTTGACTTACTTTTGCAATATATTCTTATTTTTTAATTTTATTTTACAATTACTAGTCTCGTGTTATACATTGTAGCGTGAATTGTAAATCGAATTACGTATAGGATAAACATATCAAAATCATAATAAAACTGTATTATTTTTTCTTCAATTACATTTTTTTCTACGATTCTTAAATTAAATATGATTTATTTGTTGACTTATGATTTCAAATAAAAATTCATCGACAAATACATTTTTCTCAAGTCAATATATACTATAAATGAGAAATTTCAGTCACAATTAAACAAAATATTTTCCACATAATATTTGCTACAAGCCCCAATGTTTGTGGAAAAATATTAAGAATGCATGCTACATTTGCGTAAAAGCACTTCCCGTTCGCTTAATATAAATCAAGTTAAAATTATATTGTAACAAATTAATAAGGTTGTTTGACAATTTATGTATCGTAGCTTTAAATAACTATGATAAATTTAGAATAAACCGAATAGTTGATTTAACTATTCATGCTAAGAAGCCCTCATTAATAATATATCTAAGTGATGATAGGCAGCCACATTAATTTTGCTCTATTAACGCGACTCATGTTAAATAGTATTCACAGGTGATTGTTTGCAAATAATATATTAAACTAAATCTGAATGTTTAACTGCAAATAGTTTGATTCGTAAATTTAAACATGGGCTTTTCTGATGCTGATATGAACATCTTTATAAAATTATCTTTCAATACTTTGAAATTATTTGTTTATGTACAATTTATCTAAAAAATGATAATTTGTTAACTTTTCCCGATATTTTCTCATTCAGAAATTTGCCGATATATTACAGAGTATAAAAGTCCAAAATATTAGATTAATTCCTCAGAATTTTATCTCCGATAATTCTTTCATTCCTTAATTTAATCGGGAAAAAGTATCACTTAGAGTCAAAATTTTTAAAAAAATATGAAATAATTAAAACATTTTAAATTTTTTTATATAAATTAGTGAATGCTATTCTGCATTGAAATACATTATACTATTGTATTTCTCTACAATGTATTGAATTGCACTATAATGTATTGAAATATTAATGTAAAAGTTTATTATATCCATATTCACTCCATCTTTTGCGCCATATGTAAATAATAACTAGATTCTCTACAAATAAAAACATAAATGTTCAGCAATGTATTAAATGATTCGAACGTCAGGACAAATTTTAAAAATTAATGTAGATAAAGATGTCGTTTGAAAAGATGGAAGTAAAACTATTTTTTTTTTAAATATTAAAAAATTAATGCTAGAATAGTTCAAATCTATCATCTCCAGATGACAGATTTGAACAACTATGTCTTATACATATAAGACAATACGCCAAGCAAATTAATGGCTAATAAATTTACAACACTCCGTCCGTCATTTAGCAACACAATTGTTAGACAAGATACCCACAGCCCTATACAATATTTTGCAAGATTCCAGGCGTACATGTTTACCGATGGCACTGATTTTTCAAGTTAAACTTTTAAATTCAAGTATCCCGTAAACCAAAAGCTAGAAGGTGTTAGGTTGGGAGATCTGGATGGCCTTACGTGAGCAATAGATCAATTGAGAACATGGTTCTTCTTGAATGTTGAGCATAGCAGTTGTTTACAAGCTCAGCAATATGCCAGGATTCATACTCCATGTGTAGAAACGGCATATATAAATAGGAGGAATAATAGCTGCCCAACACTATTGTTGGGCAGCTATTGTTCCTCCTCTTCATTTATTTAAAAAAATGTAAAAAAATGAATCAATCTAACGCTAAATTTTCATTATTTGAAAAACAAACCTGGCCAACACCATATAGATAATTTGTACTCAACATGTAAATACCTACAAAAAAACCTGCAAAATTATCAATTTATTTAAATATGTAGATAAGTAGGGGCATACATATAGTAATATAGATGCGGAAATGGTTTTTTTTCCTAATGAGTATCAGTCCCGGCGGTGCCATGGATGTTTGTAGTGGTTCGGAATCCACTTTAAACCGTAGTTCCCGGTCTGTTTAGCCTAAAGTGTGCACAAGATGATCGTAGAGCGACAAACCAAACCAAACCAAACCTAATGAGTATGAAATAGGAAAAAAAATCAAAATACATTAACAATCATTCTACCTGCCTTTAGTCTTTAGTAGAGACTAACAGATATGACTTGGCATTACTTGGCTAGAGAAAATTAAGAATTTTTAGTTAAAACAAATTTTTATTAGTACAAAATAAAGGTGAAAAACAGGAATAAAAAAAAATACAAATATCTTGAAAATACAGGAATCAAGAAAAAATCTGAATCGAAAGTTCAAATAAAAATATTATTTAGACGAAATGTAAAGACAATATTATTCTGAATCTTATTAATAATTAAAAAAAAAATTCAAATGTAAAAAATTAATTGCAAGCCTATATAATATAACATTTGAAATAAACCAAAATGAAATAAAAGATGAACACATCTACATAAACTTCAATCCTTAAACCACCAGATGGCTCCAGTACTTAACAATAAAAGTAAGGCTTTTATTTAATTAATAAAATACTTAGTAAGAATTTTTTGAAATTTTTAGTTGGACAACAGATAAAAATTTAATAAAAAACCCTAAGGCATGGGTGATATGACATAATGATTAATTTTGTGGAGAGTACGCAGGAACTTTTTGATTATCGTGCCCATCCCCATCTTAGACATGGTAACTTTCGATTTTACAGCACTCGCCAAATTTCTAACAAACCTTTCACCTTGTTGTTTAGGCCACAGCTACGAAAGTGGCCTTAATTTCTTTCAATTATTTATTATTTTTTTCTATTTTTTGGCCGGTTGAATTACAATCCATTTAAACATAAATAATTTAAAAATAAACAAACAAGGATATTATTATTATTTTTTTTTCATTTTGAAAAATTCCTTTCTGAAAAAATCAACACGAAAAACTATTGTTACTCCTCTATCTTGTCATTTTTGTTGCTAAATTAAATACTATAATATTTAATTTATGCCTTATATTTTATTATTTTATTTTCAAAGTGCATTATGTATTTAAAAAATTGGGATTCCAAAATATTAGCTATATTACCTAAATTTAATCATTTTGTAAATTGAAATCTAACGAGAACATACAACAACCATTCGTTTCTTTGATAAAATAAAAAAATATATATTTAAATGCCAAAGTTTGAGTAGATTGCTTTAAAAAATAAATGTTTTCAAAATTTTATACTTTATATCATAAAAAAATCTTTATGACGTTTAAAAATATTTAATCATGAATTATGTTTTATAGAAGACATTAATTATGTCTAATTGTCGACAATGAATTAATTTGAATAGCTACTCGTGCATAAATACACACGTTGTTGTAAAAGACATCAGAATATCCTATGTTATTTTATTATTAAAAAGTGAAAAATTCATATAAATGGTACTGAAACTTTTTACAAATTAAGATTAATGAATCACTAATAAGCATAAATTTGCAAATAATCATAAATTTGATAATAATCATAAATCAATAATCATAATTTTACATTGGGTTCTGAAAGAAAACATGATTGCTATTTAACATCAACATTGGTTCTTTTCAGATCTCACGCATCTTCTTAAAACTTCTTTCAGAATAATTATAAATAATTTTGTAATAGAATAAAATTAAAAAGTGCTCACCAGAAAACTTTTCTATTTTTTAATCTTCTAAAAGATTTAGCATTGTTTAATTTTTATTCTAAGAAATATGTTCGTCAGTGGTGATCGATACCTGTAGAGCTATAGGTTGAGAAATACTGACTAATTGGATATGTATAAATTTATTATGCCATTTCTTTTTAAAGAGTTTCTTAAGAACAAATTAACTAAGCTTATAAGATTATATTATTGATTTCCTTCACATTATTATCTTTCTTATAAGACTAATGAACTTAAGTGACTTTGAATAATTAAATACAAAGTGAGAGATTTTGAATACATTTTGCACATTTCATAAATATATTACATTGTTTTCGAATATAAATAATCTTAATGGGAATTTATTTTGCAATATTAATTCCATTTTATTATTTTTTGAATAAGTTGATTTAAGTTATAATAATAATTAACAAAACATGCATATTTAATATTCATTAAATTTAGAAAATCAGACATCTTCAACAATTCTTTTCAAAACAAAATACACTAGACAGAAAATATAATGTATATTCTTTTTTATCCTTCTTTAGAATATCGTCATTTTATTTTTTACTTAAACTTCCCACATCTGTTAAATTCCTATACTTTTCGAAGGTACAAAATTCATTTTCACCTAATATTTAACAACAATTTAATATTACACAAAAATAAGCAAAAGTAAACAATGTTTTGTGAACACAATAGTACCATGCTTCCATGTATAATTATTTACCTTTTTACACGGGAAATAAGCAATAATGAAGCATTTTTATTTTACCCAGTAAATAAGCAATAGTAAAGCACTTTTAATTTATACAGTAAATAAGTAATAGTAAAGATCACGATCATATTTTTATGATATAAAATATTAAGTGTTGAAAACATTTATTTTTTAAAGTACTTCTCTCAAACTTTGTCATTTAAATATATATATTTTTTATTACTATTATGTCGTATAGTAAATAAATAATAGTAAAGCACTTTCACTTTATATACTAAATAACGATGAACACTTTTAATTTACTCAGTAAATAAGCAATAGTAAAGTACTTTTACTTAGTAAATTAAAATGTTAGTCTATGTAGAATTACTTTGTCTAATGTCTTGAGGTATGAAAACCATCAACAAACTTAATTTCAAGAATAATTTATTTTATAAGTAAATAAGTAATATTTAATATAATATAATAATATAATATATTAATAGTTATATAATATAATAATATAATAATTATATAATATAATAATACAATATACTATTTTATTTTATAAATAAATAATTAATAGTAAAGCACGTTTACTTTACACAGTAAATAAATAATATTAACGCATTGCTACTTTACAAAGTAAATAAATAATAGAAAAGCACTTTCAGTTTACATACTAAATAAACAATAGTAAATCACTTTTACTTCACATAACAAATAACAATAGTAAAGCACTTTTACTTAGTAAATGAAAATGTAAGCCTATATAGAATTACTTTGTATAATGTCTTGAGGTGTGAGAATCATCAATGAACTTGATTTCATGAATAATTTATTAATAAGGCCTTATCGCAACCCATCAACAGCAACGCTCATAGGAAAGGGACTAAATTAAATATGATTTTGAATAAAATATTAAAACACTTTATCGAAGCTTAAATTAAAGCTTCTCTCAGTAAATATATTAATATCAAGATTGATTATTCAAATTTCAACAATATTTCTCTCTCATAGACATCGACGCTTATTAAATGTTTAAAAAGTTTAAATGTAGCTATAAATAGAATAAATAAATAAATAATAATGATCCCTTGAAAAAGTGCTAAAGATGTTTATAAACAGAGTTGTCTAATTTCAAGTAAACATATTTCATTTTTTAATAAATAATTTTTCGGTATTAAATCTTATTAAAATTTTCTAGTGTTTTTAAATGATATTTGGTGATTAAATGTTAATTTCCTGTTATATCTTAATACATAAAAAAAATCTATTTTAAGTTTAAAAATATCATTTAATATTATTTTTTTCAATTTTTCATTATTTATCGTTATTTTTTTATTTCATTTGTAATAAATAATAAAAAAGATTGTTGCCAGCACAAGAATTACAAAAATTTACTAAAATGATTAACAAAGAATTTTTTTGTAACTCTATAATCTAGTATCTAATAAACATCTTGTTTTCAATTATTTCTCATTTAAATTTTAACATTATTTGCATTTAGTATCCTGAATGAATTTATTTTTTATCTTTTCTTGAACTTTTACTGACTATTCCCCTCTAATTAAGATGAAATGTTTTTAATGTTTTTACAGTAATGAAAATATTTTCATATTTCCTTATACATACGTGTAATTAAATTAATTAAATGTGTGTAGCTAGTAAGGAATTAATTTTCATCTAGCTAAAAATATGGGATCAGAAAAACATGTTTTTCTTTATAATACTTTCGCGTTTTAAATTAATGTATAGTTGTCAATGAAAAATATTTATAGTATCTTAAAAATCATCAAAATAATCTTCAGTCGTGCTTTTTAATCATCAAATGAACCACGAATATTCAACTTGAACTGCTTCTTTATATATATTACTTTTTTTCCCTCTCAAATTTAGTCCAAGAAATAAGGCAAAAATTTTTCAAAACAAAGGAATTACAATAATGAAAATAGTTTCATATTTTATTATGTATACTTGTTGTAAACAATTTAATTTCATTTAGTTATTTCACAAATTGTGACATCAGAAATACGTCAACGTTTGTTTACAATATTTTCGCATTTTAAAAAGAATAGTTTTCTATAAAAAGCATTTCATTATTATTTACTTTTATACCATGAACATAAACTTTAGCGTTATTTTATTAATCATCAAATGAACTATGAATTTCTACCTGATTTATCTACAGAAAGCTATATAATATTTTTCATACATAAATTACTTTTATGTACATTGCATATATTGTGAATATAACAGATGTGGGAAAAACTGTTTATTTTAACAGTGTTAACCGTTAAATTTAACACCATAAATTTTGTAATGTATTTCTTTATTGTTTACTTTTATGACATGAACACAAATTATAGGTTTATTTTATTAATCATCAAATGAGCTATGAATTTCCACCTGATTTACCAATAGAAAGTTATATAATGATTATTATATCTACATTACTTTGATGTACTTTGCACATGTTATCTATATAATAGAGATGGGAAAAACTTAATTTTTATTAACATCGTTAATTGTTAGGACTAATTTTAACCATTAAATTTAACACCCCTAAATTTTGGAATGTATGAATAGTTATGCATATGAAACCAACAGCGTTAATTTGAATTGAAGCATAGAACATATTTATTGGGAGGCCTGCTAAGAGAAATGTTACTTTTCGAGTTTATATATATAAATTTTCGTGTTTTATATATATATATAATATTTTCTGTGTCCAATAATTGCAATATTTTTTTTTCGTCTGCAGAAAAAATAATCTTCGAATTCAATATATAAGTCGCTAAGGAGACAATATAGTTATGTCCAAAAAACAAAAACAAATACATTAATTTTTAAAATAAAAATCCTGCAACAAAACAAGGCATGTATATGATGTGTAAATTAAAACATAAGTATTTATTGGGACAATGGAATCAATTTAAAAACTTTAGGACTTATACCTTTTCGCATCTGAAAAAGATAAGAAATTTATGTAAAAATAATACAATAACATCTGTTGTCATAAGTTTATTCATTATAATAAATACCTTCTTCTTCTGAGTTTTCTAACTCTAAATTTTGATCTTCACGTGTTGTTCTTAATGTTCTGTAGAAACCCTGTTTTATTTGAGGTACATTAATACTTTAATAAAGTTATCATGACATTTTTGTTTCTTTTGAAATTAATCTACCATTTGGATACAATAATGGTTGATTTCTATTTTTAAGATTGCAGACCTACCTATTTTTTATGTCAATTACATGAAAGGTAAAGAAACGAAAGGTCATTACATACTCTTCAAAATTATATTTGAACTTAATACTGATGTTTGACTTTTCTAGTTGACTTTTCAACTGACTGTTAGTCCACTAGTTATTTTTTTCTGTTTGTGATATCTTCTTTCAATGGTTTTGTGAAAAGGAAATCTTGGTGATTAATTTCGACAACGCTGAAAGGGTTTTTTTTTATTTGAATATTTTGAATTATATGATACCAGTCGCTAGGATTTTAAATATACTGATTTTTTTGCATCAATTTCTATAACTGCAAAGCAAGAATCACTGGGTAAATAACTGTGTCCACTTATTAAAAATTTAAGCTCAATTGATTCAGCTTTTATACCTTCACTCAGAATCAATTTCAGTAAGCTTAATACAGTTTTTATATTTGATTTTGTCATGTACACGAATCTGAATTCATTATAATTTTTTGGAACAAATACAATAAGAAGTAAAGCTAAAAAATATGGAAAGAAGATGAAGAATTTCGTTTTTATTTTAAAATTTACGTAAAAAAAATATTTATGAAAAGTAAACTTATTCAAAATGGATTCTAAATTTATTATATAATATATTCAAAAACCTATAAAAAAGAGCTGTCTGACTAAGAAAAAACGAAGCGACGAGTAAATCTTTTAATAACGAAGAAGAAGAATATCTATTCCATTAAAATTTACAAAAATCAGAAAATATTAAAAAATGGACTTGAAAAAAGTATAACAAATTACGCATTGACTTCTGAACGACTCATATAGCATTAAAATAATTAAAAATCGCATTTTGATTTTGCTTCTTTATTTAAAACTTTATATGAAAAGAGATATTATTTTTATAAAAGTTCTGTTGTTATGAATATTTAATGACAATAAATGTTTGTTAATAAATAAAATAAAATGTTTATTTTTGAAAGAGCATAGAAATTCTTTAAAAAGGAGTGATAAAGCAAATGTAGTTTTAAAAATGTGGACTTTTTATACTTAATGTTAATAACTTCTTAAATGCATTTCTGAAAGAACACAATCATAAATTTATGCATAAAACGATTTGTTGATCCAGCGATAAAATATATTCTATGTTAAGAATAAAACTCTTTTACATGAAAATTTTTATACAATACTTCTTCATATATTATAAATAGAAATTATTTATTATTGCATGATTTTAATTAACATATTTTAACAAGTTTTGTCGATGAAAAAGTTAGTAAAATTTATGAATTATAATTAATGGATTAATGTGTATATTATGTAATCTATGTATTATAAATTATCATCGCAACATATCCTATCTTCAGTCTTATTATTATTGATGTTATTTTTTTTGCAATCTCATTCTCAAAACATTCATTGTAATGTGTATCCATAATTTCATTATGTAAAAGCAATTAAAAAATTAAAACAAAACATAAATAACTAATAACTATCAAATAAAAGAAATTTTCAATATAAGTGGATTTGAAAAAGAATGTTTTACATTCAAATATGCTTAATTTATATCGAGTTAAAAAAATAACGCAGCCGAGAATTCTTGAGTTGAATTTAACTGGAGTTAAATTTAATGCAACTCTGAATGAAACGCTAATCAACCTTTACCTGTCTAAAGAGTTACATTTTTTAACAGGCGTTAAAGCCAACTGATAACAAACCCTTGCTATCCAAAAAGGAATAAACTGGTGTTAAAATTTGCAATACTCCTAATGCCATCTATCGTCACTGCTAAAAATAAATGTAAATTCTTTGTTTCGTCAATTGGAGTCATTTTTACTGTGGTATGTATGTCCAATGTTGTCGACTATAACTTTAGAGATCCTCATAACTCTGTCATTCATTTCTGTAGAAAAAATGCCTATATGGTAAAAAATATTTAGATTCCATTGTCATAATTAATTCAAATGCATAAAAAAAACTCAACGATTTTAAGTAATTTAGAATATATATATATATATATATCAGTTAAAAAAGAGCAACTATCAATTAAATAAAAGAAAACAAATAGGAATTTTATCATTTATATGGAAATAATTTAAATGAAATGAAAAAAGTCATGATGACTTTTAATAAAAATTTAACGTTTTTAATTTTAATGAAAATAATTTAAATGAAATGAAAAAAGTCATGATGACTTTCAATAAAAATTTAACGTTTTTAATTTTAATGAAAATTTAACGTCACTTAGAAAAATATTGGATGACCCAACCAAATTAATTTGCACTTTTTTTCTTATTTAATTTATTGTAAAAATTCACAAATAGATTATCAATACTCAAAAATTGTTGCCCTTTTATTTTCCGCTGTAGTATATATTGATTTAAAAAATTCTATTTTAAAAAGGCGGGCCACTGACATTTAACCGGCAGATGATTTATCTAGTGAACAAAAATAAAAATACATATTATACAATCCTCATATTAATGGATTGCAAATAATTAAATTATTATTTTATTAATTATTTTTCTAAATACTTATTTATATTACTAACAATTTCAATTACTCTACAAAAATACCTAAAAGACACATCTTTTAAAGAAAGTAGAAAATAATTTTATGCAGAATTTGGATATATTCTTAATATTTTTATCAATGGCATCCTTCAGGTAAAAAAAGGTTCATCTATGCCTCTAGGCTAACGATGCTGCTGTCGTAAAAACTATATCTTCCCTTGCCGCATGATTTATGATCACTTGATCACATCGCCAAATGAAGCTAAATATATGCGTGTAATGCTTGATAAAACACTTTCTGTTCGTGTGCTGACTACATGAAGAAAAAATTTATTTCTTGCATTCTCACCTTATACATTCTCATTTAACATAATTACTTTCTAATAAATCAAAAATCACTAAACTACATGTCCTACATGCGCCCCATTATCACGTATGCCTGTCCGGTTTGAGGTTCAGTAACAAAAACTAGAATTAATAGCATTCCATTTCATAAAAATAAAATCCTTCGCATGATGGTTCCTTAGAAATGAGGGCGTTCGTAATTCTTTAAACCTCCTCAGTACAATAGTGAACTTTTAAAATAACACAGCTTGAACCCTTCAAGATAACACATTTATTCGAAAACTTATCTACAATGCAATAAAACTCATTAACAACAATGAATTATAGTATTTGAGGATGACATACATTTAACAAAAATCCATCCTCAATGGATATAGTATAAATTTCAACACAACATAACTCGTATTAGCTCTCTTTCCAAGTCTCAGCCATCGTTTTTATCATTGACTTTTCTTTGTTTGCCAGTTTCTTCTTTTCCCACGCAAGATGTCAGAGGTATTTTTCCCCATGCTGAGCGTTCTAGTTCTAAAATCAAACTGAAGCCATGCAAGGGCCAAGATGGTTGTGTGCGTGTAACATCGGCTGGCCGTCATGTTCCACTTATGCATACCATGAAAAGCACATCGACATATGGTGAGGGTAGTATAGTGATTTTTGGGAGGACTTTTAGATTAATTAGCCAGAAATTGGGTATCGTTTGGAAGAAAATATTGAAAATTCCCACCAGGCAGTATGATGCTATCGATTCGAGAAGTTTTAGACACAATCGCCATCAAGACTCATCATTTTTTAAAACATTGACTGCAACTGTGGCCAAAGCGAATTGGAATCTCAGCCTTGCGCTCGCTAGCTGCGCACATTGCTACTGGCAAATTAATAGGGAATGTCAACATGTTTATACATAAAATTTCAGCTAATTTTTCTAACAATATTGATAACATTTTTAATTTCGAAATTCAAAATCTCTCTAATTAAGAACACAAACTTCCAATCAATAAAAACACCCTCGAGATGTTTTAAACATTTTGTTATAATCTCATTATCATCATATTTGAGTTATCATTGCTTCCTTTTAGCTGGTTACTCCAGCCCTTCCGATTTTAACTTTTAATTATCTCAATTTTTTAAATATATAATTACTTTTTATTCTTAAATTATAGTTTGGGACAGCGGGCATTTACCATCTGTCTTAACCGGATCATATCATGGAAAATGTGAACTTGTTCCTCTCTACCTGATTGGATCCCCTTCACTAATGCATAATGTTTTAATTTCCTGCCATGCGTTAATTTCTCTAAAATATGAATTTTAGACTGTTAAGAGTCAAAGTGTTCTAGATAATCCAGGATCAAGAATTTCACCCTGTAAAGCGAACAATGTGCGTTGGATTTCTTTACTGCTATATGGGATATATGGATATATGAATTTTCATTTGAAAATTTGCTGGTCTTCAAAAAAGTGAAGAAAAGTAAGAAAAACTGATTGTGAAATTTCTGTTCTTTGGAATTTAATGAAAATGGACAAAAATATCAATCAAACAATAGTTTACAGATTAGACACAAAAAAAAATACAATAAGTTTTATTGAATACACAAAATGTAAACATACAAAAACATTCTGAGTTTAGAACATAATCAACTTCAATGTAGAATGTGATTACCTTTAACTGCTATACAAGACAGCGATGTTACTACACTGAAAATGATGGCAATTGTTAACTTAGTAGAAAGCAAAGGCCGTCGCCGTGTTAAGGCACTTCAAAAACCATGGAAGGTTGCAAGAGAAAGGTTATGTGCAACAATATGTTTCCTTAGAACATCCCAAACATGTTCAATCGTGTTCAAGTCCGTTGAATGTTCCAATAAATTCTATTCGTATTTTAGTTTCCTTGTTTTTTCACCAACCAAAGCGGTAATTCATGATCAACTGAGCTCTGTGAAGTCTAGCATTATTGTCTTGTAGGCTGAAAGAGCCACTAACTTCACCCGCTAAGACAAAACAACTGGATCAAGAATAATGTTTCTATATAACTGAGCAGTAAAGTTGTATTTGGGACGGCCTTTTTCATTTAAATTACACAACCGTACAGAAAGATACCTAATAACATATACACATTGGACTTACCAAATATATCTCATTCATAGATATGATTGGAATATGATTGTGATTAATTTAGTTATGAAACAAAATTTTCTTTTAACTGGTGATGATGGTGGTTAAAAATGAAAATCAAAGCAAAATATTACCACTTGTAGTTCAGTTTACATGAATAAGTTAAAAATAAGTAAGTAAAAAAATATTACGAAAAATAAACTCCATAGTAAACAAACCAGTCATATCACTATTTTCATGCCATATTTTTATTTTACAGATGCGAATTAATTGTGTTTAATTTAATTAACTTTAAAAGTACGTAAGTATAATGTATTTATACGAGAACTAAAAATTATTTAATAATGCAAGTATTTTGCAATTTAACTATAAAATTAACCAGCATTATTTTTTTTAATATTCTACCAGATACTGGAATAAGATCTTATCAATATATATGCATGGGAAATAATTTAAAAAGTAAGCTATATGAGAGAAAGCAGTTCATATTCTAAAAATATAAAAATATTCTGAATTTTGTTTTGTGGTTACAAATAACATGAAAGCAAAAATTTTTTTTTTTTTATAAATAAAATAAGTAAGGTTGTAATTAATTTAACTAAATGATCTGTTATTCTTTGCGAAAAGATTATTTATTTCTTAAATTGAATAACTATCTATTTTGTAAATTGTACATTTAAGTTTTCAGAAACTTTTTACTAATCAGAATTCTCACAAATTTTTACAATTTAATTCGATTTTTCGTTCATAATTGGGATCAGCATCCCTTAAGGTTCTCTTTAAATTTATTAGAGAGACATTCTTTAATAATAATAAATAACATTAAATAAGTAGATTAAATAACTATTTAATTGGACTAAATAAATCATTTTTATCAAATTACAAATAATTGTATCAAATAACAATTCAAAATAATTAATTTGCTTTTAACAATAATACTCATTATCTTCAAATTATAAAAAGAAAATAATTAAGTCAGTTAATAAATTTAAAAAGAAAAGTAAGTATGTAAAATTAGTATCTTAATTTTTGAGCGTGGCGAATTGCCTTCATTCATTTACATTAATTCTTGAATCATTCCTCAATTAGCAGGGATATAATTAGACAAAGTTCTATTTTTAGAATGAATCACTGGAACTTGATAGTACTTTAAAACTTTACATATTTTCATTAAATTACAAACAAATATATATTTTCTTAATAGTTTTATATCTAATATAAGTTCATGAAACACAAGTACTTTTAAAATTAAAGTTTAATTAAACTTAAGTTTAAATTAATGTTAAATTTTATTAACTTTATATCTCAAAATATAGATAAATAATTACGTTTCATAGAAACTGTATTTTATAGACAAAATACTATATTATAGTAGATATGTAAGTGGGGTGATGTAACAAAAAAATTTAAATCTCCCTCAGAAAACCTTAAAAAATAATGTCCAATAATCTGCATGCGCCATCTATCGGGTAAAATAACGATTAAAAGAAAGCCTTCTAAATTTATTTAATACGCATGCAATTTTGGGGACAAAATATTTGATTTAAAAAAATTCCATCAAACATAATTATAATAAAATTAATAGACAATGAGTTTTTCTACTCTTTATCAAGTAAATCATTTTTTTTTTTTTATCAATGACAAAATAATTCCAAAGTAAATTCTTTAAAAATGATTTCTAAAAATTCTTTTGTTTTTAACAATGATATTTATTATATTAAAATTTAAAAAAAAATTGTTAAAAGAAAAAAAAAAAAAAATTCAGCTAATTTCATGGTAAATTGAGTTCAATAATCATCTGAAGGATAAATAACTATGAATATTTAAAATGGAAGGTATAAAAATATATTTGGAAAAATAATACATATATGCAGATGCATATATATATATTTCACTAGTTTCTTTTCTTTTATTTCACAAATGAGCGATAACAATGAATTATTTCTTGCTTAAATAGTTGTTTTATTAACGATTCTGTGTAAAAAGTTATATTCAATTTTTGTCATCAAAAAATCCTATTTTATGTTTATTTTTAAACTGTGCTAGTAGATGGCGCTATTATGCAATCTTTTTTCATTTCTGCACGAAAACTGATAGGGGAAACAGGGAAATGTAAATAGCGGGTTATTTGTTAATAAAAACAGAACTATTTGAATTTTGGTACAGTTATTTATAGGAATAGTTAAAATTCAAAGGCTTATAGCTTCAACTGTTAAATATAGTTATTACGCGGCTTCTGCTCCAGACAGAATGAGCAGTTAGATCGCAATAGGATCCAAAGGTCTATGACAACAATGCTTTTTTGAAATCACTGCTTCCAAAAGCAGTAGATTTGATGCCGAATGAGTGAAATATGTAAGAGGTCTCGCATCGACGGCCCTGCTGGGAATGTTTTGAGCTTTATCGCGTACGACACGCAAATGCGCAACAATTACACTTAGTCACATACAGGCACCTGTTAAAAATAAACAATTATCGACATAATTGAGAATGTTTACACTGATTTTCCATATAGTACATAAATCTGTTTTACAGATTGTGTATTTAAAAATATAATAAAATTTAATCAAGGAACATAACAAATGAAAAAGATATATAAATAGAATGTTTAACACATCCATGATTATTATACGATATTCGACGTGATTAATTATTATTTTTTTTTTTCAAATTCTGACTACTTTGACCTAAGATCGCTCACAACTGAAATGAAGATATATAGGAGATTCAGCTTTACTCAGGGTACACCGCGGGAGGTCTTTACACACTTAAACTATGGCATTGCAACTGCAATATTGGATGAATTTCCCTGTTTTGGTTTGGTTTGCTGCTCTACGGTCATTTTTTGCATACTTAAGGCTAATTAGACGGGCACCTACAGTTTAATGTGGATTCAGAATCATTAACAAACACCCATGTCTCCGCCAAGATTCGACCCTGAAGCCTGTGGTACCAAAGGCCAGAGAGCTGGCCGATTGGCCATCAGACCGCATGAAATCCTCTGAGGTGGTTTTGGGATCATCGTCCCTTCCTCCTGGAGCCCATGAGAAGTTATTTCCAGCTTACAAATTTAGAATGCCATCTCTGCCAGTTTCCGACAAGCTTCTCTTGTTGTATTTTGAATGGAACAAATTTTTTGTTGTATTTTGTTGTACTTTGAGTTATATTTTGAATTTTATCTCGGTTCCTTTAATCCAACGCTTGACTTTATATGGCAATTGTACAGGCATAATATATTGATTTAAGAACAAAAGAGGAAAACATTATCGTTGTTTAATTAATCAATGCAATTAAATAGCTAATAAATACAATTTCCAAATTAACGCCGTTGATTACAATGCTCTTAGAAGAAAATAAGTGAAAATTTGTCCTTATATTTACACCAATAAATTTATTTATCTCTATTCAGTCTTTTGGTTATGTCCTCGGATTTAGGATAATGTATACACAAATTCGTACATTATGCATTGAAGACTTTCATGCAAATTGGGAAATATTTAAAATCTATGTGCAGGAACAAAATCTTCTTACATTGCCTGCTGTTATTGTTTGGACATCAAGTTCCGAAGTAATATTTTAACTTCGATTCTGAATGATTAGGTCAGAAATGAACAGTGGGAAGTGTTGGTTGTAGAAATTTATTTGTATTCTAATTATGACTCATTGACTCATTTTTTTGTTAGTATAAGATATGAATGGCTTTTGCATTAATCAATAAAAAGGCATTTTGCAAAAATTTAAACAATATTAAAGTATAAAAATATCCGAATAAAAAGTTGTTGACATCCAAATTCATGAATATTATCAGTAAAAAAAATCATATGTTTAAGATAATATTAAAGTTCATATATAATTTTAAATCAATATGGAAATCTTTCTGCAAGCATTGCAAATTTACTTGTGTAAAAAAGAATTGTGTATAAATCTGCGCATAATAGAATAAATAAAATTGTGTATAATTTAAGGCAGCAATCTTACTTCACAATGCTAGTTGGTACTTAAATGTGAGAAGATTTAAAAGTATAATTATTGCTTAACCCATGTCAAGCATTATGCAATTATTATTTGGTAAACATAGTGTTTCATTTATTTATGGCCATGAACAGTATACTTACGGGGAAAAAAGGGAGAGCATTGCCTTCTCGGAGGACTTTTATAAAGTTTTTTTTTTTCGTCCCTAATAGGTTACTGCTCTAAGGTCATTTACACTCATGTCCATAAATTAAGGATAATTCAGAATCACACAGAAATTGAACTCCAAAAATTGTAAAATTGTTATTGAAAAATTTTTAAAGTAAAATTGTTCACAAGCGCTTTAAAAGCCTTTCAGTGCAATAACCACATAGTTAGGGCACAAAGGAAGCATTTGGATGATTTTTTAAGTGATAGAATTATCGGACGACTGGAATGTGGACGTACCCAGCTGGAAGTATACGAGGAATTTCGAATCGCCCAGAGTGTCATCTCCAGGCTTTGGCGACGATTCCAAGATGATAGTAATGTGAGTAGATGTCTCTTCAGCTACCGGTACGACAGTTTCAAGGCAGACCGTGTACAGACGCTTAGGGCACATTGGTCTATATGCTCGTAGGCCTGTCAGATGTGTTCCACTTACCGCAACTCACTGTCGCCTGCGATTAACCTGGAGTAGAGAGCATGGACACCGTGGACACCGCAACAGTGGTCTGGTGTGATGTTTTCCGACGAGTCCAGGTTTAGTTTGCAGGCCACATCTATCGAGATGTCATTCTGGAACAACATGTACGTCTGTTTCGGGGCGCCATGGGTGCTGAATTTCTGTTTATGGATGACAACGCCCGTCCTCACCGTCCTCACCTAGACAAATGCCTTCAATTGGAGGATATCACCCGTATGGATTGGCCAGCATATTCACCGGACTTGAATCTAATAGAGCATGTGTGGGATATGCTTGGCCGACGAATTGCAGCCCGTCAGCCCCCCTCCCACCTGTCAACCGGAACTTCGGAGGGCATTGCTTGATGAGTGGTGTAATATTCCCTAAGATCAGATTGATAATTTGATACTCAACATGCCTAGGCGTTGTAAGGCCTGTATTGCATCGTCCGGGAGACATACTCCATATTAACCATCATACTAACCATGTTATAGTGTTTTTTGTAAATAGGTTCTTTTTTTTTAAATTTGCTCCAGGGAGTAAAAATCGCAATTTTTATTAATTATGTCAAACATATAGCATCTTTTTTGCTGTTTACCTTTTGTTTAATAAATAGACTTTTCAAATAAGTCAAATTTGTTTTGTATATGTCTCTTTCTTTGCCTGAACTTCATTATCCTTAATTTATAGACATGAGTGTACAACAAAAAGAAATTCGACTGTATTCACTGTCGTTACAAATTTAAGCTGATAATAAAATTATTTCATCAATTTATTTACTTCGCAAATTCAAAACTATTAGAGTTCTTTTCGTAACAATTTCTGACATAAAAAAATTATTTAATTTTTCATGATCTTTAAATTAAACCTTCCTTATGATTAAAAATTACTCATTCTTTATTTAAAAAAATTCTGGAAAAATAACGTATTGCAACGATTATGATGATTGTGTGAATATTTTTAAATTGATCCATCTGTTTGGTTTATATTACCCCAGTGAAAGATCTACCAAATTTGAATCTCATAAGTATTAATTAAAGTCATATTAAAATGGTGCATTGACAGAATTCTCACAAGTGACAAAGTGAGTTGATGTTTACCTAGTTTTTCTTGCAAGAGCACAAAATTAGGATTAATTTATACAAAAAGGCCTTTGGTAACACAGGTTTCAGGTTCGAATTCTGGCGGTGATATGGATGTTTGTTAGTGGTTCGGAATCCACGCCAAACAGTAAGTCCCGGTCTAATTAGCCTAAAGTGGGCAGAAGACGACCGCAGAGCGACAAACCAAACCATCAGTTGAAAACATTTAAATAGGAAAATCTTTTACCTATTCACTAATCAGTATAGTAAAATCTAGAAAATTTTTTGGTAGCAAGTAATGAGACTTCTCTCATATAACAAAGTTGCAGTGAAAGTACAAAAGAATTTGTACAGATATTATTTACAGCTGAAATTTATTCACATTAAATAGTAGCACTGATATAACGCGGATAATTTTCGACTTTAATTAGATGCAACCTAAACTAAATTAGACAGTGGTTAAAGTGACATTTATCGAATTTAATCAATTAAATTCGAATAATAAACTAATTAGTCAATTAACTTTAGCTAAGAGAATCATAATTGTTATCTTGTTATCTTTCTTTATCGGAATTGTGATGTATTTTTTTGACAATTACGAATTTGGGACAAAACTCATTAAAAAATTATCGTGTAAGATCCAATTTAATTATATTTTCGGGTAACACAAATTTCTGACATCCCTTGATTTTATTAATCTACTGTAACAGAATTATAAATAACTATCATGGACTCAGGTGGTTATTCAGAGAAATTGTTTAATAATATCGATACGAATATCGAAGTTTAACCTGTGTACCAAAATAAAAATATCACTTTAATCAAGTAATTATTACTAATGGATGCCATAAATATTAAATGAGGGTGAAACCTAACGATATATATAATAGAATTTTTTTCTGCAGTAACAATTAATTGTATTTTATTATTTTTTGTAGGGATACTTTTTAATGCAATCGATGTCATTTTAAATTTTGCTTTCAGCGTGCAAAGCTTTTTCGGTTCTTTACTAAGACCGACACCAGCGAAGTAACCCCCAAGCTTACAATTCCTGCTATTTATTTATTCTCTATTATCTGCAATTGGACTAATTGCCCATTTAACCTCCTCGGAGGATTTAATAATTGAAAAGATTAACCGTAATTCTATTTCTGCTCTCACAGAGATGTCCTACAGGGTAAAAAATTAATTTTAATTACCTCGGAAGCTTGGTAATTATTTGGGGGATTTAAAATTTTCAACGTAAAAAAACATTTTTAAAGAAATCCTAATTAAGTAATGATACATTGTGATGCATATAAGTGGCTTTAGTCGAGCCCAAAATAAACGAAGGATATTTTGGCGATCTGAAAATGAAGTATAATTATTTTATTTATTGTTTTTGCTCAGAGAAAATTTTAAGTATAATGATTTCTGTGGAAGATAGCAGTATTTCTTTTTATTGCTATCAATATATAGTTGACCCTCGTCAACTCATTTGCCCCATAAGCTTATATATGTGCGGAAATTTTCTGGCCATTATCACCGAAGCGCATATATGAGTGCTAGTGCAAAGTGACGTTTCCAAACCGACTGAAAATATATATATATATATATATATTTGTAAAAACAATTCTAAAAAACTGATAAAAATGGTGGTTTTTGATTCGAATAGCAGTGCATCATATTGCCCTGTAATTTGCATAATAAGCTTATATATGCTCGAAAATTGCCTGGTCATTACTACCGAAACGCATATATGCGTGATGGCGCAAAGTGACGATTTTAAACGGACTAAATTATTTTTCTCGGTAAAAGCAATTCTAAAAACTGATAAAAATGTAAGGTTTTAATTCAAATAGTAGTGAAGAAGTAAATAGACCTACCAAATCTACTACTAATGAAAAATAGGCCAACAAAGACCTACATGATCCTTTTGAACATTTAGTTATTTTCAAAACATAATGATTTCTGTGGAACATCGTAGCATTTTTTTTATCTTTACGAATATATAGTTGACCATCGTTAAGCCATTTGCATAACAAGCTTATATATGCGCGAAAATTTCCTGGTCATTATCGCCGAAGCTTATATATGCGCTTTGGTGCAAAGTGACGATTTCAAATGGACTAAAGTGTTTTTCTTGGTAACAGCAATTTTAAAAACTGATGAAAATGTAAGGTTTTGTTTCGAATAGTAGTGAAGAAGTAAATATACCTACAAAACCTACTAATAATCAAAAATAGGCCAACAAAGACCTACATGATCCTTTTGAACAGTTACGTTATTTTAAAAACATATAATGAATTCTGTGGAACACAGTAGTATTTCTTTTTATCGTTACGGATATATAGTTGGGCCTCATTTAATCCATTTGCATCATAAGCTCATACAGGAGCAGAAATTTCCTGGCCGTTATCACTGAAGAGCACTAATGCAAAATGACGATTGCAAACGGATTAAAGTATTTTTCTTGATAAACGTAATTCTAAAAATTGATAAAAATTTAAGGTTTTATTCGAATAGCAATGCTGAAGTAAATAGACCTACAAAATCTACCAATAATCAAAAATAGACTAACAAAGACGTACATGATCCTTTTGCATAGTTGCGTTATTTTCAAAACCTATAATGATTTCTGTGGAACATCGGAGTATTTTTTTTTATATTTACGAATATATAGTTGACCCTCGATAAACCATTTGCATTATAAGCTCATATATGCTCGGAAATTTCCTGTCCATTACCACCAAAGTTCATATATGCGGGCTGGTGCAAAGTGACGATTACAAGCGGACTAAAGCATTTTGCTTGGTAAAAGCAATTCTAAAAAACTGAAAAAAAAGAAAGTTTCGATTCTAATAGTAATGTAAAAATAAATAGACTTACAAAATCTACTAATAATCAAAAATAGACCAGCAAAGACCTACATGATCCTTTTGAATAGTTAAGCTATTTTCAAAACTGTTCATAAAGATCTCAGAGATAAACATAACTATTCTATTTCACGTCTTCAAGCAAAAATTAGTAGCAGAAATAATTGAGCAAAATAAACAAATAATAAAAATATCAGCAAAATGAGAAATCACACCATGTCCATCATAACCATCAAGATTTACTGGCCACATTTTCTAATATCCATTGAAACAACTTCATCACGAAAAGCTCGTAAACGTTGTGTAGTTTATTTATCACAAAAAAAGAAAAATTAGCATTATCAGTGTGATAACTGCATGTGGCTATATGTGTTGAACATTTCGAATACTATCATACGGCAAAACTATTAAGTTTAATATCTCAAATTATTTTCAATGTACAACTTTATAGAATTAAATCGAACTATAAAATCTATGTGTTATTCTATTTTTTTATCCTTTTGAAATATATATCCTATCTTTAAAAACGTTTTATAATATGGGCCAATTTCCCATTTTTTCGAATGATGTAAATGGATTAAACTGCTCTCTGTATAACTGCCATTCGATACTTATCATAAATGATGGCAGTGTAACAAGAGTAAGTTCTACATATACTATATAAAACCCTCTATAAACTACCATCTTTTTATTAATAATTTATTGGGCAATAGGTCAAAGCGCCTATTCCCTTCAGCAAACATGAACATGAGTTAAAGGTCACTGAGAGACAAAAGTGCTCTGTAGACGAAAGACTAATTATTGAACCGCTATCTTTTATAGCGAAGCATGAAGATAAGAGTTTATATAGGAGCTGTTTATCGAGGAAGTAGTTGATAGACAAATTTATTAAAAATGGAATAAAAAATTGGAATATAAATGATTTAAAACTGAATTTCTATCATATGGTAGTTTCAAATGTGGATTTTTAAGTTTATTTTGAAGTATTATAGTCATTACTTTTTGAAGTAAAAGAATTTTTAGAATTGTTCATTTTTTAATTTTTTTTTCGTATTCCATCAAATTTTCACTACTATTTTGAATAAAAATTTTATCTTAATTTTTCATCAATAACGTTTAAATTTCGTCATTATTTTATTAGTAAAAGTGAATTAAAATTATATAAATCATAAATGCTCGATAAGTAGGTATACATTATTTGCATAAATTCGCTCTTATTTTAACTGAGACTTAGAATAATACACATTTGAAATATATATATATATATATGTATATGTAAATTTCTTTTCTAAAATATTCCAAGGGCATTAAGAATGGTCACATTAACCAAATTATTTTAATCACGCTCTTTTGGCTCTTGATAAAATAAAATTTCAAGTAAATAAATTTCAAATCCGTATTTGAAAACTCTCTGAAAGTAGTTCAACATTTTCATTCAAAGCATAATATTTTACAATAAAAATAGCAAATTCATGTAAATCAACTGGGAAGAAGAACAATAGATTTAACTCGTGAAATTAACTTTACTGAAATTCTAACTTTTAAATTATCATTAAATTTTGTTTCCACTTTGAATTTTGATACTTAAATTTAACTAGAAATTAATTATTTTTAAATTTCTGAAATTAAAGTTTAATTTAAACTTTGATTTAATGTATGCTTCAAATTGATTCCACAATTTCTTGCTGCAATAATTTTCATAAAATTTCAAGGAATTCCAAAACAAGATAAAATTTTGAATCTATGCTTCGTTTAAAATATATCCTTCTTTTTTTTTATTTTTGAAGAGTATTAATTTATCTTTAATATAAAAAAAAATGAGAAAAAAACTATCGAAAGCGAAATATTGTTCATAGAAAATTAAATTCATTCGAAATGTCCTTTATACGTTGCACAAGAGTTAGTATGCATTTCCTTTGGCAACAATGTGTTGCCTTTGACGAATTAGATTGGTGATCGAGATTGATTGACAGTAGATTGAAAGATTCACTACTGTCAATCCTTCTCGATCTCTAATCTTGATTCCCCAAAGTTGTCGTCGAGTGAGCGTCGCGTTTCCAATGGAAATGCACCCTGAGATAAAAAAAAAACCCAACACGACTTGAATTATAAAGTATTTATTGGAATTATTACATTGGAATAATTCCAATAAATCGCTATCTTAATAACCTCTTACTTAAGATTATTACATTTGTGATTGAGAAAAAAGTAAGGACTATAAGTATACTTTTTTAAGTATATTTTCTCCTACTTTAAAATATATTTAAAAAAGAAATGACTAACAATTTGAAACAAACTACAAAATTAAATGATTTAAAGTAAGAGATAAGAGAAACATTTCCAAGATAATAGTGACTTCTAATACCTGCAAAAGGAAGCAAGTTTGAACTGATAGGTATTACGTTGGGCTTCTGCAATGAAGAAACCGGATAGAGGTTTTTTATTATTACAATATATTTGAATTGTATTTCAATATGAATTAATTTTTTTCAGAAATATTATCAGTTTTAATTTTTAGAGAAGACGTAAAATATAACATAAGGCACTCGCTATTTCACTGAGCAAAATCCTATTAGCAATTGATGTAATTCTTTAACTATCAGCAATTATCTTCAAATACATACGATTCATTGTTACGAATATCCTTTACTTAAATATTTAACTAAGCGTTCCGTTTTTTATATCTAGATCCAAATTTTTACATATCTCATTACCGATTCCTTTGAAAATAATTCTAGTCCGAAATCAAACAAAGGTATTAAATTATCTTAAGCATCTCTTATACTGCTTTAAATACCCATCTCCGAGACATTTGAACGTATCATTTTTCTAACGCTGTAACATTAATTCACCGAAATTGTACAAGATACAATTTTCGGTTTGTTAAAGTACACACATTTGTGAGTTTGATATAAGAAATTTTTTTTTTATGACCAATCTGTTCACAGTCGCTACTTTTATACCTCTTATGAAAAAAAAAATGAATTTAACGATGGAACATCGGCGAAAAAAATTCCAGAAACAATAAATAGGAACAATTAGCAATAGTAAGCTCTTGAAGGAGACGGGAAAATGTTCTTTCTTTTCTTATTCTTTCCACCCCAGGATTAATCATAACCGCTATCAGCAATAACCTCTCCGGAAGAAATGGCTGCTAGAACCACCTTCGTTCGATAGACCATCGTTCCATCCTATTTTTTTTCCCACCATTTTTACTTTTCTTCATCGCCCGCCCATTGTTCGCAAATTCCAGATAATAATGTCGACGATTTTCTTGGGGGGGACGAAGTAGATAAAATAAAGGAAGGGAGGGTAGCTTTTCATTTCTTTCTTCCCTAAATGACGAACTCTTTAATCCTTTTGCTTCTAAATTAAGATTCATCTCAGAACTCAAACAAGCCCTTTACTCTGAGTAATTAGCTAGTTTTTACCGATCGCCGTGGTGAAAAATTGTCGGACAATAAATACTAGGTAAGGTAGATAAGCGCGAAGCTGCCGTCTAATTATGCCTTAATGACACCCCGGGGAGCTGAGCGCTGAGGACTCCACAGCGGCTTCTGAAACCGGCCAACCTACTTTTTCACAGTTTCTTCGGATCGAGATCTTTACTTAAACTTGAAAGATCTTATTCGGCTGATGATCAATAACTCGTGTCTAGACCGAAAAATGAATACAGATTTTGGAAAGGTGATATTTTCCTATCCGATGAAAATCGGTAAGGTAAGTTTTCGCAATTGGAGTCATTATGGTGTGACTGCGAGGCACTGATTCGGGGGTTTGTTTTTAAAAATAGTTTTATAGATCTTCGATCAATTTGTGTTCGGTTTGTATTTTACTTGTGGGATTGACTTGTTCTGTTCTCGTGATTCGATTTTCTTGTCCTGAATTTGATTGTATAACTTTTAAATTTGATTGAGATTTCACCCTACTTATTCACTACAGTATGTTACTAATATTTTATTTTACTACAATATGCTACTAATATTTTATTTTACTACAATATGTTACTAATATTTTATTTTACTACAATATGTTACTAATAATTTATTTCACTAAGTATGCCACTATACTAATACAAATTTATTTCACTACAGTAAATAGTGCTATTAATAATTTATTTCACTAAGTATGCCGCTATACTAATACAAATTTATTTCACTACAGTAAATAGTGCTATTAATAATTTATTTCACTAAGTATGCCACTATACTAATACAAATTTATTTCACTACAGTAAATAGTGCTGCTAATAATTTATTTCACTAAGTATGCCACTATACTAATACAAATTTATTTCACTACAGTAAATAGTGCTGCTAATAATTTATTTCACTAAGTATGCCACTATACTAATACAAATTTATTTCACTACAGTAAATAGTGCTGCTAATAATTTATTTCACTAAGTATGCCACTATACTAATACAAATTTATTTCACTACAGTAAATAGTGCTATTAATAATTTATTTCACTAAGTATGCCACTATACTAATACAAATTTATTTCACTACAGTAAATAGTGCTATTAATAATTTATTTCACTAAGTATGCCGCTATACTAATACAAATTTATTTCACTACAGTAAATAGTGCTACTAATAATTTATTTCACTACAGTATGTTGCAAATATTTTTCTGGTAAAAAGAATTGCATTAAAACTAGATAATTTTTTAAATGAATATTAGTGGGCCTCGTGTTCCACTTTTGCATGTCACTACAGATTAGGGCACTTATGTGTGATGAGGAAAAGACATTGCCGAGTAACTGCCCAGCATTTGAGTGTCGTATGGAAGAAAACCCTAAAACTTCCAACTGATTATCGATTGCACATGTTTATACAATCGCCAACGAGTTTCCTAGTCACTGAAAACAGAAACTGCAATAGAACCAACAGAAGATTCAAACCTGGCCCTTCTTCTATGTTAGTTGCTCACGAGATCATTGAAGAAAAGTGTTATAGATTTCTGATCTGTTTGTGTTTGGAATGTCTTTATTTTTATTATTTATTTATTTAGAATGAGACAAGTTTTAACGTCGTGATTCGATTCGATTCGGTCGGTTTTGATTTGTATAATTCTTGTAAATTTGTTTGGGGTGTGATGCGATTTTATGTTTTTTTTTACTTATTTCGTTAAAAAAAATTTTTTAACTTTCTCCTCAAAAGAAAATTATTTTGAAACTCGATATTAAAGCAACGGATTTATTTATCTAAAGTTCAGTACTGCAGCATTTGATATTTCCCAGATTTTAATTACAAATTACCGTAAAGTTTCATAAAGTATTACTTAATTAAAAAACCTTGACTATGTTAACACATCTGTAGAAATATGACTCAACATTCAATTTGTTTGAAAAAGTAGGAAGCTCATAACTGAAAACGTAATTATTATTAAATACATATTTTAGGTAAGATACATTTCTAGATACACGAAATTTGAATTTTTTGTGAATGTGTGAGGACAGAATACTCTTTGATTCGTGTTGCAGCCGTGTATTATTTTGAACCACGCTATATAGTACTAGTTTCCTCAAATTTATCAAATGTATAAAATTAAATGACTAATGAATATTTTCAGGTATTTAAAATACTTGGTTTATAGTGCGATGTTTATTCTGAGATTGAATTTGATTACTGTTCTGATTTTTATAAATAAGAAGCTTAGAAAATATAAGTAATCTATTCTAGTTACAAAAGTCAACATATTGAGGATTGGTATTCGATAAAGAAATTTTTGTTTCATAGAGTGTGTACAAATCAAATGAAAAGATGATCTTACCGAAAAAGAGGATAAAATACAAGTTAAAATGAAAGAGATATTAAAGGTACAGAGATTAATCATTTAAAATTCCATCTCAATCTTAATGACTCTATGAGTGTTGACAGAGATAAATACACTAGGACTGATGACAATACTATCATGTAGAACATATTTAAAAAAACTTGACAATATATCCAAAACATTGTAATCAGCAATTAGTATATTTATTTATTGATGAATTTTAATAGGGTTTTTTTCTTATTTTTATCAGATTCATGATTTTTTAACTTTGTTATGTATTTTTATGTTTTATTTAGTTATTATGATCTTAAAATAAAGTATATTTTACATTTCATGATTCACTCAGTTTTTAAAGATATAATTTAAATAAATTTAGTTTGTTTTTCGCAGCTTGTGTAAACCTGGTCCTTATGCCACAAAGCAAAACTAATCTATTTTCCGATTGTTATCATTGTCAGTGATTCTAAAACAAATATATCAATTTATAAATCAATCAAAATATTAAAAATAGATGGTTAAAAATAAGTTATTCCGGAAAAATCTTAAAATAAGCTTTACAGCTCCGTTGAATTGTACCTGCATAATTTCGTAAACAAAGCTTTGATTTCATTAATTTACTACACAATATATGATTACCAATTACTATACAAATTAAATCCTCAATAGAGGGAAATTGAAGTAATACGTATGAAATTCAATATCAATATTCAAAACATTTAATAAGAATAAAATTGTTTTTATCTAATATCTATTATAATCATTTTATCTCATGATTCCAGTTCTTTTCATGTGCTTAATTTATGCTAACTATAGAATGTTTAACTGAATAAACAGAAATATCAGATATCTTAATAATAAGAGAAAACTTTGCTTTTCTTTACAAAATTTATTTTAAGGACTGGGGTAAGTTCTAAGAATTGCTTACAATCTGCAAGATGAATCAAGGTTTCAGTTAACATGTAATCGTTAGACTAATGATTGCATTGATTCCATATCACAATAGTCTTCTGACCTGACTGACTATTATGATGGTGTCAGTTTTCGTCATTAAGATTCCTATAAGTATATTTGCAATACAATTTCTATATATGTATTTACAATACAATTTCTATATATGTATTTACAATACAATTTCTACATATGTATTTACAATACAATTTCTATAAATATAGTTGAAATAATAGTAAAGTATATCGTGTTCAAAAGCCTAAAGTTAGACTTGTGTTCATATTTAATTCAAAAATAAAAAAAAATTTTATGTCATTTTGATGTAGTTTTGTAATAATGGAATAAAACTGTATAAAATCTGTATTGTTCCAGCGAAAGTTTGTTATGAAATTTATCTAATCGCTCTCATACTCATGATACCATAGTCTATTACAAAATCATTATTAAATATCAACTAATAACATTAAATTCATAAATTTATTTATAATAAAGATAAATTATTATTTATTCATTAATTATTAAAAACATTTATTAGTTAAATGAATAAATTTTAAAGTAAAAATATAGTTTTATAAAAGTAACAAGATCTTGATAATTTAAGTCATAACTTTTTTTATAAAATTTTATTTTCTACTCATCATATAATTTAATAACGGTATTTTGTTTCAGAAATGTTATGGATTTCCTTTATAAAATATTTCTTATATGTAATTGAAATCGGTTTTTATGTTTGGATACATTTTGAAAGCAAACGAATAAAAATATTTTTTTTATAAATAAGTATTTCTTAAGGATTTGTCCAGAAAAATGTATGCCTTAAAATATGGGAACTATATTTAATATGCTATATTATCGAAAATGCTTTATTTTATATAAATTAATTCTTCTGTTAAAAAAAGAAACAACACATTTTGACAACTTAATGTCATTAGTTATTTCTTTTTCAAGAGATTTAAGTATCATTCATGCACAATCATACAAAGATTAATGCTAAATTTCTCATATTGAAACATAAATAATAACACTTTCAATATTAAATATTAAATTATTTTTTAGTTAGTGTTAACCTATTTATAATAAGTCCTTTAATTTCTTTAACTATTTTAATTATTTTTCAACGATTGTAATATTTTAAAAGTCTAATGTTATCAGTCATATATCATGCTAATATAAGAATCGAGAAATTCTTTCAAAGTCATTTCCTTTATCTAAATTTTGTTAATACGTTTCTACATCAGTAAAATATAATTTTTGGGGTTATTTACTTTTATCTCATAAGAAACAATTTTAAATGAGATAGGAATAAAATAGTTTTGACCATTGGAGATGAAAATGTTTTAGTTCTTCTGTTGATTTTATATTTAGCAATTAACAAACACTTTAAAGCAAACATTATTGTAGAGTTACATATCAGTTAATTGCAACGAAATTATAGATGGAATCTGTATAACTTGTCAGGCTTAGAGCACTTTGAGAAGACAATCACCAATATAACTTTTTAGCTTTGACTTTGGAACACAACCTATGTTGCCTTTGCAGCGATTCCCAAATTGTTTAAGTGAGGAATTTTTCTGAAGGCGAATTGTGTACAGGAAATTGTGTCCAATCTTTCTGAAATGATTAAAGTACTTTTCTATTATTAGAGAAAAGAATAAAATTCTCTTTTCTTTCAGAAAAATCGTTAAGGATTGTCATAAAATATAATCTTTTTAACCACAAAGTAAACTTTTTTGTTTAAAAAGATACCTAATTTATTAAAATCTGATGTTTCTAAATTTAAGAACTTACATCGTATATACTTGACAGGTTTTAAATGGTATTTTATTAATTGGTCGAACTTTCCATTTTATTGCATTGAGTCGTCCATTTTATTATATAGAATTTGAGTTTGAGCTTAACATAGTTTTATTATATTACTTTCCATTTTATTACATAAAGTTTATTACATAACCTGTACCATAGTACACAACTCAATTTGTAAAAATACTAATAATAAAATGTATTTAAAAATACTGATAAAAATCCTCTAAAACGAAATGTGTTCCATTTCATCATGTAAAAATTAAATAATTTTCGAATTTCACATACTTATGAACGATTTAATTAATTTCTAAATTAGTTAAGTAAAATTAATTAAAATTTATAAGTAATATTTCATTACATTTTTTGTTAAAAATTATCTGCAAATAGTTTATTTCAGATTATCCCCAATTAAAAAAATTCTATTTAAAATATTTTTTATTTAAAAGTTTTTTAAACTGGTTACAATTAGTTATTGATTTTACATTGGCTAAGTTGGTTATGTGCAATTATTATTGTTGAACCTTAAACAAAATTTGTACTACACTCATTATCATTTTATCATTTTATCTAAGGGATATAAATGAAATATATTATATACCTTTGGGGAATAATACAAATTTAATTAATTCACTTTAAAATTTAAGTACTTTAGGGAAAGAGATGCTGAATCATTTCCAATAATTCTTTGAGATCCAAAAATATAATTGAATTTGATTACTGTATAAAACTATTAATTAATTCTTCCCTAATATAGTACGATAGAAAAATGTATACGAAGGGCATTATTTAACTATATATTCTACCTATCGTATATAAATATATACTTATTCCAATGAAGAGGCGTCTTTGTTCCAATGTATATTTAATAACCGCTAAAAATCAGATCTTATTACTAAATCTACTATCCCTGCTCTTTTCTGTAATCAATATCTCTAAGTGCACGGAAATAACAATTACATAGTTTTATTACTATTAGAGCATCCTAGGGTTGCCTTTTCAAAAATCCATAACCATGGATCAAAGCAAAATTTTATTTCCGTATTTATATGAATTTAATCACTCAACCTGCGATAAATGCAGCGTGGAGCCAAGCACCCCGTTTAGTACCCCATCGAGCATAAAACGAATTTTATTGCGCTGTCCAGTGTCGTTGATTTAGTAGAGACACTATACTTTAATGGTTGACGCCATCCAATGATGAAATAATCACATTTCCAATACACGCAGTTATTATCACCGATGGCTGGAGTATCTTAAGTTATCACTGGCGCTCATCTAGCAGCCTCTTTTGCACCCTGCACCCCTCTCCTACTGGATCAATGTTCAACTCATTGCCCCTATTAATAGTCACTACTGGACCCAGCCTAATAGCACCGCTTATTCACGGAAGTTTCTGAAGCAAGAAATTTGGAGGCCTTTTTACTTTGTTTTTGCTTCTTGGGAGCGATGATAAATCTATGGTAAAATGGGCTTTTCTTTTTATTGTAGCGTTAAAGGTAAGCTCAGATTTATGGAAGATCAAGGAGTGATGTTTCTAGTGCAGAGAGCGATTTGTTTAGGCATTAGTGGCCTCTTTCTCCCTCCCTCCTTTCATTTTTCTCTCTCCTTTAAGTTAGGAGATAAAAGAAAAAGGAGGGAAGAGTTTGGCATTGCGTTTCATTTTTCTTAATGTCGTCACTTATTTTCATTCAACTCGCGGAAGAGGATAATGAATACTTCCCTGATATCCATAACATGTTTCAGAGTTTTGTTGGAGTAAGTGGCTTTGAATTCAATTATCATTCAGAATAGGAGATAAATAGTAGAAATTTATTCTTTAATTTGAAGACATGTCGCAACGTTTTTGTTTTTCCAATGCGCTGTGAGGATATTTAATAATTAATTTATTTTGACATTTTAGTTAAGATTATGTAAGTTGAAAAATTTTATAATTTTTATAAATTTATTTATTTACATTTTATTTTACGGAAAAAATAGAAAAAAGATCGAAAAGTTTGGAATTTTGTTTCATTCTTTTTAATGTCGTCACTTATTTTCATTCAATTCTCGGAAGAGGATAATGAATACTTCCCTGATTTCCATAACATGTTTCAGAGTTTTGTTGGAGTAAGTGGCTTTGAATTCAATTATCATTCAGAATAGGAGATAAATAGTAGAAATTTATTCTTTAATTTGAAGACATGTCGCAACGATTTTGTTTTTCCAATGCGCTTTGAGGATATTTAGTTACTAACTTTGTTGTGAAATTTTAATTAATGTTATGCTAGTTAAAAAAATTTTATAATTTTTATAAATTTGTTTATTTTTATTTTATTTTATCTCTTCTGTTACTGAAAAAATAGAAAAAAGATCGAAAAATTTGGCATTTCATTTTATTCTTATTGTCGCCACTTATTTTCTTTCTCGGAAGAGGATAATGAATACTTCCCTGATTTCCATAACATGTTTCAGAGTTTTGTTGGAGTAAATGGCTTTGAATTCAATTATCATTCAGAATAGGAGAGTCCTACAACATGTCGCAACGATTTTGTTTTTCCAATGCGCTTTGAGGATATTTAATAACTAACTTTGTTATGAAATTTTAATTAATATTATATTTGTTAAAAACTTTTATAATTTTTACAAATTTATTTATTTTTATTTTATTTTATCTCTTCTTTTACGGAGAAAATAGAAAAAAGAAGGAAGAGTGTGGCATTTTGTTTCATTCTTTTTGATGTCGTCACTTATTTTCATACAACTTTAAGAGGATAATGAATACTTCTCTAATTTCCACAACATGTTTAGGAGATGGAATGAGAATCACTTTTAATTAATCCTTAATTGGTGAGCTTTCTAAAAAAATGTCACAATTATAGTTTTTCAAATGTGCTTTGAACCAATTTTGTTCATCAAGTTTTAAAACAATAATTTGTATGTTAATAAATATAGTTTGAAATTATTTTTAAGAATTTAAATTAGTTTTCGTATAATTCTCCCCCTTCTCCCTGTCAAGTTGGGAGTAAAAAATGAGAAGGAGGGAATAGTTCCGTATTCGTTTATTTATTCTAAATGTCGTCACTTATTTTCGTTTAACTCGTTGAAAAAATAATAAATGCCTCCCTAATTTCCATAACATGTTTCGGAGTTTGGTTAGCTCAGTTGGCTTTGGCTCATTTATCATCGAGAGTAGGATATGAATAAAAAAAACTAGTTCTTTGATGGACGTGTTCTACGGTTTGTTACAATGACTGCTTTTTTAATAGTTCCTTGAACAATATTTAAAACAATATGTTAATAAATTTGATGTTTTTTTTTATAAAAGACAGTTAATTAAATGCAGAAGTTATAACTTGAAACATTTTCAAAATATGTTTCTTGTGAAAGGTACATCATTTCAAAAATTTGTGCAAAACTGGAAATAAAAACAATAACTCTCAAAATAAGAAGAGAATAATTTTGATTATTCGTATACTTTCTTTAGTACAATCTTACATATTTCATTGACTTCATTTAATATTGTTCTTAATATTTGTTTTCCTCTCATGTTTTAAAATGAGTAGTTAAGTGGCAAATACCACAATGTAAATTAGAAAAAAGATTTACTGGAAGAAGAAGAGCAATACTTGAAAATTAACTTCATCTCCAACATTTAAATCTAAAAAATATGAAATAGGTTTTTCAAATGATATCAGACAAGTAATTGTTTTTATTAAAATATATTAAAATTTCCCATTATTACTTAACATTTTAAAAAACATTAAATATCATATATGTCATCGAATCCTTTTATGAAAAAAATAAATTCTACCCGCATTAGAAAATTTAAGCTTAGATTTATTGAAGTCCAAAGAATGTTTGTAAAAACTATTAGATTCATTCAAGTATCAACTCCAAGAAAACTTCAGTATTTAATATGCTAATCAGTATTTAATTTTAACTGCACATAGTTAATATTGCAGACATTCGGGATTTCTATAACCCATATTAAAGGCTTTAATCAATAATGTTATTTAGTTAGTTAGTCTTCAGTTTTTAAAGTTATTTATTCAAGTTGTCTCAAATTTATTCTATAGGAAAAATAACTGTTTTTGAATTTACTCAATTCTAATAATTGTTATAAGTTTGGGGTTATTGTTATTGTTATAAGGGTGGTTTAAAAAAAAAAGTGTCTTCACTCATATGGATTGGAGGAATTATTCGAAAGTTTCAGCATAACATGGCTTAAAGCAACATCAATTTATTGATGTACTATTTCATGAGACATACATTAAACAAAAACAAAGCTACAACATCAGCTTTTGATATTTATAACGAATTTAAACTGCAGTCCAAAATAATCCACATTAGCAGGCCTATCAACTCTCAAACTTCTTCGATCCTGTTTACTTCCGGAGCTCCGTGCTCTCTAAACCTGAACTCGAATCCAGAACTACCCCTCTCAGTGGTGGTCATCACTTTTATCCTGTCAAGCTGATTCAGTCCTCAACTCGTCTTCCTTTCCTGTGCTGCAGGTTCTTGATTTTCTCTTCCTACAACCACCTGAGCCGTGCAATGATAGTTTGTAAAAAATTATTATTGCTTCCTTAAAAGATGAATTTTGAAAGTTAATCTAAGAACAGACAAAATTGCTATTGAGCTGAATCATTTAAGTGTTTCTAAACGTTAAACGTTTTATAAAATATCATAATAAGAATCATGAAATAAATTTTAAACATTCTCGTGGATTTCTGATAAAGCACAAATTAAGTACAGCTTCGTAAAAACGTTTTTGATTATTTATGTGAAAAATTAAGTACTAGTTTATTACACTTCTAACAATTATCTTGAAAGGAAAGCAAAACACATACTACGCTCATTTTTAATACACACATACACTAGGATTGGAGAAAGCCGTGATTAATTTTACAAGTAATTTTGAGATATAGATCATGCACAAATTAGCAGCCTGAGAAACCTTCCAAGCAATTCTAATCTTGTTTGATACCAAATAGAAAAAATTTTTGGATACCAAATACTGGTATAGTATTTCAGACATTTTAACTCAACACCAATCTTACTGGTTTGAAAGAGGCGGCTTGCCAGTGTCCGAGAAACCGTTGGCTAAACTTATTCAATTGGTGATTTATTTGAAGAATGAGCTGGCCGGAGTAGCAGTCGAACACATTCTGCATCGAGGAAGGTCAGGAAACCATGGTGACATGTAGTCGTGTATGTCATGCTGAAAGTAGGATGAAGAAGGCTTTGAAGATAAAGCACAAATACTGTCCTTAACACATTAGAAATTTAATGGTGGCTGTCAAATTGGCAGCTATGGTTACAAGAGGCAATCATGACGGCTCACATAACTGATGATTCTAGCCCCAAAGGGCAATGACGAATTCAAACTAGCAATCATAGTTCTACTCGGTGCCTCCACATACAGATATAGTCATATTGGTGCTGTTCATAGAACAGGAATGCGTGTGAAAAGAAGATATGCCCATTCTTTTTTGTTATTGAACTCATTATTATAGGAATGTTGTATGGGTTCTGGAGTCATTAATTATGTGTTCCAATAACAGCTCTGAAATTCTGAAATATGCGAGCAATAGTATCGCAATCCTAGTGAGGTAAAATCCTGCTTGTAAGGTCTTGCTTGAAATTTGCATTGATTGTTGCATCTATTGAAACGTTAATCATTTGTATATCTTAGTATGTTGCACCTTTCTTTTAAATTTTTCGAGATTTTCGGCATTCATAGTATTTATTATTTTATTATTTTAGAAAATAGTGTATTTATTATTTTAAATGGTTCTTATTTTGAAATTAATAAAAATATTAATGGTGGATAGTATTAATAATATTATTTTATAACTAATAAATAATTCGCGGTGAAAGAATTGAATTTTACTAGGATATTCACCTAACTTTAACAAACAAAATATTTTTAACATATTTAGAAACACTTTTTAACAAATGCCCAAAAAATAAAAATATTTATGCGCTAGGAAATTTGCACAAAAACAAATAATGCAGTAATTTTTTAATTTTATAATTGTGCCCAGATCCTTTTTATTAATAATAATTACAAATGTTAATTGATAAAGAAAATAATTTACATAAATTATAGTTTCGTATTGCAACTTTCGGAATAAAAAATGTATTCAAAATGATGGAAAAAGTAAAATTTCATTAACTTTCTTGGCTTTTATCCTTTTTTTGCTCTTTTTTTATGCTTCTTGTTATTTTTTACAGTCTTCATCTAATGAACGAAATTAGATTTATTTCATGAATTTTGATTCAATTCTTATCGAACTGATTGTATTTGTCACATCCTTCTAAAGAAATTTCTACGAATGCGTTCAAAATTCAATTTCGATATTACTTTTTATTTATATTTCCTCGAATATTAGCATATATACATTTGATAAGCAAAAGAATGTGAGAAATAAGTGAAAATAATGTCTTCAACAATGTGTTTATGAATGGAACAGTTTGAAAATGTCCATGTTACAATATTTGTTTTTGACTCCTCCTACATGCTTACAGTGTTCCTTTTTTTTCTAAAGACTCAAGTCAATTTTCCACATTCCCAGTAAGAAACTAATTATGTATAATAGTTTTCATTTATTTTTCGTGGGTGGTTTTGTTTAGGAATATTTCGTCAGTAAATTTTTTACGAAACGATTTTAGAATTTCTGAAGATATTCGCTTTAAAGGTAGTTTGTTGTAAAACGAAACAGATAAATAAAAAAAATCATTCAAGATAATTTTTCAATATTAGAATCGAAAGATTTGTCATCATTATAATTAGTTTTTAATAAAAAAACAGAATAAATGTTTTAAACATTTGAAGAAAGGATGTGAATCAATCAAAATAAAATATTTCATTGAGAAAATAATGAATTTGATTAAAATATATTAGGAAAATAACCAAAAGTAAATAATATAAGTATAGAAATTCAGTTTATATCTGCAGAAGTTTTTATTTGAATCACGTTCTCGTTTAAATTTGTCTTATATTTTTTTCAAATAATTCAAATATTACCTGGTGGTAAGAGTATAAGCAAGCTGAATCGTTCCTCTTCGGTGTATGAGGGTAAGGATTTAATTTCCATATTTACTATCTAATGCCATTTAAAAATTAAAGACAAATGTTTACATATGGTATGTAATTCGCCGTTGCCTATCTAGTTATGCAGGCTTTTGCTAATATAGGCAATTGTAACTTTTTGTTATAACATGTACAAGTTGAACTTTATAACAAAAATGTTAGGCAATCCTTCAAAAAAATACTATCTTCTTTTTTATCTTGTAAAAGCAACATAGAATCCCTTTGTAGTAGAGGTCGACAACATTGTAACTAGTTGGAAACAATCTGTCACGTTTTTGCCAATGTAGGCAATTGCAACTTTTTGCTGTAACTTGCAAAAATGTAAGGCTATAACAAAAATGTAAGGCAATCCTTCAAAAAAAGTTATCTCCTTTTTATCTAGTAAAACAGCATAAAACCTGTTTGTAGTAGAGATTGAAAACTTTGAAACTAGTTCCAATTCGCCACGTTTTTGCCAATGAAGACAATTGCAACTTTTTGTTATAAAGGTTATAACAAAAACGTGAGGCAATCCTCCAAGAAAAAATTATCATCTTTTTTATCTTGTAAAAACAGTATAAAACCCCTTTGTATTAGAAATTGACAACTGTGAAACTAGTTCCAATCTGCCACATTAGTAACAATAGGCATTAAAATGAAAAAAAAATCGATTGAATTTTATACGTTTTATTTCGAAATTGTTATCTTATATCTTCTTTGAACGTTATGTTTTTACTATTCTCTTTTTGTTGAAAGGTGCTTAATTTTTTTTTCTTTCAATTTTGAACTCCGCGTTGAAAAACTAACTTAATCAACGAAAACACGAAATGTAAATGCCCCAAATCTTTTACCTACTGATGCAGGCTTGTTCAGCTTAAAACTAAAACGACAAATGTAGAGCAAAAACGTTTGAAAAGAATCTAACTTTTTCTAAAATAATTATCACGAAGATGGAACGCTAATTCCGTTTACCTCAGTTTCAAAAAGCGACGATTTTTATCTTAAGAAAATGATCACCGTTTTTATTACAGCAGCAATTAGCAGTTCGGGAAAAGTAAAACCTTTCCTGGTTACATGCAAATTAGGCGACGAAAAACTCAGCTTTTTAAAGCATTTCCCAGCTGTGCATCTTCATGAGGTCACACCGACCTCTCTCTCTGATAAAGAATTATCTTTTCGAAAGGAAAGAAGTTCGGAATTCCGCTAAATTTTAATGGGCTCTTTATTAAAGAATTTTTTTACTGCATGCCTCTTTTCATGTCCGATCTCTTAGAGCTAAAATTACACCCAAGAGTGTCCTTATCTCAAGTTTCTCATCTACAGAGATATCTTTTGTTGTCTTTCACAGGGACATACGCAAAATGATGTACAGCTTATTAGTGTTATATCTGCAAGTTAATCGACTTCGGTTCCCATAGGATACAAGCGAGCTTTCAATGATACAGTTCAAATAAAAGTAGGACATCATTTCGAGCTGATCGAAATTTTAACAGTATACTATTTCTCTGGATAGTAGTTATTTTAAGTGTATATATTCTGAATTCTTATTACTTTCTATAATTGCATTGCAAAATGTTGCATTTTTTACATTTGCAAAAAGACTCTACAGCAGAAATCAGCTCTCTTTAACGTCATGCAGCTAACCAATTTTGTATTTCTTTTTAACCATTCCGAAGCTTCCTAAGCTAAAAAACAAAAGATATAATTTCTCACATAATTGTTTTTCAATTTATTCTTCAATTTTAACTTCTAAAGTTTTGAAATAGTTTTGAAGAATGAAAAAATGGTTAGTGATATTTGTAGAGAGCTGATTTCTCTTGTAGAGTTTTTTGCAGATGTAAGAAATGCAATGGTTTGCTATGTAATTATTGGGAAAAATAATAATTCAGTATATGTATACTTAAAATAACTACTATCCAGAGAAATAGTATACTGTTAGTATTGATAGATCAAAATATTTCTTGATGGAACTTTTATTCTTCATTATAACTAAAAGTTAATTTGCACCATCTTCAATACAATCATTATTATAGAAGAAAGAAATTTATTAACTATCAAAACATTTATTTTTAAGATGAAATGTTGTATGTTCTAAGATTATTGGATTTTTTTCTTTCAATTTAACTTATGAAACACGTAATCAAAAATTTTCCAAATGTATTTTTTGTAATTAATATAGTAACTAAAAACATATGCACATTTATTTTTCTTTTTTATCAGACTCAAAAAAGGATAAATTCTTTGACCTTTTAATCATAATTCTTAGGTAATTTTTATCATCATTTATGTACAAACTTTTATTACTCATTGTAGATGTAAAGTACTATTTGTATTCATGATAATACACAAAATAAATAAAACTATTATAAAATGAAGTTTTACTGGATACCATATAATAAAACTTCATTATATTTTGTTTATTTATTTAATTTCACAAATATATTTCAAAATAAAGCAGATTTGAAATATAGATTTATGTCATTATATAGAATTAAGAAAAATCAGGCTATTCCATGATACATGAAATTTTTGTTTCATAAGATGAAATCATGTTAGGATTTTTAAATTGATTTGATTTAATTCAAATTACTTTTTTTTGAATTAAATAAACAATGTTTTTAATGGAGTTAGGGTAATTACCATATTTTCGAACAATGATATTTTACAATTGTAATTCAAGTCATTTTGTTGGTTCACATGTGATGAATTTTCAAAAGCGAATACCATTAAAGTATAATTATTTGTTAATTTTTTTATATTAAAAGAAACACAAAACAAGTATTAAAACTAGTTTGAATCTCATAATGAACTTTTTTTGTTGCATAAATTAAAATACCAATTTTCTCTAAACTTCTTTAAAAATACTTTATTTTATCGAGCTTGGACACTCTGTTTCCGAAATATAAACAATTCAACTTTAGATATCTTTCAAAGACGTTATCGGTTTTTTTATGAAACTGAAATAATTGAAGATAGGGTTCATACAGTAATATCGGGTTCATAATTACTGTATGAACATATAATTCATGCAATATGCAATGATATATGGTTCATTAATTCTTCTATATGGTTCATACAGTTTGATACTATGATTAGTACCTCTTTTCCTCATTAAAAGTAATGTGTTCACCAATTAAATTCATCTGTAAAAGCATGTGTTAAGAATTTAAGTCTAGTTACTACGAAGTAGTTTTCATAATTGTTTAAAAGGAAACTTTCCGTTAAAAAATAATTGGAAATATGTTCTTAGCAAGTGATGGCTAGCTCTTAACAGTTTTTAAATCACATTCTTTGAAAGCCTGTGGTCGGGACACCTCGAATAAATAGCATAATCGGAGTAAAATTAATGTGGTATGGCTGAAAAAACTGCAGGTTTCCCTCTCTTACCAGTAACCTTTTTGTAATTTTCTGGTATACTACGGAAGGACAAGATACGTTAATGAAGACCTTAATGGTGGTTCAACGACTTTGGGGGAGATAAATCGTCAGATTAGGTGGCCAATAAACTCCAACGCTTTAATTGAACGTCTAGTAAAGTTGTCCCTGCTTTCACTTCTGTCCAAGTGTGCATGAAACTTACGGCACATTTTTAATCTCTCCTGTTAATGTGACATCGCTTTGAAGCAGTTTAATTAACACCGGCTGGAGGAATATTTTCAATATTTTTTTTAACTTTCTTTCCCCCACCAAAGAAGTTTGCGCTAAAAGCACAGATGGAATACGACTGAAGTGTTCTTTGCTAATGAAGTACTTTGGAGAAGTTAAACGGCCATTTAGGGCTGCGTGTTTTGAAGGTTATTTTATTGCGGAAAACCAGGACCTAGAGATTTTCTTTGGTTTGATTTTAGTTGTAGTATTTCACTTGGGCAATAGTCGCTCGTTTATGACATCGTTTGTAAGTGCTTTTACAAAAGAGCCGATGTCTGAAGCCGAATATTAAAAGGCTGCTTTTGCCATTTTCTGCTTTAAGTTTCAGCTTTATAAAAGGATTATTTTTCAGATTATGATTCAATGAATTGATGATTTTGCTTTATTTTTCCAATTGTTTTTATAAAATTACTCTATTATATATATAAGTTTTAATGCATCATTGTTAGATGAATTACTGTAAGAATAAATTATATGTATTTTGTGAATGATTATAGAAATTAAACATAATAATAAAAGAAATTGTTTACCATTTATTTAACCTTATTTGTTATAGTGATATTAATAAATATATACATTTTTTATTTGCAATAAATTCTTCTGTTCTTTAATTCTTTTCCATTATTTAAACCCTTCCACAATAATATGATTGACGTTAGAAAACGGTTAGATAATTAATAAAATACTTCAAAAGTTTTATTTAAAATAAATTTAAAAAATAATTTTAAAAAGTTTAAAATTTGTTTATATCTTTTCTGATAATGTTTTAATTTACTTCAGAAATATGTTTATTTAGAATATTCAACTATTTCTTCCCAGTTCATTCAATGTAGTTTTTCAAAGTGTTATATAATTGGATATCTATAAATTTTCTTTCAAATATTTTACGATTTGGCTAAAAATAATGTCATAAAAATATTTTTTTCTGTAATTAAAGGTAATTATAGGATATCTATTCATAAAATAATTTCTGTATGTCTATCAATAACAAGTGTTACTTAGGCAAAATGACGTTGTATCTAAAGTTAATGTTTTTGAAAAAAATAATTTTATAGAAAAATAATCAACAGTAAAATGCAATAATTAGAATTATCTCTAATCAGGAAATCTAGGAAATCTGAGATATTATTATTATAAAGGTATTTTTAGGAACAAAATTTATATCTTTTTTATGCTAAAAAATAAAAAGCAAGAATTTTTCTAATAATTTAGAACATGTACATATACTTAAATAAAGAAAAAGGCATTTTTATTTAGTTAAATAAACTGTTATAATTCCATTATTTTACCAAACACGAATAAAATACTTAATGTAAAAAACTAATGGAATAGAAAAAACATTAATACTACATATTTATCAATTTGGAAAAATGAAACATAAAGTTATTACAATTACAAATCAAACATGTTGTATTAAACGTTGGTTAAAAATTTTCTTTTTTAATTAATTTTTAAAATATTTCTCAGGTATTTATACAAAATGAAAATGTAAGTGGCATTAATAGTATGGCACTTAGTTAGAAAATTGATTTAATGCTTTCACTGATATAAAATACCTTGCATCTTCTAGTTACGCTGCTACAAGACAAATGGCTCTATGGGCCTTTTCTAATCTATTGTAGGATGACACTTCAGAAAACCATGAAAGGTATCAATTCCTAGTGATTTCGATGAAGTGACAACTGTTTTGGTATGTCAAGTGCAAGGTCTTGATGAATTGAATAGATAGTAGAACAGACATAGTGGATAAGTGACATGCTAATCAAATGGCTGAAAGCTCATAAATTGATCAGATGTTTCTAAATTAATTAAACCCTATAACACTTACAATGTCCCCAATACATAAAGGGCGAGATGTAAGACCCCAAGTCTTGTTTTATACATTGTCTATCCCTGATTGGACATAAAGTATAACATTACAATCTGTTAAGGGATATATGAATTTAATGAGCATTTCGAAAATTTGGAATATGTAATAATATTGGATTGAATGAGGCATGAAGTTCCTCATATTGAAAAAGAGTTATTTTATTCCTGAAAACAGTAGATATTCGCAGTTAGGCAATTAAATTTGCAAATGTGAAATTTTCAAATTTTCAATTTTTTCATAAATACACTCATTATCATTATTACTTGGAATAAGCTGCCTTGTTAAGATCATCTCATGGAGAACTGGAATTGTGATTAAGATTTAGTACTTTGAATTTCTAGTCTGTATAAATGCAAAAGATGAATTAAATTTTTCCATTGACTTGCTGTATTTGAAATGACACAGTCAATACTAATATTAGTTTGTGTTGACCAAGTTCATTGGTTGAAGCGTCTGTAATGTTATATTGGTTGGTCATCAGGTAGTTCGATTTTATGAAATGATTTTTCTTCACGAGGAAAATATCTGTAAAGAAAAAAGACAAAAAAAGAAGAAATAAAAGGTAATAAAAAAGTAAAAATATTTCTATTTACAAAATCTTTTAAACTTATTTGCAATTCACAAGATTTAACAAGTTTAAATTTTAAGTCGAGTGTAAAAACTGAAATGTTTTATTTTAAACTCATTTGTATTATTTTAAATAAGTGTAAAAATTGCAATGTTTTATTTTAAACTCATTTGTATTATTTTTAATATTGTGTGATGAATGGGTAAAAATAATGATAAATGCTGCATACTCATAGTTATGTACTAACTATTTTTGACTGTGACTTCAAATACAGGATCTGTTTGATTATGAAGAAAATGCACAACTCCACATGTAACATTTTCGTGTTCTGGAACATGAAAACTAAAGGAAAAAAGTATAAAATACAAACAAACATTCCCATAAGTATTATGCAAATTCTTAGTGAATCCCACCTGCAAAAAGGGGAAATGTACAAATATTTTTCAAAGTTATTTTCCAGCATGCTTGACAGTAAGAAGTTATGTACAGCCCTAATATTTTCTCTCGTTCCCTCGTGCATTATAATTCATTTATTCAATTTTAAGTTCCTTGTGTACAAGTGAAAGAAACTTTATATTCCACCAAGAAGTTATTTTGTTTTATGAAATGAGGATATAAAATAGAATGTTATGAACTCATTAATGATGTTTGACTCTAGTTTTGAGGTTTTTTACTGTGCAATATCAAATAAAATAAAATGAATTATAAAATAAAAAAAATTGAAACGAAAATAAAAATGACAAACCAAATAATGAAATGAGATGTATGTTCTGTTTTATAAACAACTAATGTTCTGTTTTATAAACAACTAATGTTCTGTTTTATAAACAAAAGTAAATACTTACAAGAATTAACTTTCCAAGGGCGAATTATTTCATAAGAAATTTTGAGCAGCTACCTCTGTTTTACATTTTATTTCTAATATTTTTACTCCAATTAAAAATCAATATTTTTTTTTTCTACAATTTTTTTTTTTTTTTTTTTTTTTTTACTTTTGCATTTTTTATTTCGTTAAAAAATATAATACTATATTTAAATATACTCACGAAAATTGTGAATAAATTCCAGCTGATTAAAAAATAAAATATATCCATTAACATTTATTTTATAAACTCTTTATAGATCACTTTCAATAAATGATTTTTCTTTTATTGAGCTAAATAAAATGCTAACTACCTATGAAAAATAAATCACATTTGATCGCATACACTTTTTTTCATGAAGAGTCAATGTCGATAATGTATGATCACTGTTTTTCAAAAAATAAAGTTTTTTTTTTTCCATTACTATTGTAAACCAAAACATTTTTAATAGTTAATGCAGTTTAAACTTTTTACGGAAGATATATGGTATTAAATAGGACTTTTGAGAAAGTTTTAGTTTTCAATATTTTTCGAAGAACATTTGAAACGTGATTTGCTGTGTGAAAATAGGATTTAAATTCATCTGCATTTCGTCACCAAACTATTAACACGACAACCTTAAAATTGACGTTTTCTTTCGATAAATACTTCCCAGTTTATATTTTTGGTTTTTATAGAATGCTATATAGATTATGTCCTGAAAAATGTAATATAAAACTGTTGTAAATACTCTGGAATTCAATTCAGAATCTATACGAGTGATATTATCTATTAATATATAGGAAAAAATTCAAATGAGGATTAAGAAAAATTTTGGAAAATTGCTCAAACAGCAATTTTAAGTTTGAAATTGTTGCTGTCTGAATATTATCCTGCACTATATTGATATAAGTTGAAATTCATTAAAATATAAATTTATGTTTGTCTTAAAATATTTAAGTGGAAGGGTTAAGAATCGCTCTGGCGCTCGGTGCCACAGGTTTCGGGTTCGAATCCCGGCGGTGCCATGGATGTTTGTAGTGGTTCGGAATCCACTTTAAACCGTAGGTCCCGGTCTCCTATGACTGTAAGAGCGTCACGGAGCAAAAGTCAGGCTTCTACCTACGGGTGCTCCATCACAACAGAAGCTGCTTCCTTCCCCTTCAATCATGAGCACGTACGGGCTCGTGGGCTTGGCCAGCCAAGTGGGATAAGAAACAACAGAAACAACAAACTGGGTTAAGAATTCGTTTTTTTTTATAAGAAGTTTTTGAGGCAGTTATAATGTTTCAAAATGTAACATTAGCCATGCGTATTTAGAGACTAGATAAATTAGATTAGATCTTAACATATTTAAGAAAAAAAATTGGAAAGTTAATCATTGTTGAATTATATAAAATTGAAATACATAAAGAATTTAAATATATCTCATTTATTTTGGATTGTCTTATTACGTTAGCGGATTTTAATAAGGTTACTTTATACAGAAATAAAATAAGGATTTTGTATTTCTCTTAAATCGATCGTAATTATTAAATAGAAAAAATGAAAAATGTGAGCATCGTTGCTGTACATTACTTCATTATTACTTTTAATATTTGAAATGGAAATATTATTATATGAATTTAAATGCAAGTAAAATGGAAAAACAGCTATTTTTGAGTTATATAAAATTAACCTACTCAAAGAGATTATCAAATTTATTTTGCCTTATTATTTTACGCCAGATATTTTTACATAGGGAAAAATAAAATTTTTGTATTTCTTTTAGTTCATACAGAATTTTTAAATTCTAAAGACTGAACAATTGACAAAGAACGAAAATATTTGAGGCCCCACTGTCCAGCATTTCATTATTATTGATGTTTGATTTTGAATTATATATTTTATGAATTTAAATAAGGTACAATAGCTATAATTTGAAAAATAAAATGCTATAAATATTCTAGATATTTTTATAACGTAATAGATTTAATTGATTTCGAGGAAAAATCACGAAAACAAATTCTATTCAAAATTACTTTTTCATTAATTTAATTTCATTATTATTGATGTTTTAAATATAAATTATATATTTAATGAATTTAAACATGGTACATAAACTATAATTCGAAAAATAAAATACTATAAATAGTCTGGATATTTACATGAAGTTATATATTTAATAGATTTCGAGGAAAAATCATGAAAAAACAATTTCTATTTTCATTCATTTAATTTCATTATTACTGACGCTTTTAATTTAATTATATATTTTATGAATTTAAATAAGGTACATTAACAATAATTTGAAAAATAAAATGCTATAAATAGTCTTGATATTTTTCATGTTGTTATATATTTAATTGATTTCGAGGAAAAAATCGCGATAAAAAATTTCTATTCAACATTCTTTTTTCATTAATTTCTTCGGATTGCTTCCAAAACTTGAGTAAAAGAGTTTTACGTCTTGATATTAATTAAACTTTATGTTGAGAGTTAAATCCACAAATCCAGTTTTTCCATCATTAAAATTTTCTTTTATTCGTCATTGATATACTTTTTTGGGGAAATATTAGATTTAATTGCGGTACAAAATATTCTACGCATCATTCATCTTGTGATTTAGTAGTAAAATTGTTTAGTTATTTTACTCTTGAAATGTTTTGATCACATATGTTTTATTAAAAAAATTACTTTGGTAAACATTTCTCATAGTTATATTAAGTGGATCGAATCCTGGCGATTCATTTTAAGCATTCACTCATCGTATAATTTGAGTAAAGATCTTTTGTTGTTGTTTTTGATTTTGTGACGTTTTGTTGCCGTTTTTATTTTCTTAATTCTGTTTCTTCACTTATTATAATTTGTTTTCTAACGTAAATTTTTTGAAGCCTTTTTGAGAAAACTTTGAGATTATACAACTGTAACATGCTATTTTATTGATTTTCAGGAAATCTTACTTGTTATCGTCATGAATATAATTCGACTAATTCTCAGACTTAATTTAAGTCTAACAATAAAGAATGTAAGTAACTTTTTTAGTCATGAATTTGTGTTTTTGAATCGTACTTTTTATCGTCATGAATACAATTCGACTAATTCTTAGACAAATGTAAGTCTAACAATCAAAAATATATATAATTCTTTTAGTCACGAATTTGTGTTTACTTTAATTTGAATGAATCATCTACAAAAAATATGTTTAACTAGATAATTTATGGTAAATTAATTAACAAAAAATTAATTAGTATCCAAAAAATTTCTTTAAGGAAACATTGAGCATATTCAAAAGAATATTAATAAATTAGTTCAAGTTACATACTGGCTAATGTGATAAAAATTTGATGTAATTTTACAATTAAAAAAAAATTAAGACGGATAATAGTAATAATGTAATCTAACAATCAAGGATATACATAATTCTTTTAGATATGAATTTGTGTTTACTTTAATTAGAATGGTTCATTTATAAAAAATATGTTTAACTAGATAATTTACTGCAAATCAATTAACAGAAAATTAATTAATATCAAAAAAATTTCGTTAAGGAAATAGAGTAGATTCAAAAGAATATTAATAAATGTCATAAATCAGCTCAAGATAAATGCTGGCAATGTGAAAAAATTTGATGTAATTTTACAATTTAAAAAATATTTATGATGGATAATAGTAATAACACCTTTTTTTTTCGTTCATTCCTAATTTTGATGTCATTTTCTACATTTTGGTTAAAAAAAAAAAAAAAAAAAGATTATGAATAGGTATTTTTGAAAATAAACTAAATTTTTGAAGCAAAAACAAAATAAATTTTAAAAAACACTATAGTAAATCAACTCTGCTCTATTCAAAGAGAAATCTTTTATTCTAAATGTTGTTAATGAAATGACAATTCGTTTTTCTTTCAGATGGCGATGGTAAATCTTCTATCTGAATTCTTTAAATAATTTGATAATTCTTCCTGTACAGATACTGTGTATATACATTCGTGCATAAACCGCAGTGTATTAACCAATACTTTGGGAAATCTAATTCACGCCTGGTAGTATCAAGTATGCAGGGAACTGTTCAAAATTAAAATCGGTCCACTTTAAAGCAATTTTTCTTCGCAAAATAACAGTCCACTTTGATGAATGAAAATTCTGCTGCATTGCCTATTTTTCGAGTTGCATACTTGCATTTTGAGACATTCCGAAATCTATAACTGATTGATTCAGTCAAATATATCCAGTTCTTCAAATATTTATTTACCTACTATCAATTGATAAGGCATATAAATATTTTTGGATTTCCATCACATTTTAAATATTTAAATCGCAATAATAATAGGTACATAGCTCTAATTCCATCTTGTGCATCATGTCATAAAACCCCTAACGAAACTCACTACATTATCTTAGGCAACCATTTTTTTCAGTCCTGTAATAAAATACGTTTTGTTAGTTTTTATAATACAGATGAGGTAAATGCTGTTGGGATTCATTGTCTCACAAAGAGTTGATTATAAAGATTCGTACAGCTCGTGTGAAATCCTATCAGCAAATATCAACATTGATTTCTTCCTTTATTAAACAGTTGATATTTTAGGTTTTAGGCCCGAATTGTTAGCTCACATTTGATTGATGAACACATATTCACACAGTTTTTCTTTTTCATAAATAAAACACGGTCTTTTGGTGTTCGATTGTGTGTCACAGCTTCTGGTTGATATTGATGTCTTTGAGAGCTACCTGCTGATGAATATTCTCCACAGAGTCATTCCAGCAAGACTCATTGATTGTCAGTAGATTGAAGTCATCAGAAGTCCGGCGCACAAGTCGCTCGGGTACCAAGCTGATAATACTGTCAGAAAAATGGAAATCCATAAAGTCCTTTCAACGCAGCAGCGAGGTGTTGGATTTGTTACTGAAAAAAATTATCTAATTAATATAAAAATTTCCTTATATATAGAAAATATGAGATTTTTGTATTAAATCGAATAATTATTGATGAGTCTGAAGAAGACTGATAATTTTTGATAATTAAATTAAAAAATTGAATAAGTTCAAGTTTAATGGAATTTTATTTTAAAAAGTTCATGAAGAACATTGAAAACAATACATACTATATAAAGGCAGATTTTTGTAAGCGCTAAAAAATTTGAAGAAAGATTTTCAAAGCAGTAATATTTATTTAGTTTCCTTCATTATCTCGTTATATTACACATTAAGGAGATCCTTTTTTTCTTGTCTTTAGATTAATCCATCTTTGTTTTAAGATAGTGAAGAAATATTATAACTACTTATCATTTAAATCAAAACTTAGATTAGTTATTAAAAATGTTAAAATTGCTCTGACAGCAGGAAGACAGTATATTCTTTTATTGTGTGAAAATTAGTTTTAAACTTAAAAAGAAATAAAAAAATTTCTATTTTCTTTATTTTTGACACATATTCCGAAAAACAAATGTATAAAATAGTTACAAAGTTTATAAAAGTACAACTATAATGCTCTAGTGGAGAATAAATTTGGAATATTGAAATGTTTATGGAATTTACGATACTAACCTGATACAGTGTTCTCTGAAACGTGGAATCCAGAATTCTGTTGATTTCCTCCAACAACTGTCACATCGCTGCTAAGACTGACGACTCTAGATAGTGTAGCAGTGCATTTCAGTCGCAGTTCGTCACTCTTGAACATAGTTTGTTCAACACGAAAGCGTAATCCTAAGACTGATGCTTTTAAGTCCTCGGTATAATAAATAGGAGGATGAGGAGTGGTTTTATTTACTGCCACCTAGAAAAGAATAAGTGAAAATTATTGATGACAGCCAGCATTCTTAACCTTTTATGTACTAAAAATTCATGTGAGATTTCTTACAACAATAACTAAAAGGAAAAAGATTATAGGTGTCTTGTTATTGTTGAATATCCGGGGGGTTTTGTTTCCCTTATATATGGCACGAATAAAGGACATATCAATATTTTAGCATTACCTCTCTTGCATTTGCTCTTTTATGTAATAAAAAGCATATCATATTCTTTAAAACAATATATAACTAAAAGGGAAAATATTATACGCTTCTTGTGGTTGTTGAATAGTGGGCCTTGTGTTTCCCTTATATATGCCACGAATAACCATTGACTGGTGTGGACATTGTCTTTCAGGGAGGAATTATAGCGTTACATGTCTTGCATTTGGATGTCGTATGGGAAAAAACCTAGAAAATTATCCCCATGTAGCCTGACTATCTATGCAAGATGCTTTGTACATGTTGCCACAAACACCATCGAGTATCCTCGTCGCTTTCAAAAACATAGATTACTACGGAAATCACTAGTGAGTTCGAACCCCAGCCACCTTGTATTCTAGCTGCACACGTCATCACTGTGCCACGAGACGTGCAATAAATTTTATTAATATCATAAAATTTGTCTTAAGAAAATGCATTGCATTTGACATATCCTTAGTTAAGAACCTGACACAATAAAATTTTTTTTAAATATAATAATTAAAAAAATTATTTGTATAATCTAGTAAATTAAAAGCAGATATATTGCCATGTATATGAAAATGTTAAAGCACTCAAAGTCTTACCCATCAGTTTAATTAGTGATGCATATATAAAATAAAGATGTTAGAAGAAGTTAACAAATTATTAGAAGAATAAAGAATAGAAGAATTTAAGAATAATATCGAATAAAACTAACCAAAACATTCAGTCTTAAAAGCAACAAGAGAAGTTTTTTTTAAAAAAGCGAGAAATTAATGAGACTTATTCTGTCCTGTAAAAGGAACAGAAAAACACAAATTTATGAATGAACTTATAAGCATTCAATGAGTGTATTAGAAAAATGTGTGTATTATAAAAAAATTATCTCATTTAAACTAAATATAAAAATTCCAAAATGCCAATGCGATAAAAATGTTTTTTATTAGAACATTTAATATTTCCATTTATAGAATTATAAAGTTCAGTACATAAATTTGGTGTCAATGTACTAAATTATAAAGATTAGCCTATTATATTAATAATGCACACCGAAAAAATTTACTTCTTTTAAAACTCAAAAAAAAAAAAAAAAAAAAAAAAAAATCCAAATAAAAATGAGGTACTTCAAAAATTCTATTAAAACTTGGCATTTTAGTTACACAAATTACACCTTCTTACAAGAGAAAAATAATTGTATTTAAAAATAATGCTCTTATAATGAAAACTTAACATCATAATTGTACTTTTAATGGAAATTTAATAACAAATGGATGTGGATTTTTCTGAAATTTTTTTTGCACTTCAATTATATCATTATGTATATTATTAAATATTCAACTATATCTTTAATTTAATACTTCAATTATCTTTTAAATGAAAATTTATTTCTAATCGAACAAAAATTGTTTACCGTATTCGTAACTAAACCCTTAGTTCTCTGATTTAAAAAAAAATTCTTCGTATTAGGTTGAATCAAAATAATTATAACAAAATGTAATTTATTTTTTAAATATTTTCAGGATGAAAACATGAAACTATTATAAGATAAGCAATTCAACCTATTTACAATATTACAAACTTATGAAATAATTATGTTGCATAAAATAATTCAATTTATGTTTTATCATTGATTTGTTTTGTGTATTTTTATAACTTTAATCCATATTAACCTTATTTAACTAGAGTTTTACCCATAGACGAACTGCCAGTCAGGAAAATCACCTGTTTCTATTAAATTCAACACGCCATAAACTCTCAATAAAGTTCTCTGCTTTTTATTTTCTAACAACAGGTACACAGTGTACTGATTTAACATGAGGTCTGCTTTCTAATGTGCAGACTATTACGAAGTACACTCAATACAAATGGAATGGCATTTTTCTTGACGTAGGCTTCAATATCGTCCTAAAGAAACATTTGCGGATGACATTCTGAAAAGAAATCGACAATTGATCGGTTTGACCAAATGTTCCAAATGCTTACTTCCCGTGGAGTCGGCCCTCTTGTGGTTTCGAGAGCAATAGCCCGAAGGAAGGGGAGAGGGTGGAGGATAGGCTGTCTCACTCCATTAATTTAATTATAGGAAAAAAACAAAGAAAATTCGGGACTCGACTGTCAAGGAAAGTCACTGGAGGGTGAAGTTGGGTCTTTAAAAATTAAAAATCGTAAAGAATGCGTTGTGGGTGTTTGTTGCTATGCTGGGAAGTCGATCTAGAGCAATAACGTAACAGAACAAAAACGTTGTTTGGTTACTGATTGGTTGAACCTACTGGTTTTCTAGACTGAAGGTTTTCTGTAATACATGAGTGGAATAGGAGTTAAAAATATAAAAATAAATTATTTTTTATTCCACAGTTAGCAGCAAAATGTGTATTTAATAGATAATAAAATAATTACAGTTTCATATACAATGTAATATTAAACAAAATAGCAGTTTTACGCCAATTCAATTCAACAAGTATGAATTAATAAATGCTATAAATTTTTATTCATGTACTTACTAAGAGAAGCATTGAGTAGAATGTAAGAAAATTATTTATGTCGATAAGTATCTACATTATATAATTTAAAAAAGAAGAGAAATAAAAAAGGTTTACGATAAAAATCGATTAAATTATGAATAAAATTACGATTTTTAAAATAAAAAATCTTATAAACAAGAAATACCGAAGAACTGTTGACGAATTAGAAGAAATAATTTTTTTAGAAACAAACGACGAATGAAGACGAATTAAACGAAGATAATAAATTAATAAATCATATTAACGGTGAATTAAATGGAGATAATAAATTAATAAATTATATTAACAGTGAATTAAACGAAGATATTAAATTAATAAATTATATTAACGATGAATTAAATGAAGACTAATTTTATAGAAATGAAATCGAAACGCAGTGAACCATATCACTTTTACAGTATTTTTAAAAAGTTTTCAAATCATAAGACTTTAAAGTAAGTCTTTCGAGTAAGTATTTTTTAATCATAAGAATTAAATTAAGGTTAAATATACTTATGCTTTTCTATTTAAAAAAACCTCATTAGCGTGTAACGAGCGTGATATTCTTTTTTACCTATTTTTGTGAAATGAAAGATAGTTTCCTATTGTAAAGTATTTAATTTTTATCTTTAATGCTTTACCTTAAATGCTTCAAATATTAAAAATGTGACAAAATGTAACGTTTCATAAATTAAAAAAAGTAAAGGTTATGAAATTCGAGTCACATAGTAAAATTTCTGTGAAAATAACTTTAATTACATACAAAAATCTTTGAAATACTAAGATGCACGTCCTTTTTACTACCATTCACAATTATAAAAACCAAAAATTATCATTATGCATTCTATGTTGGAACAAATCGTGTAATTGCGAGACAATTCAGTCACGAAATCACTGCTATTGGTGTAATAACCTTGGAAAGAATAATATATTTGGTTGCTCCATGTGAAATTAACTTTTGAGTACACAATTTTTAAAGGTACACAAAAACAAATTGTTCGAACATATTTAATCAAAATATGCTCTATCTACATCAATGCACTTTTGTCACCGATTATAAATAACCTTTATGCCATTTTCAAAGAACACCTTCGTTTTAGAGTCAATAAATTCAGTCAAGGCTGTTGTGACAGCTTCGAGATTGACGAAACGTTTATTCATTAAAAATGATTCCAATTTTTTAAAGAAGTTGTTGTCAACAAGATAAAGTTATGATGAATATGGTATATGAAACAGTACATTAAACTTCAACTCGTTCAGTTTTTGAAGTGCAACTTATGAAATGTGAGATTCTTCGTTATCATATTGAATAGTTAGTTCTTTTTGATTCAACTACACTGGTTCTGGTGGCAACAATTTTTGGTTTATAATACAAATTTGTTGACAACTCTTGTAGTAATATTGTGCAATGTTTGTGTAATAATGCGCATTACTGCACAATGTTTGTAGTAATACTGTGCATTAATTGTTTGTTCTATTCCTAGGAAACTGAAACGGATAACTCCTCTTTGATTTCACCAAAACGCCAACATTGTCTTCTTTGGATGGAAGTTTGATTTGGGTGCGATTTTAGGTTTTTCATCTGCATCAAGCCTCGCTGCTGAGCTTTTATGATTATCACAGACTATCCACTTTTCATCACAAGTTAAAGATACGATCCAAAAAGGAACAATTTCTTGCCAAATACTAAGAGATGTGCAAATTTGCACGCAATGCAATTTCTGTCTATCTATCAATTCATGTGGAACACATTTGTCTATTTTTTCACCTTCTAAGCGCTCCAAGATGTCTCGAAACTGTTGATATGCTTACTCCAATATCAGCAATAAGCTCTCTAACAGTTATTGCAAGTTTAGATTTAACTTTTGCCATCAGAAAATTATTACTAAGGACACTTTCAAGTTTTCACCGGGATTAATTTTCTATGCTTATATCTCCTGATTTAAACATCTCAAACCATTGTCTCACTGTGGAAATAATAGCTGTATTATTTGCAATTGCGACATTAACGTTTTATGTGGCTTAGGTAGAAAAATATCTAAGTTTATATTCATACAGAGAAATGATTATTATTTTGTGGGATTCTATGATTCTAGCAGTTTAAGAATTTCTAAAAATTTCGAAATATATATTTTAATAAAATATGCTATTATATGGAGTGAAGAATAAGCAATAAAATTAAATATAACATTCTTATTTAACTTATTGGTATATATAATATTGGTATATATTGGTATATATAACTTTTATAGAACGTCAGCTAATACTACAAAGTTCATTTCATGTGGAAAAACCTAATAAATATATGGCCATATTGTTTGAATGAGTGAAAATCATATACCTAATTGTTTCAAGACAAATTTTTTGTAACGTAATCAACAATAAAGGTAATTTATAACTGAAATAACTGTTCCTTTGTCAATAATCGTCTACAGGTCTATTTATTTATTTTGTATTTCTGTATGTAATCTATAAATCTCTCCCTCTCTCTCTGTATATATATATATATAAATATATATATATATATAACGTTCAGATAAATCCTTATTTGTATTGCCATCAGATTTTCGGGCCAGCAGATGGTGACTGCTTTAAAAAAATGACAGGTAGAAACTTTTTAGTATTAGCTTTTAATTTATTTTCCGGACTATTACATTCTTAAAAATAAATACTAATAGATTAAAAGCAAATCAGGTGTTATTGAGAATTCTTGGATAAGAACGATTGCTTCATTTAGGCAGATTATATTATTTAAGGCGAGTTATTTAAAGTCTCAAACCTTTAATTCTGCACAGATATTTTTTCTTAATATTATTTATCAAAACTTTTGTTTTACTTTCTACATCACAAATCCAGGTCAGAAATGCTAGTTATTTATGAAATAGAAAGCAATTTATAAATTTAAATCGCAATTAAAGAACTTTAAAGAATTCAAAAAATCTGAATGAAATATTAAATTAGAAACTAAACAAATACAAAAAGTTTTTAATAAAACGATGGAAACATATGGAAGGACCTCATCGTCAATCGAGGACTGTTCCGTATATGTTTAAAATTAAATCTGATTGAGGTAAGTACGTCAAATTTAAGATTAAGATTATAAATTCAATGTTAATTAATACTTTATTTACAAATTTTACAAAAATGAAAATTTAAATTCCATGATGTCAATATGTTCGTGTAAATAAATGTGAATACTTCCGTATATATGTCCGTGTCGTATGATTTAAGTCCCATAATATCAAGAAATTTATTAACAAGTTCTATAATTTTAGCCACAGTCAAGCCAAAAGTTCTGTACTTTTGGTAATACATTCAACTTCTTTGATACTTTTGGTTTAAATATTTCTTAACAGCATAATTACTGAAAGAATATAATCATCAATATTTAAGAGTTAAATTGTATTAATATTTTGAATTCATTACAACTAGAAGAAAACAAACAAAGTAAGGCTTTTAAAAATAAAATAATATCTCTTTATAAATTCATATATATTTTTGTTGCAGATCAGTGACTTTAGTGTCTTATTTATGTATACTCATACCAACTGGCTATAAAAGGAGGGAATTGCCTTTCGGGAGGATTCTTGGGGATAGCTGGTTCCCATGTGCGTGTTGTATAAGAGAAAATCCGTAAAAATCCCGCCATGTCCACTGACTCTCGTTGTGAGATGCTTACAGAAGCTGTCAACTGTCTCCTCGTTTCGCAAAGCATTTATTGCAATGAACGAACAATCATCAGATCGGAATTTGAGCTCTTGAGTACGTTACCACCGACCACGAATTGGACATCAATTCATATTTGAGAACTGTATTAACGCAAATTGTAAATGCAAATGTCCTTTTAAACCCTTTTTGCTTCATGCGCAAATATACAATATTTAATTCTATCTGTAACAGTAATACTTGCCTAATTTAAATGCGTAAAGGATAGACTTGAATTTAAATTAATTAATTTTATAACATTATTATGGCACATATTTTTTGTGTTGGCACTCAGTTTTTTTGAAAATTTGGCAATGTTTCGTGTACAAGAATAAATTATATACTTCAATATAAAACTTATATTTATATAATTTCGATATTATAATTTCCTTTATATAATTTATATTAATTTATTTTATAATTTTAGCTACAGTGAAGCCAAACGTTCTGCACTTTTGGTACTGCATTCAATTTCTATTGGAAATTTTTGGTTTAATGTTTTGTTAATAGGCTAATTATTTAAAGAATATAATTCAAATAAATTAAATCTAAATAATACTCTCTGAAGCAATTATTTATAGTCTATAATTATAATTTCCTTTTTGTTTGACCCTTTTTTTACTCAAAAAACATACATTTTCTAATATCAAAGAGACAGTCCAAATATATAAGTTATTTAAATTTCGTAAAAGTTACAAATATGAATTACAATTAATTTAAATATTTAATTTTAAATTTCTATATAATATTTCCTTTAAAAATAGTAACTGTAATAATAGTAGCATATTATTTTAGATTCTTACATACGAAAAACATTAAAAGTGTAATATTTTATAAAATTATTCGAAATATTTATTTACTTTATAAACTCAAACACCAGCAGATCATATTTCATCTATTCTGATTAATTAATTTTTTGATGAATTTTCTAAAATTTTAAATACCAAAAATGCTGAAACTGCAAGCATAGTCATCGCACTTCTAAATAATTTTGATTTATTTTTAACCACGTGCAAATTAATAGAAAATATAAAACACAAAATAAAATAAAAATTTTCTAGTCAAGCAAATATAACGTTGACACTTATTTACTCAAAAATGGAATAAGAGAAAAAAAATTATGATACTGATATGCATAGGGATTTCACTTTTATAACTTATTTTGCTTCATCTTACAGCAAAGTGTCTCGAATAAAGCGCAAAATCATGACAAGGTAAAAAGAAATGAGTTAATTAGTGGTTGGAGACATAAGCATTATATTTATTGAGCATTAATTAAAGCAGTTAAAAAGATTGTAAACATGCACTTTTGGTCAAGTGCTTTTGCTTACAATGCAATTTTTAAGTTGTTTAAAGCATTTTTTAAAGAAACTTTTAGATTGAAGGTCTAACAACTGATATTGATAAGAAAGTTTTTCAGAAGGTTAAATATATATCTACATATTCACGTCTATAGTAGACAGCATTAGGAGCTTTTAATAAATAATAATGCTTAGTTTATGAAAAGTTAATAAATGAATAAAATATTTCCTATTTAATAAAAATAAACTTGATGTAGTTATTTACGTAATTTTAACTCGGTGATGTTTTTTGAAATTAAAACTTCTAGTAATGTCGTAAGCAAAGAAAAAGGCCTTTTGCTTTAATAAAAATAAATCTCATTTCACTGTTATATTATATCTCTATATTTGAATGATATTTCTATACATATATTTTGTTTATTTTTGCTCGAATAATGTGCATTTCAAAATTATGGCACGACAAAACTATTCTTATTATGAAACATTATTTAACTAGTAATAATAATGCAATAAATGAAGATAATTACGACAATATAACGTATATAGATAATCTAAACATTATTAAACATTATTGACATTATAAAAAAATTATAATGTCAATAATGCTTAATAATGTTTAGATTACTGATTGTTTAGTTATTAATATTTAATGTTTAATAATGTCTCCATTAATAATGTTTAGATTACGTTATAAATATAGCTAAACTTTTAGTCCTTTATTGATCTCACGTCAACTAAATTCATTGCAATCTCATGAAATAAAATTCTATTACAATTTTTTATTGAAAAATTTCAATTATGGGATCAAGGATTTTCTTAAATGAGAAATAAAACAAAAGTGTTCTACGAAGAAAATTTTGAAATTCTTAGACAGGTAACCAAAATGGATAGTATAATCGGATAGGTGCCTAATTATGTTATTTTGAAATAAAATGGTTAAAAAATAGCCTGAATAGGTTTTGGTATATGATTTAATTTATTCAGACATAAGTTATCACAAGGCGTATTTCTTCAGAAGTTCATCTCTATAAACAGACAAGGCTATTTTTTAATATCTATTCTGTGAATGGACATCTTATTTAAAAATCTATAATAATAATACCTATAATCTAAAAATCTAATATTTATAAATCTATAATAAGATATCTTATTATAAAATCTATGCTATGCGTGGTACAATCCATATAACATAATTAAAACATTTGCGATTTTTAATTGATGAATGCTACCTGTAAATAAAGACACATTGGAATTTTTTTTAAGTAGCTATTATTTTTCTTAAAAAGAAGTTGAACTTATGTGAATTCGATTGCGTAATACTTAAACATGCTATCAAACAAATTAATTTATAAAAAAATAAGTATGCATACACGAAAAACTATACTGGAAGGATGTATTTTTACTTGGAATTAATTTATAGAAATAAATTTATTACACTATTACTTCAGAGCTGTTTCTATTTTAATTTATTGCTAATGTGATTTAACTCCGGAAGTTTTAAGAAAGTACACATTCTCTAAAATGAGTAAGAAATGATCAGAAGAAGAAAGCAAACGAATGAAACGCCAATCATCAGGATTCAATAAACAAGACTTTTGTCTTTTAGGTAACTAGTTGAGTCAACAAGAAGTTGAACAAAACAAGTTACGAACTAGAAAAATACAACTCTCGGAAGAGTGCTTTTCTTTGGAATTCGAAAGATCTATATGTTCACTCGTAGGAAAAAAATTATAAAGATATTTATAATGCAGTTTTAACGATGCTTGGAAATCTCTATAAGATAATTAAAGTAAATTAAGATTATAAATGTTGTAAAAACAAGTAATCGCAATATTTTAGTAATCACAATTTTAATATAATAAAAAGAGTGGAAGGAGGATTTTCTAAGTTTTATAGCATTTCATTAAAAAAATGTATAGGATGTAAGATTAAATTACCATTTCTAATAATATAATTGAAAGAATGAGGGGTGGACGTTTCAGAAATATTCGACCACACTATATTTTTACATATATTTCTATTATATATTCGACCACACGCTATATATATATATGGAAATCTCTGTAAGATAAATTAAAATTATAAATGTTGAAACAACGAGTAATCGCAATTTTTTAGTAATCACAATTTTAGTATTATAATAAAAAAGCGGAAGGTTTACTTTCTAAGTTTTATAACTGCTTTACATTTCATTCAAAAAATGTATAGGATGTAACATTAAATTAACATTTTCTAATAATATAATTCAAAGAATGAGGAGTGGACATTTAAATATTCGACCCCACTATATTTCGCTAAGATTTATTAACTTCTTAACGTGCTAACGTGTCAATTTTATCAATGTATAACTGAAATTAATCTTTTATTACAGACCCTTTTCTAAATTCATCCTACTTTGGATTACACGTACTCAATGCTCACTCAGGCATGAACATAATAAATTGTAAAGTGCACTCTGTCTAAGCTATATCTCTTAGAGTGATTATGGTATTTCTTTAAAATATATTACTTGCATAGTTTCCAGGGATTGCTTGCTATCTGATTTGAAAGCATGCTTGCTAAAATATGGGTGCAATTTTTATTATTCATTGTTATTTCCCTTTGTGAAGCAATTTTAGAAAAAATATTATATTTTTGATAAGAAATTTTGTTTAGAGAAGAATAAAAGCAGCATAATTTATTGGATATTGATTGGAATTGATATTCATATTTGATTAGAAATTTCATTATAAAGGAAATTATGGCTAAGGCACGAATGATTCCCGTATTTTATTAAATCAAGAACATATACGCATAGATTGTACAAACATTTTTTAACAACCAGTGAGAAAAAAGGAATGTTATGTTTTAATTTTTTGAATAATTATGTAACAAAAACCTAATATCACTTACTGAAATAAAATATATTATTTAAAGTCTGATAGTCTCAACGTTCTAAAGAATTTGAACTTTCATAAAACATCAGTAAATAATTTTAGTTTTTTTATTATACCTGCCTCATTTTTTTCCTTGCCATTCATTTTTTGTTGAAAAGCATCATAATCAAGAGCATTTATTTCCTTCAACGTTATTTGTTATATGAGCTAATTAGATCAATTTATCATGTATAAGCCTAAAAAAGTATTTAATAATTGATTAATTACTTACTTCTTTATCATTAATGAACCATTTGAGTAGAGCTGTACTTCGGGCAGGAGCAGATGTGCAATTTACGTCTACCAAGTCACCAATTTCATACCTTGGACTCGTGCCTTCGATTTTAGGTCCATCCTGTCCTGGCACAAGATAAGGAACTGCTGAAACGTAATACACTGTATTAGATTTACATATTAAATAGTCAAAAAATTAAACAACAAATGTATTACGTTTCATTTGCAAATAGTACAATACAATACAATTAATTCAGTGATACAATATATCACTGAATTAAAACAAAACAAAAGTGCATAACGCAAGAATTCCCAGACTATGGTTATCATATGTTAATTTTGCTTTTAAAAGTCCTGTGAGGATTTTTAACATATTTCCTGATTTTAGTGAAAGATTAAGACATGAAATCGATCCAGCTTTGGTTGGATAAAAGGTAAGCACTCAAGTATTAAAAAAATATTTTAATAGATATTTTATAATTTATTGCAAACTGAGAGACTAAAGGAGTTGGGTGACTATCTTACATTAACACAAGTGTCAGCTCTATTGGAAATCAAGATATTGGACAAAGGCAAGTGATTATTTCAAGAAATCGTTATTTTAAGGTTTTCCCAAAAACATGTTCGATTTGTTTTTATAATCCAAACAAACATATAAAAGATAGTTTTTGATTCTTTTTTCGTGCAACTCGCTGTGTATATACGAAAAAGCTTTCAGAAGTCTGTGTATGTTATGAAATAAAGGAATTATGTTTATAAGTTTCTTCAGATTTTAAAATTTTAACAAGTTACATTTTACATTACCTTTAAATGATATACCATTTAAGTGGGATTTTTTCCGCAAAGGTAACCCATTATTTGCGTTCCAAGAATTTTTGATGTAATTTAATAACATCAGATAACTAACACTCTTAACAGAACTTAAGATTTAAAATTCCATTCTAGAAGAACTTCAGATTTGCACAAAAAGAAAGAAACAAATAAAATATATGACTGTTGCTTCTCAGTAGTTTTATTTATTTCTATAGATATTAATTTTTTATAATGTTTAAATAGGAAACAAATTGAAATTCATTCAATTTAAATCAATTTTCCATTAATTTTAAAACTTATTAAATGAATTTGTATGTTTTTATTGTTGAGAAGTATGTCCGTATAATTATAGAAAATGAAATCTTATATTTACTTACATTTTATTAAGTATTAATTTACGCAAACCTTAACATATAAAAGTTAAATATAGATCCTTGAGAAATTATTATATTAAAATCTAAAATGAGACCCACCTTTATCTTTGGTAAAAGCATCTCCAAGACTCAAAATTATTCCAAAATTTACCTACCTTTTTAATCATATTAAATGGTAGTCATGAAAATTATTTACTTTAAAATAATTACTTTCCATTTATCTTAAAGGCACTTTTCTTATAATAGAAAAAATATATAAGAGGATACATTACACTTTTTGTAATAGATTAAAGCTCATTCAAAAATATTTAAAAATAGAAAAAGATTTAACTTAGAATAATATTTAATTGTACAAAAGTATACTCTTTTAAAATAAATTCAAATTAGTTCTTAATGATTTTAAGAAATTTAGTTAAATTTTCTCAAAACTAATAATCTTTTTCAAATGAATCATTTAAATAATTTTGTAAGATGATGTTGTATTACATATAAAACTTATTACTATGAATTACAATAAGGCATACAAATTTCAACTAACAGGAATATATTTATAAGGAATAAACATAATGATTTTCTTTGTTGTGTCATGCTACCACAATCATATAGTGTTTGAATCATGAGTTATATGCAAAAACACTGCAAAAGTAATTCAAATGTGGAATTAGCAAAAGCTGATTAAATTATTTTAAATGCAATCAGTATCAATTGTTGTAATGTATTAATAAATATTGTTTGAATTTTTATAATATAATAATTTTTACTATTGTAGCATTTTTCCCATGGAAATAATTGTAGCATTCCATTCCCAAGAGAGAGGAATGTTTATTTTTTAACAAGTGCATAATAACAACCTGTCACTAAAATTTGACAGCAGGTAAGCAGTGCTGTGTGGTTAGTTATATAACATGCAATTAGTGTTTTGTATTAATGAGAACAACTTGTCACTCAAATCTGATAGCAGATATTCAGGTCATGGATAATGAGACCTCATGAAATTAGCGATTGTCCGTGAGACCTTCACAGGTCGAAACAACAGCAGATGGAATATGGACTTCACCATGAGTTGTTGCATCCTGATTGGTAATAGAGCATGGGCTGAGAAAGTGGCTACTTCAATGAGAAGTGAGGGACGTTGACCTCCCCCCTCCCTTTTCTTAAGGGTGGTTTTTGGAGAAGAAAGGAGAGAGTTCTGCGATGAGTCAACAAGAAGTGCACTTTTATCTTTGAAGTGACTGAACAGATAGGAGTTTCCGCCTGTTTCCAAAGTGAGCTTTTTGTGATTTTGAGTATCACGCCTTGTGGTAATTAAGGTCTGCCGCAGACCAGGTAGTTAGATTCGTCGTTGGCTCGAGAACTCTGAAAATCTCCGTACTTGAAGCGTACTTAAGGAAGAAGTACTTAACGCACTTGCAAATCAAATTTAATTCTTTATTTATAATTTCTTTGTAAATAATAATTTGTAATAAATAAAGTTCGGTATAATATATATAATGCTTGTAAATAAAAATAAAAGGTTTCCCATGAACCTGAAAGTGGCCCTCTTCTTGAAGCCGTTATAGGTCTAGTATAGTCCGAGACATTACACTATAAATTTAAATAAACTTCATAAAGATTAACCATTTCATTGAATGTTTCGAATTCTTTTCATCTACACCATTCTTCATACGACCTTCAATTGTTGCTTAATACGACATACTTAACAACTATTTCATAAATGATGACTAATTTCTTCTAGGATACTAATTTAATCCATTATAAAAACATTCATAAAAGTGAATGACTCATACAATCTTTTTACTGACGATTAAAAAGAGGTAATATTGTGGCATAAACCACTGTAGTTAACCTCATGAGGTGAAATAATTGTTATTTTAAACTTTTAATCTTAGTAAAAATGCAAAATTATCAATTCGTAATAACATAAATTTATTTAAAATCTAATAAGTTTTAATCTTTCACATTTCAAAATCGAATTTATTTTTCTAATTTACAAGTCTTCAGTCCTTAAGAGTTTAGTTGACTAAACATTTTATGAGAAAATAAAGTTGATTTTATATTTATATGGAAATGAGTATAGACTTTCATCCACAACAACTGTTATATAGATTATTTCTGCACTTCCATTTTTATCAAAACGAAACTCAATAAAACGCTTGACACTCATAAGTGAAATCCAAGGCATTTTACAGAAGGGTATTCAATCAAGTTTATTACGTGTCTCTTAAATTAAGCAAAGATTTCTTAGAAATATAGAGTTTTAAGAGCTTCAGCAATTCATAACGAATGATACAAAGATGCCAAGACATAGTCAAGGTATTTTTTAATTAGAAATAAAGTAGTTTTCCTCAAAAAAGTAAGAACTTTGATCCTTGTGGAAGTATTGCGTTTGTTTAAAAGTTTTTACTTCCACAAAGTCTAAAGGGGTTGCGTGCAATCCAGATCTTTGCTCGGAATGTTCCTAGATTACATGATAATTTTTATACATCTCTTGTTATCCATGGAGGTCGTGACATAATTGAATAAAGATAAATTTTCATACCTTTTACGACTTCATATATGCGATAAAAAATGCATTTATTCTTTTTCGATATAATTAACCGAAATAAAGAGCACCATTTTCTGATATTTAAGTATGGAAAAGATGGTAAAGAAATCATATCAGGTAGTACTAAAATCTCGAGTTACAGAAAGCTTATTTGTGGTTAAATTATTTTCTGTTATAAATTTGGACGGCAACCCCATAATGCAATTAAACAGTTTTTCGAATTTCAATGAACAATATGCTCAACGTTTACATAGCAATTAACTCTTACTGCTTTGATAAAGTAACACTTGATATCATTTACTTGTAAAAAAAATGGCCCATTGCAATACTACCGATTTGTAAGTTTTTTTATTTGCAAATGAGCAATACAGTCATACAATGAAATTTGTTTGTTTTATTATGATATCTTCTTAAGTAAATATTCAAATTTGGTATAATCATTTCAAAAAGTTAAATATTTATCAAAAACTTATTTGCAAACTAATCAAAATATTATTTACAAACTTCAAAACGTAAAATTAATGTCAAGAATTATACATGTAATTTATTCTTTCTCTTTGTCTCTCTCTCTCTCTCTATATATATATATATATATATATATATATTATATATATATATATCTATATATTTCAAAATAATAATGATGTATAGTATTGGAAGATATTACAATTTTTATTTATTTGCAATAATTGATTTGAATAGGATCGAAGAAAAATTTATTGTCACTGCTTTTTCACAGATGTAAATAATATCTGTGAATAAATGTAAATAATAAAAATTTAAAGATATAAAATTAAAGATATAAAATTCACAGACGTGAATAATGCTCCTCAGATTTCATTTTTATAAAGCTAAATTGACATTTAAAATAGCCTTATTACTTTTTGTAGATGTTAATTTTTCTTAACTGTTTTATTTTAATGATATTGATAACATTCTCGTATAAAAAAATTATCCATCTAAAAATAATAATAATAATTTCCGATTTGTAGTTTTTTTTAATTATTTGCAAATGAGCATCAGTCATACAATTAATTATTTTTGTTTTAGAATATCTTTTTACGAAAATATTTCAGATATCCTTTTTTAAAAAGTTAAATACTCATTTATCAAAGAATTATTTGCAAATTTCAAAACGTAAAATTAATGTCAAGAATCATACATACAACACATTATATATGTTGTGTATATATATTTATTTTAAAGTAATAATGATGTTTTATATTGCAAGATTTTACATTTTTTTAAATAATTTGTAATAATTGATTTGAATAACATTTGAGAGAAAATTTAATCTCACTGTGCTATTCACAGACATGAATAATGAACATCAGATTTCATTTTTCTGAGCTAAATTGAGATTTAAAATAGCATAATTACTTTCTGTGGATAAACCTTTTTTCGCCGACTTATTTTAATGTAATGATAATGCTAAAATTAAGAAATATTATAACTATTGTTTTAATTTATAACATTTAAGTATATTAGATGAAGAATGTAATGGTGCAGTTATGTACATATATATAAATAATACAACATAAAAATTTAAAGATATAAAATTTTGAATAAAATATATAATGCAAATGTTATGCAAAATTATATTTTAGCTTAGCAAACAACATAATTTTCAATAATTCCGCGTGGCTATAATTTAACATGTATTCTTATAAAACAATATAAATACACCCATAAAAATTAATTAGTGGAATTTGTAAACATAATTATTTCTACCATAGTCTTCTGGAAGTGTTAAACACGTATTCTTTTAAAGATATTTGTTATTTATTCGGCATTTGTTTTGAATTTTTTAAACTTAAAATATTTTATATATACTGTACGAAAACTAGTGAATTGGTATAATCAATTTAAAAATTTATAAAACTACTTAACTTGCAATATAATCAATTTAATTAATTGAAAAATTTATAAAACTACTACTTAATTTATAGCCTACTACTACTTGAACTAAATTACTACTAAAATTTATACAAAAGTTAATTTTGTAGTATTTAAAAATTATACTACTAAAATTTATAAACTACTACTTCTTGAACTTAAATTCTACTAAATTATTTCTATTTCAATTATTGTTGTTTATAGATTTTCAATTATTTTATATTTATAGAATTAATTTATAAATTTTCTCTTTTTTTCCATTATTGCTGTTTATAAATTCAGTAATTGCTGCACATGTTTTATATGGATTTAGACTAAGTCAAAAAGTTAAGTTAAGTTATTTAAATTCATTTATAAAAAAAATTATTTATATTATTTCATTAGTTAACGGATTTAAATAATGTTCTGCTGATTAGTAATATCTATTTAATATTTTTATTAGCATTGATATTCAGCATATTTATTACTTCGCAACAATATTAACATTTTTAAAAAATATATATTAAAATTGCTTTATTATTTTTCTAAGATTGAATTTAAAACATTTAGTAAATCTTGGTCACTATTTACAGTATACCGATATTTATTATCTTGAGTTACGTAAAAGTTGATGCTCATAGGAAACTGAGCATGCGCGCTAGGGGAGAAAAAGCTAACGGATTACGGTAACTGACGTACGGTATGCAAAAACTCTCTAATATCTTGAGTTACGTAAAAGTTGAGTAAAATCTCCAATTGAAAAACATTGCTGAAATTTGTACAAAAATGGAAGACCTCATTAATGGAAAATTCAGATAAATTATTTGTAGATAAGATCTCTATAATAACTTATTCTAAAATATTATTAATAACTATCCTAAGGTCTATAATGATTAACACTTATTTTTTAGAATAAAATAATAGAAGTACTCAAAAAGATGTAACTAACTTATAGAATCTATCAAGCTCTCATCAATTAGCTTAAATTTTCGGAATTAAGTTTCCATGTAAATTTTAAAATAAATCCAAATTCCTTTTATAAATATAATTTTATATTTTAAATACATGCACTTCATTTCAAAAGTTCCAAAATGTAATATGCGATATAAAATACAGCACTGCAAAGAATTTATCTTAAATACCTATTTGATATTTAATAGTAAAATCTATAATATTTGACATTTAATAGTAGTAAAATTAAAGAAACATAGAAATGAAAACTTTTAATTATCATATTATTAATACTATCTGACTCAAAAACCTTTCAATATTTCTATCAAAATTAAAATATTAAAACATGATAAAATTAGCTGAAATCAGGAATAGTGTCGCTATTCAAAGCTTTTCCAATAAAACTTTTCATTTACATACTTTCTACTTTCCACAAAAGACGAACTATTTCAACGAAACTTTTGTACCGTTAAAAACAAAAGAACGTAAGCAATGATTAAGTCTTCTAAAGAACAAAAAAGGGCTAAATATTAACGCATTAATCACCTTATCACTGCTATTTACATTCGGTTTAACACAATTTCTTTTACATACTTATTATGGTAGTTTATTCAGTCAAAAGATGTCATGAGTTTCAAATTTGACACCTTCTGCGTGCTTTCAAGTGTTAGCTAATTACCGGCACAGGCTAATTTAAATAGGCTGACAGGAAGTTATCAAGAAATTTTACAGACGCAGATAGGAAGTTCGCTTTTGTTTTCTACATCCGGGCTCTCCAGTTTAAACGTTCTTCCTTTTTGGTATTTCTTAGGACGTCATTGACCAAGCAAAACTGAATATTTGATTCATTTGACGGCTGGGAGTTTTCAGAAGAATTTTTAAAATAGGAACATATAAGAATTTTTAAAATAGGAACATATAAGAATTTTTAAAAAAAGAACATATAAGAATTTTTTTTCAAATTTATAAGTGTTTAAACAAATTGATTAAGAATGTAAATAGTCTCAAATTTATTTTGAAATTTGAATTTTTTTTTTCAGTGTTATATAATTGACTTTTGGTCCCTTATTATATTTAGGGTGGAGTTTAAATAGATTCAGTATTATTGACGGGCACTATATTACATTAACAAGAAAGAACTGCATTGCACTAACAAAAGAGAAAGAAGGTAAGATTTACACAACCAGCCTGATGACAATTAAATATATTACCAAAATACATGTCCGTCTACTATTTTGAATTATTAACTTAAGTAGATGAGACAAACAATTGATCTAGTAAAACAGATATGAACAAATTCAAAACCTCTTCGAATAGGAAACCTGTTTTAATTACAGTAGACGTTTTAATAATGGATCTGGCTAATAATTCGTTATTTCAAGAAGCTAACTACTATTCCATTTGAAAAGCATTTAATTTTTGTCATGAAGAAAATTTAAACTTCTCTTCATAGCATGGAAAATAAAGAGATATGCCAATTATTTTTGTAATCACAATTATGCTGTAAGGTTAGAGAAAGAGAGATGTGTAATTATTTTGAATATGTTCTTCAATGATATGCTGTTTCAGTAAATTCCAGTCACCATTCTCTTAAATTGGCAAGATTAGGATAACCTTCTTTTTTTAGTAATTAGAAAACAATTTATTTAATTTTTTAAAATTAATAATCAATTTGATAAATAAAAGTGAATGAATTAAAAGTATAATTGAAATGAAATGAAATTTTCATTGCGTGGTTTTGGGTCCCAGCCATGGAAAGGAAAAAAAGTTAGAAATTTAGGGTTCCACAGTTTTAACTCAAGATGAAAGTGACAGATTCTCTTGTAACTATTAATATTAAAGATGGTACCTATTACTAACTAATATTAAACTGTATTTCAATTGAAGTTCAGACAAATATTTATTAACAATATTCCCATAAAGGAGATATATTTGTGTTGAATTAATATTTTCTAAGGCTCTAGAAGATTTAAACTTTTGATGAAGAAAACAGTTTGAGTTTAATTACCAAATAAAAAGTAAAACGGAAGAAAAATTCTAAATACAACATAATTTATTCAAAGTGGTTATTTTAAACGGGATTTATCTATAGCAAAAATTAAAATTCACAATGGTATTTTTAGCAAATGAAATTAAACAATTAACTAGGTCTAAAGTATTTATCTGCATAGTTACCACTTTTTTTTTACTTGAACTCCTATACGTAACAGTTCGGTGAGTAAAGTCATAGTCCTTTCAACTTCATTATATAGCATCGCAAACTAATGACTTAATTTTTTCAATCCTTAATCGTCAGTGAATCTCATTATATACTTTTCAGTGAATTAAATTTCAGTAATTTGTCCATTTCCTGTATTTTGAAATTGTTAATTTTTTAATACTTTCACTAAGCATTTAGAACTCGGAAAAAAGATTTTGATTTCCCAATAATTATTACGTATTAATGTAAGCAATGAGAAAAGCCAACTGTAATTAATCTGAATATTCAAATATAAGTATATTTCTATTTGCTTATGCAAGTGAAATATCATGAATTTAACCAAATCTGCAGTAAGCTAAATACATAACCATGCTTAAGATATTAAAATTAAATATACAAATTAAAAATAGCAAATTTTAAGTTTTTATTCAATGATACTTGTTTATTTATATTAAATTATTAAATAAAAGAATATTTGTTACTTTCATAATTAAAATTCGTGTCAAGCAGTTTTTATGATAACCAAACGGATGCAATTAGAGAAGAATCGAAATAAATAAATAACAAGTAATATAAAAAAAAAAATTAAGGTCAATTCCTACTTTTTTTTCACAATATTGCAGAAAGTCCTTTATAAGTAATTTTCATTCATTTTTTTAAGTTTATCTGCCATCTATTGGTCCATCTATTGGTAGATATATGCAACTTAATTCTAAAAAAAATATAATTATTTAATTAAATTTAATGAATGAATTAATATTTGAAAAAACTGTATTAACTTCCAGTGTCCTCCACTGCAAGTTCAAAAACAATTTATTTGAAATTGAGTGGATGAATAAAAAGTATTTTATTAACGACTGAAAAATTGAACAAGATATACATAAGGAGAGTGTGAGCTAATAGAAGGAATTGAAAAAAAAAAAAACAATTCAGGTAGTAATCGGTTTAAGATGAGCAAAAAATCATAATAGAAAAGCTCTAGTTTAACTTTATCACATTCATATGCATACCATTGTTATTGTATACTCATTACAATGTCTCGAATAGCTCACAGCATGGCAATTTTTGATTGATACAATATTCTCTATTATGTGATTCAGCTAATTCTAACTTACTACAAGTTTTGTTCGTTAGCTAGCAGAGATCGAGGTGTTCACATATTTCGGTGCAATTATTGTTTCTGTCATAAACTTAATACGCTGGATTCCAAAAATTAAGGAAAAATTAGAAAAATTCTATTAATTGACCAACAATAAGTAAAGTTTCATAAAAATTACGCAATATACCTAAAAGGTAATCCTGTATAAGAATATGATATTAAGATTAGTCTAGATGCTTTAGTTTAATGTCATTGGACATTATTGCACGTTTTGCTAATAACAGCGGGGTATCGTTTTGAGATATCCAAGCTTTAATATGTCCCCTCTTCTGTATTTCATAGGCTGTGGAATGCATTTCTAAGAACAAAATTATATTCTATACTTTGTTCTGGAATATCTAGAGGTGCTGGTGCCGCAGATGACCGCTATTTACAACTAACTGCAAACAATGATTTACCTCAGATCTTATTTTATAGTAGCTACTGAAAGCTGACAACCAGATCAACTGTGCAGAGAATATTTCACGAAGAAAGTTTATATGTAAGACATCCAGCATTGAGTGTACCTCTCAAATCCCACTATAGAAATGTAAGGTTTAAATTGGCAACACGCATGTTATTTAAGGTGCAAGTCAATGAAGGTTTGTGCTCTTTACTGATGAATCTAAGCTTTGTTTTCCAAATGAAGAGATGTCGACAGAAAAGAACTCACATTATCCCAGTTATATCCTTAACAGGGACAGATGTTGTGTGTGATCCATACATCCCATGTATCTGTGTGGACGTGTATCTCGTTGGAGACAGAAATGTTCATCAACCCAAAAGTTTCTCCTCGTGGTTTTTTTTTTTTGTAAGCTTCCATTTTATGTATTTTCAACAAAGAAAATAATTATATTTTAATTTTCTTTTCTGTCTAATTTGGGAAACTCCGTTTGATTAATGTTTTCGTTATATTTAGTTAAATTCTAATGAATAAAAATTTCACAATCAAAATTTATCTGAATTTTTCCTTAATTTTTGTGAGCCAATACTGGAAAAAATTAAATAATTGTTAGGATATTCAATACGGAAATAAGATTTATAATGAATATTTCTGAAAAAAGGCAAGGGTAATTATTTCTTATATTAAAGTGTTTTAATTTTTTTTTCATGTGTGTTTAATTAAATATTTACTAATAAAATATATATACGTAAACTTAGCCTTTTTAATTTTTTAAACAAATAAAAACTTAGTATATGAAAATATTTATACATGAGTTAAACAAATCAGGAATGTAAAAAGTCATCAATTTATGGTTAACTTCGTACTCGAGTACTTGTATTCAATTATTTTTCAAAATACCTAAAAATAATACAGTAACCGACATTGGTTACTGTATTATTATTGTACACACTGTTACCTGACGAATTTTTAAAATTTTATAAATATCTTTTTTTTATAATTTATAACAAAACGACGTTTTTCTTTACTACAGATATAAATTTGAGAACCTATACCAGAAGCATTACTAAATCTTCTTGATTCAGAAATAATAACGGGGACTGTGAAAAATCGAGAGATAGCCGTTTCTGGAACACGGAAGATTTCGGACGGACATGAAGATCACTGATTTCATTTTCCGAATTGGTCATTTGGTATCAGATAATTTTATATCTGGATAAGTATGATTCATATCCAGATAATACTTCAGCAGGCCATTTTTTTCATTACGCAAATATCTATATTTGGGCTTGTCTTGCAGCGATCCCCTCAAATTTGCGTGAGCGGATGGCTGTGTTCAACACGTAAGTCACGCTATCTTAAGAATATAGGTCATTGAAAATGATTCGTAACTATTGTTTTACCGAGAATGAAATAGCAGACAACCTGGAAAACAATTCCCAGTAATAATCCAACAATAAAGGTCTAAATCTACTCCTATGAAAATTTAATATTTTATTAGTAATTTAAACTATTTTGTATCATTTGGTCAAAATCAAAGCTTCGTATCAGCAACACTATAAATTTTTTTTTTTTCCCCACTAAACATATATAAATGTAAAGAAAAAATTATTTAAAGAGAAATATTGCGTTTTAAAAATTCATAATGCACTCATAACTTGTGCTATTTCATTTTTTATAAGAAATAATCAAATCAAATGTACATAAAATATTTACTTCATTCTTATATTTTATTATTTTCACAATTTTGTCAAAAAATATTTTTTACATAACATAAATCAAAAATAATATCTAGAATTTAAGATTTGAATTATAATTCTTAAAGAAAATTTTCTAGGTATAAAAAATTTAATAACAAAAATGAAAAATCCTAAAAAAGGTAAAATAATACTTCAGTTTAAAAATCGTGTAACATTTGCTGTGTTACAAAATTGAGACATTTGAGTTAGTTCACTTCTGCCCATGAACTCTCAAACCTTGTTGACCCCATTACAACTAATCCAATATTTGGAGAAGTCAACTTTAATCCCTAATACCATCCCAATTAAGATTGAACTCTTCAAAGGAAGAAATCTGAAAATCTCGTCGCCTTTTCCTCGAATATACCCCATTGGAATATACCATGGTAATATATCCCACCATGAATATATTCCCATGGTAATCCTATATACCATGGGAATATACCCCATTATGGGCATGAATGTACCCCATTATGACATGAATATACCCCCATAATGGGAATGATACCCCATTATTATTTTAACCATGGGAATATACTCCATGTTATCCACCATGGAAATATATCCATTTATAATATTCTATTATACCCCATTGTTGACCCCATTACAATCCTTCCACTACTTGGAGAAGTCAACTTTATAGTAATCACTAGTACCATCACAATTAAGAATGAACGTTTCAAAGGATGAAATCTAAGAAGTTCGTCGCATTTCCTCGAATATAATGGAGAAATTTTGTTGCTTACTGATACATTCTTCTCATATCCTGGGGCAAACTCAGTAAATTCCAGTTCAGATCATTTGCTATATTTCAAACTAAACACCACTAGTTCAGAGGACAAGCACGCTACTCAACAAGTTCTTCGAAGATTTTATATTCAGAAGTAATATTTTGTATGCAGAAGAAAATTGTTGTATACAAGTATTAAGATCTTATCTTTTTGTTATCCTTCTTCATTTTTCCTTTAAATAGTTTTCTTTCGATGAAAAAATTATGGTTTATAAAAAAACGAAAGCATATAAGATACTATAATTATTAAAGTAGAATATTTTATATCTTTCAAGGATGCTACTAGTAAATTTCTTCAATGGTGCACCAGTCCCATGGTGGACGAAGGCTGTCTACCAGTGGAAGATTTCGATGGAGATGGAGGATTCGAAGATTTCGGAGGAGATGCACTCTTTTTACAGGATAGGATTGTCAGCTCAACACTCTAATGTTATATTAGACAGGGACCTGTGGTTTAAAGTGGATTTCGAACCACTACAAGCATCAAACGCCAGATCGCTAGTCACTCGCCAATAGGCCCTGCTTGTGAACTACTTGCCCAAATTATGCTTTAGCAATGACATAGCTTGTTAGGTAATAAATTAGATTTTTTAATTTTAATTTAAAAGTTAGATTAAACATTTGCAAGTAAATAAGTGAGCTCATGCTTTGTGTAAAGCGAACTAATCTCTTAAAAAGAAAATAAGACAAAAAAAAAAAAAAAATCAAAATTTAAATATAAAAAAATAAATTCGTCGTTCGACTTTATAAAAATTCTGAACTTGTCAGTGACTTTTTTATGACATTTTTATTATGCCAGCAGCACTTTTCCAAATATTAGAAATACAATCGTGATGATAATTAATGTAAATATTTGTTTGCTGTGAAATGTAATTTTAATACTTGAAAAATATTGATATTGAAAACATATTGTGCATTTTTTAAATATATTTTTTGTTTAAATTTAAATAATCAAATTATTTGGATTTTTATGCTGAAATATTTTGGTATCTAGATATATTTTGAATATTAAATCTGGAGATATTTGAGGTTTAAGGAATATCGTTTTATATATTTGGTATTATTTGATAATGCAATGCAATGTACACTTTTTGTTCATAAATAATATAGCGAGATTATTAGGAAACAAAAAAATATTTTTATTATTATTTTTTTATTTCTGATCATTTTAATACTATTTTTTTAATATATATATATTATTAAAATAATTTTTTATTCAAGCATTGTTTTTTTATAAAACGGTTTTGTTTTTCAATTTTGTATTAATTTTAACATGTTTCTGTCTTATTTGATTCTACTCTTATTACATGTTATTATAAAATTAAGATTTTACTCTATTTGTTAGATATTATTTTTAAGTGTGTTATTCTAATTATTTTGTATATTGTAGATAATCAATTTCTTTAAAGTTAGAGTTCAGGGAGAATCATGTGTAATTAATAATAATAAGAATTGCAAATTGCTTGCTGAATTATACGCTAATCTTGCATATTTTTATACTTTATTTCTTAGATTTAGTATAAAAAATGAATTTTAAAAAATTCTGTCATAAATAAGGACTGAATACTATAAATCAATGTAAATAAAAGGTTAAGCGAATGTAATATTTTATGTATTAAACGTAATGGATTTCGGAGCAAGTAATGAATATAACAATATTTTAAACAACTTTCAAAACTTATGAACTAAGCCCAAAAACAATATTCTAAAGGTAATATTCTCAGTAAAATACAGAACATTAGAAAGTTAATAACTTGAGTTAACTATAGAAGATTAGCTTTTCCAAAGGTAATAGTTATATATATATTTGAGGCACGAATTCAGTAATAATAAATAAAGTATGATGCAATCAATAGCATAGACAACGACATGCTACTGCAATAATCGATAATATGAGTTTTCTTATTATTATTGTTTCAATTACATTGCTAAACTATTTTTCCCTAACTATTATTCTAGAATTATGTTAAATTGCTTTTTTCTTGTTTAAAAAATATTGCAGCTGGATATTCATTGTTTGTTCATTGTTTATTCACTAAAGTAAACAAAATTCCTCGGATAAGTCGAACTGTTGCACTCAATTTAATTTTTCCGCAGTAAATTGGAAAGCTCATAAAATTAATAAATCGGATGTCCTGTCTTGAGTCCGTAACAAAGAGAGCAAAGTGTACGTTTAATTCTTTCAAACAGAGTAGCAGTGAAGTTTGTACTGGAACTCCAAACAATTATCCAATTCCCTAACTATTATTCTAGAAATATGTTAATTTGTTATTTTTCTTGTTTAAAAAATATTGCAGCTAGATATTCATTGTTTGTTCACTAAAGTAAACGAAATTCTTCGGATAAGTCGAACTGTTGCACTCAATTTAGTTTTTCCGCAGTAAATTGTTCATAAGAATAATAAATCGGATGTCCTGTGTTGAGTCCGTAACAAAGAGAGAAAAGTGCACGTTTAATTCTTTCAAACAGAGTAGCTGTGAAGTTTGTACTGGAACTCCAAACAATTTTGCAATCCCCTAACTATTATTCTAGAAATATGTTAATTTGTTATTTTTCTTGTTTAAAAAATTGAAGCTAGATATTTGTTTGTTCACTAAGTAAAACAAAATTCCTCGGACACGTCGAACTTTTCCACTCGAATTTAACTTTTCCACGATAAATTAGAAAGTTCATACAAAAATAATAAATCGGATGTCCTGTCTTGAGCTCATAACAGTTTACGACGACAGTGGGAGCAAAGTGCACGCTTAATTCTTCCAAAATGAGTAGAACAGTTTGTACTGGAATTTCAAACTATTATGCAATCTAGTAGATTAATTCAACAGCTGCACTTGGTGTGGGGTCTTACTGATCCCAGATGTGTTAAAAGAGGGATATTTCCCATCAAGTCCACCTTGTAAAAGAATATAGTGTCACAATGCACAAGTCGTAAACGCCAAAATTGAAAAATGCCAAGTCATTTTAAAAGTGCGAGTTTATGACAGGTTGACCATAAAAAACAGGTCATCTAAGTAAATAATGGTTTTGTTTTCACCAAAACAACAGATAGGTTACACCTGCACCTCTGTAATCCCTACTCTTTCGCTGCGAGAATCCAATTATCCCAGGAAAAAAGGGTTTGAGACTGGAAAAGGGTTTTGAACTGAGATTGAGTTCGAATACCAAAATAATAATTTTATTCCCCCTTGGCCCAACCTGATACGGGGAAATTTAAAAGGCGAGAATAGGATCGGGCAACTAACCACATAAAGAAGGAATTATAGATATAAACCTTCTTCATACATAAAGAGGGCTTACGACCACTTACGATTAGAGGGAGAAGGAAATCGCAAGAGATGAGAGAAAAGTGAGAAAAGAGTGAAAAGAGAGGAGAAAACAGAGGATCAAACAAAAAAATAATTTTGTCGGTGTAGTAATCTGCTAATGCTACTCAATTAGTGGAAGAAATCCTTCATACTATTATGTTACAAAAACATCGCTTTCAAATATGTGAAATCCTACTGCTCAGTTGTCGACCACAAATGAGCTTCACTAGCAAACTATCGCAAATGTTACTTTTGAACATGCCGAAATTAAAATCAAACTGCATTAGTAGAAACTATTGATTAAATTTTATATATATATATATATATATATATATATATATATATATATATTATCGTGTATAATTATTATTACTATTACTTAAATCTTTCAAGTTTAGAGGCTTCCTTTATTGCAAAATGGTAATAATCTGTAAAATTGAATTTAGTGTATAGTATAAAATAAATTATTTGTGTATATAAATTGTCATTTAATCTTTATTGTGTCCTTATTTCATGCCTGCGTAGTTTCTCTAAAATCACAAGCTTCCAGATTATTGCGAATCTGTAAAGTAATATAAGTGATGATATTGTGGTATAATTAGTTAGGTTATATTATAATTAGTTAGGGACAAAACGGTGAAAATTGATGACGTTTTGAAATAGTTTTGTAATAGAATAACATTTTGACTTTCTAAACTTTAAAAAAAAAATTTTAATGTTATAAGGGAATAAATATTTAAAACCTTTTCTGAAAACCCTGGATAATAATTAACGCTGAATTCATATAATTGGCAAAAGATATTTCTCTCTCAAAAAGCCAAATTATTTCTTCATCATTAAGAATTTTTATGAAATATTAATTTTGTTAGGTTTCTATAATTAAAACAGCAAACAACTTTCTTATTTGCTATAACTAATCAAGAACAAAATACTAAGAAGTATAACGAGTACACTTTTGTCATATTCTACTCCTAATTAGATATCAACAGATGAATACAATTTTTATCAAATTTTACAGTTTTGATAGTTAAATAAGATGTACTATTAAATATATTTATTTAAAATATGGAAGAAAATTTGAAGGTACCAAAACAAAAAAATTACTTCTATATACACGCACAAAGACTTTTATTAAGAATCACAATCCAGTGATTCTTTCAACAGAGAAGGCAATGAGATTTTATTCCATATGCATTATGTTAAAAGTAACCGTATAAGTTTAAATAACAAATTTTAAACAAACAAATATTTAATTCTTTTCTTTAGGATTTTTATAGCCTTCACTTGGCAGTGTGATCTTGAGTCCTTTCTTGTGAAATGAATTTTAAAAGGGGTAAGAATTGAATGAAAAAGCTAATTTGATAATTTATTGATATTTTGAATTCATTGGTTAGAAGAAAAGTTTTTTCATTTATAGTCATTGTAAAAAAAATCTCATTATCTGAGATCAAGAAACCCTGAAAACGATTGAAAATTGCAATCATCATTCTAAAAACAGAAATGACAAAAGAATAAATAAAACTTTTGTATAAATGAAAAGAAATATCGTATAATGATTTTTTTGTACATTATAAATATATACATTAAATAAATATATATATATATATAGCTAAAACTTTATTTCTTTAGCTCTTTTCTTAAACTTTTGTCAATAAATAAAACTTTTAAAATAAAATAATTTGAAAAAAAAATACATTATTAACAGTTTTCTTATTATATGTTTTGAGTTAAACAGAAGTAACCTAATCTACTCTTCCACAGTGGACACTTTTAATCGAAACAGAGCACATGATCGCTTTTAGAATTTTTCTATTTAATTTTCATTGAAAAGTTTCTATTAAAATGTAATTTCTTTTGTTTTAGAATTTCATTGTTTACAAAATAAAACTTTTAGCCTAATATACAAAATTAATCCCAAACCAATTGTTACCATTGATTAATTATGACTTACTTAGAGAAAAGTTCGGCATAAATTTAAAAATGAATAAGGTGATTGTATATATTTATCATAACACTAAACGATATAAGGCAATAGAGAGTTTTTGCATACCGTACGTTAGTTACCGTAGGACGTCCGTTAGCTTTTTCTCCCCAGCGCGCATGCTCAGTTTCCTATGAGCATGCGCGCTGGGGAGAAAAAGCTAACGGACGTCCTACGGTAACTAGCGTACGGTATGCAAAAACTCTCTAATAACTTTTATGGGAGCTTTAATGATTTTTTAATATATTTTCGGAAGCAAACTTCTATTGAGTGATTAATAAGTTTAGAGATTAAAAATTTTTTGATGAGCTTAAGATTCGGAATTAAAAAAATTCTGAAGTCTTTTTATAGTACTTTTCATATTTGCTTATCAGTATGTAAACCTGAATTTTTCTTATAAATAGATGAAGTATAGCCTCCTGTGTGCTCGAAAAGTTTTTATTTTTGACTTTTTTTTATCAACATACAGGAAAAGTAAATAAAAAAAAAATAGAAATAAAAAAATTTTTAAAGGGAATTAATTATTTTAGTTTTGTTTTGTTTCAGACTGCTTCAATAATTTAATATACATTTACCCCTAGCATTACAAATGAGAGAAACATATGCGGTGGGAGATAAGTTTAAATAGTCAAGAATTTTTTTCCACGTTATGCTACGATAGAGATTATTTTCTCTGTAATTACTGTTACATATTCAAGCCACTGTTTCGTTATTGATTATGTCTGGAATAAATCGGGTCCCTCCAATAAATCTCCTCGCCGATATCATAAGAAGCGCAAGAATGGGACTCCATTCTTGTAATGATGAAGTTACCGTGATGAGAACCTGAGGCTTGACCTCTGTCCCCAATGATGAGTTCTTCGCTTCCACTGGAGTACACTTGCGATATGGTTGCCACACAGCGGAGTTTCAGTTTGCCCTGGTCGAAGTCTTTGGCGCCAACAATGAATTCCAAGCCCACTTGAGAAGTTTGGAGCCCACTGTAATGTCGAATGGAAGAATATTTTCGAACGAAAGTTGCATTAGCCTAGAAGAGAACAAAGGTTTCATCAATATTTAAATTGCAACAGTTTGTGTACTACAGTAAATATAACAATAACAGACTTAAATTTCCACAGTTTATGTACAACAGAACAGACTTGTGAATACCAATAGCAGCAAATACTCATCTTGAAGGTGAAATGATAAAAAAATGAAACAAAAAATAAATAAATATTTTGATACTTGACATTACATTGATTTAATGAATATTTTAAGATTTATGCCATTTTTTTATGAACTAAACGTAAAAATTGAAGATTCAAATGACTTCGTTTTTTTTTAATATGTTAATATTTATGATTGAAAATGTTCGTTCACAAATATATGTTTATTCAATTAGACTAGCTCATTTATACATACTCGCACATTTAATATCTGACAATGCCCCCAACTATTTTATGGAGCGCATTTTTAAAATGAAACATGTTTTCACAATCTTCCAAAATAAATAATAAATTCTAGACATAAACATTCATCGAGGATTACGATGATTTAATAAAACGCAAAAAATAAAAACTCAAATGACTTTTTTTTTTTTTATGTTTGATAATATTCAAGACTGAAAATTTTTGTTGACAATTACATAGTGTGCTATATGCTATACAAATAGATTTGAGGTTTCAGGTATTAATTGTTAATGACCACTGATATTTTACAGAGCAAAATTTTAAAATGGAACTTATTCTTGCAATCTTATAAAATAAATAAAAAATTCTTTAAATAAACATTTACAGATGGGTTATGTCTTTATGATAGTACAGAACAATGATGAAAAAACAATTTCATAATTTGAAATCTCTTTCACTTTTTTACATATAATAAACCAAAAAATAACAATTAAATCATATCGGATCTTACCATTTTTCGTAAAAAGCATATCGTTGCTATACAAGTATACATCAAAATATTTTAAGGAAAACATAAAAGTTCCAAACAATACGCATGAATAAAACTATCTTACGAATATTTTAAGTTGTTACCAATGACTTTTAAACCTATTCAGCTATAGAAATCAGGGACACAGATATTTTCCAGACGACGCTACTGTTAGTCTGTAGCCTGGTGTATAAATAAATTTGTCATTCTCTTCCCATCGTGGTATTTCATTTTCATTTGCTTTATGTTCAGTAAAATGTAGAGTAATCGTGATTGGGTTAAGAGAGTTCATAGTTTTTACTATATTTATTTTGAGTTTGTTATCAAAAACACAGAAGAAACATAACGGAATTTATGAGAAATGTATACTTTGCCAACTTTGGCGAAAGTTTAGAAACTTACAAAAGTCTTGGAAACCACACAAGGTATGTTAAAAGATTTAAGGAAATGGTCACAAAAGACAAAAACTTTCTCTGGTTCTTATGGTATGCAAAAACATTAAACATGATATTGATGAGTCGTTAAAAAATATTACTTCCCTACTGCACATAAAACTGGGCCTCTTACAGCAATTTTTAAAAGTAATCTAAAAAACTAAACCTTGTATTCAGCATCCAAGTGAAATATTATCCATATGTTAGAAACATATGTTAGAACATAAGAAAATTGAAGCTAGACCAAAACTTCGAAACTGCAATAAACACAAAAGAAAAAGATGCTTAGACTGCATTTATAATTATTATTCATTTTTATATATAATTCATTCTGCATTTATAATTATTATATTTATTATGATTGTTATTATTATATTGATGCATTGCTGATTTAATGGAAAGAATTAAGTTTCTGAGAAACCAGAAAAACACTAATTTAAAAATGTCATTTCGTCACGAACGTCATTTCTTGCCTACACACTTTATTATTTTCCCTGGAAATCCATGATCAATGGGGGATGAACAAAATGAGGTCTTCTATCTATGTATTTAATATGATATTATACTGAGGTAGTTGGAATGTAAGATTACTGTTAATCCCTTCATTGAGAAACTCCAGAAACATTGCATGAGAGCAAGAGCTACACCCGAAATTTACTGACAAAAAGTTAAGAAAATGCAAACCTTTAGATTACCAAGAGAAATGATAATATCTTCTCCAACTTTCATCATCATAATATTGAAACAAAAACTGGAGTTATAAGTATATTTTTATGTTCATTTCGTATACGCATTTTACTTTATGGCACTGAATTTTAGTATCTTAAAAATAAAAAAATTATGGAATTTGCAGGAAAAGGGATTTAACAATTAGAATTCCCTAAAAAATGTAAAAATTTCTTAAATTAGAAATAGTTTTTAAAAATAATTTTTGGTTGACCTGTGTAACCATACCCAAAAATTGAGAAGTCAAATGGTTTCCTTTTTTTAATTTATTAAAAATTATGTCTTACTATTAGTAAACAGCAAGAAAGCTTGTTAATACTCAATTCTTGTTAATGTTCATATAAATTTTTTTCACAAACATATGTTGATCCAAAATAATTTTGCAGTCACAGTTTCTATGCTTACCACAACTTTTAACTTGGAACATGCTTTTTCAATCCCATAAATCAACTGATATATGCGTGAAACAAACATTCTTCCACAACTAGTACTTAAATAATCAATATAATTGAGACTCGTGTTGCAAGGAAAATGAATAAATAAACAAATATAATTATATAGTTCGAGATTTTGTATTCAGCCAAGATCATTATTGACAAAAACTTTTTATCCTATTTTTTATAAATTGTAAAATATATAAAATATTTTTCAAATGCTTGTGTGTATATTTTTAATAGAACCGGATTATATTCCATGTTTTAATTTCTCATCAAAATCTCATAGTTTTTTTAAATTATCTATCGTATAAACTGTAAAAATAAAAATGTCACATAATAAGCCAGATCTCAACAATGATCCGATGTATGTACATCCTTTAGCTAATATTTTAGCATTTAACAATACTACTATTGAGACGATAAATAACGCAACTATGGAAGCAATAAATCAGGATCAGAACATAGAGACACCCTAGTACATGCAATCAATAAATATTTACACCCTCCCCCGACACTGTGCAATGGTTAAGATGTCACTGAAATAAATTGTCTCCCTTAGGTAAAGACATTTAATGATTTTAAATACCTTTAAAAGTGATATTACTTGCTTTTTTACTAAGTTATTTGCTTTGAACTTCGCAAGAAGAATCTTAATTATGTTGTCTATTATGATGACATGTATCGATAAATACTTGCTTCTAAAACTTATTACTTGTTTTATAGGATTGGAAATATTTTGATTTCATTTTAATATAGAAATAATATTTTTTATTGCAAAAAAAATAAAAAAAAAAGATTTGTAATTTTTTAGAAGTGTAGTTTGGACAAGCTATAAAGTGATAAAGTTTCTACAATTGTAGTCCTAAGAAATATTTTTCACTTTCATTAAAGAAAAGAATTTCTGTATTCTAAAGTGTTCTTATTATTTTCCGATACATTTACTTATGTTTCATGCAATTCATGTTTATAAATACTTATACAAAGTATGTTTATAAATACTTATAAAATAAAGTATCTTGTTCATTATTATCATAGATAATCATGTTCATTGTTCATTATTATCAAAGATAATAATGAACAAGATTATATAAAAGAAAACATATTATTATAAGGTACCATAGATCATTATTAATTATTTTTTCTTCAACAACCCTTAGTTAACTGCTTTAAATCGATAAAATTATTAACACCTTTATTTGTGTATTTCATCTATTATCTAAAATATTACCACATGGAACGTAATTAAGATGACAATGTATTGTCTACATTAATTACTAACTTTTTCAATTAATTTGGAAACACAAAAGACTAATATTAATGGTAAACTCTTTATCATATAAAATCACTTCTTTATATGATAGCTGCTTATTGGTTTTGAAAGTTGCTTTTACATTATATTTTTAAATAATTATATTATTTTAAAATAGAAACTGCGTTTAAGTGTTTTTTAGTATAATTATTTAAAGAAATATCCCCTTAAACATAAAACATAGGTAAGGGAATTAAAGTGTTTTTTTCCATTTTACTAACACACATGGTGTTTGACAGGTTCTCTTTATATTCGTGATTTATCACTACGAAAACTTCTCATGGTAGTAAATATTTAAAGTTGCATTTCTCTTTACTAAGAGAATTCTCGCTCTCTTTTCTAACGTTATTTATTTATTTGTGTCATTCATTTTGTCACCTATTTGTTGAAAGAGGAAATATAAAAATAATAACTTGTTATTTTCGTTTATGAAATTTTTAAAGAACTTTTTATCTTTTGTACTAAGGCAAGCACATTAAAACTATACAATAATAAAATTAGTATAACTATGTATAGCTATTAAGATAAAAAATATCATAAAATTAAATAGATTTTAGCTGCTTATCTTTAAATGTATTCCAAGTTATCTTCATTAGAATGAAGGAAAGAAATTGTGAGTAATGTGTTTATCATCATTAAATTTGTAGAAATCTTAATAATTAATTATGAGTATATTTTTAACAATTGTAATCCTAAGAAACACATAAATTTTTTATTAAGGAAAAGCTTTTCTGTATTCTAAAGTGTTTTTATTATTTTCCGATACATTTGCTTTTGTTTCATCAATTTATGTTTTTAAATACTTACTAAAAGTATGTTTATAAATACTTATAAAATGAAGTATCTTGTGAATGTATAGTTCATTATTCATTATTTTTTCTTCAAGAGCCCTTAGTTAACTTCTTTAAATCGATAAAATTATTAACAGCTTTGTTTATATATTTCATCTATTATCTAAACATTTACCGCATAGCACGTAATTAAGATAACAATGTATTGTCTGCATTAATTACATTTTTTTAAATTAATTTGTCACCTATGAAAAGAGAAATATAAAAGAGAAAATATAAAGAAAAAATATAAAAATAATAACTTGTTCTTTTCGTTAAGGAAATTTTTAAAGAGCTTTTTTTCTTTTGTAGTAAGGCATATACATTAAAACTATACAATAATAAAATTAGTATAACTACGTATATCTATTAAGCTAAAAAATATTATAAAATTAAATAGATTTTAGCTGCTTATCTTTAAATGTATAAGTTATCTTCATTAAAACTAAGAAAACAAATTGTGAGTAATATCTTTATCATCTTTAAATTTGCAGAAATTTTCATAATTTATTATGGGTATATTTTGACGGAAATTATAGTACTTCAAAATCATTATTTTTGTGATTATGTTCTCAAGATATATAATTATAAATAGACGTCGATAAAATTGTCATATTTAATTTTTAAAAAAAGTTAAATTCTTGACAAATCTAGTTATGCTGGTTGAGTTAATCATAATTAAGTGGATTATTCCAGTTTATGTCTGTCTCAAATAAAATATTTTATTGTCAAGAAAAATTTATTTAAAAATTAAAGTTGTATTCAATTACGTTTCTACTATTCTTTTATGTTTTTATTATATATAAATATATCCTTTTCTTTACTCGGTATGAAAAGAAAAAAAAAATTCCTTTTTTTTTTTCAAAAATCTTCGAAGTTCGCTATAAAATTTCCGAAATAAAATGCATCCTAAAAATAATAAGCATCTTTAATTTTCTTAAAAACTATTCTTACTTTGTTAAAAAGAAATTTAAATAAATTCTAAAAAAAATTGTGATTTTATTTTGTTTGAAACTGCTTTGCTCGTTTAGTTGGAAGTTCTTAAAATGTAGAGTAATGCAATTCTATCTAAGCATCTCGAACCATTTTGTTTTTTCGATTACTTCAAATATTTTATATAGCCCCATTACCTTTAACAAAAAAAAAACTGAAATGATATTTCAAACCTATAAATATACCATATATGCATATAGCAGTCATAAACTTAAATAAATTCTTATTCTTAATATTTACTAGAGCATTTATACATGTTTTTATGACTGAAAAAGTAATTTGCTTTAAATTGAAACACATCTCCTTAAATTAACGAAATTATAGCTTAAATATGTATCAAGGGACACTGATAGTACTAGTATACTTTTTAAATTGACAACAGCGATGGATATAGGGTTAATTTGTGTACAACTATGTATAAATTAAACCTCTTAAAATATTCTTTTGGAGGGAAATATTATATAGCATATTGCTCAGAGTTGTGTTAAATTTAACTCCAGTTAAATTCAACTCTCACATTCGAGGCTGCGTTATTTTTTATTTTTCCACTTAAGTTTAACATTAAAAAAACGCTTTAAAACTTAAAGCGTTCTTATTAAACATTTCTATTTGCTTGATAGTTACTATTTACTTATTTATTGTTTGAGGTTTTTTTTGAATTTTATTATTTTTAATTGCATTTGCATAATTGAATTTTAGATACATACTGTAATGAATATTTTACAAATGAGATTGCTGTCATCTCTTAAAGATATGATATTATAAAATTCACATTTTTTTTTAATTCTAATTCATCAATTTTATTAAATTTTTATCAAAAACATTTGCTGGAATAAAAAATTTTAACTAAAACCCAACAATGATTATTATTTTTCGTTTGCACTATATTAAAAAATTGGACGAAAGAAATTCTTGTAAAAGAATGTTATTTTTAATTGAAAATATATTTCACAGATGGATCAACAAATAGACTTTTATGCATAAATTTATGATTAATGTCTTTTCAGAAATACATTTAAGAAAAGTTATTAAGTTAAGTTATATTAAAACAATATTTATTTTTCAATATTTGTTAAAGAGTTCTATAATTTTTATATAATTATAAATTAATCTTTAATTTTATTTAATTAATCAACTTACTCACTGGGATTAAAAATTTCTTACAATAAATCTTTTCTAAAAATGACTCTTTTAATCTAAAATTCTGAGAAAAGAAACTAAATAAAAATGAGCTTATTTAATTGTTTTAGTCCAGTATATGAATTAAAAAAATTAACTTTCTCAGGTGAAAAAAATAGTGCAAATGTTGAATAAAAAAACACATTCTAACATTTCTCTTCGTAAATAAATTCTATATTATAATTTAAATGAATGCTATGAGTTGTATAGTATTGATGTACATAACTTAACCACACATTAATGGTTTAATGGTTTAAATATACTTTTAATTTTAACGGTTAACACCGTTAACGAAAATTAACAGTTTATCTCATATCTACAGTGCATTGATCAAAATAATCAGTTAAACATCATTATTAATAAAATAAATAATTATTAAATTAAGGGAGAAAGGACTTCAAAATTTGTCTTTTAATACTGTAAATAGTACAGTAAAGTAAAATTTGCGATACTAGTACCACTCTATCAATCGTATTGTTTGAATTCGTGAATTACTTTTCTTCCCTTTTTTATTAGATTTTCAATAAAGCATAATGTTTGTAAAATGTTTTGTAGTTTTTAAACTATTCAGATTTTACAATCAAGTTAACAAATTTCAGAATTTAATTCCCTGTACATCATAACTATTGAGTTTCAGCCGATAAATTTTGATCATGTGATATACATATGTTCCTTGCAAGACCTGAAAAGCTTCTTTTTTATCCTTCTAAGTAACTATCACGGTTAATAGATAATAATCTTAAACAGAAACATTCATTCAAGAAGTGTCCCCTCAGACTAGGTAGCTCTAGGTTTTATCAATGCAATGGTTTTTGTGTATGTATCTGTTTACAGTATAGATATTTATACTTTAAAACCGTGTTTAGTTGCTATAATTTTTTCAATTTCAATTTTCAAAGGTATTTCTATCTGTTTTCTACATTATATCAATATTAATGATATATCTTACGTTAGATGGAATAAGCTTTTATGATCTGAAAAAACACAGAATAACCATTATTATAAAGGATTATTTGTATTTTTATTAAAAAATTAATCGTTTCTTATTTTATAAGGATTATTTTTACATTGCAATTTAAAAATTAATATAATGGTCTACTGTCTTTATATTGTAAATAAACATGTATTGCTTTGTAAGGCAAAGCATCAATAGCAATAGAACTTAGTTTGAACCAGATTTTCCTTCTCATTAAATAATTACCTGATTTCCATTTATGTACCAGCTGAGAGTAGCTGCTGGCTTTGATGGTCCAGAACTGCAAGTTACATTTACTCGGTCTCCGACCTCGTACATTGAATCCGCACCTTCAATAACGGGAGGCTCCTTTGGTAGAACTGAAAAGAAAATTTAATTTGAACTTTAAATGCGGTGTTCATTTAATTTTCGACAAGTTATTTTTTATAGCATCCAATCTCACATAATGGAATTAAATTTTATTAAGTAATGTACAAAAATGTACAAATCAGGTTGCAACGAAAGCTCTGTCCACTTGAAACAACAACTGTCTACGAAAACTGAAAGAAATATATATTTATTTAATCATCAACATAAATACCATTCTAATCAATGACATCTAACAGAATGTAGAAGATTTTTTTATAAAATTCATTTGTTTTTCCTTGTAAAGAAAGGCTATCTGCTTTTAACCTCTTCTCTTACACTCAACTTAAGTCCTACAAATTGATTTTGTAAGTTTTTTTAAATGTTTATCTGTTATGGCAAGGTTTAAGGAACATAATAGGTGAAGCATAATTTCTCAGCCAAATTCTTCTCGAAGACTCTTAATTACTCTTGTAGCGTGAGGTTTGGCATTTTCATGCTGCAGAAATACTACATTTTTATATATCAACGAAACGCCGTTTATCCTGTAATAATGCTTTGAAGCGTCTTGGCTGCTGACAGTGAACTTCAGCAATTGTTGATGAATTGTTATCTAACAGCTCATAATGAACAATTTCTTTCATATCTCACCCTGCACTAAAAGGAATCTTCTTTGGATGCTGTTGGCTGTTGTTAGATGTTGCTGCTATTGCTTCGAGGCTGCTACAAAAGCCTTGAATTACGGTAAGATACTCTCTTTTGAGTTTAACAATATTATAGAGGATACACTAATTTATCACTAGTTATTTAAAAGTTAAAAAGTGTAGCTATACTAGTAAAAAATTAAAAAGTGTTATCATAAAAATTGTAGGTATCTAATAATATATATCTAATAAAATAATGTCTAATAAAATAATGATTAATTTAATTATTAAATGTTAATAAAAAAAGAACAGAAAGTTCGTTACAAACTGATATAATTAAATAGAACAAAGCTGGTATACGCATCCGCAAAATTTCGAAACATTTCATCCATAAAACTCGCTTGCTCATTTCCTTCGTTTCTCAACGATTAGATTACATGCATTTATTGCATCTGTGCATCTTGGTATTTTAGAAAACTTGTAGTCTTTATATGAAATCCTTATTATTATCAGCTTTCATGGAAACAATAGACTTAAAAAATCTCTCAAACTATGAAATATGAGAATAAAAGTTTAGCAGCTTTTTAAAATTTTGCTGTCAATAAGCCAAGTAATTTTATAAATACCTAAATAACCCAAAATTCCGTAAACCCATTTTTCCTTAAATTTGGAAACAAATAATGAAAATTAGTGCAATTCGAATGCATCTTATATTCGTTTAATAAATCAAAAAGGAGAAACATCACAGCTAATCAAAAACACATATATATTTATATATGTATATATATTTATCGTGATAATAAACATTTTCGTAATATTTATTATTAATATGTTGAGTAATTATAAAAACAACCTTCTAGATAGTGAGCCATTAACTATCATACAGTTCACAGAAACTAAACAAAATTTTGGTTTAAGGTATTGTAAGGTATGAGTTCAAGAATCATGTGAAAAACAACAGTTACACTCTAGCAGCTACTGTTACAGTGACAAAATTTCAAAAATTCAAATAACAACTCCTACTTATTTTATTGAAATGTGATCTCCGTAGTTAAAACTCATACACAGCTTTGGAATGGTACCTGTAGCACGAAAATCGCAGGCGCTAGACAGATTTTAAGAAAAAAGAAAACAATTGTGGTGCTCATCAGAGCACGGCCTTGATCCCAGTTACTGAAACTTCCTCAAGAGCAAGGTGTACAAATTTCCTAGTTCAACGTAATATACCGTCATGTCTGACGTTGTCACACTAGGTGAAAGAAAAGAAGCTGTGAAATGCTTAACGCTTATCTTGCTTTCTTGCCCTCTGAACAATATGCAGAGAATTATTAACTGAATGGACAAAATGCCGCAGAGACAATGCGAGTCTACTACAGAAACCATGGGCTTCGCCGAGATCCGTCTTATGGTCCCTTATGGTCGTCAGCCATAAAGGACTTGATATAAATATTTGAAGAAATGTTGCACCTGCAATCGATCTCTGTCTGGACAACCTTCCGTTCCTGTCAAGACTGGTGCAGAAGTCCATGAGATGATAAACGAAATTCGTCTTGAAAGTAAATCTGGTAATTTACGAGTTCGGCAGTTGCGAAATTCTACGGTATACAAGATTCTGATCTCTGTCCTCCACGTGTTTCCGTATCGGTTATAGCTTGCCCAGATGTTGCAAGTGGGGGATATCCAACTACTGCAAAATTTCACAAATGAATTCCTCATCCAGTATGACGATTATAAAAGCTGGCCTTTACGCATTGTGTGGATGGACCAGGTCTATTTCTTTTTGACTGTTAAATTTCATTCGAAGAACTGTGTGCACAGGGCAGAGGATAATCCCCATGATGTGGTTGCATTTCCGTTACATAAAGAAAAAGTGATTTCCTAGTGCTGTATAACAAGCAATTATTGGCCTCCATTTTTTGAAGAGATTACAACAGAAGTCTACAAACGTGTACAGTGACTTGTGCTCACTATCTCTAAATGTTGACAAATTATATAATTCCTGATTTGCAACAGCAAAATGCTTTATCTGACGACGTGCGGATGCAAGAGCACGATTTAGACATGTGAGGCTTTCTGTAAAACATTACAACAGTTTGGAAACAGAGTTATCTTCCGCCATTTCTCCATTGATTTCTGGGTGTAAGGCTACCTGAAATACAAAGTGTATGATTTAATCTACAAGTTGTATCTGAGTTGAAAGATACAATCAGACGTCAGGTTCAACATATTCCTCTTGCCATGGTATGTTCTTCATTGCTATTCACCATTTGCGGCATGTAAAATGTCATCACATGCGAAGCAGGTCACATAGAAAATTTGTGAAACGCAATAAAATGTTTTGCTTCTCTGCCCTTATTGGTTGTTTCCACGCTTTTTCTTTGTCTGTCCAGCGCCGATGATGCGCGATTTCGTGTTACAGATACCTTTTCAACGCTATTTATGGTTTTTTACTAAGGAGATCACATTTAAATAAAACAGTAGGTGTTGCCATTTGAAATCGTGTCCCTGTAACTGTAACTGTTGTTATTCATATGATACTTAACCTCATATCTCATATGATAGTTAGCAGTTTATATATTGAGAAAGTTTTTTTATAACCACTCTGTAGATATATTCCTTTAAAAGAAAGAAATGGAATTTAACCAATTACCTCTGTGGAACTTTATCAATTAACTAAGTTATATTAGTTATTAATTGACTTTCGAAGAGATAATCTGAAATCAACAACGATTATAATTAGTTTTTTCATTTTGTAACACTTATTATTGCAAACGCCACCAGCTTTAAGTTTTATATAAAACATAATTTTGTAAACATAATTGCCTGTATCTTTAACTCTGCTTATGACATTGCATTTAGTGTTTATATTTTAAGAAGTTATAAATACTTTTTGAAAAATAGCTATGCATTCTAAAATTCTACCTCGGGCATTTTTTTAATGTCATACATTTGATGTTACTGATAAAATTTAACTTTATTCATTTATTTAATAAAAACTTAAATATAAAGCTACCTTTAATAATTCACTTCACGTATATTTTTAGCTATATTTTAGGAGAAATCAATACATTGCCTTTGCTTAACTAACAAAATAAAAAAATTTATAAACTGCAGAATTAAAAAAAAATACTGTTCTATTTACTGTACTACTTAAAAAAGAACATATCTTTATGAATTGAAAGCTCCACAAAAACATGCTTAAATTTAAGCATTATGAAATATTTCTAAGCTTTAAAAATGGAATTTTCGTAATGTGAAGAAATATACTTGAAAAAATGTTTTTTATTTCTCTTGAGAATTCTTAAGAATTTTTTTTTCCTAGCAACAAGGTAAATACAGAATTATTTTAAATTGTCAACACAAAAAGTATAAATTTAATTAAAACTTTTTCTTTTGAGTCTTTACATAACGATTTATTTAGTTAACATTTTCCGCATTTCTGAATTTTTTGTTCACATGAAATTTTTGTGTTACATGTTTTTTAATGGCTGAAAATCATTCAAATTACAAGTTACTTTGAATAAATTTATAGGTTTCTGAATATCTTAGGTAAACATAGCATTATTTTAGCTTAAATTTCATTTAAACTCAATTTTATGAGATGTATTATTTCCATCTTCATCTTTTATTTGATCATTTATTGTCCTTTTTCAAGACACTTAAATAACTTCTCCATTATTTGATAGTCAATTTTTGTAAATTGACTTCAAATTTTATTTAGGCATTTATTATTTCAATTTCGTTCTATTGTATACATACTTTATAAAAGATATGCATATGCATTGCTATTGATTAATATTATTTTTAAATTACGATGGTAAGTATACGATGGTATCCTTCTTAGTAAGTGGAATAGGAACTAAATATAATAATTTAAATTTTTATAAATTGATTAATCAATAGTTATATATTTATGAAACTTTCACAACTAAATTAATTGAATATTTCTTCTTCTCTGAATCCATAGTTTCGTAGTTTGAGAGTTTGTATTGGGACATGACTCTTCAAAACAATGCCAGTTTCTCTTATTTTATGATCATATGGGACAACAACTTCCGTAGATCTGTAAATTCACTTGTAAATCGAATTTCATTATACTTCCCATTGTACCAAACTAGCAGCAGATTTGAGCGATGCATGATTAAAATGATGTTTTTCCCCGGTAATCCCACAATTACAATATAGTTCATTTACATCTTTCTTCATGCTTCACTCAAGCAATCTCACTTTCACTTAAGATCTCTTTGATATGAGTAATCTTAAAGGCCACTTAAGATTACTCACTTAAGAAAGGTGTGTTACGGAAGGCGCCCCCTCCCGCCTCTCTTAAACTAGTACACTTTGGATAACTTAGAGAAAGAAAAAAATTTTGAATTACTATTATTATTATTTAATAATGCTATTAACGTTGCTTTGAAATTATCCTTAATAATAATATTTAATTTATTATTAAACGTAATCAAAGGATGAATAAATATTAATATTTAAAATATTTAAATATTTAGTAATAATATTTAAAATATTTAATTAAATGAAGGAATATTCGATTTATTTTTTTTTCCATAGCTAAATTAGTTATCGCAGAAAGATAATAAAAAATCATAAAATGTTTGATAAAAGAAAAAGTTTATTAGACAGTATTTACATCACGATTATAGTAATGGTATCGTTCTAAAATTTAAACGAATGTTTAAGAAAAAAATAATCAATAGTAAAATGTTAAAATTATATAAAATAAGCTGAATAATACTAATATCAAATAAATATATAATATTTACTTCTTAATAAATTCACTTGATTATTTTTGCATATCAGTTTCAAAATGAAATTAACTATTATTTCTACTTTATCCATTCAACAATTTATTAAACAAATTAAACTTATTAGAGCATTTTTATATTTTAATAACAATAAGAATGCAAACTAATTTAAAATTAAGTTTGTGTTATTAAAAGCATCATGAATAGAATATAGAATTTTGTTTATATCTATAGAGTTCTTGACTAAACAACAAACACAATCCATAACTAATATGCCATTAAAGTGCATTGTTATGAATAACTTTAATCCGAATGTATTTTTTGTTTCTTTTACTTACATTTCCTACATATTGAAGACTTATTTTCGTCAAAAATGTCAAATATATTTTCGTGATAGCTCGAGTGCATTTTATACAAAATATAAACAAAAACATTGCTTAAATTAAAAGGCCATTATCCTCAATTGTATTTAGATCTTTTCCGAAAACAGACAAAAATAAGATATCTTAATAAAGTAACTGTGCATTCCATTTTGCAGCTTAACTAAATAATTCGAAATTTCCATAGCTATTTTTCGAATGAAGATAGCTTTTTAATAACTTAATAAAATAATAGATTGTTTTTCCAAAACATTTTACGTGTACATCTGTTTAAGTATTTGACATTTTAAATAACAATAATTTGACTTTCAATCAAATGGAAGCTTACAATAATAATTCAACATTATAATTTGAAGATATAAATAACTATGTTTTCATAAAATAGAAAAATGAATACTTATTTATATTCTAAGTATTATTTTCTATATTATGTTTTTGTTCTACAGTTGACTGAAATGATTCCAATTTTAGAACGAATAGGAATTCAAAAAATTAAAATGTTAAGGGTATTTAATTTGAAAAGTAAATTTCTAAAATTTAATTTAATTTATTGCTTAATCAGTTAAATAAGGATAAATTCGTTTCCACTTAAATATTTTTCGTGTTAATTACCTTCAGTTTATTCGCCACTTCTGTGACATATATATGTATATATATATATATATATATATATACATTTTTATTGCCAATTTAGATTTATCCAAGATACACCACAGGTAGAATGTTATACTTTTACATGGAAGAAAAAGAAAAAATGTCTTTTTGGAGGTTTTTAGTGAGAATTGGTTCATATTTTAAATATTTCAGGAGGAAATCAGGAAAATATCCATACAGCCAGCCTCACAATAGCGAAGCATATTACCAAAGCTGCCTTTTAGTTTACTTTTTTACTTGTCAATATTTATCCGAAATAGGAACTGATTACTTTATCTTTATTTTTATCTCTTTTAAAGAACTATGACCTAGTAACTGCTACAATTTAATCTTAGATTTAAATTATGACTATCTATTTACAATAATTCTATAATTATCGCTATGTTATATCTATCAAATATAATTATTTTCTGTGATATCTATTTTATTTTAATCGATAATTATAATATTTTTACAATCTTAGCAACAGCAATCAATCAGTAATACTACACATGAGCTCTTCAAATGGCCTTTGTATATATTGTATATATCCTTAATCTAAATAAGTTTAATCCGATCAATTACAGAACGATTTTTCAAAAATTATAAATGTTATTGCCAACTTTTTAAAGATAAAAATGGATATTTCAGATACAGTATTTTTTTCATGGAGCTTGAAACGAAAAGCAAACAATAAATTGAGGAAATTGAACAATAAAATTTGAGTATGTAAGAAACCTATAAATTTTTCCTCAGAAAACATATTACATTAGTTTCAACTATTTATTTTAAAAAGAAAAATATTTTTTTAAAAAATCTTGAAAAGAAAAAATCAGAAATTTTTTTTTAATTATTCAAGAAGAAATTCTCAAATGAAAGATGGAGGAAATATAGTTAATAGCCATATTTCTACAAAAGCAATAAAGTAATAAAAGTGATAAAAATGGTCTTAACTACAGAAATCGGAAAATCGTGGTCCGCCAGAAGCCCACATTATCGTATGTCTATTTTACTTTAAAATATAATTGGTAATTTGTAGAAAGATTCCGGATTTTGAGGAAAGATTAAAGCAAAGAACATGATTCATCTTTAGATTAATAAAAAGTACACATTTAAATATTAGAATATTATTTCATTCTGTGCTATTTGTATTGTAGGCTACAATAATTATTGAAGTCTACAATTAAACTTTAATAAAGATATAAAAATATTACTCATTCGAATATTTTAAGAGATTTTTATTTCAAAAAATCACACTGTCACCTAGAGAACGTTATCTGTTAGATGGCGCTTTTCCTCTGTTTCCCGATTATAATGAGACTATATTGTATTTATATTAAACATGCACAAATCGTGTCCCATCATGTTATTTACTCATTTCGCATAAAATATATAATTGATCATTTTTTGGAAGATTTTAGCAATTGTTGAAAGGTTAAAATAAGGAACAATAAACCAGTTTTAGTTTAACGAAAGAAATAAACATTTAAATGTTAAACAATATTTTATTACGATGTAAGGCATGAAATTATTTATCAGTAACGTGCTAACCTGAATGTAGGATCCTTATCTAAGTATGCTAAATTCAGGTTAATCTGGATTTAGGTTACTTTGAAGGAAATATAGGTTTTTATTTACCTCTACGTTATTATTTGCAAAAACATGTTCCATTTTTAAATTATGATAGACAAAGTAGATGTATGTATTTGTTTTTAAATAAATTAAACTGCCAAACCTGTTTATATCAACATATATTTTTGAATTAACATTTTTTATATTAATATTAAAAACATCAATAAATAAAAATAACTAACTACTTTTTAACTTGGTAGCTGCAAAACTCGAACTGAAATTAAATACTTATTAAATTTAAATAAAATTATATATCAAATTCTTTATTTTTTTTTATTATATTATAATATATATTTTCATATATTTAAAGAAATTAAAAATATAATATTATATAATATTTTAGTTATTTTTGGGGATGTCTTTTACAAGTGTGTATATCTCTGATCAAGTGAAATCCTAGAATATCGAAAAACAATACGATTAATAATTAATTTATCGATACAATTTAATGATATTATTGGGCGTTAAAATACTGTTTAAACGTGTTCAAATTTATCACTCATTTCCTTGAAAAAAAATATATGTATTAATATGAGATATTTAGTTCAGATCCAGAAGACGAATTTTCAAAAAGCAGTGAAAACTTTGTGCGTTACATATAATTTTAAGTTAGATATGAAACAAGAACTAAAAATTAATCAGAAAAATACATTGAATATTCAATTCTGAAGATTTTACAAGAGTATTTTATTAAGAAGTACATTTTGGAATACTATATGGCAAAAATAAACAAAATATGACTGTCATAACTTACCATAAACTCTCAATTCATCCTCTGCTTTGACAGTCTTGAAATGCGGTGCCTCCGACGACACTTCACACCCGTAGGTGCCCTCTGTGTTCAAATCGCTTCTCTTCAGAAAGACGTGGCTAGCGTTTGACTTTGACAGCTGAAGGGAAAGAAAATACTATTTTTAGTCTGCTGAAAAACCGACTTATTTAGTTTATCTAACAGAAATCCTCTTTATTTCCCGAAATGATAGAAAAATCTTTAAAATAAACTTAATAGTTTGAAAATGGTGTTATTTTGAAATAAGTTAAACAGAAAACCGGTTTTTATTGCAAAATAAGGGCTTTAACTGTAAGGATATTTATTTACGTATGAATTTTCACATAAAATAAGGCAACTTAATTTTATTTTACCAACTATTTTGAACTTACTCCATTATTTACTTCAATATAAATCAAGCTGTTTCTTGTTGCTTTCGTATAAAAGTGAATGCGTTTTGATATGGTTAAATTACAGCATTAAAATCTTTTTCTTCTACTTCTTCATTGGGCAGCCTGATGGTCAATTGACTAGTGGTCTGGCATTTGGTATCACAGGCTTCAAGTTCGATCCTGGCTGTGGCATGGGTGTTTTTTAGTGGTTCGGAATCCACGTTCAGCGGTAGTTGTGTATAAAATGACCGTACAGCGACAAACCAAACCAAATCTTATTAATTTGCAAAACAGCCTATGGGTGTCTGCCTAATGGCAGATTTCAAGACAGGATATGTTTTCTTTTTAGGGGATAGGGTTGTTAGCCCTTCGGCCAACTCTCTGCAGTCATGTTAGACCTGGACATACGATTTAAAGAGGATTCCGAAGGACTACAAACAACAATGCCACCGCCAGAACTCAAACCCGAAACCTGTGGCACAGAGCGCTAGAGCATTAAAATCTAGAAGTTATTTATTCTGTTTTAAAAATGTTATTTATTTTTAGCTCAATAAAATCAATAAATTTGTGTTTCACAAGTGCTAAATATTTTTTTAATTTAAGGCAGGTGATCTGAAGTCATTCCCAACTAATACAACAAACTTCTAGCAGATTCAGCGTTATCCAAAGTGCATCATGCATACTGCATTACCAAGAGGGAAAGGGAAATGGAACGCAAATTTAGAAATAATTTTTTTACGAATAACCATACACACAAATATGTAGCCCAAACAGACAGCTAGCCCGGAGACAAAAAAGAATGTTACGAAAATACACGATCTCTTTCAGTTTTACGAGGTTCTAGTCAAGCTAACGGGAATAAAACCCTTTACTTCCTCTTGCCCATATTCACAACCCAAGCAAATGTCCAAACCAGCCATATATCCAAAAATATGTAGCCCAAACAGCTAGTACGGAACAACGACGAATGGTTGTAAAATACATGACCTTTCACAATTATAGTATGAGGTTTTAGTCAAATTAACGGGAATTAAACCCTTGACTCTCTCTTGTCTATATTCACAACCCATTTACGGCAACGTCCAAACCTGCCAGGCCAGGTTGTGTTATAATAATAAACATAATTACTTTGGAATAAATGTCACAGAGATTAACTGTACACCAAAGAAAAACATAATTCTCAGACAACTTCTAAAATTAAGAAAAATTCATCAAGTTCTAAAAGTCAAATACTTAAATCAAAGTGAATAAATTAATGAAATATATCTAAATATTAAAATAAATCTAAGGCTTCTTATTTGGAACATAAAAATTTAATTAGGTCATGTTTTTAATTTTATCCTTTAAAATTGAATTAGGATATCACTTAAATGCTGAAATCAGAAAATATTTTTTTAAATAGTTCTCGTAACAAACAAATGCAAATTAGAGAATGCTAATAAGAAAACTCTAATTTTGAATTCATTTCTAAAAGGATTTATATCTTTTATTCTCTAATTAAATCTCACACTTGAGTAGTGAATAGATAAATATACTGGTAGGAAGATAAATTATTCATTGGCATTTTCAGATATTTTATTTTTGTATATTATATGTAATTTTATTTTTTCATTTCTACTACAACTTCCATAATAAACTTTTTTAATTTATAAAATTTTAATTTGTCTTGTTGATCATCTTTTATTGTACTCTTTTCAAATCTGAAGTTTAATTTTTAGCAAGATTATCTTAACTTCCTGTACATAATATGATTTTAACAAGATTTTCGAAAGTTCAGCCTGTTTTAAATTCAATGTAATTAAAAAAAACATATAAAAAGAAATTATTGTCAGTAAATTAATGGATTTGTCTCGTTAAAAGAAACGAAATAAAGATATAGGATATTTTAAGAAATAATGGCAAATGGTGTTTTTCAAAATGAATAAAAGAACATTTTTATTACTTGACCAAAAAACACTTCAACGCTAAGTTAACTTCAAGATTTCAGTTTTAATATGAATAAAATCGAGTTTACTAAACAATGTTCAGAAATTGAATGAATGCTTTTAGCAGTTAACAAACAAATACAGGCATTTCTTAATAAAAAAACTTCTGTTACTTCTGAAACGCTCTCAAATAGAAGTATGTTAAGAACTGTCTTAGAATGTAACGAATATTTAGAGAGAGAGAAGAAAATATTTAAAAACGAAAAACTAATCTCATCCCTCTTTATCATAACATATTATTCGACAATAATCAAACAAGTTTCCTTCTGATAAAGTATAATAGAAAAATTTTATTTTTCATATTAAAAGAAAAAAAATATTCCAAGACCTTGGTGACTAAATACCATAAATCAGTACGAAAAGAAATGACCAAATAGTTAAATGCTCCTTAATTTATTTACTTAAATGGTTACTATATTTGAATCAAAGGACTGATAGGATATGTTTCTGAAATTCAAAAATCTCTTTTTTTGTCTAAAAACTTTTATATGAAGTCAAGTTTAATACTGTTATTTGAGACTTAATTTTATTTAAAGGATTTATATATGACTGGAATCATTGAAGGAATATGAGTAATTTATTCGGGATTCAAATTCGGTTTTTTCGAAAATTCGTATATGCTCTTAATGTTTAATGCATAAATTATTTGAAAATAATTTAAAAATATATTGTTAGGGGCTAAAATTGCTAAACTTTTCAAAGGGAAGCAAACACCAGAATTATATTTATTGAGTACATATAGCAGGATGGGAAGAATATTCTGCCGGTTTTTCTATGGTTCAGAGCATACAGAACTTTTTATCCACATCAATCACCTCCGGCAGCAATATCAACAGTAATCCAGCTATGTTTTTTATCGAGCAGAGTTTTGATGGCAGACATGGGTAGAATATTCCCTGCACCTTCATTCGTACTGGCTGGCTAGAGATTGCGTGTCAACGTTTTGCCACTATTGACCAGACATTCTCAATTATTAACACATTCAGATAACATGTTGGTTTTGGGAATATTCGAATGTTTTATACATAAAGGAATGTCATAACAGTGCGGACAACACACTGTCATACAATGTAAGCTGTTGTAAAATAGCATGAAGGAGGACTAAAAGATAGAGTGAAGTCCAGGAACTTAAATCATCAGAAATGGAACACTTGCTGTCCAAATTGCTGGTATTCACACAAAAGGCGACCGCAACGCCAATGTAACCATACAATAGCACACCACATAATTCACTCCAATCACTGGTCCATTTGACGATAATAAATACAAGTTGGCAATAATCGTTCTTTTCTGTATTTCCACACACAAATACTATCATCATTAAGTTGTAATTGAACTGTTGTTCATTTGAAAAGATTATGTGACACCACAAATGCTTACATGTTCCTTGCTGAACTCTCTTTTTCTCATGATGGCACTTCTGTTTTTACTGCAAGGAATGCAAGAAACTTAGGAACATTTAGGAATGCAAGAAAATATTGTGGCCATGCTGTCAGACAGTGATGATATAGACATCCTCGCACTGGCCATGTTGATTTCATTGCATATTACAAATGACCCAAGTTCCGTAATCCAAATACATAAGCAATAATCCCGCAACATGCGGGTACGTGCGGGTACCGTTAAGATACAGCACGGCCTGCTGTATAATACTCCTCATGGTTTTTTGTGGGTGACTTTACCTCGATGGAATTGTTTATACAATATTCTCAAGCTAATTATGCGGTGCCAATCAATGTGTTAAGCAATAATGTGGAACGTAAACTTCAATTGCAGTAGACCATGATCCCACCACCATCAAATTTCACCATATTCTGGTAGGCGTTACTTCTTTTTTCATGAGGTACAACAATATCTTGAATCAAGCAACCAACGTGCGAATGCGATTTCCGTAAGAGAAGCTCGCTTTAAAATCTTCTTTTATATAGACTGTAGGAGATTTCACTTTTATATTTTGAAATGCTAAACATTGAACATGCAATGAATAGCAAATCATTAGCATGTGGCATATTTCTCTTAAATTTCACTTTTATTGCGTGCTTTCTTGGTGTAGCAGTTTTTAATAAAAACATTCACTTTTTTTTAAGTAAAAGGAATTTCATTTATACTCGATGTATTATTAGAAAAATTAAATGTTTAAGATGCCTTATATATCTCATTTAACTAAGTTTTAAATTTAATAAAATCAAGAGAAAATCTCGTTTATAAAATTGTTCAATACAATAGACTAATTTAAGGGGAAATAAACTGTTTAAACAATTAAATAAAACCTTCTCTGAATTCAAAATAAAATCTTTAAACTTTAAATCAATAATTTTTTTTTTTTCAGTTTAGAAATCGACTTACTTCGACATACACTCCCAAGAGCTCGTACATCTGCCCGTGAAGTCTGTCTCTCGGTTGATAGCGGTAGAACTCTACGTTGTTCTTGTACCATTTGACCGAGTATAGTTCGTCTCCTTCCAAGTCAAAATCGCACTTGAGCCAAACATTCTCCCCAATGACCACAGCTCCTGGAACTTCCAATCTTGCCAGTCTCATAGCTCCAACTGCAAATACAAAGAAAACATTTGTACAAAAACAGAACAGAAGAATAAAAATAAAATTTGATCAAGCGAATCCAAACTTATATTGATAACAAATAGTTCAATAATTAAGTTTTTTTTAATGGAAGTGATGTTTTCGATACAACACATAATGTTTTTCATTAATTTAGTGAAGTAAAATTTATTTTTTTAAAGATTATAACTCTATTTTTCAAATTTGACGAACAGTACGAAAAAAATCTTTTACTTAAAAGAGACTTGCCCGGTAAATTTGATCCCAACCGAATAATCAATTACAAATAGAGTTTTGGTGAATAATTTTGTATGAGGCATTAACTGGCAGATGCAGTTATATATTTACCTATAAAGGCAGTTTAATATAAAACATAATGTAAATATATATAAAAATCCATGTTAAAATAGAAAGTTATAAGACTAATATATGCAATAATACTTGTTTTGCATCCTCTGATTTCAGACTCACACGTTACATATTACGTTGTTGCACTATTTCTATAAATCCTGCATCACAATTTCTCATAACAAAACCTTATTGTCTTTTCTATAATTGCTGATTTACTGTTTATCTTCATGTATTCTATCCGTTTCTTCTTTTCCCACTTTCTGCAATCTACTAATCAAAATACTTTTATTGGTTGTTTTGATTGTCTTCTACCTCTGACAGACTCTCAACTTCTTTCGTCATCTCCAGACGTTCGTATTGCTCTCTTAGTTCTCTTATCCCATTGCTCAATGGGCTAGATCCCAACTCTTTAAACTCACTCCAATGTTAAAAAGAAATGGTAACAAGACTCAGGTCTATTCATTTGCTTAGCAATTCTACTTGGCTTTCGACTACATCTTGCAGTAGTTTCCGTGTATACTACATGCATGCTTTCTAAAAGTGGAGCTAACGATTGTGAAAGAATTTAAATTGGGAAAATATTCAAATATTTGAAATGTCGTAATTATACATACCTCTATTTTTGTTTGAATTTACTTTTTTTATAGATTTTTTATATCTAAAAAGGTGTTACATCATTTACTTACTGAATCTTATACAAAAGCCACCATAATATCATTACCATGGCACATTTTATTATGACAGCTAGATAAAATTTATAAAAAAATATAATTAATTGTAATTAGTAATTGCAAATGTAGTATGAATGTTTTTCTTTTTTAATCATATCATGAAAAATCTGACCTTTAACAATAAATATTTTTAATATAAAATATGCTTATGAATTTCTTTCACTATTTAACATTAAGGTTATTTAAAATTATACTATATCTATACCTCCCCTTTATTCACAAATAATACAAATTTAATTTTGTAAAAATTGAAATCATGATGGTAAGATCTCAACTAAATTTTTTATGTATTATTCTATAATAATAATTTTTTTTTATGGAAAGTTTTTTATATGAGGACTTGATTCTACCTGATATAAAAGATTTGTAGTTTAAAAAACACTCAACGCCACTTTCCTAAAACAGATTTTTGTCGTAGCTAAAAAAAAATCAATCCAGTAACAAACGACAAATTAAAAATTCAATTTCATAATGATGCAATTTTAAACTAACCGTAACCTAACTTGTTTTATTAAATGTATTAAAATAAATTTTAAAATATTTTTAAGATTCATAAAAAAACCAATTATAAAATAAATATAATGCAGTGTAATTCCTTCTCAATCATCATTCGTAGAAAACATCATTGCTCCTTATATTTCGAAGAGCTTCATGGAATGAGTTGCTTGGCCATGAATCAAATTACTCTGTGATTCATTCTCACTACTAATGCTGTTTATCCCAATGTAAAAACTCTTTGGAAGTGCTATATTTGTCAATCTATATGATTTGCAATGGGAAGTTATTCAGTAATGCTTCAATAAAGATTCCACCATAAGAGGTATCCTAAATACAATGAATTGGACTGAATTGCAACTAATAATAGAATAATGGAAATACTGTCTGACACGTATATAAATATATATATAATTCTTTTTTTCTCGCACTGCCAAATTATTTTCCTTTACCAGTAAGGATTTTTATGTGTATCTAGATAATGCCTGAATCTGCGTTTTTCATTATATCTGATATTTAATAAGACACAACTGAAACGTTTGGTACAGATATTTTATACTACTTGTCGTCATTTGTTATAATAAAAAGTCTCGATATTAATATAGCTTCTATGCATCAGAAGGTAGTTGTTTATAGATATATCAAAGTATTCTTGTTTGAATGTTTAGAATGTATAAATAATTAGTATAAATCAGCAAATTATACCTTTAAAGTATAAAAAGCAATTAAAGTGAAGTTAGATATTTTACTGGTATCACTATTTAGGTATATTAATTAATTCCACATCGAATTCCCACTGGATTTTGTATTAATAAAGAAATCCCACCTATATGAATTTTAGAAGAAGGAAATAAAATATTTTCATTTAATTCAATTAATATAGCAAAAATAAATTAATAATTTTTTTACAATTTTAAAATATTTTTATTAATGATAAGATGAATTAAATTTGGTGTTAAATTTATATATAAATAATTTTTTTATAATTTTCCATTATAATAAATAAATAATAAATTTTTCAATTATAATAATAAATGATTCGTTTATAATTTTCCATTATAATAAATAAAAAAAATTCAATTATAATAATAAATTATTCGTTTATAATTTTCCATTATAATAAATGAATAATAAATTTTCAATTATAATAAATAAATAATACATTTTTGATTATAATAAATAAATAATAAATTTTCCATTCTAATAATAAATTATATTCCATTAGAAAATTTATAACTGACTAAACTGAGCATAATTTAAGGATAATTTTCGTTTTAATGTCTTAAACTTATCGAACCAAACAACTTTTTGCGGCAAGAATTTTTATGATTTATAAAAAAATAAATAAAATAAAATTATCTGTCACTTTTATAAGCTCATATAAGTTACGGTAAATCAAACTTTTTTACTAATGAAAAAATCGTATAAATAAATTTGAACTCCTTTCAAAGTACCATTTTGTTTCAACGAATTCCACTTGAGCACAACCACTTTTCGTTCTGTTGTCATAAACTTATCGAACCAAACAACTTTTTGTGAAAAGAAATTTGTATGATTTATTTATAAAAAAAAAAAAAAAAATAGTCCATCACTTTTATAAACGCATATAGGATACTGTTAATCAAATTTGTTTACTAATGAATAAATCTTATAACTAAATTTGAACTCCTTTTTGAAGTACCATTTTGTTTCAACGAATCGATTTGCAATTTGAAATCATGCATCCGAAATCATCACCATTTGTTACATCCGAAATCATCACCATTTATTACGAGATCAAAAATGAAAAGAACACTTAGCCTCAAACAAACTCATCCTAAACCACTTGAGCACAACCACTTTTCGTTAAAATTATCGAACCAAACAACTTTTTGTGGAAAAAAACTTTTATGATTCATAAAAAAAATTAAAAAAATAAAATAAAATGATCCTTCACTTTCATAAGCGCCTATAAGATAATGTTAATCAAATTTTTTCTACTAATGAATAAATCGTATAACTAAATTTGAACTCCTTTTTGAAGTATCATTTTGTTTGTACGAATCGATTTGCAATTTGAAATCATGCATCCGAAATCATCACCATTTATTACGAGATCAAAAATGAAAAGAACACTTAGCCTCAAACATACTCATCCTAAACCACTTGAGCAGCCAGCGACACCCCTTGAAAAAAAAATATAAAAAAACGGGAAAAAATAATAATCCTAAAAAATGAATGAGGTGCAAAATTCAACACGGAGACTCACGCAATGTGTGGGAAGAAATTGACGCCTCAAAGCTGGGGCGCTAGCCAGGAAAGCCCCAATTGACGCACTTTTAAGTACCACTCTTCTTTTAAGGAAGGGGTACAAACTACTCCAGCACAAATGCTGGCAAGGCGAACGGTCGTCAAACACACAACTCACCGCTAATGACTGCAAGATGCCATTCCGTGGCAAGAAAACTAGGAGGAAAAAAAAATATATAATTCCTACAGAAGAAAGAGGGAAAAGTTTTCTTTTACGCAAAACTCTTCGATTGGATATATTTTTTTCTTGTTATTCTTTTTCGTTCTTTTAGCTCCGATCTCGTGCTAATAAAGAAAGGTACCCGGTCTTTTATGCGGCCATTCCCGCTGCTCAAAATTAGATTAAGGATTTTCGCAACATCGAGTCAACATGAAGTCGAGGCAGGTGAAAGAAAGGAGTTTGCTAGTCTCCACCCAACCTAAATATAGCCTCGGCTTCACTTCAATAAACAGTGGACAGGCGACAAGGGTGTGACGATTCCTGCTACAATGGACGTTGACTACCCCTCTATCAATAAGTGGAGACGGGGAATTTTTTTTTGAAGGCCAATTTTTCCCTCCTCCTCTTCTAAATCTCTACTCGAGATTTTCGGATCAGACAAAAAAAAAAAGATAACGGGGTCAGGTGTGGGGCTGTATTGCAGACTATATAGCAATGATCTTCTTTCAAGAAAACTGTTTGTATGAAAAAAAGATCGGAAATTAGATTTAGATATGCTTGAGTAAACACTTTTTTCGGATAATACAATAGTAGGAATATTTTTAATCTTACAATATATTCTTGGAAACACGAAATGTACATAAAACACTTTGAATTAAATAACCAAAGAAAATACTATAATATTTTTTAAAAAACAATTGTATAACTGTTATTTTATATGATTTTTATATTATATGATATTTATATTCTTTAGTCATATATCATATGTTTTTTAGTCATATATCATATGTGTTTTAGTCATATATCATACATTTTATTGTATATGATACATGATATCTGGGAGTATTTTTTAAAACTGTCTACAAAGAAAAAAAAGTTAACACTTCTTCGGATAATGATAATTTTTTTTTTTTAATTTTACAAGATATTCTTGGAAACACGAAATGTACATAATTCACTTTGAATTAAATATTCCAACAAAATGCAATACTATTTCTTAAAAAAAACAATTGTATAATCATTATTTTATATGATATCATATATTTTTAATCATATATCATATATTTTTTTTATATAAAATGTGATTTATGCAAGTATTTTTAAAAAATGTCCACAGAAAAAAAATATCTCGTACACTTATCAATTTAAATATATAATATCATTCTATTAAATATATGATATAATTATATTAAATATATAAGATATATTTCTTTCAATATATATGGAGATCAATAAGTGAAGACGGTAAATTTTTTTTGTAGTCCAATTTTTCCCTCCTCCTCTTCTAAATCTCTACTCGAGATTTTTGGATCAGACAAAAAAAAAAACATAATGGGGTCAGGCGTGGGTAGTATTTCAGACTATATTGCAATAATTTACTTTCTTTCAAGAATATTGTTTGTTTAACTATTTGTATGAAAAAAAGATCGGAAATTGGATTTAGATATGGTTAAGTAAACACTTTTTCGGATGATACTATAGTAGGAATATTTTTAATCTTACAAGATATTCTTAGAAACACGAAATGTACATAAAATACTTTGAATTAAATATCCAAACAAAATGCAATATCTTTTTAACAAACAATTGTATGAATGTTATTTTATATGATATTATATATCATTTTTTAGTCATATATCATACATTGTGTTGCATATGAGTTGTGTATATATGTTGTATATACAAGTATTTTTTTTAAAATGTCTACAAAAAAATTTAAAGTAAACACATTTTCGGATAATAATAGGAATATTTTTAATCATACAAGGTATTCTTGAAAAGACGAAATGTACATAAAACACTCTGAATTAAATATGCAAACAAAATTCTATGCTATCTTTTAAAAAATCAATTGTATAATTGTTATTTTATATGATGTCCCATATCATACGTTATTTCGTTATATATCATAAATTTTATTGCTCATGATATACGATATATGTAAGTATTTCTTTTTTTAAACGTTTAGAAAAAAAAATAAAGTGTAAACACTTTTTCGGATAATAATAGTAATTTTTTTAATCTTACAAGATATTCTGGGAAACACGAAATGACATAAAACGTTTTGAATTAAATATCCAAACAAAATGCGATACTATTTTTTTTAAAAACAATTGTATAACTGTTATTTTATATCATATCATATATCATTTTTTTAGTCATATGCCATAAATTGTATTGTATATGATATATGATATTTGCAAGTATTTTTTGAAAATGTGTACAAAAAAAAGGAACTTATTTTATTAAATAATTTACTTTTTATTTTTATTAGTACATTATTTTTATATTATTAATATTATTATAATAACTATATTACTTTTTATATTAATACAAGTAATACTTTTCAGATAATAATAGGAAATTTTTTAATCTTACAAGAAATTTTTGGAAACACGAATTAATAAAACACTTTGAATTAAATATCCAAATAAAATGCAATACCATTTAAAAAAACAATTGCATAATTGTTATTTTATACGATATCATATATTTTGTAAACATATATCATATGTTTTTTTTTTTTTGTATGATAAGTGATTTATGCAAGTATTTTTAAAAAATTCTTAAGGAAAAAAATGTCTTGTACACTTATCACAATATATGTATATATATATATATATATAATTATATTAAATATATATGCTATATTTCTTTCAATATATATGGATACTTTTCAGTAATGCAGACGGGGAATTTTTAACTCTACAATATTCTACAGCTCATCAATATACCTTTTCTAGACTTCGAATTGAAATATATTCCTAAGTTATATTTGGAACTTAAGTATCAATAGCATTTTTTCGAATGTAGAAATACTGAATTTAGCATATTAATATTTTAGAATTATTCCATTAAAGTTTAGAATTGAAACTCTCAGTTTTAACTATCAATAAAACTATTAAACTATAAAACTTTGTTATAAATTCCTTTCGTATAAAAAGATTTATTTTAGAAAGCTTCGGAGAACTTGAAACTTTTGGTATGGAAAGACAATTTAGATACATTTGCAGCTCTTTGACATTAAGAATGTCCTAAATATTACAAAAAAATCCAATATTTAGTTGCTTTTTCTTTTGGAATTAAAAGTTGTATCAAATCAAATTCCTAAAAATATTGAAAGAATATATATATATATATTCTTTATAAAATAATGCATGCATTTTAAATTATATATATAAGTAGTTAAAATGCACGCATTAAACTAAATAGAAAAAAATATGTAAGCATTGAAAGACTTACTGCACCTGTTATTATAACAGTTGCAGTGTTATTATAACATATATAACAGTTTATAACAGTTTAGTAATAGACTTATTATTAAAATCTTAATTTTGTAATTATTTCTATTTCTCTTTAAATCTATATTTACACATCAACTTTTAAACGAAAAATATTGTTGATTGATTCTACTAGTTACTGAACAATTTTAAATATTCCATAAAATATGTCATATAAATAAACTTTTTAAAATGTTATTCCTGTCAATCAAGCATCACTTATATGTTAAGGATTAGCAAAATGATTTAATTTTTCTCTCTCTCTCATTTTGTATATATGTATATATTCATTTTAAAAGATGGTGATTAGCAGTTGTTGTATACTGATAAATGTGAGAATAGTTGTTTACAATTTTTCTGATTTTTCATAGAATTTCTTAACTTCTAATATAAGATAAAATTTCATTTTAATTGGTATTTTCCTCTTTGAAATACTAATGCTTCCTTATAAGAAATCATCATAATTCCGTAATACAGTTTTCTTGAATTTTATTGAATTTTCTACATTAGAAGATATTTTTTATCAAATTGTACTAAAATCACCACTTTAACAATGCATGGAAACTATAGCTAAATTTCCAACCAATCTTTAAAACTTTAATAAAAAAAAATATATTTAAAATAAAGAAGAAGAAATTTATATTTATCCTTAATGCTATGTTTATTTTTCTGTGTGCAGCTGCTATTACGGGATATTTTATTCAAACATATTATTCCTTAGGATTTTAGATTTTTAAAATACTGATATGTCCATATTATGAAACCCGAAAATAAAATCACGATTAAAATTTTCTCAGTACTTTTTTTTATTTTATAATTGAAAATATTTTTTTTGCAGTAAGCGAGTGCATTCTGTTCAATTTCAAAACTCCTACCTATCAATATAAATGAACTGTGTACAAAATCTTTTATACAGAATTTTTTTTTTTTAATTTTAAATCTTTTTTACAAAATATTCTTGTCTCTCACAATTAAATGTTCATTATTTTATATTGTTCATAATGTAAATTATAATCAATATTTAAAAAATTAACGCTTTTTTCAATTTAATAATTCATAATTAAATTGAAAAAAAAAAAATCGTTAACTTTTTCAACATTTTGTAGTTAACCCATTTTTTCCAATTTTTTTTTTTTTTTAATATCCTTGCTAATTAGATCATTAAAATATAAAGATATTTAATTATTTTCGTCATTCCTTCCGTCCTTTCTCATTGTTTCATAACAAGAAAATTTGAATTCTATTAAAGCTTTTCGTTTGTACCAATATATTTGTCGCAAGTTAATAGTATGAGTAAATTCATTAGTAATTTTGTTAAGTATGTAGTTAATTTATAACCATGTCATGAAAATTTTGCTTGGTATGTATTAGTTGATCATTATTGGAATCAGTTATATTTTCTTCAGTAATGATAGTTAAGATTTCATTTTTAAATTTGATTTTTAATGAAGTATTAAAGACCTTGGGAAAAAGTTTTTTATTTTAAATTTGAATAGTTATTTAATTGATATGCATGTTATGCATAATTACTTTAATGTTTCATTATGATACTTCACTACAACAGAGACACTTGCTTTTACAATAAAGAATTCATAAATTAGAAAAAAAGTAGTATTGTATAAATAAATTGTATAATAAATTAATAATTAATAATAATAAATTTTAAAGTATTGTTAAAAATTTCTTTTTAACAATAGCATGTGAAATATTATCAAGGTGTTTTTCAAAAATTCATTAATTTCTGTTATTAAATTATTTAATGGCATTTGTTTTCATTAAACTTCATTTCAGGTAATTTTATAATATTATGTACGAAAATGCACTTGAAACAAAAATATTATGAGTTTCCTATTTAATTAATTTCTCATTTTTCCCAGAGTTTTTTTTATTTTTTTTTTTTTTTTTTTAAAAATACTCTGGGAAATCTATTGAATTTGCCGAAACTCTTTCACGTTTCAAACCTGTTTTTCAGTGCTGCACTCATAGAAAGAAAACAGAAATCCTGTTTTTAAGTGTATCAAAACTTTAAATGCATCGTCGGATTTTAAATTCACAACAAACACGAGACGTCTCCTACTTTTTTTTGGAATCTTCATCAGTGAAAAGCAATGTTTTCTTTGATTCCGATACCCTGATCTGGGTACACGTGTGGAGTTAATAGAATTTCTTTTGCAAGTACGCCTTTGCTGTATTTTTTGTTTCCCTTTTTGGTTACTGTCGTTTCAAAAACATCCTCAGAAACACTTTAACAACTCGGAAAGACATCCCACCGTTTTCAACGCGAGAGACCGACTTCTATTTTTCTTCACTCTGAAGCTCCTAAATGCAGAAAGTGCTCCAGGAAATTTGAAAAACAAATTTCCAAAAACCCATCCGCTTTTCAAAAATCTAACAAGATCTACATCAACGCCTCTCCTGTTGGAAAACAGACTTTTCAACAAGAGTCACAAGTGTTTGAAACTCCCTTTTCCTCTCTTCCCCCTGTCACAAATCAATGTGATTCGTCTTCATTCATTCCTATATTCCTCAACTATCAATCTCAGTTTTGTCCCATACCCATTTGTAACATTGGGGGATTTTAAATTTTTGAAGTTCGGCTCGAAGCATGATTTATGGGGGAAATAAAATTCGCAAATTTCTTTTAGATATTATTCTCCCAATCGGCTCTAGGTAAAAATAAATATTTTGATTACTTTCAAAGTAGGAAATATTTTTAAATAAGGTAGAAAATATGAAAGGTTAATAAAAAGATTTTAAGGAATTTTCCTTTTAAATAAATAAGAAAATTCTTTTGCACATTGCCTTGAAACTTTACTGAAATGAAATTAATGATTTATTTTCGACATTTTCCTTTATTATTGAAATGCTTTGATATTTAATCTAAAGTGTAAATGATTAAATTTCGGTGGCTAATAAAGAGTTCTAGAACATCGTAACTGAACATCAAGATGGTGTGTAAAAGTGGGGAAATTCAAATTCTAGGACATAACATGCACTTTGATTGTACCAATGTCTCGTATGTGGATTCGTGCAGAATTCTAGTATATTTCATCATTTAAAAGAAAACGTGCTTCCTATATTGCAATGCGTCAAAATATATGAAAAATTGCGTCCTATAGCCCAATGCAGTAAAATCAAAGGATAGCTCAATATTTGAATCGGAAAAGCTGACATTTGACGAAATTGGCAGGAAGGGTTGAACAATAGTATAACACAGCCAACAAAGCAGATGACAGAACATGAGGATAAAATTATCGTCAGAATAGCTCCCACAATACGTGATTAATCATTATCAGCGATCCGATGATAATCGGGATAAAAATGAACTCAAGGATCATTGATAAGTAGCTCAACGAACGGGGTCTGAACTCAACACGCCCGTTGTGCCGATTACCCTTAACTTGTGTAAAACGACAAGCACGTTTGCACTGGAGCAGGGTTCATTCGACCTGAAATCACGCTAAATGGTATAGAATTGTTTTCAGCGATGTATCACGCTTCAAACTAAGCCCCATTAATCAGTGAACCTGGATGCATCCAAGACAATTGTAAGATGCACACCACACAACACATGGTGTGGTGTGCCATTACATTTGATAACCAAACTGCTTTTGTTATCATCAGTGGACACCCTTACAGCATACGGTTATACTGATAATATTTTACACTCCGTTGTAGTGTTCTTCCTGGGACTTTTTTTTTGCATCAGAATAATGCCTTTACACGGAAATAAATTATATTCGCGCTTGTCATATATTTTCCTGGCTAACTAAATCGCCAGATTACTCCACAATAGAGTCTGGGAGAATCTGGTCAGCAGGAGCATCCAAACCTTTCAAAATCTCAACGATCTAACTTGATAATTCAAGAAAGTTTGACTAGAAATTCAAATAGAATTAAATTAATGCATAGACAAATTAATGCAAATACAAATTAATACAAATTAATGTATAGACAAATTAATGCAAATACAAATTAATACAAATTAATGTATAGACAAATTAATGCAAATACAAATTAATGCAAATACAAATTAATACAAATTAATGCATATACAAATTAATGCATATACAAATTAATGCAAATACAAATTAATACAAATTAATGCATAGACAAATTATTGCAAATACAAATAAATACAAATTAATGCATAGACAAATAACAGCTTGCATAAGGGCTAGGAATGGATCTAGATCATATTAATTGGTTCGATATATGTATCAATTGATTCGATATATACTTTCGAGTATCACGTGCACAAGAAATTCAATTCCTCTAAAATTTTAAATATTTTTCTTCTATTCATATATGATCTATGCAACGATTTTTTGTTCCATTCTGATTATTTTCTTAACTCGACATTTTTATTTTGTATTTTGAATTGTTTGAAATTTTGTACCATTTGTTTGAAATTTTAATACCATTGTATTATTTCATCTATTGTGCAATTGTTGCTCGCAATCATTGGTTTTTTAATAAATCTATACCTTTTCTCCAGTAAAATAAAAGTAGATAGACATATTTTTGCCCTAAAATCTCTACAGTTTTTCTGTTGTTGCTTTTAATAATACTTATTTTAATTCTCAAAATACATAACATTGAATGCAAAGTTATGAATTCCTTCTGGCACTTAATAATACCAATGAACATAGCATTTAACATTTATCAATACTACATAAAACCATAAGTAACTATTAAATGTAAATCCTTTATATAACTTATCCATTTAACATTATTTTTTAGATATTACCTTTAATTCCTTAAATGTTGAATTTAGGAAGTTTATATGTTATGGAAATTTTAAATCATTACATTAAAAAATATTCCGCTACATTAAATCATCTAAAGCACTGAGCAATTTAAAAACCTTCAAAAGTCATAAAAATATAGGCAATATATATAAGAAAGCATTAAAACCTTCGTAATTCATATAAAACACCAGGTGCAAAGGTTTGCTTATAAATGAAAATATTAGGTCAGAAAATTCTCGTTAAAATTTGTTACGTGCATGTATAAAGTTACCGAAGGCCATTTTCTGTCTACATATAGTTCGATCATATCCCTCTAGGGCATTTCTTATCTATACTGCAATCGTTTTACGTAGGACAATACTTTCGATCAATTAAAAGCATCGATTTAGCTAAAGATAATTAAGCTGCTGTCAAGAAATTATAGCTCTATTATACAACTTATCATAAAAACTGATTTAGGGAAAGAGATTGATTGAAGCAGGTCAAACCATCGGGGTAACAGGGTTCAACATCATTAAATATAGATATTTTTAGGCATATTCCTCGCATAATTAGAACTCAAACTAAATTGACATAAAAGTACAATGTAACCTTTAGTCAAAATTTTAGTGACATGGCTCTTTCTCTCTGTGTTTATATATTTATTGATGTGAAATGCAAATTTGAGATGATTCAATTATTTTGTCATGTCTGGATATATGTACAAAGCTAACAAATTAATATAAAAGTACAATGTAACCTTTAGTCAAAATTTTAGTGACATGGCTCTTTCTTTCTGTGTTTATATATTTATTGATGTGAAGTGCAAATTCGAGAGGATTCAATTATTTTGTCATGTCAGGATATATGTACAAAGCTAACAAATTAATATAAAAGTACTAACTAAAATACTAAATTAACAAAAAAGTACAATGTAACCTTTAGTCAAAATTTTAGTGACATTTCTCTTTCTCTCTGTGTTTATATATTTATTGATGTGAAATGCTTGATGAGAAGATTCAATTATTTTGCCATGTCAGGATATATGTACAAAGCATATGTATTTATAAATTTTACTCTCTTTATGTACATTTTTATAGCTTTTAGAACCCGTATCTACTTTTAAAATGATTTTATTTGAAATAGAAACCATAAATTAAATTTAATGGTTATTATCTTCTGAGAACAAAAGGATTGAGTAACGCAGTTGTAATAGTTTTTAATACACAAAATAATTACGCATCGTAAATTCTTAAGAATTGTAAGAGTCTGTAGTTTTAATATAGAATTAAAGTTAAGAAATAAGATGGAAAATGGCAGAAATAATAAGTGTTTTGGCATTTTAAAAGTAGACTTTCTTTCAATGAAAAAATAAATAAAGAGGAAGATAAACTTTTTTTTGTTAATCGATTGTTTTTAATCCAATTAACAACAAGGCGAAGACTGAGTAAGACTTCATGAAGTTTATAATAATCTGCATTTAAATTCATGCAGGTTTGAAACAATTATTAATAGATGTTTTTCTTTTTGTTGTTATATTTTAATATTCGAACGTTTACCTTGAGTATATCTGTCTATTTTACTCATGATAGCTGTAGTATATTTCAAAACATAACTAACAGATAGCAAATAATAACTTTTTTTACAATGAGAAGATTTGATCTCAATCAGCATTTGGCCAATGAATTCGTTTATCCGACGATAATTTTATTATGGGAACACAACTTCAGTGTTTTAAATTTGTTGTCTATACTGGTGAGCAGAACTTAAGCAACGGTGTAATTTTTTAGCGTACAGCCATGAAATTGTAGAAAAGATCTTGTTGCGATCAATACAATGTCCATCCAATTCAGTGAAAAGGGATTCGAATGCAAATATAAAGAACAAGACATCACAGGTGATGTAAAGACACGCAAGAGGCGTGCAAACAGATCCCGCAGGTCAAGACTACAATAAAAAACAGATGGAAATGTGCTATTAAATATATCTTTTTCAAGTTTCAGTAAGTAAGTTCGTGAAGTATTGCTAAAAGAAACCACCTGAACGACTTTACCTGTGGTAAAATGAGCTTGAGGAAGGGCATAACGTGACAAGCGTAGCCCAAGTATTTCTAATCTACAAAAGAGTAGTTTAAAAGCCTTCCAAACAAACATTTCTAGAAGATTGAAAGCCAAGAGCACAAAATGCCTTCCAAAATATGGCTACAGATGTAAGAAAAGTTAATGATGGTCGATTAAGAAAATCAACGTCAGTGAGTGGCTTATATATGATTCTGCAATCAAAAAGAAATTCATACCAGTCAACGAACAACATTGCTCAACAGTTGGGCATATCAACTGGACGACAAATGTAAACTTTGCTATGGTCAGATGTTTTCATAAAAGGGACCTATTCACTCACCATTTTATACGCTATATCCAATTGGTAATATTCTTTATACCTGTGTAAGGAACACAAAGGCTGGAATCTCTTCAATGAAGTCACAAATTTCAATGTCACAAATTATTCTCATTGGGGATTGATATATAGAGGGATAGGGACACGATACCATCACAGAAGGAGACAGTTAGCAGTGGTAAGGCATGCTGTTCTCGGAAGTTGTTATGTGGGGAGGAATGGACACTTTTAACTACTGTTGGATAACCCTTGCTGAGTATTGAGAGACGGTGCCCAGTAATCATTGCAGTGTAGAGGTCGTATCCCATGATAAGGGAAATCTATCTGTTCTCTAAACAAGCATTTCTACCACGCTATTATTTTGATAAAGATTTTTTTTGTTTCCATACTGTACCCGTTCTATTTATTTTTGAGTTAGTACATTTTCCTAATCTTTTAAGTACAAAATACTGTCTCTGTAATTTGAATATCGTAGAAGATTTCTTGCTGGAGTTTCATCAAAAAAAAAAGTAGTTACTTATGTTTTTCACACCAGTCTGTAAAGGGAAAGGACAATGGCTTTTTTCGAATTTTATTCACATCTGCCCGACATTTTCGTCCTGAATGGAAGGAAACTCAGAAAACTCCCATTAAGAGTCATGGTTATCAATGTGAGAAGCTATTACAGAGATGTCCACCAAATTTATCTTTTTTTTAAGCAGTGAGTATAACGCATGCCACAAGCACTAGGTGAACACTTATCCACTCAATTCCCAAGGATTACAATAAAAGGGTGTAATAGGGTTACAATAAAAGGGTGTTCGATATATATTTTCTTTATTAATAATAAATTATGTGCAGTAAATCAATAAAGTAAGTATTAGTTATTTCAATTTATCCATATACACTCATGTGAATAAATTAAGGATAATTCAGAATCACACAGAAATTGAACTCTAAAATAAAAATTTCACCTGTAGAATTATCACACACATCTTGAAGAAGAATATGCAAATTACAGGAAACCACCAGATGGCGCGGATAGTACGTCACAATGACGAGAGTGTAAGAGAGGGGTATATAATAAATGGTGGCAAAGGAGTAAAATTGTTCACAAGCGCTTTAAAAGCCTTTCAGTGCAATAACCGCATAGTTATGGCACAAAGGAAGCATGTGGACGTACCCAGCTGGAAGTATCCGAGGAACTTGGAATCGCCCAGAGTGTCATCTCCAGGCTTTGGCAACGATTCCAAGATGATGGTAATGTGAGTAGATGTTACAGCACAGGTCGCCCCCGAGTTACAACGCCGAATGAGGACCGGTATTTAGCAGTTACTGCAGCAGCAGCCCTTCAACCCCCTCCCACCTGTCAACCGGAACTTCGGAGGGCATTGCTTGATGAGTGGTGTAATATTCCCCAAGATCAGATTGATAATTTGATACTCAGCATGCCTAGGCGTTGTAAGGCCTGTATTGCATCGTCCGGGAGACATACTCCATATTAACCATCATACTAACCATGTTATACTGTTTTTTGTAAATAGGTTCTTTTTTGAAATTTGCTCCACGGAGTAAAAATCGCAATTTTTATTAATTATGTCAAACGTATAGCATCTTTTTGCTTTTTACCTTTTGTTTAATAAATAGACTTTACAAATAAGTCAAATTTGTTTTGCTTCTGTCTCTTTCTTTACCTGAACTTCATTATCCTTAATTTATGGACATGAGTGCATATATATATATATATAGGGGGGTGAAAACTTTTACGAGTTAGTACAAATCTGCCTTTTTTCTTTATTTCAGTTGGATGTATTGAACGTATGCAAATTACAAATCTTGTTTCCTCATTTCCTTTTATTAATGTGGTCTTGTGTTTAAATAACAAACGTTATTTAAATTATCCTAATAAATTAATTACAGGAAAACGAATTGCATAATCAGAAAAATTCAAATCCTGTTTAAAATTATTGTAGAAAAGATACCCAAATTTACCCGAAAATAATATTTTTTTAAGACAATACAAATTGATTTTGTTCAAAAGTTAATTTTTTTAATTAAATAATTTAGAGTTTTTCTATTATATAAAACATTTTTCTTGTCAGTAGAACAGCAAATTTTGACAACTAAACTGTCTCGATGAGGATTACATGTGATTCCTTTTATTACTACGTCGTGAATAAACGTTATTGCTCGTGAAACTAAAAAGTTAATTAGTTTTTTTCTCACTTTTTATACACATTTCAAAGAAGTTCCTTATTCTTTATCAGAAAAAGACAATTTTAAAAACTAACAACCAAAATACGAAAAAAATTCATATATTTAAATGTGCAAGAAATTTTTTTTAACGTTTGGAACATTTAATCCTTAGAATATTTTCTATTGTAAGTTGATCATATATATACATACATATATATATATATATATATATATATATAGTAGAATGAATACTAACAACTACAACGATTTATACAGAATTGACAAAAAATTGCACAGAAAAGTAAATGTGCTTATAAAAAGTTTCTTGTGATAATTTAAAAATTTTCTTGGAAAAAGACATGCAAAAAAAAGTGAGAAATAGATTTTTCTGGACTAAATTAATAGAAATCATCTTTATTTCTCTTCATATCTATAGATTGAATAGTTTGTACTAGAAAGTTTGCTGAAACTAAAATAAGATGAATAAGATATAATATTATAGTTATTTAAATGCTTCTAAAAATAGAAGAAAATTAATTAATTAAGCAAATTTATATCAGATGCAATGCTTAAAAATGCAAGGATATTTATTCTAGAATATAAAATTTATAGAAAATGCAATTGATTGAGAATACAGATGTGAGGTTTATTGATATAATTTTTTTTAAATTACCATATAAAAATTTGATGAGATGATTTCGATTTTATCGTTCACTGAAGAACTTATTTGACAAACCTTTTTCAGTTAACTAATTATATTTATAGCTTATTTGTTAATTAATTTTACTTATTGTTTTTTGTGAAAACATTACCCAGAAGTGAGAAATGCAAAAACATTAACTCTTAATAAAGTAACAGACTAGTTACACAAGCCTACAACACATTAATTTTGTGATGGAAAAATAATATTAAAATACTAAAATATGCTTATTAATTTGATTTTTTCCTGCTATTTGTCCTAGGATTATATCGATTATATTATTTGAATTTTAATGCATTTAATGAATATCTTGAGTTTTACATTAATTTATTTAGAAGCCTTATGCAACTTTTTGGACTTTACAATACATGGTTAGGTATTATTTTAAGACACAAGCAAATATTATACTATAAAACAAATTCTAAGTTGGATAAAATAACTTTCTTTCCTAACTTTTATTTAGGATGAACAATTATGTGCAGATATTTTAGAATGATCATAAACGGACTCTTTGTTTTTGAATAATAAAATAAAATAAGATGTTCAATAAATATTTTTTTAATAAATTCAAATATTACAATTTGAACAAATGTGTTTTTATGTTAACTATAAATGTTTGTTTTTAGATTTTTTAGGGCCATAAATAAAAAAAAAAAAAATAAAGTAATCAATAAAAACAACCTTTAAAATAAAGTTACATTAATATAACACAAATGAAAATTTAAAGATTAAAAATTCTCTTTTAAATGATAAAATAAATTCTACTTAAAATAGGGACAACTAAAGTCATTATAATAATAACACAAACAAATGAGTTTTAACAAATAGACATTATAATAATAACATAAACAAATGACTTTTAACAAATAGACGTTGTAATAATAATATAAAAAAATGAGTTTTTACAAAAACGTACACGCTGATTGTCATTATTTTAATAAAAATAAATAAAACATAAATATAATTAGAAAACTTAAAAAATCTTTTTTTTTTATTTTAGATTATAGGATTAATTAACTGAACTATCAATATATTAATCAATTCATAACATAAAAAATCTATCCATAAGCGAAAATACGAATAACAGAAAATAAATAATTACTTAAATTAGCCTTTCTTTATACAATTTTTAAACAATTTCTAATGCTCCAAACGTGAATTATAATTACAATGATTGTGAATGTAAATTAGTGTTAAAGATTTCTCTATAGCTTTGAAGAATTCGACTAATTCAAGTGCCTCTCGAAAGTAGATAATTACCTTCTTATTTAAATACCAAAATATTCAAGTTTCTTAAAAAGTATTTTGAACATATTTTCCATTTTTTAAACCTTTAAGCTAGAAGCAAATCAAAATTTCACGAATAATAATATAGATTTTCTTTTACGAAACGAAACGAAAAATTAGTTAAACGCTAATTAGAATCTTCAAAGATACTGGTACCTTAAAGCAACTCATCTATACAATAAAACCGGCTAACAGACCACGAAATGATATATTGTACTTAATTTACGAAACACAAACCCTTCAGACACAATGACATTGCCTTTTAGTACAATTGCACCTAGAGGGGATGTGCTTTTACGGCATACTAGTGCTTTCTGGCGATTGACTAACAGAACAGAAATTTTGCTTGGAGGCATAATTATTGGATCATTATGTAAAAGGAAAAAGAAAAGGGGAAGTTTATTTTTCACAAAAATTATCCCATAAGTCGTTTATTCTTATTAATTTGTTACGTGGGGCGATAATGAAAATGTCTATGTGGATTTTTAAAGTAGCTAAACAGTGGCTTGAAATATCTGAATTGCTTTATTATAAATAAGATATAAAATGCTTCTAAGATGATTTAGATTGCTACTTCAAAAGCTTTATTTGGTTTCTGTAAATCAAATTTAATGAGGCTTTATTAATTTAATTACTTTCGTATTGTAAGAATATTTATAATTGGCTGAAAAAGAAAAAAAAGTAGTATTTATTTAAACTGTGAAATAAACAAATAAATAGCCACATCTCTAGGAATATTAAATTTATTTTAATTTTGAACATGTTTGCTTTATTTCTGTTTTATACGCATGTTATAACATATAAAGTGATTGATAGTCACTGAATAGATTTAGAGAATGTTGCAATGTTATTTTTAAGTAAAATATATTTGGAAATTTTTTATTGATTAACTGGAGAAAGATTCAGATTTGAAGCTGTATGATAGTCATTATTGTAGGTGATAAAAAAAAATAATAAGTCAATATTGTAGTTATAAAAAGGTCATTTATTTTTACCAAAAAATATCCCATAAGTCTTTTATTCTTATTAATTTGTTAAGTGGGGAGATAATGAAAATGTCTATGTGGATTTTTAAAATAGCTAAACAGTGGCTTGAAATATCTGAATTGCTTTATTATAAATAAGATATAAGAGATTTAGATTGCTACTTCAAAAGCTTTATTTGGTTTCTGTAAATAAAATTTAATTAGGCTTTAAAAATTTAATTACTTAAGTGTTTTAAAAACATTTATAATTGGTTGAAAAGGCATAGAAAGTAGCATTTATTTAAATTGTGATGTAAACAAACGAATTGCCAAACCAATAGGAATCTTCATTTTTTTTTATTTTGAACATATTTGCTTTATTTCGGTTTTATACGCATGTTATTATAATAAAGTGATTAATACCCATAGATTTTGAGAATGTTGTAATATTATTTTAAAATAAAATATCTTTTGAAATTCTTTTTATTGAAAAATTGGAGAAAGTTTCAGATTTGAAATTACATAATAGTTATTATTATAGATGATAAAAAATAATAAGTCATTATTGTTGTTATAATAAAGTCCTTATTGTTATAAAAAAGTTATTACTGTTATTATAATGCCATTATTGTTGTTATAATAAAGTCATTATTGTTTTTGTAATAAAGTCCTTATTGTTTTTATAATAAAGTTATTATTGTTGTTATAATGTCATGATTGTTGCTATAATAAAATCATTATTGTAAGTGAGCATAACTTGGATAACACTAAAATGCTTTTTTTTTAAACAAGTGCTGTATTTTCTTATATGGAATTCTATTCAAAGTAATTTTTCATGTACATATACATTTAAGCATCGCTTTAATGAATCACTATCATGGAATCCTTTTCAGTTTTCACATAAATTTTTATTAAGTTTTTTGGTTCATTAGAGTTTCATAATCTTTTGAATGTTATGTTCTGATAGAAATTAATTTATATCTTATCTTCATTCTTAATATCTTGTGAATATATAATAATATAAGAGTTAAGGAAAAAATCATTAAAATCATTTTTAATATCTTTTGAATACATAATATTATAAGATCTAAGGAAAAAAATCATTAAATCATATCCGAAATTTAAATTTAGTGAGAAGGAAATAAAAATTTGCATTTTTTTTTGTCAATCAAGAATTTAATTAAAATGAATATCTAGTAAAAATTCTTTTGAATGTATAAAAATCTTTTATGTCTTTTTTGTAAATTTTATTCTGTACTAGAAATGTTTTAATAAAATATTTTTCAAAATTCTTCTAATTATAACTGGCATCTATTATTATATATATCTATATTTTTAATTAATACTCCTCCATACAATTTTTCTTTTGATTTTTATATTAATTAACTTATACAAAAATAATCTCATTATATACAATGTATTAATTTTTACGACTATTAATAAATCGCATGTATAAATTGAATTGGATTAAAATTACTTATTTTATTAACAAATCGTTATAAAAGTGTAAAGGATTTTCAAGATATGCTATTTTAATTAAATAAAATTTATTCTAAAAATTCATTTTTACATAAAAATAGTAATAATATTATTATATTTTCTACTATTAATTTTTATACCCTTTTAATTAACTTTGTTTTAAGAAGATCAATTTCATATTTTCATTTTATAATTCAGTAATAAAACATATCAATCTGAGAAATGCATAGTTATTACAAACGGTAAAAAAATTCAGTGACTATGCAAAAAAGAATTATGATTAAATCTTCTAAAACACCTACTACACCATTTAATTAAATATTTAAAAGACTAATCCGATAAAAGCATACCGATTTCAAAAGTTTGGATATTTTTATTGATTTTATGTTTTAAAGGATTCAGTGAAATTTCTTCAGTTTTGTTAGAATATTTAAACTTTTAAAGCAGCATGATAACTTTCAATTCACACGATTTCAAATTTTGAACATATATCTACATATATTACATATATCTACAAATTACATATATCTACATTATATTTATATTATCTACAGTAAATCTGAATACTTCAAATTCGTATCAGAAATTTTATTGAAAACATTATGCTTTACTATGAATAAATTTAAACAAAATTTTTCATATAATTTTCGGGATTTAATAATAAAATTAAATATTATAATAAAAATAAATTTTTATTATTTAAAAATGTTAAGAAATATTTATATAATGCGTTTTATGTATATAACTTTAAATTCTATAAAAAAATAATTTATATTAAAATATGAATGAAAATAGTGCTCATCTAAAAATATAAAAAAGAGGAGAAAATTTGTTAAATTATTTAAAAATAAAATATCTTTCATTGAATCTTTTTTTCATGTAAAAGATGAATTAATAATTACTCGTTCCTTGATGTAGGTGTTATTGAGTTTCATCTTTTTATAACGTGTTTTATGTCAATACCTTTAAATTCTATAAAAGAATTAATCTATAATAAAGTCTGAATAAAAAATAATGCTCATCTAAAAAAGTGTAATGACTAGGAGAAAATTTATTAAGTTATTTATTAATAAAATATTTTTCCCTGAATCTTGTTTTTATGCAAAAGATGAACTAATAATTATACGTTCATCGATGTATGTGTTACTGCATTTCGTCTTTTTATTATATTTCTAAATAATTATTTTCTTTATCTAATTTCTGGTTAACTATAAACAATTTTAATATAAAATGGAACACCTTTCGATGATTATAGATTTTACATTTTCGTTAAAATTAGGATAATTTTTTAACACTTGCATAATTTATATATAAAGAAATCAGCACATCAATACAAAAACCACAATCCACTACAAGCAAATTGTTTAAAAATCATAGCATTTGCAATAAAAAACACTGAAGTGTCTCATATTCAGAACTCTAAAAAAAAAAATTTTTTTTCAAGATCAGAAGTGCGTGTAAATTACAGCAATGAATTTAAAAATTATTAGACTCATACAAATATCAAAAGGTTCAACAGCCAGAATTACATTGCAGATCAAAAGAAACGAAAAAAAACAAAAAAACTCATACATAATATACAGTAATAGAATATGTAGCGTGTTGTCCAGGTAATGCTCAAAACTTGAAAGAAAACTCATAAAACCCCAAAAGAATTTAATTATAATATACTGAGGATAGCTTTATTAAGGAATACATACCTTCAGGATGTTATAAACGATGTTATTTCTACTCGATTGGATCAAATGAAAGATTCATTTTGCTACATATTCCGATAACATGGATTATACAGGTTAAAGCTACAATTAACAATCGATAAGGCAGGACCACAGAGAAAACACAGAGGTCCAAAGTAGGTCCCCAGAGGAAAACAGTTTGGTAGTGCCGCTTGTTTAGAAAGGAAAGATCGAATCAAAATGATTTCAGTGACATGTAACTATACAGTCTGAGTAAAAACTTTAAGGCCAGTAGACATTTTTGAGAAAATGAGAACATTTAAACTGAGGAATTAAAATACCATTTGATTGATAATTATTGAGCTTAAATAAAAGTAAAAAAAGGAGAAAAATTAATTTGCGAATATTTTATTATTAGAAAATATTACAGAACACACAGATGAATATTTGAGCCTGAGTAAAAACTTTAAGGCCAACATAGAAAATAACATATAAGAAAAAAATTACAAATTCTTAGAAGGTTGTGTAGGAGCCATTACTTCGAATTACTTCAAATATTCTTGTTTTCATGGATGAAACGAGTTTTTGACAAAGGGTGGGGTCGGTTTTATACCACTCATCTTCGATAGTAGATTTCAGCTCTGTTGTTGATGTAAAATGTCTCCCATTTGCATAAACTCTTCTTGCTAAGTCAGCCCAAAGGTTCTCGATTGGGTTGAGGTCAGGTGATTCAACATTGTTGACTTGGAACCAATTTTTTTTGCTGTTACTCGAATGGATCGGTGCATTGTCTTGCTGATATTTCCAATTTTCTCCAGCAAGACATTCAGCATTTGGCAAAAGATGATTTGTTAGGACATTTTGGTATCCTTGTGAATTCATTCTACCTGAAATGAATGCAATTGAGCCCACACCATTGTAAAAAAAACCGCCCCAAGTCATGACAGACCCTCCACCTAATTGGCGCTTGGAGAATATTTCTTTTTCATTTCTTATATCATGCCAGTAGAAATTCCAGCCATCTGGTCCATCCAAATTCCATTTTTTTTCGTCAGAAAAAATAATTTCTATCCATTGGTTGTCCCAGGTCCTGACTTTCTGGCCAAAGTTCAAACGCTCTATTTTGTGTCTCTGCAGTAACTGAGGCTTAGTCAATTTTGCTGTATAAGTGTACCTTCTAGACCTTCTAATTGTGTTATAAATCGTTTTTTGACAAACTTTTAAACCTGTCGTCGGAATCAGTTTCCTGGTTGAGTACTTTCCTGTAGATGCAAGTTGGCAAACTCTTCTTTCATCACGCGAGGACAAAGCTTTAGGTCTTCCCCTAGTATTCTTATTACCATAATTGTCTTTCAATTTTAAAAAAATTGTTGACTGCAGTCTTTGATCTTCCTATATTTATCGCAATATCACGACTACTCATTCCTGTTGAAGGCAAAGCTTCGATCTGTCCTCTTTCACTATCAGTTAACTTCTTACCCTTCGCCATCTTCACAAAGATCACCAATACTTCGAAGAAACGTATGACAAATATGAAAATTGCAGCGTTGTCACAAGCTAGTAGTTGCAATGGTAATTACGCGATTATATTATATTTATTTTTAAAAAATGACTGGTGGCCTTAAAGTTTTTACTCAGGCAGAAATACTAACTTTGTAAATAACCACATGTTTCTCATAATTATGTATTTACAAATTATGTTTATAGCATTTCTTTCTTATCAATGAACTTTAATAATTAATATTATTTGAATCCCTTTTATTTCATTTTACATTTTCTCAAAAATTTTTCCTGGCCTTAAAGTTTTTACTCAGGCTGTATATGTTGGTGGAAATAAAATCCAACACCAAGGTGTGGGAATAAGAGTGGCGCTAGTAACACCTTTCTTATTTGTCTATTAAGATAAATCATGAAAATTATGTTTTTTTTAAATAAGCCATGTAATATTCGTGAGGGTTATTTATCTTGCGGATTGCACATTGTGATTTAGGTTTGAGTTACACGGATTTTCTTTTCGCGATATTCCAGAAAGGATTAGCAGGGATGTATCAAATGTGCGTTGCTGTTGGCATCAGTGATTACAGAAAGGTACTGTTCCAAGAAGATACGTGTTTGTGCTTCACACACGTCATTACTGAAAGGAACCACCCCCGTATTTTCCGTACGCTGTAACTCATTGTACTGCATCTGCAACGTTGGGTATCAGACCCATGGCCAAGTGACAACGTACATTGATTGCATACCGAAGATCTGAAGTTCGAATCCGCTGGCAGAATTGTTGTACTCACTGCTTTCAGAAATGTGAGATTCTTTGGTTATTGTGACAATGTGTAAGACCGTCTCGTTACCGGGTTTTCAAGGTTTTCTCTCATACGACACTCAAACGCTTGGCAGTTACCCCAAAAATTCCTCTCGGAAGGCACAGTTTTCTTCCATCATCCGTCAATGGGCTGTTCATGGTATACACGAGGAACACCAATGTTCCACCATCATCTTTTCTACTGATTGGCGCTACATAGCCCTAGATATAGGTGTGAAGTGTGGGAAAAAGAAAGTTTCTGTTGGCAGCAGAGTGACACAACTAACGACTACAAATCAATTACTTGAGGGACAGCTCTGAGTTAGATGCCCTGTAGTGTTCATGCCACTAACAGCAAATTATCTCTCAGCATCAGAGACAATTTGGAGGTCTTTTACCCTAGAGCTTATTAGATAGTAGGGTTGAGATATGTCATGTTCTCAGATAAAGGCCGTTTCTGTCCTGGTGCCAGTAATGGTGGTTAGAAAAAGAACAGGTGGTTGTTGGAACTAATCTGCATGTGTCTTAGCAACATTGGAAAGAGTTATGGTCTGAAGAGCAATTTCCTATCATTGCAGGAGCACTCTCGCCATTTTCTTACGTTCATTGAGAGCAAATTTGTACCTCAGACTGATGATTGAACAGGTTTTACTGCCAATTTTATCACTATTCGAGGGGGTGTTTTCAATTGGATAATGATCTTTCTCTTACCACTACTGATACCCAACGTGCCCATAGAGTGTCGACACGTTGTCTTGCTCCGCGAGATTACCATAACCTTCTCCCTTTGAGCATGTATGGGACATTATTGGATGACAAATTCAGCGTCATCTACAGCCAGCTTCTGTTGTTGCTTATTTGACTAACCAAGTGCAACAGGTGCAAACCAATTCTACAATGTAACATATGGCACATGTACGAGACAATGGATGCGCATTTGCATAGGAGTAGTGGAGACTATAGCAGTTATTTATATATCAGTATTTCACATTTGAAATGATTCTTCTTTCATATACTTTAATCTGCGACATTAATAAAACATTTATAAATACCTAGAAGAATGATTTGCTTAAATTTCTTTCCTTTAAATTCTTTTTTTCTTAGTGTTGGGATTTCCTTTTCCATCAGTGTTATATATATATATATATATTGTGTGTGTGTTTATTGTTATAAAATAAAATTAAAATAATTTGACTTAACAGTAATCTTGTCTTATAAAATATAAAAAGTAAATTATTCAATTAGCGAAGGTTTTCAATTAATATTTTCTAATCCCTGGGAAATAGTGTTTTTAATATATTAACTATACTAAATTTAAAAAAAACAAGTGAAGATAAATTAAAAAACATATACAAATTTAAAAACATTGATATGTATTTATTTATGTATTTACAAATAACAAAGCCGTTTGTTTGAAGTAAATAAGATTTCACATGGCGCCTAAGTATGCGTACTATATTGAATTTATTTTTAAAATTTACTTTTAGAATTTCACCAGCTTCATGCTAACAGAATAAAAAATATTTCAAAATCAAACAAAGTCATCACTTTTTCTATCTAGATATCCGTGCACAGATATGTACATGACATAAAGTAAAGTAAATTATATGGAAAATTCAAAAATCTTTTCTCTGTCTCTGCTTCCCATTTCACTTCTTCTAGTATGAAAAAAAATAAGGAAAAGTCAATACATTGGTCGAAATCTTTGATTATAATTAAATTCGTAAAGTTAGTTGTTGCTTTACCCAGGTAAAGTTTTCTTTTTCTCAATATTTACTTCAAAAAGTTTTCTCTGCATTCACTTATTTGGATTGAAACCGCTTTTGAGGGATCGCGTAGAGAAAATATTTATGAGATAGTCGTTTAGAGGAGTTCTCCTCGGAAAAGAATCGTCAAATATTAATTATAAAAATTCTGTTCGCCTTCCCATCTAAAATTGCATATTGAGGAAGGAAATTTTATGTTATCTCACTTTCGCCAATACGAAGCATACTTCTTAATGTGCAGTAAATAAATGAGTTGCATAAATAAGTAAACAGGCGTTTGAATATTTAAATAAAATTTTGTGGACTCATAATTTCATAGCTGCTGTTCTGTCCTGGACTCGTTATGAGACGAAATTTTTCCACTGTAGGCAAGACACTATTCACAATTACTTAACATGAAACATCTTCTCTTAAACTTCTGGATGTCCTTTAATATTTTCGGTCGTTTAGAAGTTCCAAGTATGGCTCGAAACTTAGGAAACCACTTGAGATAAGATAATTTCCTTTCCGAAGTGTATGATCGTCCCCATAACGATGAAATAGTATCTCATGTAAAGTTCATTAATAAGCTTTTTCATTTGATTTATTTGGTTTTCTTATGCTATACGAAATTATAAACCCTCATTAAACGTTATAATGGTTACTTTAATATATTTTTAAGTGCAGATTTTGATGAAATTGGCTGTTTAAATACATTAAAACTTTTGGATGATAAACTCAATAGAAAATAAAGTTTATAGGTAGTATGGCCATTATAGTTCTGATATAAGGAAAATATTATCCATTTAAACTTTTTATCGTGATTTATGTCTTTTAAGTATATACCTCTCCTGAATGGTGAAATAGTCTTATATAAATTTTATTAAAAAGTTTTGTTTGATTTTTAAAATTTAGGAATTTAAAAACTCTCACAATATCATATTTAAAGTTCATTCTGTTTTTAATAATATATGGCTTTTGCTATAATACTTATAAAGATATTTAGTTTTGAAGATAGTAGATAAAGCAGAAAATGACACTTAATAAAAAAATGTCGGTTAAAAAGTATTTTAAAAAATAAACTGCATTTTTTCTAACCGTTTTGTTCTTTTATTAATATTTATTTGTATGAAATAATGATTATATAATTGAGTTAATTCTTTAAAGTTAATGTAACGACTGCATTTGAAGTAAAACTTTAGAGAAATTTATGATTTTATTGTAGTCTTATTGTAGCCAGAAAATTATAAATTAAAACTTTTGGAAAAAATTCAAAAAATTTTTTTTCAATTACTTGATGTTAAAACAGTTTCGTTGAATCAGAATAGCATCTTTTAATAATGGATATTATACCTTCTTCTTCAACGGCGCGACAGCCCCATGGTGGGCCAAGACATTCTGCCTACTGGCAAATTCCAAAACAGGAGATGCTGTTTTCTTTTTACGATATAGGGTTGTCAACCCTACTCCACACGCTCTACAGTCCTATTAGACCAGGGCCAACGGTTGAGGTGTATTCCGAACCACTATAAGCATCCACGGAACTCGAATCCGAAACCTATAGTGGGAGTTAATTAGGCTCGATTATTTTATCTAATCTTTGAAAATTAACATTCCTTTTTACGCTTACCCCACTCCTAAAGAGACATGAATGTATAATTATATGTTTATGAACTTGTCAATGGATGGCCAACATGTTTAGAAATAGGTGCATTAAAAAAGTGCATTAAAAACTTTGTGCATTAAAAAATTCATTTTCAAATATTTAATGGTTTTCAAATCTTGAAAATCACCGAGATTTTCAGTTAATGCTGTCGAATTTAAAGTAAATAATAATATAATTTCATACTTAATAGTCTGCCTTCTTGGAACTCATTAATAGTCTAATAAGCCATATAGTTTGCAATAATACCATTTCTTTCATACTTATGCAGTAAAATAATTAACAATTAATAATTTCTTATATGAATACTCTGACATTGAAAAATAGTTAGAAAACTTAATTTTACACTTTAATGTGCCTTGCATTCTATTTATAAAAAATCTAGCATATTAAAATTGGATAAACATCGAAGATAAAACCCCTTCAAGATATTATGATTCATTTTTTTTTAATTATGTTATATTAAATGTTTCTCAGTGAGTATTCTTTTGCATAACAACTCTCATTTTTTCTTTCATTTTAAAGATTCATCTATAGAAGCTATTTAAACTTTTTTTAAGATTTTTACAAAATGAAATTTAGCATGTAGAGATAAAATTACTTCCTGAAAAAAAATTAACTTATAGAAATAATTAGTATATTTATATGCGGAGTATAACATGATCATCAATACAATGTCTTTTATTGATTTGTTTTTGTAATTAATATTCAAAAATTAAAAGTTTAAAAGAGAGTAGATAAAGAAGAATGTGATAAGAAAAAGGATTTGCAGTTTAATTTGTGCAGTTAATTAGTGCTAATATTTTGCAGTTTTTTTAAAAACAATTTTTAATTTATTTTTTAAGACATATAAAGGTTCAGAAAAGTTGTTGAAAAAAATTAAACGAATATATCATATTTATGCAGCAAAATAATTAACAATTAATTATTTTTATATGAATATTCTAACACTGAAAAATAGTTACAAAACATAATTTTACACTTTACCTTGCATCTTGTTTATCAATAATCTACCATATTGAAATTTGATAAACATTCAAGATAAAACTACATCAAAATATTACTATTAATTTTTTAAAAAATTATATGAAATGTTTTTCAGTGATTATTCTTTGGCATGACAATTTTAATCTTTCCTGTAGATTATTTTAAAGCTTCCTCCATGGAAACTATTTAAACTGTTTGACAATTTTTACAAAATGCAATTTAGCATATAGAGATTAAATTACTTCCTGAAAAAAAAATTAACTCAAAGAAATAATTAGTATATTTGTAACAGACTATAGCATGACCATCTATACGATGTCGTATAATGATTTGTTTATGCATTTAATATTTAAAAATTAAAGGTTGAAAAGAAAAAGAGTAGAAAAAGAAAAATGTGCAGACCAACAAAAAAAAGACAGATGATATTTTTAATTTTTTTTTTTTTTAATATATATTTTATTTTATTTTTAAAGACATATAAAGGTTTGGATAAGCTGTTGAAAAAAAAAATCAAACGAAGCCAGCTTCACTTGTCTAGAAGATAAAAGTTCATTTTCTTGTCGCTTCTTTTGCATAACAACTCTCATTTTTTCTTTTATTTTAAAGATTCATCTATAGAAGCTATTTAAGCTTTTTTTAAAGATTTTTACAAAATACAATTTAGCATGTAGAGATAAAATTACTTCCTGAAAAAAAAATGAACTCAAAGAAATAATTAGTATATTTGTAACAGACTACAGCATGATCATCTATACGATGTCGTATATTGCTTTGTTTATGCATTTAATATTTAAAAATTAAAGGTTTAAAAGAAAAAGAGCAGAAAAAGAAAAATGTGCAAACCAACAAAAAAAAAAGACAGATGATATTTTTCATTTTTTTTTTTTTTTATATATATTTTATTTTATTTTTTAAGACATATAAAGGTTTGGATAAGCTGTTGAAAAAAAAAAATCAAACGAAGCCAGCTTCACTTGTGTGGGAGATAAAAGTTCATTTTCTTGTCGCTTCGTTAAACCTTTCATCTTTGATTGAGTGCGATTCGCGCCAGATGGAAACTTAATTTTGCTTTAAGCGAGTCAAAACTCCTCTGTGCAATAAAAACCCAAATCTTCTTCCCTCAGCAGTCCCATTCAATCAATGAAATTCCCCCCATTTCTCGCCGTTCCCTGGTCGCCGCCAAAGTGCGATCTAAAACAGCGCTTAAAATACGTGTTCTTAATATCCTGCAGTAATCACAGCGCTGGGAAGTTAAAGTCCCCATGCGATCTGCAAAAGCACGTAGCCTGCAGTCGGGGCTTCTTTTGTTGAGGAGGGAGAAAGCCAGGAGTCACGGCCGTGTAATTGGGGGAAATAGCCGCAGCTTGGGGAACTTGCGGCTACGAGGAGGGTTATATTGGATGGTGACAGGATCTAGGCTGCCAATAACCCTAGGAAAGCGAGATCTAATGGCAGTCCTGCTCTCTCCGGTTTACAACCCTCACTCTCCTGATTGAAAAGGCGGATACCTTTCCCTCCAGGTTATTTACTGGCCAAAAAGGACTTTATCACCACTTCGTGCCATTGGCCTTGATTACGGCTCCCTCTCCGATTTGTCATAATACACAATAGTGCTCTTTACTTTTTCTTTTCCTTTTTTTCTTTACCTTAAAAGTACTCCTAAGGAAATATTTTAGTGTCCAGGGATGGGTGAAATTGTTGGAGAAGGGATTCGGATGGTGATGTCTGTCAGTCACGAAAAACCATCCGGTTCGTATTCTTTGCGATAAAATGTCGCCGCAAGAAATGGGGCAGACATTGACAACACAGACTGCGCGTAAAGGAATGAGACTAAAGGAAAGGGTTGGTGTGGAAGTCGTCAAGTTTGTGAGTGGGGCTTATAAATCGTACAGAAAAAATTACCTTAATTATATATTGTAATGAAAAATATAAGATCTTAATTATAAGTCTTAATGGAATCATTTTGTTTATCAGTTTACCTAACTGAATAAACATGCTACATTGATTAAAAATTAGATATTGACAACACAGATTGTGTGTAAAGGAATGGGTTGGTGGGGAAATCGTAGTTAAATTTGTGAGTGTGGTTTATAAAATATACAGAAAAACTTACTTTAATTATATATTGTAATGAAAAATATAAGGCCGTAATGGAATGGTTAGAATTTGCCTGATTGAATAAAGATTAAATTGATTAGAAATGGGTAGATATTGGCAACACAGACTGCGTGTAAAGGAATGAGACTAAAGGAAAAGGTTGGTGTGGAAATCGTTGTTAAATTTGTGAGTGTGGTTTATCAGAAACACAGCTAATTTTACAGAAACATTCACTTTAATTATTTACGGTAATGAAAAATATAAAGTCTTAATAGAATTGCTACAGTTTTGATGATTGAATAAACATGTTAAATTGATTAGAAATGGGCAGACACAGTTGGACTGACAACACAGATTGCATGTAAAGGATGAGAATAAAGGAAAGGTTTGGTGCGGAAATCGTCGTTAAGTTTGTGAGTGTGATTTATCAATTAAACAGAAAAACAACTTTAATTATATAGTGTAAGGAAATATATAAGGTCTTAATGGAATGGTTACAGTTTGCTTGATTGAATAAACATGTTAAAATGATTAGAAATGAGTGGACATCGACAACACAGACTACGTGTAAAGGAATGAGACTAAAGGAAGAGTTGGTATTGAAATCGTCGTTAGGTTTGTGACTGTGATTTATCAAATAAACAGAAAAACTTACTTTAATTATATATTGTAATGTAAAATAAAAGGTCTTAATGGAATGGTTACAGTTCGTCTGATGTTAAATTGATTAGAAATGGGTAGACATTGACAACTCAGACTACGTGTAAAAGAATGAGACTTAAGGAAAGGATTGGTGTGGTTTGTGAGTGTAGTTTATCGAACATACAGAAAAACTTACTTTAATTATATATTGTAATGAAAAATATAAAGTCTTAATGGAATGGTTAAAGTTTGCCTGATTTAATTGATTTGATCCAATTTTTAGCACTATAGATTTACTTGTGTTGTATTTATTTAAATCTGAAATTGTAAATTGTAAATATTGCTTCATTTGTTTATATCGACTGCAAATGAGATTTGTTTGTAGTTTGTTGTGCTGTTCTTGCGTTGGTGTTCTTAATAAGTTTGTGCTCATCAGCTTTATCTTCCAATTTTCAAGATTACCTCATTAAAATTGATGAATTTTGTTTTAACATGATTTTTCTGAATTACGAAATACTGCTCTTTACTTAAATCTTTCTTTGTTTCCCTTTCTTATTTATGTAAGTAAACCAGAATTTTATTAATTTTGTACTCTCTAATCGGATATTTTTTAAAATTCATTTTAAAAAATTTGGTATTCACTCAAATAGGAATTTTAGATTCTGTATATCTAGTTAACAATCTATTTAACAGCCTTATTTTTTCTAAAATCAATAACTAGCAAACAACCCATTATTCTGAAATATCATCGAATTTCTGGAAAAATAATTAAGTTGAACTGTTATAAAAATAAATGCCAGATGAAATTTAGTTTTATTACTGTTCAAAGTACCTTGAAATTTATCAAGTCGTTTCATTTTCATTTGTAAACTTTTAATTGCATCCCTAGTAAAGATATAATTTTTTTTAAATTTCCACTATTTGTTATGTTGATCACAGTATTTTCTTTTTATTTCAAGTATTTTGAGAGAAAACTCCTTTAAATTAGTCAATTCAAGATTTTTATTTGTATTAAATATTTAAAATTATTAAAACAAAAAAATTGGTAATTTATCATGAAAAATATTTATTCATATAAGAGTTTTAAATAAATTGCTTTATTTTAAAATTTTAAAATTATGTAAAAATTTTACAAATCAGGAAAAAATAATATATATTAAAATTTGATTAATTCCATTGAGAAATATTCTGATCTGTTCAGAAGAAAATGGCTAGAATTTATATTGCGAAACTCTAATTTTATTTATGTATTAAAATTATGTATTTCCACTTTTAATAAATTCAATTTCATTTTTATTACCGCAGTTTCCTGGATTTAATTCGCATATTATATGTTAAAATACCTTGCGTGCAGTTTATAAGCCATTTTTTCATAAAAATCAATTTCATAAAACCACCAACTAAAAATAATTTCTGCTAAGAAAAAAAAATGGGATAAAAAAAAGTAACAGTCTTTTAAACATAAAGAAATAAACATAATAGTCGTGGATGTTGGAAAAGAACTGGTATTTTACAAAAACAGTCACAGAGCAAAATGCATCATACGTTGCTGTGCGCTAGTGGATGGAAAAGTTCTAGAATGAAGTTAAAAAGGAAAAATTATTTATCAACAGTGACACTGAACAAGGTTTTCATCTTTTTAACAAATATGAAGATTATAAATCCTCAGAAAATATCTTGTCTTTGGTTTCTAAGTGAATATCTTTTTTCCGGTTACTACAATCTTAAATTTATAACATTATTTTTATCTTTATGACTGTGACATAAAAAAGCTCTATAAAACCGGAAAAAATATGTTCTTACTTTTTGATCATGGGGTTATAATTGGCATATTTTAGATCTTATCTTACGAATCATATAGAACTGCGTATTATAGGCAGGAATCTATGGTAATATTTAATAATTAAGTTAATTTAATAATTAAATTAATTTAAAGTTAATATTTTTTTATATTATCTTACAATATTTAAAAAAGTATAAGAATATTTTCTAAGAAATTATACAACATTTAAAACAATTTTTACATTTTTTTGCAAAAGTAACATTTGATCTCACTTTACTTTCCAATAATACAGGAAAAATCCATCAATTTTATCCCTGAACTTTTTATTACAACCTCGATTTAAACAAAACGTTTGCCTAATTTAGGGTAACTCTAATAAAACTTTCTCTTGAAAGAAATATAAATCGATAAGAGTAATGGTTTAATTTTTGCACTTTTATTCCCAATCGTGTTGCACTAATGCCGGTGCGTATCAATTATCCTTTTTTAAAAGGAAATTTTTATTAATGATTCAACAAACACTGCGATTTCGGAAGGAGGTAGTTTAATGTAATTGAGATTAATGGCATTCGGAAAAATAGAAATGAATCAAAGGAAAACATTTTTATTTATAATATTCTTTACAAGAATTTCAGTTTAAACTAAATTTCTGACGAGGTGTAGTTGCGCTTTCATACACGGGATGAATGACAAAATAACTGATTGTTTAATATCTTGTATGGTAAAATTAAATTTTATCAAAAGATGACAAGCAAATTTGAGATTTGACTGTAAAATGTAAGGATTTTTTACCTCCACCCCTCTTTTTAAACCCCCAACATTAGTCCCATCTATTTTGAATCATAAATTATATCAATGGGCATGCCATTAATTGAGATTATTGGCATTCGGAAAAAAATGAATCAAAGCAAAACATTTTTATTTATAATATTTTTCACAAGAATTTCAGTTTAAACTCAATTTCAAATGAAATGTAGTTTCATACAAGGAATACGGGCCATACTCTTCATATTCGTGATAATCATCATTTCATATAAGGGATAAGCGGCAAAATAACGAATTATTCAATATCTTATATGGTCAAATTAATTGATTAATGGCAGATTAATTGGAGATGCCATTAATTGATTAATGGCATTCGGAAAAATAGAAATGAATCAAAACAAAACATTTTATTTATAATATTTTTCACAAGAATTTCAGTTTAAACTCAATTTCTGATGAGATGTAATTGCACTTTCATACATGGGATAAAAGGCACAATAACACATTGTTCAATATCTTGAATAGTAAAATCAAAATTTTATCAAGCGATGACAAGCAAATTTGAGATTTGACAATAAAATTCAAGGATTGTTTACCTCCAACTTTTTTTTTAACCCTGTTAATCACATCTATTTTGAATCAGCAATGGTATCAATGGAGATTCCATTAATTAAAATTAATGGCATTCGTAAAAATAGAAATGAATGAAAGCAAAACATTTTTATTTATAATATTCTTCACAAAAATTTCAGTTTGAGTTTAAACTGAAATTCTTGTGAAGAATAGTTTTAATGAATATATTAGATATATTCTTAATGAGATGTAGTTGCACTTTCAAGACAGCAAAATAACCAATTGTTCAAGATCTTGTATAGTAAAATCAATTTTTTATCAAGCGATACAAAGCTAGTTTGAGATTTGACAATAAAATGCAGGGATTGCAGTAAAATACAAAGCAAAACATTTTATTTATAATATTCTTAACGAGAATTTCAGTATAAACTCAATTTCTAATTAGATATAGTTGGTTATTTATTTTTAATATTAGTTAGGTTAAAAAATAGTAATAAAAGAGAAAACGAGCAAACAATTATCTGAAAAATATATGTCAGTATTAATTAACTATGTATATTTAAAGCATATTTATACTTAATATGTGTGACACGGAATGTGTACCTTTCAAAACGTCTGCAAATATAACTTGTCTGCATATCACTATGACATACAGAGGATTGAAGCAGACATATACACGAAATGCTTCGCTAATGATTCGCTTGACCTTGAGCATGATTAGCTGAATAGAAGATTTGTTTTCAGCAAATGTATCTATTGGATGTTTTGACTGATGCAGAGTTAAAAACATCCACATTTTATTTTAATTATTTAAAACTAGTTTAAGAAAAACAATTCTGTATTTTTTAAATAAAACTTTTGGTAAGGTAATCTTACTTATTTTTAAATTCATGCAAGATTGTCTGTATTTATTTAAATAAAATTACATTCTGAGTTTTCTGTCCATCATCTAATTTCCGCCAATTGTATATCTTCATACTGAAAAAGTTATTTATACAAAACTAAATTAGGATCAGTCATCTATCGAATTGTTAATAGCAAAAAATGTTTAAAAACACTACCGTTCATCAATTTAAAGCAATAATAATGTGTGATACAAAAATATTAGGTTGGGGAAAAAGAAATCCATTATTTTTTCGATAGATGGCTGTAGTGATCGATATCATGTAAAGTATCAATTAAACAATTTCAGATTTATGCTCGTTAGAAAGGTGGCACTTCGTACTAAAATAATTCTTTTTCTGTTTTTTGTTTGGTCCATTCAGTTGGGAGTTACAGGGTGTTAAAAATGGAAGTGAACAAAGAGAAAATTCGGTACATTTTACAGTTTTTCTTTGACAAAGGCGAAAATGCAAGCCAGGCAGCTAAAATTGTGAATGGTGTTTATGGTTCCGATACTGTAACAGCCAATTATGTGCAATTTTGGTTTCGTAGATTCCGTTCAGGAATTTTTGATGTTAAAGATGCACCTCGCACAGGTAGGCCGGTCGTCGAAAATGTCGATAAAATCGGAGAAATGATCGAAGTTGACCGGCATGTTAGCAGTCGTAACATCGCCCAGGAGCTAAAAATCGACCATAAAACAGTTTTAAACCATTTACACAAAGCTGGATTCAAAAAGAAGCTCGATGTTTGGGTGCCACACCAATTAACAGAAAAAAACATGATGGATCGAATTTCCATTTGCGAAGCCTTGGCCAAACGGAATGAGATAGACCCATTTCTTAAACGGATGGTGACTGGAGATGAGAAATGGATCACATACGATAACCCTGTGCAAAAACGATCGTGGTCAAAGAGCGGTGAAGCACCTCAAACGGTGGCCAAACCAGGACTAACGGCCAGGAAGGTTCTGTTATGCATTTGGTGGGACTGGAAATTATTTATTATGAGTTGCTTCCATATGGCCAAACGCTAAATTCTGATCTCTACTGTCAACAACTGGACCGTTTGAAGATAGCGATTGACCAGAAACGGCCAGAATTGGCCAACAGGAGAGGTGTCGTGTTCCACCAGGACAACGCTAGGCCACACACATCTACAGTGACTCGCCAGAAACTTCGGGAGCTTGGTTGGGAAGTTTTAATGCATCCGCCATACAGTCTGGACTTGGTACCAAGCGATTATCATCTTTTTCTTGCATTGCAAAATTTTTTTAATGATAAAAAATTGGCATCTAGGGAGGATTGTGAAAATCGACTACTAGAGTTTTTTGCAAATAGAGACCAGGACTTCTATGAGAGAGGCATTATGAAGTTACCTTTAAAATGGCAACAAATCATACAACAAAACGGTGCATATTTGACCCAAATCGGACAATCCGAAGCATGTTAAATAAAGTCCTGAAGTTCATATAAAAATAATGGATTTCTTTTTCCCCAACCTAATATATTCAATTAAATAATTATAAATATATATCAATACTTGATTTGTTATATAAACATATCGAATATATACGAATAAAAATATATTTGAGTAAGGTTTTATTAATTTATGTAAGTTTTATATATTTCTGATTCTGATTCAGTAGCAATACAAAAATAATCTTTAAAATAGTTCTTCAAGAATAAAAAAAATTAAGATATGAAATGTTATAGATTTGTTAACAGTTTATGGAAACTTTAGAAAACCAATATAAATGATAATTTATTTATTGAAATCGGTATTTAGAATATATAAAGATCAAAATTAGACATTATATTTTTAAGACAAAATATAGCATAGGTTATTATTATGTATTTTCGTTAAATAAAGAAAATTTTGTTATTTTTTGATAATGGAAAAACTGTCTGGAAGTCTTTGTTATATTTAATATTTATTAAACGATAAAAAAAATACCGATATTCAAATTAAGCTTTTCAACCCTTTCAAGGAACTTCATAAATTTTTATTTTTGCTATAAATTGCAATATTTTAATGAGTATGTAATTTTCAGGCTTAAATCCTTTGAAATTCGAAAAGAAAATACAAATAAAAACATTATTAAAAAAACTTTTAATTAATTCACCCTTAGGCTATATTTTTGAAATTTTTTAAAAAATAAAAAATTATAGGATATACATTTTTTCAGTTCTGATAGAACAGAATAGAAACATTGAAAGCATCTTGGAAACATTTTATTAGGATGCATTTTTTGTATGGCATTATTCGATTGTGGCATATATATTTTTCAGTTTTATTTATAAAAAGCTTTCTGAGTGATTTTATTATTCGTTTATAATTGAAGAATACTGCTCAATATTCGTAAAAAGAATGAAATAATAAGTCCTCTATAAGTATAATCGATAATTATATAAAAATACACTAAATTTTATATTTATATTTCTAAAATAAAAATTAAAAAAATTTAATTCATTCTTTGCCTTTCGAAAAAAATTACATTTTTACATTAAAAAATGTTACAAGCGAATTTAATTAGTGCCATTCATTAAAGAATTTTTAAATTTTAATTTCTTGTTGAGCAAAATGCTTCAGAGACGATTAACCTAAATTTTAAATTGGTATTTAAAAAAGTAGCGAATTGCAGTTATTTTATACATTTTTATATTCGAAATAATATAAAGCTAAACAAATAAATGAATGTACATTGTATACATTTCTTGATTTTCGCATGTAAAACTGTATGATAAACAAGCTTATGTTTTAAAATGACTGTTTTTTGTAATTTATTTTTCTTTAGCATTGTAAAAGCAGTCATTTTAAAGTTGTGAGAAAACAAATTCTGCAGATGATATTCTGTTTAGCTTTCAGTTTCTGAAACAACTTGTCATTTTTCCGTAAACTAATAATAACTCAGAACAAAATTCTACTTTTTTTTTCGTTATTCAACAACAAATTTGCAAAATACTTTATGTTATACACATTTTTCCACGATCTTTCACTTTAGGATTACACTTTCTTACGACGTTGAAGTTTTCTTAACGGCATTTTTTAAAAAATGGAAATTCGTTTATCACTACTCAGATTTTCAAAATGAAATCAAATAATAAAGCAGTTTCAAAAGTTCAAATTTATGTTGGCTAAGTTTTAATAATTTGGCTGTCAAAAATGATGGAGTTATATCAAGGAAGTTTGTGATAAGACCTTCTAACTGAAGATTGATGTAAAAAGTTTTTTTATAGAAAAAAGATATAAAACTATCCTCTAAAATTTGCCTTTTGTGTCTTTATAAATAAAAATATGCCATCTATTTATTTCTAAAAATAAAATTTTTATTTCACGGATATATATTTTCATCTCTAAATATTCATTAAAAAATAATCTTATTATCTGGGACTGAAATATAAAGTAAGTAAAAAAATAAAAAAATGGGTATTAGACCCTTTGAAATCTTCATCTATAAATTTAATAATTGGAATGTTTATAATTGTTTCTTTTTATTCCAAAACATTTAATCAAGAAAATTAATTTCGTCTTTGACAATAAAACTTCTATATTTATATTTATAAACACCATGCCAAACGTTTTGAATAATTCTATCATCTCTTAAAATTATTCTCAAAAGTAACATGTTAACCACATGAACTTAGTTAAATTAATTGTTTACATTACTCCCTAAAATGTAAAATGATTTTAAAATAGAATTCTAATTATTTTGTCTAGGCAGTGATACAGTATACCTTCAAATTTCAGAGCACGTTTTTGTACCATTCCTCGAAGGCATCTCTCTGGTGGAAGAAGAGAGCATGTTGCCCTTGCCAACCAGACAATATATGTTGTCATTTATACGGAATTGGCTTTGAAGGCCAAATTCAATACTGAGATTAATTTTGTCTTTGACAATAAAACTTACAAATTGCCATTCATTAAATAAAAGTTTTACTAATTAAGAAACAGACAGTCAAAACTATTTCCATTCTAAACACAATACTGAAATTTTAGTACCTTATTATCAGATAAATATAATAATATTTTGAAAATTTAGTTAATACTTTTACGGAACATGCGCAAATATATAAAAATAATGCCAAATGTTTTGAATAATTCTATCGTCTCTTAAAATTATTCTCAAATGTAACATACCAACCATATGAACTTGAATTAATTGTTTACATTAGTTCCAAAAATGTGAAATGATTCTATAGTAGATTTCTAACTATTTTGTCTATGCTGTGATACAAATTTCAAATCACGCTTTTGTACCATTCCCTCAAAACTACCTATAGTGGAATTAGAGAGCATGTGGTCCTTGCCAACCAGACATACATATTGTCATTTATACGGAATTGGCTTTGAAGGCCAAATTCAATTCTAAGATTAATTTTGTCTTTGACAATACAACTTACAAATTGGTATTCGTTAACTAAAAGTTTTACTAATTAAGAAGCAGACAATCAAACCTCTTTTCATTCTAAACATAATTCCGAAATTTTACTTCCTTATTATCAGATAAATATAATAATAGTTTGAAAACTTAGTTAATACTTTTACGGAACATGAGCAAATATATATACACCATGCCAAATGTTTGGAATAATTCTATCAAAAAATTATTCTCAAAGGTAACATATGAACTTAGTTGAATTATTGTTTACATTAATCCCTAAAATGTAAAATGATTGTAAAGTAGAATTCTAACTGTTTTGTCTGCTCTGTGATATAGTTTACCTTCGAATTTCAAAGCAACTTTTTGTACCATTCACCTCTAGTGGAATTAGAGAATGTGGTCCTTGCCAACCAGAAATACATATTGTCATTTATACGGAATTTGCTTTGTATTAATTCAATTCTTGATTTTTTTTCTGTCTACAAGCAAAGACAGCTACATTATTTAATAATCTCTAAATATTTCAAACAAACTAAATATCACTTCGAAGTAAATATTTAGTCTATTAGCCCTTCGATAAATAGCTACTTTTATATATTAAATAAACTTGGTCAAGCCATCAAATTGTAAGTACTTTCAAGCCGAAATATCCGTCTTTTCCTTAATGCTGATCAAACCCATAATTTCACTGTCGGTAAATCACAGCTCAATCCAAGCAAGTTAAACGAATCAACGGAGCAGGTTAATTTAAAATGGAAACCTGGTGTTTCCATGGAGAAGGGAATTAAGTGAAGTATTTTAAAGCGATGCGGGATACTGTAAAATGTGGTGATGTGGTGTAGGAAATGAATTTTGCAATAGATTTAGGCTTAAAGTTGTTCTGCATGCTATCAATCCCTATGAAAGAAAAATGTGAATATAAGAAAAATTTGGATTTTTATGAATAAATATGATGTTTTTTAAATGTTGAGAATAATTTCCATTTTAGATGTTACATTTAAAAAAAAAAAAAGGGAAATAAAATTTGATCATTTTAAACTTATATAAATTGTTTACCTTAAGCTAAATTCTTGGTTATTTTTTAAGATTTAACAGAGGTAAATAAAAATAGTATGAAGAATAAAAAGAGATAATTCATAATAAATAAATTACAATGATTTTAGGATAATTTTAATGTATACTTAAACACAAAATTATTTTTTTTATTTAAATGAGAATTTTGAGAAATTACTCGAAAATGTTTTATCTTTTAAATATTTTAAATATTTATTGTGGTTTTATTTTTGGTTTGTGAGGGATATATTAAAATATCTCTAAAATATATAAATAATAACGAAAGCAATAAAAGCATTGAAATAAGTTATGATAAATACTGACCAATTTTGTTAATTTTATAAAATAATTTAAAAATTTAAATTTTATTTAAAGTATTGTTTTTTTTTTTGATCAATCAAGGTCTCAAAACTCAAATTAAAAATTTGAAATTTCCGAATACTTTGAAATCAATTACATGAAAGTAGTCCATTATTATGTATATTTATTAAGAGGCACGAAGAATTTTATATATTTCAAATTCTATATCAACTTTACAATTGGTTTTATATTTTTAAATACATAGATTAAAATATAGATATAAATAATAACGAAAGCAATAAAAGTATTGAAATAAGTTATGCTAAATACTATCCAATTTTGTTAATTTAAAAAATAATTTAAAAATTTTTTATTTAAAATTTTTTTCTGTCAGTCAAGGTCTCAAAACTCAAATGAAACAATTTTAAGTCTTCAAACACTTTGAAATCATTTACTTAAAAGTGATCCATAATTATGGATTTATTCAGTACATTAAGAGGCATGAAGAATTTTATAAATTTCCAATTCTATATCACCTTTACAATTTTTTTATATTTTTAAATATATAGATATAAATAATAACGAAAGCAATAAAAGTATTGAAGTAAGTTCTGCTAAATACTAACCAATTTTGTTAATTTTATAAAATAATTTAAAAATTTAAATTTTATTTATATTTTTTTCTGTCAGTCAAGGTCCCAAAACTCAACTGAAAAAAATTATAAATCTACGAACACTTTGAAATCATTTACATAAAAATGGTCCATGCCTATAAAAATTTATTGAGTACATTAAGAGGTATGAAGAATTCTATATCAATTTACAGTTTTTTTTTTTTTATATTTTTAAATATAAATTTAAGTACTTTTATAACCTGGGTTGGTTTAAACAGTAACTTTCGAAGCCTTTAACATTCATGATTTATAAATAATACCTATTTTTTTAAAACAGATTCATTATTTTATTAAATACCTAAACAAAACACGAACATAATTAAATAAATTAAACACTACCTCAACTCTAAAAAACATTATATGAAAATAAAAGAACATTTCAATATCTTAGTTGCTTCAGTTACCGCAAAGTAAAACATTTGTCCGCTTTTTTTTTTCTTCTTTCGAACTCAACAACTTGGTGGAAAAAATAACCAGCGCCCCAGGTATTCTCCTTTTGTTTTCGCTGCCATCAAAGCATAAATTTTCCACGCACCCTAAATAATGCTAGTTTTTCTTCCTCAGCCAGGAAGCATCTTTACGATGTCTGATTGGTGCAGAACGTCTGAGATCTAAAAGCCTAGCCACTCGAATGACTCGACGAACAAGAAGGTAAGTGATAGCGAGAGCAGTCGTCAAAATAGTTTGTTCTTTTCAAAAGCTGTGATTCTGAAGCAAGGAATTCATACGGATGCAGAACTAGTTTTATTACTTCCTAACTCTATTTTCTCTGCTCTTTGGCTTGTGCTAACTTAAGTGGAGCAAACAGAACTCATTACGGAAGGGTATTTTATCACTTGCGTAATGTGAACATATATTGATTAGAAATGGAAGAAATTTTCTTCTTTTTAGTGCACTCTCGTTATGAAGACAAGGTGGGAAATTTCTTACCATCTTTTTTTCTTACATTTCTGCAGTTCTAAATTGTTCGGGTTTAGATTTTTTTTTGTTCAAGATTCAATGTAATAGATAATATAACTGCGGATTCATGATTATATTTAAAGATGCATTTTACAGCTTTAAGAGACTTTTTTTAACTAATTTCAATTTCATAATCACTTTTCATTTTACAATTAACTTTTAAAATTTAACATTTTATGCAAAACTTGATAATTTAAAAAAAATTTCAACAAATTTTTACTATCTGGTGAAAAAATAAATTTAATGAAAAATTAGAAATGCTTTTAATCATAAACTGGTTTAAAACCTTATTTACTTTACAAATTATAAATAGATAATATAAGTCCAGATTTAAGATATTATACTTAAAGATGCCTTTTACAGCTGTAAATTTTTTTTTAACTAATTTCAATTTCATAATCACTCTTTACTCACAATCACTCTTTTTTATTTCAATTTCATAACCACTCTTCATTTTACAATAATTTTTTTAAATTTAACATCTCATGTAAAACTTGCTAATTTACAAAATTTTTAACAAAATGTTACTATCTTGAGAGAGAGCTTAATGAAAAATTAAAAAAACTTTTAATCGCAAACTGGTTTAAAACTTTATTTAATTTACAAATTAAGATTTTACTAATAATCACTTCTTATTTATAATTTAAATCGCACACAGTACTGCAGATTCGTAAGCTCTTGATATTATTACAGTTCTTAATTTTTGGATGTATTAGGATATTTTTGAAATCAAATTATGGGAAAATGGACATTGTGTTGTAAAAATACATTTAATAAAATCATTTTACAACTGTTTAGTTCTTAAGCCATCACTCACGGATTACATTTCTCGTTAAAATATTTTTATTTATTCAAATTTAAAAATAAAAAAATTTTAAAGTAAAAATTGTTATAAAAATTTATAAAATTTTCAAAAATGAACAAAAAGCCTATATTTAAATAACTTATTTATACTTAATGTATAATTATACTTTATATATATACATGAAACTTAAAATCTTTATCCAAATTTACTTTTGGTACAATCTACAAAAGCAAAGAAAATGGTTCTACTGAATTTGTTGGATGTAAAGTATTAATAACAAATATTTTTTTTTTCAAACTTGAATGAATCAGTACAATCTACAAAATTGGCACAATCTACAAAAGCAAAGAAAACGATTCTAGTGAATTTGCTGGATATAAAGTATTAATAATAAATCTTTTGTTCAGAGTTGAATGAATCAGTCAAAGATGATTTACCATTTTATTTTATCTTTTGCAAGGGAGCTTAAAAATCCATTTAATTTAAAAGGTTTATAGTTCATACAACCCAATTTAACATGGATTTGGTGATTTCATACGACCATGAGAGAAATAAACTTTTATATTTGGGAGGATATTATTTCTCCCAACTACACTACATCATTTTTTAAAATGTACCACAGAAAAAGAAAAAAAAATGAATTCAATTCCTCAAATACTACCAATGGGCCTACTCTTCTAACAATGGGCTCGTTTTCGTTTTCAAACCTAAAAATCGAAATCAAAAGTCCAACAGAAGAAAAGGATTTCCTGTTTAGCTGTTGTCGATGGTTACACGGATTGATCGCTTGAAATAATAGCCCTGGAGACTTTCTTGTTTCTAAAAGATATCGAAACTCTATACTAGGAGCTAAGGGATGCTTATTGCTTACACGATACGGCTAAAACTGTTCCAGCTTCTTTCTTGATTAGGTTTTTTATGCAGGTACTGTAGGATTTTATTTCCGCTTGGTTTAACTTTACTTAAATTTTTGGTTTAGTTAAAAGTAAATATTCTTGAAAAGTGATTTGAAATTATTCTCTTATTTCACTGTATATTTTGAAAATAAGAGAAATTGCACTTTATTTCTTTGCTTTTAGTTTGTTTGGCTGAATTTTTTTTGAACAGCAGATTGATAACATTTTGTAGATTTATCGAATGCCTTCGTGTTTCAGATTAAATTTCTTTTTATTATTGAAACTGTTTATTTGCGGTTTAACGTAATGTTTACATATGTAATAATCTCGAATTTGTTTAACCTTTTAAAGATAATATTTATTAAAGCGTATTATCTTTTTTCAGTGCAACTGAGATGGATACGAAATTCATAAATAAACTTTAATATGCAGATATTAAGTCGTATTCCTATGATTTTCAGCACCAATTAAAATTGAGAAAGGAGAAAGGCTAACTTCAAAATAATCTAATTCATAGTTTCTTAAATTAATTACATGGTTTTGATTAGTATAAAAAAGTGAATTGCTCTTTGGCATCAAACATCGAACTTCAAGATAGGTTTCAATGTTTGTATTGCTATGTATTTAGGTATCTTATTAGATTTTTCATATAACGTGTAGGGTTTGTGTGACATTACTTAGAAAACAACAAATAAACAAAATGAACAATGCATGAAATATTCCAATGTGTCATTCATATCTTTTATGAACAAATTATGAATTGATTTTAAAACATTAATATTCAGTAAGTAATCATATTTATAGCATTTATTCAACTTTTTAAAGCTGATGACGGTTACTAATGAATATCTGTTGCCTTCTCAAATAGGATCAGAAAAAGACATTAGAAGTTGTTGTTTTACAAAATTTTGTGATCTAAGCTGAATGCATGACTAAGTTACATATAAAAAGATATTCAGAATGGTACTTTCCTGTTTTATTTGTCTCCAGAAGGTTTTGTTTTCTTTTTACTATCTCTACGGTGTCTTTCCTTACTGACTTTTGTGGTACTTTGTTCAATTTACGAATGACTTTGTTCTCGAGTAGAGTACTCAAAACTGAATGAAGAACATGATACTACATTATAATCATATAAACACTATGGTATAATCATTAAGACATTATATTATAACTATCAATACATTATGTTATAATCATCATCACGTCATCACTGTGTTATAATCAAAATCATCATAAATCTTTTGTTTAAGAATCTGTAAAAAATTTAAAGAAGTATTTGATTTTCAAAGAATAATTTGCTTTTAATTCCCCAATTTTGTTCAAAAACACTAAGAAAAAGTGAAAACATTTTTTATCAGTACTTTTAAATCATTGGCGTTGATTTAGAAGTAAAAAAGTTTTAGCAATAGGAAAACATAAAACATGATTAAAACTAAACATAAACTAGGCAAGTTCATTTTATTTTTATTTATGTTGCACTTCGAATCAGGGTTTGTAGAGCTACACTTGAAGAACTATTAAATCCAATAATTTTATATATCTTATTGATTTAAATTATAATTAAAATGTGCAGATAATAATTCAAAAAAGGATCATAAAACACTTTTTTATTAAATACCTCTTTTATATTTTGATCTGGTGACTTAAATCTCCTGGCTAGACTTATTCCAGTTAAACCACAAATATATATATCTTTTCAATTATGATACTTTGATTAACAAATTCATAATTAATTTCCTTTTCATTTCCTAATTATGAAATTCATTAAACTTATTAATTATTTTTAGTAAATTAAAATATTTTACTGTACATGAGCAAGAGTAAATAAATATTAAAAGAAATACTTTTGCTTCAGTTTAGGTGCAGAGGTTTAGAGGTTTATTGTTAATCTTAGCACTTCGTTGCGTGGTGTTTTTTTTTTTTTTTTTTTTTTGTACTTCTAAAAATATCACTAAATCATACATATATAAATACCAAAAATTAAATTTTATTTGATGAAAAATATTAGTTTTCTCACTATTATTAGTGTTACACTGAATTATCATTTTGATTCAAAAGTTTTTAAGTCAAAAGTCGAACTAATTCAAAACAAGGCAGCTTACAAAACATGCAAAGGATTTTTGACAACTATAAATTTTTCCATTTCCCATCTAGCTCTTTGAGGCATATTAAAGTGATTGTTAAATTCATTAGACTGAAATAAGCCTCCATTGAACTAAATAACTAACATCATTACACGATTTTAAAACACGCAATAAATCCTGTCTTTCTTAAGCCAGATAATGAAACCTAGTGGCGTTCAGGTGCTAGTTTACTGAAAGTAGCTAAACTGTGCGAGTTCATGGAAGTCTTCATTAAGTATTGTATAAGCCGAACAGTACTTCATTATATACCGCACAATGGTCTTAAAATGGTCACACTGGTCACTATAAATCATAAATTTACTATGAACCTTGAGTTTCATTTAGGAAATTCATCAATTTTTAAACATAAAATCAGAAATTAAAAAAAAAAACTTTAAAAACAGTTTTATAAATCAACTCAAAAGTATACCAGACGTTATCAATGTAAATTGCATAAATCTATGACATAAAAAGAAGATATTGTGTTAGTCAATTTAATCAGTAAAATTATTTATAATTTACAAAAGTTTATTTTAATTTTATATTTTAATTTTCATATGAATGTGTTTTATTAAAACTAATGGAAGATTAAATAGCTAAACTTTAATGGGAAAACATAAGGAACTCAAAATGGATGGTTGATGTTATTTCAGAAATCTTACCTTTTTAGGTACCAGATTAAAGAAGATAGGTCAAACAACTATCGTTTTTCACTTTAAAAAATTATTATATTTTTTTAAATTATTAGTGGAACATACACTCAAGCGCCAAAACATTATGACCACCTGTCAATAACGAGTTGGCCCACCTTTGGCGCGCAACACATCTTCAACCCACCTTGGCATGGATGCCATAAGTCCTTGGTAGATGGCCGGAGACAGATTGTACCAAATGTTTAAGCAACGGTCACGCAAATCCGAGATATTGCGAATTGGTGGTCTTTGAACTCTGAGCTGCCGTCCCAGGACATCCCAAATGTGTTCTATCGGATTGCGATCCGGTGAGTTAGGCGGCCAGGACATTAACTGGAATTCAGCATCATGTTCCTGGAACCACTCCAACACAATTTTAGCCTTGTGAGAAGGGGCGTTTTCCTGTTGGAACATTCCATTTCCAGCTGGAAAAACAGCGGCCATGTAAGGGTGCAACTGGTCCGCAATGATGTTCAGATACCCTGTAGCATTCATGGTCTGCTCTACCACAACCACGGGTCCCAAGAAAACGTCCCCAAAAGCATAATACCACCACCATGTATGACCTACTGTACATTGAGGGAGCAACTGTTCGCCTGGAAGACGGCGTATCCTGACACGGCCATCGGCGTGATGAATGGCAAACCATGATTCATCTGACCAGGGAATTCTCTCCCACTGATCTATGGACGAGTCACTAAGTTCCCTGGCCCAGCGCAGGCGCAGTTGGCGATGACGCTTGGTCAGCAAAGGTACACGAGTGGGACGTTTGCTGCATAGCCAATATCCAACAGTGTCCGCTGAACAGTGTGCTCCGATACTATTCTACTTGGCCCTGCATTGTATTGTGCTGTCAGCTGACCAACTGTCTGGCTCCGGTTTTGGTTCACCATGCGAGACAGTCTTCGACGACCTTTTTCTTTGATAGCGTGTGGACGTCCAACACCATGTCGTCTACTGCTGGTTTCACCGTCATTCATCCACTTTGCATAAGTACTAACAACTGTAGATCGCGAACAACCCACGAGTCGTGCAGTTTCGGAAATACTTGTTCCGAGCCTTCGAGCCATTACAATCTGCCCTCCATCAAAGTCGCTTAGATCCGCAGCCTTTCCCATCATACACGGAAGTAAGTGAAAGAATGATTCTTCAGACTCTCCAGCAGCAGTTAAATACCACTTCCACCTGATCACGTGCCTTCCACGTCATCCAGGCGAGTTCATTGCAAAATGTAGGGGTGATCATAATGTTTTGCTCTTGAGTGTATATGAGTAGATTATCCAATAAGTGCAGAATCCCTTTATTCAGAATATTTGATCAACAATTTGCATTGGAGTGATAATCACTATCGAATGTATTGTTATACTCTTATTTGTTTATGAATCAACTAGTGCTTCAAACAATTAAATTAAATTATTTATACGGAAATCATTTTCAAATCGAACAAAAACATTGAAGGATATCAGGCGAAAAGAAAACTCTAAAAGTTGAAGGAAAATTTCAGAAATTAAACTCTCGTGTCTTTCACATTCCGACGCATTAATCACTTTTTAAAACCTCTCCTTTCTGACCAGAACATGAAAATGGTTGCCCCTCACTGCGATTTATAAATTTTTTGTTGGATTTCTTATTTTTCAATGAAACGCTAATTACTAATAAATTGAGGGTCGAATCTGCGCGCGTAAGAGGATATATGTGTCAAGTTCGCTTTCTGGGTTAATATTACGAAATGAAATAAAACCTATTGATTGCTTCTCGCTACATAAAAGATGGCGAATGGGTTTTTGCGAACGACTCCCTTGGGGTCGGCCAAGGGTGGTTTTATTGCTCTTAACTGACTCTACTGGCGAAACAAAGCTAGACCCTAGCCCCGCCTCGTGGAATTTATATGTTGATAATAAACATGGATTTATACGCTTCGCTCCAGAAATATTTCGTTAAATCAAAAACAAGGCGGCAAAATAATTTGGAAATTTCGGTCGAACGACCGTTTCCACCGACGCGTCGTTTTACAGGAGTCTTTAACGCTGAGACTCGGAGAGGTAGGCAAGTTTTATGAGGTTGTTGACGTGTTTCGCAACGACAAGTACATGCGAAATCCTTTATCTGGGTAACAACTTTATTAGTCTATCACACTGAAGGCTTAGGATTGTGTGAATTTTAATGCAGTCATCTACCAATGAAACATTATTAATTAGATAATATTCTTATCATCAAATTAATAATGTGTTCTTGTAGATATGAGAATACAGTATCATGAAACATTCGAATTGTAATTTTAAACAATTCCAAGTAAAACCTAAGTTAGGTGCAACATACTGATATGCATAAAAATTATCATTCACGAAATGGATGTTTTGCATATTGATATGCAAAACATCCATTGATGTTTATGCAGCATATTGATATACAAAACATCCATTGATGTTTATGCAGCATATTGATGTGTTGATGTGTTTCACAAAAAGTACATGCGGAATCCTTTATCTGGGTAACGACTGTATTAGTCCATCACACTGAAGGCTTAGGATTGTGTAAATTTTAATGCAGTCATCTTCGAATGAAACATTATTAATTTGGTGATAATATGTTCTTGCAGATATTAGAATCTAGTATCTTGACAAACATTCGTATTTTAATTTTAAACAACGCCAAGAACAAACTAATTTAGTTGCAGCATATTCATATGCATAAAAATAATTATTCACGAATTGCATTGATGTTTATGCAGTATAGTGATATGCAATATTGATGTTTATACGGCATATTGATATGTAAAACATCCATTGATGTTTATGGAGCATATTGATATGTTGACGTGTTTCGCAACAAGTAGATGCCAAATCCTTTGCCTGGGTAACAAATAAGGTAACTACTTTGTTAGACCATCATACTGAAGACTTAGGATTGTGTGAATTTAATGCATCTTCGAATGAAACATTATTAATTTGATGTTAAGAATGTGTGTTTGTAGATATTAGAATCTAGTATTTTGACAAACATTCGAATCTTAATTTTAAACAATGCCAAATAAAAATTAATTTAGGAGCAGCATATTTATATGCATAAAAATAATTATTCACAAAGGGATGTGTTGTATATTGATATGCAAAACATCCATTGATGTTTATGCAGCATATTGGTATGCAAAACCTTCATTGATGTTTATGCAGCATATTGATATGTTGACGTGTTTCGCAACGACATGTACATGTTAAATTCTTTATCTGGGTAACAACTTTATTAGTCCATCACACTGAAGGCTTAGGATAGTGTAAATTTTAATGCAGTCATCTTCGAATGAAACATTATTAATTTGATGATAAGAAGGTGTTCTTGTAGATATTAGAATCTAGTATTTTGACAAACATTTGGATCATGATTCTAAACAATGCCAAGTTAAAACTAATTTAGATGCAACATATTGACATGCATAAAAATAATTATTCACGAAATGGATGTTTTTGAGTTTTAATTGTTGTATTTTAGTAATAACATTAATTTGAGTTAAATATATTTTATTCTCTTAGTTTAAGATAGAAATAAAGGCCCTGCAAGTTAATGAAATCTCCAGATTGGCTAATAGAGCAGAACGGTTTTAGCGTAAGGTTCCAAGTGATCCTAGTTTGGTTTGGTTTGTCACTTTACGATCAGTTTATGCACACTTTGGGCTAATTAGACCGGTATCTACAGTTTAACATGGATTCCGAACCACTAACAAACATCCATGCGACGGCCAGGATTCGAACCTGAAGCTTGTGGTATCAACGCCCAGAGCGCTAGTCAATTGGCCATCAGGCCGCCAAGTGATAATAGAAATTGACAAAATTCTCAGTATCCTTGAAATATTCTGCATTTAATATACATTTTCTTTCGTTTAGTTTGTTTCCCAAAGAAAATTGAATAATAATAGTATTGCTTATAATTGCTGGACAATATAAGTGATATGACAATATAAGTGATATATCGCAAAAATGCATTATTATATTTGAAGTTTCCTCAATATTATTCTTATTTGAGAATACTTTCGCATAAAATCAGGAAAAATTAATCTCATTTATTCAAGTGTGTGACTGATGTTAATGCCAGATGTTGTAGCACCATTTTCAGTCTTAACCTTTGAAGTGAAATGAAGAGGTGTAGCACTATCAGGAAGTTTTACACTTAAGTGTTCTACTTAAGAGATAGAAGGAGGAATTGAAACTAAGAGTAGTGTTTGTAACCTTAAAGCAACTTGTTGCCCTTTTGTGGTTTTCGTTTGATAACACATTTTGATTGTTTAAAATTTGTGAAAATGGCTCAAGTATCATTTTTTCCTTTCACCTTTTTAAGAAAGTGGTTTTTATTTGTTGTTATTGTAAGTTTATAAATGTTATTACAGTCTATTAAGTTGTGTTTTTCGTTTTTGGAATATTTATACATATTATATATTCATTTAATTTAAGGAAGCAATCCAGACATTAATTCACTATAAGATGCTATTCGCTATCATATATGTGCATTATAAAGAATACTTTGTAATCAATAATACAATAACTCTTTTTTATGCATTCCCGTACATTACTAAATTTTAAAAGATATAAAATAAAACTTTTAAAGTTTTATTTATAATAATTGCCGAATTTTTTCTTTCACGTCAACTATCCCCGCAAAAAGGGTTAAACATCTATTCCTTTTAATTAATTTTTTTTTGAATAATCGTATTTTATTGTTCTTTTTGAAAACTATTAACTATTTATTACTAAACTATTAAATTATTACTGTTATAATACAAAATTATGAAGAATCTTGTTATCCTGCCTTTTTTTTTTTCTTTTCATATAAAATGTAACTTTTTAGATTTTATAAGAACAGATGCAAAAATAGTTGTAAGAATTAGTTACTAATTAATATGGAGTTAAAATGAAAACTTTCTTTTGAATATTTAGTTGAAATGTACTTCCTGATGAAAAAAAAGACCTTTCAACACATTTATATTTAATTATATCCAACACAAATAAGATAGTTTTAGTTTTGTGTATCATAACAAAAAAATATTTTAAACATTAAAAAGCGCTTAAACATTTTCACGGTTCTTAAATAAAATTCCTTTTATTTTCTAAAAAATAATTTACCATTCATTGAAAAGTAAAAACAAATTTTGTTAATTAATTTATTTGTTTTTAAACATTTCTGAGAATTCTCAAAAATTTCTTAAAACTGATTTCTTTTTTTACCTTTGAAAAATGTTATTAAAATTAGAAATAAAAACTACTATTCATGTTTATTTTATAAAATAAATCTTTTATAATTAAAAGATTAATGTTTTAATTATGAAGATTTATTTTGTAATTAAATTAAGCTATCTCATTTTTCTATTATATTTTTATTTCTAAGCTATCTCATTTTGTTTATCAGTTTTAAAATTTCGTATTATACATTTTTAGAAAAAGTTTGGAAAACAAAAAAATACTATATTCTTTGACAACAGATAATCCAAAATTAATTCTAAAGAAAATGAAATATTTGTTATTAACTCTATTTTTCACTAAAAAAAAATTAAAAAAAACAATATGCCTAATATCAGTGAATTGTTCGACGAAGAATACACTAAAATAAGAGAGGATTAAACTATTTAAACAATATCACTTTATGCGTATCCCATTACATCGGACGTAAAATACGCGGAAGCAAAATATTCGGAAGTAATTTTATTAAAAAATCCAGCATTAAACGGAAATGCAATTTATAGAGTATTAAGTTCTTCTAATAGAGCAAAATGGTTCCGGTCAGCTGCAGTGAACGATTTTGTAGCAGTAAATGGAACTGAAGCGTGCCCGTAAGTGCATTTTGACTTGTTAGACTTTGCTCAACGGTAAAATGCCTTAGAATTTTGTTTGCCCGCTGATTCTCTTAACGAACGTAATTGAGTACGGTAAGCTAAGACAAAATAATCTCAAACCTTGGAAATATAAAAGTTCAGTAAAAATGGACGATTAATTAATATTTATTTCTCAAACTTTACTTGCATACCATTATTTAAGAAATAAAAACCATAATTTATCTTTTTCTTTCATTAAGTTAATAATGAAATTTTAATGTTAACATCTTAATAAATGTTTAACAGTAATATTAAAAGTTTTTTACAAGCAGTTTTATTTTTATAAAGTAAATCAGATACTCCAGTACAACTTAATTAGCCTCATTTTATAATTGTACAACTTAAAAGTCTTTTTTAAAGAAAATGTCTCCTAAAAGATCTTTTGCAAATCATTGCAAAAAATCTATAACATTTATTATAATAAAATTATATTTATAAAGATTTTGCAGTACATAATATTGCAAAATCTTTTGCAATATTATACACTATCTGGAAGAAAGTGACGGGACACCCCTCGAAAAGTAGAAAAGTCGACAATACAGCTTACACATGCGCAATAATAGGTATCATGTGTCAGCCATATCCTATAAATACTCTGTGGAGTCGACTAGAGTTGTTTTTTGTCAAGATGCCGCCACGGAAAGAGTCCCAGAAGGGTTGCAGCCTCCTATTAATTTTAATAAATATGGGTTTATGTCGTTATAGTGTCGTGTCGCTTCACTTTCTTCCACATAGTGTATATTAAACAAGTAAATGAAATTGGGATTCCATGCTTTGGATTTTTATTTTAGTTAAAATCAATCAATTATAAATACAATTGCATGATTAATAAAATCGCTGTTATTACCGAAATATTTGAAAGATTTTAAAATGTTGGCCGGATTATATTTTTAAATGTTAGGTTTATTTTTATTCTTGTTCCGTAATAATGAAGTACAACTGATTAAAAATAATGCTTTTATTAAATGCAAATATCATTCAATATTAATAAATCAATCTTATGATACAATTTACCTGTAATTACATTTTTATTTATGTTTTATTATTAATTTATTTTTACATTTGTTAAGAGTTTCCTTTACTCAGAAAATAACTACTTTTAAATTGTTACCAAATAAATGATATTATAAGAATTGCAAATTTTATTATAAGAAAATATTATATTCTTTTATCCATGCATTTATCAAATGACACAACAATTTTAGTGAAGATTTAATTTTATCGTTTTTCATTGTGATAAAATGTATCAAATATAACTTTACTTATTGACCACCTTGTGTGATACAACATTGAATTAAAAAATCTTAACTCACTATTTAAATAAAATAAATAAGAGTCTTAAGATGCATCAACTTTCTAAACAGTATAAAAATCCAAAATAAACAATAACTTGTACAATAATTGAAAAGCAATCTATTCAAAACACTGAAACGGCGTCGATTATTCTAATCATAAACATAATTGATCCAAGTTTTATTATCTTCTTTTTGTAATTTTACCCCTTTTTTTAAGTAGAAGTCTTATATTAACTATAATTAACTAAACTACATATATGATATTCTTCTTATTATAATATCTGATATTTCATAAAATTTATTTGACTTACTTGATAATTAAATACAACATTAAAGTGAGAAGATTCTAACAAAAACAAATTTTAGTATTAATTGTGGAATGCGGAATTAAGTTTTAGATTTAACTAAAAGAATGAAAAACTGCAAATGGATAAATGGGTTAACAAAAATCAGACTGCAATATAAAAAAAAACTTTTACAAATGTTTCGTTTATAAATTATTCTATAGGTTTATATTTAATTAATTATTTTCCATAGTTTGAGACTTTTTTTAATTATACTTTAATTCTACTTTAAAGCTAAAAAAATTCAGTTCTTTGATTTAAACATTTTTTAATTCTAATACCTTATAGTTTGACGATTAATTAACGGAAAAGAATTTTACTATTGAAAATATTTTAATAAAAACTAGATTGTTTTGTGCTAGATTTGATTAGATATTCAAGTTTGTCTGATTTATTTATTATATAATTAAGTAATGCGCATTATAATTATTTTATGTACGAAAGTAATTATACATATTTGTTTCACTTAGATAAGATGGGCTTTAAAAGCTTTAATATAAGTTTTTCCTATTTTAGTTCATATATTTTGAGAAATAAACTTTTAATTTCTGAAGAATTATAGTTACAAAGTTTAAGTTTATTTTAACTTTTTTTAAAATACTTAATACTTATACTGAGATCATTTGCAATTTTTTTTATTTTTGAAGGGTTAGAAAATAATTATTTTTTATAAATGAGTAAGTAAACATTTAATTTCTTTTCATTTGAAAATAAGAAGAAAATAGCAAAGAATAAATTAAAATCAAAATTTTATCTTTTTAACAACATTGAATTGATCAGAAACGTATTAAATTTTCAGATTACATTTTCAGTATTTAAATTTGATTTCAGTATTTCAACTAGATTTTCAGTATTATGTTTCGACTAAGGGTTTATAACTCTAAGGAACCTTCACTGTTCAAAATCATTCACTTAATTTTACACCAGCAGTAATCCGCGTATTTTCAATTCCTATTTGAAATTTGTTATATCATTTCAATTTTCTCTTGTTTGTTATAGAACTGAATTTGCCATGTTTTTGAAACAATTTTATTTTGTTTTGTCTTTTTTTATTTTTAAGTCTTTGTTTGTCATGATATGAAGTATGTCAGTTTTTTTTATAAAAACATTCCTAGTATGAAAGATTCATTGGAGAAAATGGTATTAATTTTTCTGTAATAAAATAATTTCTTGTAACATGATGATAGATCAACGTTTGTCGACGTATACGTATACATATAAATTAAATTAAAATATTTTACTGTACATCTACACAGAAATTTTTGTTTTATTTTAGGTAATTTTAGGTAATATTTTTTTTTTTTTTTTAAATTAATCTGTACATTTCCAACAATTATAAATATGGAGATATTTAGAATTACAGAACTCTTTTTTTGCAATAGCTGGATTTCTTTCTAACATGTTTAAAAATGCAACAAATTTATTAGCTATAAAACAGATGTAGCAATAAGAATTTTAAATTATATTTATACCTTTACACTTATAACTTCATGGAAACAATAACTAGAATGTTTCGTGCTAGATTGAATTGTATTCCATTGATATTCAGCCTAACTCTAAATGCCTCACAGCCCTAAAAATACAAAGTAACCTTTCTATGCTAATTTAATCCGGATGTTATTCGAATTAGGGCATCAAAAGAAAATGGCATATCAATTCCAATTTGAAGTAAAAGAAAATGGGCAAAAAATCGTCCTCCGTGCCTTGGGAAGAGTTTCAAAATGGAATGAATGGACAACGGCAGTGTCATTGGACTGTGTGATCTCGGGGACTTTTTACACTCAAGTCCCCCTCAGAGCCTAAATCAAGGAGCCAATAAAAGAGTCGACGTACAGTGTGAGGAGTGAATGATTTGGACAGGGCCGCCGATTTCAATTCTTTGTGCCATCGGAATGTCATTCAACGTAAAAGACAAAATGCGGATTCAGAGGAGCGGTTAATTAGCTTATGTTTTGTCGAAGGGGAAGCTAGACCCCCCAAGGGAAAGGACCTCGTTCGTCGGGAATCATTAAAGTATGTCCCGTACCGCTGCACTACATGAGAATTCCATTTCTGATCTCCCTCCAGAATCACCCATCTTCATGACTGTTAATGCGAGCTGACGCGGATGTACCGCCACTGTTTCTTAAGAGCGGAGGGTTTATGTAAGGGAATATTTGACAGGGGAAGCAGGTTCTGTTCGACAGACGAGATTTTCTGCCGAACAGAACCTCTTCCATGAACCTCTCAACTCGCCTATATCCAGGTTTGGTGAGGATAGAGTTAACTGTCTAGTTGTAGGACGGGATGACCATTAGAAGATTTTATCCGCTGTCGTTTTGTTGATGATTCCACAGTTAGCGATAAAGGGAAGAAATTAAATTCTCATATTGAAATATGATCACGTCATTTAATAGAATGTATAATTTTTTATCTTGTCTCAGTGGAATATATATTTGTTTTTGTCTTATTTTAATGCATTATAAATTTCTTGTCTTTATTTTTATTCAGTGCATTTATTAGATGTATATGTTTCAAGTCATTTAATAGATCCAATAACTTTTTATCTTGTCTCTGAGGGTTGAGAGACGTCTCAGAGATCTACATTTGATTTTGTCTTATTTTAATGCATTACAAATTTCTTGCCTTCACTTTTATTAAATACATTTATTAGATGTATAAGTTTCAAGTCATTTAATAGATTCAATAACTTTTTATCTTGTCTCAGTGAAATATACATTTCGTTTTGTCTTATTTTAAAGCATTATAAATTTCTTGTCTTCATTTTTATTCAGTACATTTAATAGATGTATATGTTTCCAACAAATACACATACAGTGGGTAAAAAAAGTATTGGCAATTGCCTTAATTTATTCATATTGACAAATAAATAAAATGTTATGCAAATTTTAGCTGTCGTAATTAAATACAAGACATCTTAGATATATAAAAATAGTAAAAATTTTATTTTAATTTGCATTTTCTACGATTTTTTCTTTCAAAAACGAAAATTTGCATGTCAAAAAAGTATTGGCAAAGTTTTAACTGCTATGCAAATTTTGTTACATTGAAGTCACGTATTCCGACTGATAAGAAACTCTACCGGTATAAAGTCTGCAAAACTACTCCAAAAGTGTCTATGCATTATTTTGCGATTACTGCAGTAAAATGACTTCGAAATCGAAGGAGTTGGGCGTTAGTGATAAAAACACGATTATTAGGCTCAGAAAGGAAGATTTAACTTATCGTGTTATAGGAGTGCAGTTCAATATAAGTTTATTTACTGTCAGAAGTATTGTAAAAAAGTTCAAGGAAACAGGATCAACGGAAAATAAGACTAGAAGTGGACGACCTCGAATATTTTCTACAAGAGAAGAACGTGTCATTATTAACAAGGTTAGGAAAAATCCTAAAATAAGTGCACCCCAGATAGCTAGAGATGTTGCTTTCACTTCGAGAAGTTGCTTACACGAGAGAAGTTATTATGGAAGGGCAGCTAGAAAGAAACCATTCATCTCGGAAATAAATAGGAGAAAGAGGTTAGATTTCGCAAAATCCCACGTTGATTTATCTGAAGAGTTTTGGAACACAGTTATTTTTTCCGACGAATCAAAGTTTAACATTTTCGGCAGTGATGGACGACGATATGTGTGGAGGAGGCCAAATACTGAATTGGAAAATCAACATTTAACTGCTACTGTAAAACAGGGTGGAGGCAGTGTCTTAGTTTGGGGCTGTATGGCAGCTAATGGAATTGGCAACCTGCATTTTGTTGATGGTATTATGACAGCACGTACATACATTGACATTTTGCGCCATAACTTAAAAATCAGTGAACAAAATCTTGGCTTGGGAACATCATTCGTTTTTCAACAAGACAATGACCCCAAGCATACAGCGAATCTCACCCGTGAATGGCTACTCTACAATGCTCCTCGCCAATTAAAAACCCCACCTCAATCGCCTGACGTCAATCCAATTGAAAATTTATGGCACCTGCTGGATCTAGAAATCAAGAAACATAAAATTTCAAGTAAAGACGACCTCAAACGTTTACTCTTGCAAGAGTGGCACAAAATTCCCAACAGTGCGACAAAGACCTTAGTTTCCTCTATGAGAAATAGATTACAAGCTGTTATAGATGCAGAAGGTATGCGTATAAAGTACTAAACATATACTGATTTTGTTTTCGCTCATAATTTTGTCAATTTCATAATTTTACCAATACTTTTTTTATCATGTAAATTTTGGATTTTCTCGTAGATTTTGACTAAAAAAATATGTAAATGAAAATTTCGTTATATTTGTTTGTCTTTTCTCCTTCTGTAATAGCTATGTTAAAATAAAATTTGTAAACATACTTTGTTAGCAAATATGATCATTTATAGGCAATTGCCAATACTTTTTTTATCCACTGTAGATGTGTGAGTTTTTCTTTAAAAACTATGCTTGATCTTTCGTAAATATCTAATAATCTTATTATTACAAATGGAATTTTAATTATTTCAGGCTACTATTAGGATTTATTGAACTAGAGCTAAAAAGGTGAGAATAGTTTTAGTGTAAAAAGGTCCAAATTTATTTAATAATGGCAATCTGGAATAATTAACACTTGAGCATTTTATTGTTTACTTAATGAAACTATAAGTTTTGAATTTCGCATGAACGTCCTTTTAAGATTTAAAATAAGAAGATTAATTATTTGATAAGATAAATAATTAAGATAAATTATTTGAGTAAATTGCGTAATTTGTTAACTGTAAATAAAATAAATAAGCTCCAAAAGAATGATGTGCAAATTTAGAAGTGAGATATGACTTTTAAATTAAGCAAATTTTCATATATTTGTTCAATTTTAAAAATTTTAAATGGATGGCTGCTTTTAAATTTATTTGCAGTTTGAGAATACGTTTTTGACTGTATTTATTTGAAGGAATAAAGTTTAATTTACATGAATCCACTTGAAATTAATTGACTTTTGATTTAAATGATAACGTGTGATGACTTTTAAATTGAACAAATTTTCATATATTTTTTCAATTTTTTCAATTTAAAATAAATGCTGCCTTTAAATTTATATATAATTTGAGAGTTTTTTCATATTATTTGAGAGTAAGTTTTTCATAATATTTATTTGAATGAATAAAGTTTAATTCATATGAATTCAGTTGAAATTAATTTTCATAGTTTCATCAGATATCCCAAAAAGGAATAATATTTCAAGAATGATGCCCTATTTTTCAAAAGTTATAACAATTTCGAAATATGGAAAAAAAAATTTCTAAAATTCCTGAATATTGCAAAACGTTTATAAATTAGATGTAAATTCTTGAAATTTACGTAACAGCAAATATATTATAGCAATTTATATTCCATCGAATAGTATAAGCTTGAGTAAGTATAAATTTTGAAGTTATTTGTCGAACATTTAAAAAATATATAACCACTTATTTTTTTATTAATAACAAAAACGAATTTGAAATAGATTTCTTTTACTTTGTTGAAAAAAAATTTATTTAACATTGAATACTGATGTAGCACTTTTTTTACTATAAAAATACTTCGACTTTTTAAAGCTACGGTATGTTTTTATTTAATTTATTTAGCTGTTAAAAGTTTTTTGAAAAAAAAATTTTCTCGCTTAAAATAATTAAATGAATTTTAGTCTTTCAAACAGAAAAAAATAATCATCTCATATTTCAATGGTCAAATCAAAATTTTGAAACAACGAAGTCAACTTCATTTATTCAATATCATGTTCATAAAATGTAGCCTCCCCGAACTTTGGATTACTTAAAGATTTTTTCGATTGAGTGATCATTTTTGAAATTGAAATATTCTTTCAGCCGCATGCAGTTATTTTCCGATTCTGATTTTGAAAGTATAAACTGAGTAAAAAAACATCGCATATTGACTCCCCTAAAAATAGCTGATTTATTTTCTAGCAAGAATATTTCCAGTTTTATAAATTCGTTCTAAAATTTTAAAACGTAATAATAAAATGTTTGATACTCTGTGCAGTATTTTCTGTAAGAAAAACGTTTTAATCTTCTCAGAAGAAATATACATTTATTATTTAACTAAATATAAATACATGCTCAGGAGAGTTTCTGATTTTAATTTATATTTTATTTTACTGTATTAATATATTGATTTGAAATGCTATTTTGGAATAATAATTTAATAAGAACTGATTAGATTTCAGAGAAACAAATTTATTTCTTGTATTATGGATTAAATGGGAATTCAAAAGAGGAAGTTTCACAAATTGAGAGGTTTGTACAAAAGATAATTAATAATATTTTATTAAAGTTTCTTACTGGCTATTTAATAATCATTTGAATAGATTTATAAAAAGAATTATTTGAATTAAAAGTGCTAAATTTTACTTTCTTATATACACATGCCCACTTATAGGCTTCATCGATAGTGTTAAGTAATTTACTCTAAAGGAAAATAAAATCTCAGATTCAGAAAGATATTACTCGAAGACTCTATAAAGGATATTCCTTTTTCTTTTAGTCTGCCTAAAGAACTGGTTCAGATTTCAGAGTTGCAATCAATTGCATAAACGCTTTTCTTAGTGATAAATATACGATAGAAAACCTCACATGTCATACCTATTGTTAAACGTATAAAAGTGAAAAAAGTTGTGTTAATATTGGATAAAAATAGGCGAAATGTCTAGACAAAAACAAAAAAATAATAATAAGTTGCGTTAACGTATGAGATCCAGTTGTCTCTGTATCAGTGATGGTCATGTATTGTTTAAAAGGAGACATCGGGACAGGCTTTTGGTGATTAATGTTCTGCAGGCACATAACGGCCCAGCTTTGGACATTATGGTTTGGAAAGGAATTTCCTATGATATCAAAACCTCTGTTGTTATTATCCCGAAGACTTTGAATACACAGAAATACAACAGAACATGCAACAATATTGTGATAGCACTATATATATATATATATATATTCCATTATGTTCATTGCATTATTCCACGACTTACACCACCGATAATAGCATGGTACGAAGTCCATATTTTATAAAATAAATGTAATAAACTTTCTTTGAAAAAATATGTGCAAACCTTCAAAATAATTTAAAATTCAATAAAAGTAAAAGTAAAATCTTACCATTTAATTTAAAATACAAATTGTTGGATATCACTTGCTTTATATTTCACATCTTTTACAATGAATAGCAAATGTTCTTTTATATATTTATATTAAAGTACAATTGATTTTATTTGCGTATTATTTGTGGTCTGAGAATGTAGGGTTGCATCAAATTGAATTCATACAAATCACTATAATTTCTTATTTTACTTCACCATATTATGAATTTATTCACGAATATTTCTGATTGTTTTTTCAGTAGATTTTTCTTTAGTACACTACAAATCTTTTGTGTATATGAAAGTGTTAGAAACTCGACAGAAATGGGTGAGTACTTTAAGCCGTGATGATTTCCTGTGATTTAATAACGTTAATGCATTACAATAATCGAAAATGTTGATCCCTTGATTTAAGAACTACATGCCTATCAAATGATTAAAAATCGTTAGATAAATAATGTTTTAATTACATTTTTCAATATTGATTTAGTTTCTTTATTAAAATAAGTATTCTCATTTGCGTTTTTAGACCCCATTTTTAAAGGTGGATATTCTGATTTGGAAGAAGGATATTTTTAAGTGGTGAAAACGCGATCCAAAAAGAGGAGTCATTTAAGAGATATCCAGGAACTTAATTTTATTTTTGAAGTAAAAGAAATCTGAATATTACGAGGAATTTTCAAAATGTAAGGAAGAATTATAAAGTGAAACTCAAACTGTCACTTTCTGAAACAGAATTGGAGCAAGAAAATAATTAACTGAGCTCTCTAAGGGACTTATATTCATATGAACGTATATAACAAATAGTATATGATGGTATTAAGACATATAATATAGCTGTAACCCGACGTGCCTTTATAAATGCCTTTGACCTCCAAGATCATCACATCTATCGCCAATTGAACATGTGTGTGGCATGTTTGGACAGCAGCTTCGTTATTACCCCTATCCCGTCAAGGCTATTTCTGAACTTATTTAACCAGCGTTGATAACCGTCCCGCAGAATGCCATCTGACACTTATAAGATCGGATGCATGCACATGATTTGTTGGCACTGAACAACGTGTCGGTTACACAGGTTACTGAGAAAAAATTCCATCACATTTTAATCTAGCTACTCGTATAGTAGTAGTCTCGTTAGTCTTTATTTACGCTCTTGAAATTGTAATAATTGTTATACTTAATTTCAATAAATGTGCTGTATTATTTTCACCAACCACATAAAATTTCTCTTCAGAGTTGGGAATTTTTATCCAATTAATGATATTATAAAAAAAAAAAAAAAAGAAATTGCCTGAATATTCCCAAAAGAGGAGAACTTTGTTTGTTCCTTATAAAAATTGGCCAGATATCCAGTATTTAGATTCACAGCATCAGCATCAGGGACCTCATTAATAATTTAATTTACAATGAATTTTAACAATTATATATTTAATATTATTTTATTGTAAGTATTATTTTGCATTTAATAATATAAATGATTTTCTCGACATAGATGTCACAGTTGCAGTCAAATATGTTACATTAATCTTTTGTTAAATATGTATTATTGTGATGTACTGAGAGTATTACAACATATAATGGCATTGTACAATCTGTGTTCATCGGTTCTATGTATCAGACAAGACGTTATAATCAAAATTAAGAGATAGGGAGGGACATGTCTGAGGGATGGGCTTTCAGTACGAAGTATTCATTCTACACAATGGCATAACATTGATAAATCATTAAACGGTAGAAAAGCCTGCTTGAAACTTAGATCAGGGATAGTCAACCATTTTATACCTACCGCCCACTTTTGCATCTCTTTTAGTAGTAAAATTTTCCAACCACCCACAGATTCCACGGGGTGATTTATAAAGTAGGGAAGTAACTTTACTTTATAAAACTTACAAAGCAGAGTTACAGCAAGTTAAAGCATATAATAATAGTTTCTTACTGAATATTTTATGCCGTACTTTCACTATGTTTGGAAGAATAAATATTTATAAAACAATTTACTATAGTTAAATGAATCTTTTATTTATACTTTGGGTGCATACAAGCATGAAGTCTGATGAAGTTGCATTTAATTAATTAAATTATTAATGAGGTCCCTGACGCTGATGCTGTGAATCTAAATATTGGATATCTGTACAATTTTTGTAAGGAACAAACAAAGGTCTCCTCTTTTGGAAATATTTAGCAGTTTTTTTCTTTGGTTATAATAACATTAATAGCACTAAAAACTGATTCCACAAGATATGAAGGAGAGAGTGGTATCAATAAAATGAATATCATTTTCTAAATATTTGGATGTGATAGGAAATTTTAAACAATACTTGAAAATTCTTCTAATATTTCAACATTTAAAAAAAACAATTAAATTAAAAATAAAAAAAGTATTTCAGTAATCGATAAAATCCCTATCGCCCACCATGAAAGCTGAAACGCCCACTAGGTGGGCGGTAGAGATCAGGCTGACTACCACTGATTTAGAGCATTCTACCCAAAATATCATTTCCCGCAAGAACATCATTTAGGAATTTGAAACCCCGTAATAATTAACCGAGTATCGCATTCAGCGCATGTTATTACTACTAATCTCAAATCAGAAACCAAAGTTTCATAGGTCTTGTCATAAAACATTATTGTATTTAATGTACATCTATTATTGATGTAAAAATAATTGTTATTGTTTATGCCTTGTCAATTGTTAAAAAAAAAATAATGATGAAATGCATTTGATCACCACTTCCTCCAAACATATGCAAAAATTAGCTTGTCTCATTCAACATTCTTATCTAAAATCAATGTTATTGGCTGCACATAGGAACATTTATCAGTCTCTCAAGATACTGTTCATTCGTAACCAGAATTTGGGGAAATCATGGTGCTTTACATTGTTTAGAACTTTCTACACAAAATATCATTTCTAGCAGAAATTTAAAACGAAGTAATAGTTAACCAAATATCGCACTTATCGCATGTTATTATTCCTAATCTCAAATTAGATACCAAAACTTCATACGTTCTGCCATAAAATATTATTTTATTCAATATTTATCTATTATTGATGTAAAACATTGATGATGGTAAATGTTTAAAAGCCTTAGCAACTGTCATAAAAAATAATGATGAAGTGTATTTGATCACTACTTCATCCAAACATATGCAAAAATTAGCTTGTCTCATTCAACATTCTTATCTAAAAGTCAATGTTATTGGGCGAGACATAGGAACATTTATCAGTCTCCCAAGACACTGTTCATTCGTAACCAGAATTTGGGGAAATCACGCTTTCTCAAAAGAAGAGATGGTGTTTAATTCCCATTTTGTAGTGAAACTAATTTTCCACTTCACTTGATAATGAATTAACGGATACCAAGTGCTCTAGTCTAAAACTTTTCTCGATATTGATTTTCTTCTTAAGCCCAACGACCTGCTAGCAAATTTTCGGTCTCTTAAAACCACGGTTGTTAAGTCTTAAAGACGGCAACTTCACCAATTCTTAAACGGGTGCAGTTTTCTACCTCGTATAACAAATTTTATAAAGATCGAATCACAAGTGACGGAAAGATTTTGATGAAAAAAAACTCGAATTTCACTGAAAATTTGTAAGTAATAAGCGTTTTGAAAGTTTGCGATACATTAAATTAATTTTGGAAGTTTATTGTTTATGAATTACGGGAGCAATGAAAATTGACTTAAGTTTCATGCAGCTCTATATGATGTTAACTTCAGTTTCTCTAATACGTAGTTTGAAAGTTTTGGGAATCTAGAGAGACTTTTATATCCTTTAGGTGATATATTTCCTTGCTGTTACTTGGAATATTAAATGAAATTTTTGAAGTTGACAAATACTGCAATAAGGCTACTCATAGCTTTGTGATAACGGGCATAGCTAGGTCTCAGGTGGGCTCAAATTCAAATGCACTGGCGGCGTCTTTTGCAGTTACTGATTTCAGAAACGAGTTGATTCAATATGATAACATGTGTAAAGCATTTTGCATCAATAATCAGACGGGCAAATGGGGGTTTTCCGGACTTACAACACGCAAATACTGAACCTCTAAAAGTCCACCTGAAAGGTAGAAGGTGAATGTTCAGTGATAATCACAGTAGCAAGCTAGTAATATGTATTCCATGTGTCTCCAATATAATTTTCATTTTAACTAAATATATTTTGTAGGTTATTAATTAGGGACCTGACTGCCAAGTGTCTGGCGCTCGGTGCCACAGGTAACGGGTTCGAGTCATGTTTCGAGTCATGTTAGTTTGTAGTGGTTCGTAGTCTATTTTAAACCCTAGGTTCAGGATGTCAGCCCTTAGCCCAATGTAGAACTTCGGGCGTAGGATTGACAACCCTACCCCGTAAAAAGAAAACATCTCCTGTTTCAGAATCTGGCAGTAGGCAGACGGCCATAGTCCAACATGGACTATAGTGTCAGGAAGTTAGTTAGTTAGTTGATTATTCATAATAAATTTTATAAATATATTTATTTTACATTTATATATTTTGTATTTATATATTTTATATTTATATATTTTATATTTATATATTTTATATTTATATATTTTATATTTTTATATTTATTTATTATTTTATATATTTTATATTTATTTTTTAAATTTTATAAACATATTTTCACTCCAATTAGTGTATGTGGAATAACGTACTTTAAAAAATATGCTCTTATATGTAACATTGTTATATACATCCTACTCCTGTAAAAGTAATACATTATAAATGTATTTTTTATTTGTACATGAAAATGATATTTTAAAAGCATTAAAAACATTTTTCAGTAAATAATATTTATTAACGATATCTTTATAGGAATCTATAGTTAGGTATTTTCTTTTAGTTTAAAGTCATTTTAAGACTCAAAATAATGAATGTTTAGTTAAAACAAATCTGCTGTATTAAGAATGTACGGAAAATGAAGGAGATCATAAGATATTGTATAAGAGAATAATTTGGCAGATATGTCTTGAGGTAAGACATTTTTTCCCTTCATTTATAAATAAAAGCAATCTACAACTTTAAAAATACAATTCCTACATTCTTTAGCTATACATATCTCCTATCTAACATTGTTATATGTTTCTTTAATTATAATAAAAGTGTGCTAAGCTTTCTAATTTTCGTCATAAAGTGATAAAACATCAAACATATGTCATTGTGAAATCTAGAAATCCCCTGTAGCTTGATTACTTGATTACTACATTAAATGATCATGATTTTCACTTCCTTTACTGTGATTTAGATTATATAAAAGGCAGAAGCAACGTTAACTTTACGATTATAAACGTGTTCTCCATTTAAATTTAGGATCTTGGTCAATGTATAAATCTGTAAGTGAACATTATTGCATAATAAAAGTTGTCAACTTCAGGAATTATTATTCTGCATTTAAGAAATTCAGAATTTCTATACCTTCATAAGATATTTCATCTATATGATCATAAACTCTGGCATCAACTGAAATTATGCAAATTGTAAATAAATTGAAAGGAAAATAAATGAATTATTATTATAAAATATAAATAAATTATGAATAAAATGAAAAAAAAATGAAAATTATTGCATTGCAAAATATGTAATAATTAATAACAGAGCCGAATAAAAAGTAGGAAAGGTTAAATATTCCATTTCAAAATATATCTTTCGAGGCGAAATTGTTTTTTACCAGAGATTTGCATGAAATATTGACTTCTGTGGTTTGTAGAACAATAAATTGTGCTGCAAATCACTTTTGAAATTACACTCATAATTCATGTAGAAACTCAATAAATATTTATTTCTGAATTCGAACACAAATGGGTTTGTTTTCACATATGATTTTGGTATCATTGTTACAACACAAAGGTGATCAGGATTAGGATTCCCTTTGAAATGAAAAGTTTTCTGTAGTAGATTGTTCAAAACACTGCTTTACATCTTGTGGGAATCCAATGAAACTTATGTTTCTTCATATAAGATCAGGGGTTTTTTCTATTATTAAACGATTAGCATTTAAGAATAAAATTAATTTACTCGCATTATTTTTTTTGTTTTTTGTTTAAATTGATCTAAAATTCTGTAAACAGTTTCATTGATGTTTAGTCTCATGAAATCCTTTATATACGCTTTCTAAAAAGTAAAGAATAATCTGAAAAATTGTGATTTTGAAGTTTATATTTATTGAAATTTTGAAAAACAATCCCAATGTACTTTTCAAATTAGAAATCAATAAGTTATTTTTTGTATTGAAAATATTACGAAATAAAAACATATAAAAAATATATCATCTGTGTTCTATGTGTGATCAGTTTCAGTATGGAATATGATTACTTCAACCAAATATCCAAGCATGACAGTGATGTTCCACGCTCAAAATGATAGGATTTGCTATCTCAGATAATTTAAATATCCATTGGTATATAGGTATTAAGGTAGTTCGAAGACCCTGAAAGGTTTTATGGAGCGAATAAAATGTAGTAATACATCTTCCTAGAAAATTATAAGCATGCTGAATCTAATTCAATTTCGAAGAAGAGGATGGTGAACAACCCTGTATAATAAACAGTCCAAGGTATTTCACTACAAAACAAACTTGATGTGGTCTATCAGTATCATCTTATTGAATGAAGGCGTTCGTATTTGCAGAAACTGCAGATGCTTTTCAGTTTCATTAACAATAGCAATTCTACGAATTCGTATATCATACTTTGATACAGCATTAAGTTTTATTTTTATTTCGTATTTTTTGTATATATATTTTTTTGGCCGTGCAATAGTTTAGGAATTAATGTATTTGCGGTAACAGTATAATGCTATGGAAAAAGACTACAAGAATGATTTCAAGCTAAGCTATTTTCATTCAACATTTAATAAATGAGTTGTTCCTTTAATATTACTTATCACCCTGCATTCAATTTATATTATCTTGAAAATTATTCTTTTCCAATTATTCTCTTATTCTATTTCTTCAAAAATTATATCTGTCATATCATAATGTTTTTCTCTTATTCTACACCTGCTCTGAAATTACTTATAAAACACTCTTATTTTACTTACGTTACTTTACTCTTTGAAATAAAAATAATTTATTTGTCGTTTGTGTTGATTTTATTTAATGCGGATTAAATAAAAATTTTATGGGAACAAAATATGTAAACAGGAGATTATGTATGCAAAACAGAAAATTGTACTGAAGTATTTGTGCATTAAAATTTTTTAAAAGATATAAATAAACGATACGTCTTATGAATAAAACTGAACTTTATTTGAAATAATTTCTTTTATTCATTATTTGATATTGTACGTTTAAGTACTATTGGATATAAAATGAGAATTCTCCAGTTAATCTCTTAAATGTTTCGGCTATTTTATCTAGGAGAAAACTACTCTTAAGAGTTTTAAAAAATAATTACATATTAAAGATATGATCATTCAATTTTAAATGTTTTTAAGTATAATGGGTTTTTAAATCTATCTTTCGTTGAAAACGTATTCCGCAAAAGAATAAAAAATCCTTGATTATTTTTTGAAATGCGGTTATTTTTGTTAAAGATTATGTAAACAAGTAAAGGATGTTTAAGAGTTAATATATTTCAAAGTATTATCCTCTTCTTTCCGTATAATTAAGGTCTTTGAATGAATGGGAACGTTAAAAAATACTATTTATTAATTGTTTTATTCAAGTTTTTCATAAACATCCTTGGTTTTACATTAATTTAAAGAGCAAGTTATTGTAAAATACAATACTTTATTATAAAACAAAGAGACAGTTAATGATTTTTTTTAAGTTTATCATATTGCGTGCAGTTTAAAAGGCTTGTTATTTTTACATTTATCCTTCTCCTTAACTTATTGGTGTTTATAGCTATTTAAAAGTAGCAGAAATTTCCAGGGAACGCCGTATAAGTATCTTAACTTTAAGAATTGTCGTATGATGTAAATAGACAGTTGACTGTATGCTTTGTGTTGTAGTATATAGTTTTGCTTTATATTTTGGTTTGGCTTGTCGCTCTACTGTCCTTTTATGCACACTTTAGGCTAATTAAACCATTTGCTCGATAGAGTTGACGAGTTTGTTAGTTATAAATTTCCTAAACGGATTTCGTGTAATTTGGATGAGTTAAATGCACTTTTATTTATATAAGATCTCTAATCCTTCTTTTGAAATCCATATGAGTGAAAAATTTAGAATTTACAAAGATCAGTATTTACATATATACCAAATCCATTCATACCCTGGTGTTAAAAGTATTTATTAAGTGTGTAAGAGGGCAAGATTACTCATTTCTCATGGTAGAGTGCACCACATACACTACTTCGAAAAACGAAAATATTTAATAACGATCATGACAGTCTCGCGCAACGAAACCCAGATTGACTGATAGGACTTATTGAGATTTCCTCCTTTACCTAACTTAAATGAGGGGAATCTCCCTTACAAAGTTCTTATGGAAAATATTGTCTTTCACCTTTACAAGGAACAACACTGAAATTTCACAGTGATGTCTCCATAATAAAGTTGTCAACAAATTTGAAAATTCATGGTTCGAACGTTGATAAATAAATGTTTTATAAGAAGAAACCATAAATTAAAATATCCATAAATTAACAAACCATATATTAAAGCAAAATCATAATTTCTTTGTACAATGTGTAATAATAATAATGATAATACAAAATGACAAGCATTACATTATTAATCATTCCCTTAGTATAGTTAAATTTTATCTGTAGGAAAAACTTCCAAGAAATTATCAAAATGTATCATTACAAATACAAGAATTTAGCATCTATCATTTATTTAATAATCCTAATTCACAGATTGCAATACCCGTTTTTACTTACTAGATAAGAAATAAATAAGTGCTTATTTATTTTATACCAATTGCAAGTTATTATATTTTGTCTTATTACATGGAAGAATATAATAACGATATATAATCTATATTCTTTTCAATATATAAGTTAGTAATTACTAATCATTAAATACAAAATATTTCGTTTTGGAAAGAAAGTATACTAAAATTTAAAATTTAATTTTATCTTATTGCATGCCTTCTACGTGAAAATTTGATACACAGTTTAAGTAATTTCTCATAATTTAAAATATGTTGAACAGCTTTTGAATTTTTTTTCTCTATTTCATATCATTTTGTGAGAATGGATTTAATATTTGCAATTCCTTATTACACATTATCGAACTCTGATTACTTTTGTTATAACATAAAATGATTTCTTAAAAAATATGCAATATATTTTTATTCAACATTTTAAAAAGTAAGGAAGACTACATTTGAGTTATTTAATTACAATTTAATATTTAATTTACAGAAATAATTATTATATTGTAACTGACCTATACCTTATTAGCGAAATATAACTAAGAAATATTTATTTTATCCAATAATGGATTAACGATAAGAGGATTTTGTGGAAATCAAATTGTTACAGCATCAGAGCAAGATACTATGGATTCTGTCATCTTTCTTTAAATAGTACCTCTTAAAATAGGGCTTTAATGTTTCTTTTGCTAGCATGCTTCCACGTGATAAGGCCTAGTTTTACTTTATAACACAAATACGAGCTGTACCCACAATATGAGATTACTTAAAAAGATATTCAGGAAAGTATTTTCCTCATAAGAAGTCTGTTCCCTCATAGGTAGTATGTTAACATGTCAAAATGGTTAATTTCATAAAAAAAATAATAATAAGGAAATATTCAATTAAACATTTTCTATTTTACTTTGGATGATATTTTTTCTGTACAGTTTTAAAAAATTATAATACATTTCGAATATGCATATAAGATATTAACTATGTAGTTTTCATCAATCATTAAAATCTATAAACGATCTTAGCATCAAAGACATATCTTCATTCATAGAAAATATACTAACATAGACAGTGACCTTCACAAAAAATAATTAAATATTAAATATTTTCTATTTTACTTTGGCTCATATTTTTTCTGTATAGCGTAAGAAAATTACAATACATTTTGGACATGCATATAAGTTATTAACTATGTGATTTTCACCAATCATTAGAATTCATAAATGATCTTAGCTTCAAAGACGTATCTTTATTCATAGAAAGTACGTTATCATGTCAAAATGGTGACATTCACAAATAATAATGAAATATTCAACTAATTATTTTCTATTTTACTTTAGATCATAATTTTTCTGTATAGTGTTAAAAAATTATAATTCATTTTGGATATACATATATTAACCATGTAGATTTCATCAATCATTAGAATTCATGAATGATCTTAGCATCAAAGACATATCTTTATTCATAGAAATCATGTTAACATAGAAAGTATGCTAAGTAATATGTTATGTAATGTTATGTTATGTATGTTATGTAAGTAAGAAAATATGTTAGTAATATTTCCTATTTAACTTTGGATCATAATTTTTCTTTATAGTTTTAAAAAATTATAGTACATTTTAGATAAGCATGTAAGATATTAACTATGTAGTTCTCATCAATTATTAGAATTCATAAACTATCTTAGCATTAAAAACATATCTTTATTCATGGAAAGTATGTTAAAATATCAAAACGGTGCGTTTTGCAAAAAGTAATGAAATATTCAATTAAATATTTTCTATTTTACACTGGATCATAATTTTTCTGTACAGTTTTAAAAAAGTATATTACATTTTGTATATGCATATAAGATATTAACTATGTAGTTTTCATCAATCATTAGAATTCATAAGCAATCTTAGCATCAAAGACATATCTTTATTCATTTTGTTTAATGCTTTCCACACTAAACACTGCTGTTTAATACTTTCCATACTTTACACACTTTTCAGTTTAACTCAGTAAAAAAATATGTTTATGCAGTAAATAAATCATATTGAAATGTTGGCTGTAACGATACAAAGACATATTTGAAGAAGAAAAAAATATGGCAATATAATAGAAGAAATTTTAAATACATATACTTATTTAGATTTCCAAACACAACTCTTAAAAATTCAGAGTTTACTCATGCATCATGAAAGCAAACAGAATGAAAGAAAAATTCAAGTAAACAGAATGTCTTTATGTTTTGAAATTATTGAATGAAGCGTTCAAAGTTAACGAAGCTAATATTGAACTTTAAAAACGAATGTAGTTATACTACATTTTTCAAACATTTTTGTAAATTTACTCTTCTGTAAAATTTCAGCATTTTTGTTATTGTGTTGGTTAAACTTACTCATCAGTGTTATATGCTGTTGCTTTATTATGGTATCCTTACTTAATGCATATCATTTAAGATAAACTCAAAATATTATCATGACAGTAAAAGCAAATATTTTAAGTTACAAATTCATAGTAAAGAATTTTAAAATATTTAATTCTTTATGAGTCATTTTAATTCCCTTTATTGTATCAAAAATGATATCCTTAAATTTATTTTTCAGATTCAAAAATTAAAAGCCAATATTATTCTTCATATTAATTTCTTATATATATATTTATTATTCAGGGATTAATTTATTATTTAAAAAATTTTATTAAATAATTAATAGTATATTTATTATTTATTTAAAGATTATCTTCTTCTTTTGACGCAACAGTCCCATGATGGGGCCAAGGCCGTCTGCCTACTGGTAGATTTCGAGACAGGAGATGTTTTCTTTTTATGGGGTAGGGTTGTCAGCTCTACGCTCAACGCTCTACTGTCATATTAGATCGGTACCTGCGGTTTAAAGTGGATTTCGAACCACTACAAACATCCATGGCATAGCCGCCACTCGAACCCAAACCCTGGGGCACCGGGCGCCAGTCACTCGACCGTCAGGCTCCATTTAAAGATTATTTGGTACATATTTATTTTTATAAAATAATATTATTACTGAAAAAAATTGTTACTAAATTCAAATTACATTCATATTACATATTCTGTTATTCGAATTCAAATTACATGCATTTATTGTATTAAAAAAGCAGTCATTAAAAATTCTTTGTATTAATAATAATATAGTATAATTGTAATAATACAATAAAATTGTGCTTTTATAAGAGTTCTGTGTTTTTGGCAAATGTAAATTTATTATTTTATTGCTCTCATACATTTATTTGTAAAGTCCATACTATCTATTTATGTTATGTAAATCAAGATAATAGAAAGCAAGATTATTAAATTCATATTTCCTTTCAAATATTTGGTACTAGATTGACTACAATCATCTGATGTATGTTCATAAAAATATATTGTTAAAATATTAATGTTAGTAAATGTATTTGAAATTTTTTCTGTTTAAATTGCTCTGCAGAAAATATTTAAAAATTTTATTAAAAATTAATTTTTAAAGTTTTATGAATTATGATATCCCTTCTGCATATGATAAGCTTACAAATTTTAATTTAATTTGATAAAATCGGATTTAAAGAAGAAAATATTTTATATTTCTAAGGCCAATTAATGCTGAATGCATTATAAAAATTTTAACATGATTTTTCTAGATCATAATGTGTTTCTATCCTTTGATTTATTGGATAATGTTATTTTGACAAACTCTCTCTTAAACTTGAGGTAATTTGTCACAGTAAAGGCAAATATGTAACAGATTCAAAGTTGCCATGGTACTCAAAGAAAGTGAGGAGATTAATTGGTATACTGCACCAAAAGTTATAAAACTTTTATCATTTTGAACGAATACCTCAAAAATGACATATGGCTATCCTCTTGCTCTACCTCTCAAGCCAACCAAAAATACTTTAAACCTACAGACCTATACCCGGCATAGACATATGGGCTTTTGGTTTATCGAGTTTCGAACACAGCATTCTCAGCTTAGAAAATTGAACATGTTATCCACCAGATTGCTGGGATCTAATTATAGGTAATATTCTACATTCAAATTTTTAATTATTCTCAGTATACATATATTATTTAACTATTTTACTACTGACATAATTATTTAAGACATCATTTCTTATCTATTCCTTTAATTACAATTACATAATGGGACGCAAAGCCAACTTTTCTCATCGTCTCTATTTAAATCGGCCAATTCACAAACATTCTAGAGAGTTAAATTAAATTCGCTTATATATTTGAATGAGTTATAGCGATATTTGTCTGAGGACATGTTTTAATAGAATTATAACACTATCTATCTTTCTAACTTATAATAATCTTGATCCAATTAAATATATCACAAAATATGTAAAGCTGTATGAAATCCAATATAAAAATTCATATGAAAAGTAAATTAATATTAAGTTGTAAATTGTTTTGTAATATATTTCAAATGTTAATATTTCTTATGAAATCTTTTTATAAATAATCATATACACATATTAGCTATTAGAGCTATTATTTACCTTTACCACATATATTAATCATATTAAATATAGCAATTCCATGAAAAATGAATGTATATGCATTGACTATATATATATATATAATCAATACATATCCTACATAATCCTACATATTTATCTACATAATCCATGTCACCTATTATGTGTCATTTATCTTGTTTTCTTTAGGAAAGTAAATAATACTTGATTTCTTTATAAGATTGTATAATACGTAGGAAAGCCATTGTGTAAAACAGAGAAACGAGTGATATTAATATGTATTTCTTCTTCAGTATCATTCGTTCTTAAAAAAGTACATGTAAACAATTGCAAAACGTCGAATAAATCAAAATGTCAAAGCTTTGATTCTCATAAGCAAAACTCACCCACTATCAATTCTAAATTTTTTAAATTAAATATTCTTAGTTAAAAACATACATGGTTTCATGTTTTTTTATGGTAAATAAATTGTTTTTTAAATATTCATGAAAACTTTTGACATAAAACTGTTAAAGAATTTTAAATTAAATAATTTGCTTAATAAGAGATTAGAATATTTTTCCATTGGCGGGAATTTTTATTCATTTGCCACTAATACAACAAAATTGTAGCATAATTAGCGTTAGACAGGGTACACCTTCAGAATATTCACTATATTGCATTAGAAGGGACAGGGAAAAGAAGGGAAAAAAGGGAAGGGAAAGGTGAAAGAAGGGGAAAAAAGGGAAGAGAAAAGTGAAAGAAGGAAAAGGGGAAATTATGTCTTCCAGGACAACTGTTAGGGATAACTGGTCCACGTTAGAATGTCGTTTTAAAAATAATCCGAAAATGTCCTACCAACAAGTCCTATTGTAGATGCTAGTATCTCTATCCCAGTCTCCAACAAATCTATCTGGTTTTCAAGCAGTGACTGCTGAGTAGCCACCACTGAAATCAAATCTTTGTTCTGTAGCAAACTAGTTAGCTCAATCTACCATTGGGTCCTAAATGGGGCATTACTACAATATACAAAGCGTACTTATTCATCAATTCAGTCAAGCATTGTGAATCCGAATAATTTAAGAATAATTTACGAGCTAATATTTTTTTCTCATTTCAAATAAAACCTTAGAAAAAGATTCCCGTTTTTGAAGATCACCCCTGATGCCTTTCGCTTTATTTAAGCTATCATATTGAATTTTATTCAAATAATTTGAATAATACATAACCAAATTTCCCCCCAAGTGACAACGAACGGTATATAACGCTCACTTTTTTGCGTCAATTAACGTCGACCACGCCAATTCTCTTTTCTCATTCGAGCCGAAATGGATATTAATGATTTATCTTTTGTTTTCTAGAAATGCGTTCGGCTATTTTACAAATGGGAGTGTTTGAAGTTTATTGAAAAATCCTTTTCGATCTCAAATCGTAGAATTGTTTTGGATGAATTGAAAAGTCAAAATCCTTCAAGGATCTTCAGGGACCAAAAACAAAATTCCGTGGAAAAAAACAAAAAAAAAAAAAAAAAGGGAAACATTTGTTTATTTTACAGAAGATAGATTTTTAAAAGTACATCGTATGGGCTTTAGCTATACTTTTTATCTTTGCAATAGTATAAATTAATAATAAATTTAAAGAAAATTTTATTTTGTTACTTTAAAGGGTTTTTTTTTATTTCGTTGAATTTAAAATAAATACCGTAAATAAAACTGCAGTGAAGAAGCAACGGCTTCAAGTCATAAAACTGCTTTGTTAAAAGAATATCCAAATTTGAGAAATGCATGCCCATCATGTAGGTAATTTTGGCAGCAAATTATAATAATGGTGAATAATGAGAATTCAATTGAATAATGTAATGTGAATACCATTGAATAATATAATGTGAATTCCATTGAATAATATAATGTGAATTCAATTGAATAATATAATATGAATTCAATTGAATAATATAATGTGAATTCAATTGAATAATATAATGTGAATTCAATTGAATAATATAATGTGAATTCAATTGAATAATATAATGTGAATTCTACTGAACTATATAATGTGAATTCAATTGAATAATATTATGTGAATTCTATTGAATAATATAATGTGAATTCAATTGAATAATATTATGTGAATTCAATTGAATAATATAATGTGAATTCTATTGAATAATATAATGTGAATTCAATTGAATAATATTATGTGAATTCTATTGAATAATATAATGTGAATTCAATTGAATAATATTATGTGAATTCTATTGAATAATATAATGGGAATTCAATTGAATAATATAATTTAAATTAAATTGAAATATTTTTAATCAATTTGTTACATTATTCTTAATGTAATAATACTAAAAAATCGCGATATTTTCAGATCTATTAAAATTTCCTGTTTTGTATTTAAATTAGGCAAAAATATGAATTAGTAAATGAAAAAAAACATATATATTATTTCTTTTGAAAGTTATCAATTTATAAATAAAACATAATTCTTAAGATCGTTGAACTATCACAGTGATGCAAAATATTATTAATTTATAAGCTCCATTGCAACATTTTATTAAAAAAACATTTTTTCCTATGAAACAATTCATTCATTGTCACAAATAATACGAATTTCATATGGAAAACTATACTATTATCTCACAAAATAAATTAAACAGAGCAGTATAATGTTAAATGCATATACAAATGAAACAAATTGAATTAAACAATTAACATACTTACGTAAATTACTTTTTATAAGAAGTTTGACGTCATTGTCTAATCCAGTAATTACATTTATCTTTGATTTTATTGAGAAAAGCATTTTTACTCTCACCAATTACTGTTCTTTTTTGAAAATATATTCTGCCATTGATAATTACCATTTTTTACTAATTTGATTATTTTATGATTTAATGTCTCCCAACTTATTTTGAATAGCAAATGTCTTTAGGATTCAGTATTTGTGACAAGTAAATTTAAAGGCTAAAAGTTCTTGCTTCAATATTTATTTCTAGGCAATAAAAGTTTTCAATAATATTGAACTTACAGAGAGAATGAATATTTCAATAGGTATCTGAATAGTTTATTTATAATTGCAATATTTCAATGAAATTAATTCAATACAGTGCAAAACATGCAATGAGTTCAAACAAATTTTAATAATCAATTATGCAGATGAAATAAAAAAATGTGATAAATTTTGGCATGATAAAAAAGGCTTGCAGAGCTTCAGTAATTGGAAAATAAAAACAAATTATCGAATGTTTCCAATGATAAATTTAATTAATCAAACTTTTAAGGAAAATTTTAAATAAACAATCTCCTGATGACGAACAAATTATTATAATATGTTAAATTTCAAACAATTTTATAAAACTTTTATAAATTTCGCTTAAGTTGTCAATTATTTTAATGAAATATATGGTTTCAAATTAAAAAAAAAAATACTCACAATAGAAACCCCACAATAATTAACGTAAAAAGATTTACAACAGAATAAAAAAAGTGAAAATGTAGATTTCATTCGTAAAAAAGTTTTTTTATTAAAAAGTAGCTCCTTATATATATATCTTCTCTCTTTCCGAATAATCTATTGATATATGCATCTATTGATATTGGTATAATATGTTAAAAATATAATTATTGACTGATTTCAATAAATCCGCATAATATTTACATGTTTAACTCATAAATTAAAGTACAATATATATAGTGCAATTTATATATAGTTATGTTAAAAATATTTTAATAAAAAACCTTCAAAAATAATCCGGATTAAGTCTCAGATAAAAAAAATCCTTGACTGTGTGAAAATTTGTTTAAAATTTTAACTATTTAATACAACAATTTTTCAAAAGTATTAAAACATCAATGCAGATGCAAATATTAATTCATGTTGTCACTGACTTTTTGTACGCTATATAATTGATAAAATTAATCAATTTTATCATCAAATGTCAAATAAAAAAATTGTAAAATGAAAAAAATTATAAAATATTAAAATTTATTATTAATTATTAAAGTTAAAAAATTTATTAAAAAAAAGTATTAAAATTTTTGAGTGATTAAGCATAGTAAATTCGATATTTAAATTTCAGTAAAATAACAAAAATATTTCTTATACAATGAGGTGCATTCAATAAACCATTTTGAAAAATTCTAATTTTAAATTTATTCTTATCTATTTAATACCGTTCTTCATCACAGAATGGTGTTTGCACAATTATTGTGTAAATCAAATGCAAAAAACATACATTTAATGTGAAATAATTTAAGGGGTAAATATAAAGTTGAATGCATATAATTGTTAAAAAAGTTAATTAAAACTAAATGCATTTATTTTTATTTTTTTTATAAAAATATACTTTCAGCAACTTTATTTCAATGGAAATACTAAGTACTACCAAATTAAGAATTATTTATAAACGATACTAAAGATATTTTAATTTATAAAATAAGAAAAAACTGTCATTTTGGTCTGGTTGATATTTCATTAATCTAAGTTATATATATATATATATGTTCATGTTATCGGAATACTTCGCTAGTTGTGTGTTTCACTTGGATCGAGTCATCTAGCTAGCAAAAATAGAACAGTTTATAATATATTGGAGGTATGCATTTTTGATAAAGCTACTCTCAAGATGTTATTGCTAATTTCCTTTGGGTTTACTAATTGTTATACGGTTTTACTGATTTCCTGAGCGATACCTTTTCTCGTCCTCTCATTGTATGATTTGCAAAACATTTTGAGTGCTTTTTTTTTGTTTTTTTTTGTTATCTGCCATTGCAGCTTTGCCGTTCAATATTTTGATTTTCAATTCAATTTCAGCGTTTTGATCTTTATGTTTATTTAATAATTTTCTATTTCGTTGCTGCAGCTTATGCGCTCGTCGAATTTTGAACAACTTCTTGCTTTTTCTGATTTTCATTTTTTAGAGATTTGAAAGTGAGGCACCCCAATTTTTTCGTTTTGTGAATGCTATGATGGTTTTGCTATACAATGGTATTCTCTCTCTATATATGCTTATGTGTGTGTGTTATTTAATTTACAATCGAAAATGATTTATTAAATTAATTAAACATCATTCATGTATAAAAGCAGAAGTAAAAATTAGAAAAATTTACAAGAAATATTGATAAATATAAGTATAATTCTTAAATACTATTCATATTTTATATAGGGAATTTCAAAATATTATTGCTAAAAAAGACTACACTTGCAAATAAATAAAATGCGTAAAAGCTGAAAAAAAGATTAAACATTAAGATAAAAATGTATTCTTTTACTCAGAATGTTTGATGAATGTTTGAATGTTTGAAAACTGTTTGATTTTTTTAATGCTGTGAAATACTATGCAAATATTAACGTTTCAAGTCAATTACTTCTTTTATTTGTTTGGATTTGTTTCGTTTGGTAAGGGAGAAGAAATACAAATTTGAGAGAAATTAGATATCAATGAAAACATATTTAAGTATTATTTATTATTTTTATTATGAATTTCTAAATATTTTGATGGAAAAAATAAAATTACAAATAAATACATTCTCAAATACTGTACAAAAAAATTGAACATCAAGGTAAAAATGTATTATTCTACTCAGAATGTTTTCATGAAAACTGTTTGATTTTTCAATGATGTGAAACACTAATGAAAATAATATTGTTTCATGCCAATTGCTTGTTTTATTTGTTTGGATTTATTTTGTTTGGTAAGGGAGAAAAAATGTAAATTTGTCAGGAATTGGATATCCATGAAAATATACTTGAGCATTATTTATTATTTCTATAATGAATTTATAAATATTTTTGATAGAAGATAATATTATTACAAGAAAATACACGCTTAAATGCTGAAGAAAAAAATTTAACATCAAGATAAAAATGTATTATTCTACCCAAAGTATTTTCATGAAAACAGTTTGATTTTTGAATGGTGTGAAACATTAATGCAAATACTATTGTTTCAAGCCAATTACTTGTTTTATTTGTTTCGTTTGGTAAGGTATAAGAAATACAGATTTGAGATGAATTAAATATCTATGAAAATATACTTATTATTTCTATAGTGAATTTCTAAATATTTGTAATAGAAAAGAATATAATTACAAATAAATACATACTTAAATGCTGAACAAAAAATTAAACATCAAAGTAAAAATGTATTATTTTATTCAGAATGTTTTCATGAAAACTGTTTGATTTTTTAATTGATTTTAACAGACACAAGAAACACTAATGCAAATATTATCGTTTCAAGCCAATTATTTGTTGGGTTTTTTTTTATTTGGATTTGTTTCGGTTGGTAAAGAAGAAGAAACACAAATTTGAGAGTAATCAGATATCTATGAAAATATACTTGAATAGTATTTATTAATTCTAAATATTTTTGATAAAAAAGAATATCATTACAAATAAATGCTTAAATACTGAACAAAAAAATTTAACATCGTGGTAAAATGTATGGTTTGTATTATTTTGTAAACCATGGTTTGTATTATTTTATAAATCAGGGTTTGTATTATTTTATTAATCATGGTTTGTATTATTTTACTCAGTATGTTTTCGTGAAAACTGTTTGATTTTTGAATGCTGTGAAACACTAATGCAAATATTATCGTTTCAAGTCAATTACTTGTTCTATTTGTTGGGAATGGTTTGTTTTGTAAAGGGAGAAGAAATCCAAACTTGAGGGGAATCAGGTATCTACCCTGCTTCCCGAAGGAATTACGCTACCAACAGCTGCAGGCCATAAAGTCCGCTAGGCTGACAAGCGAACCAACTTATCGGTTTGAAAAAGAGTCTGATGGGACATGGGATCTTTGAAAACGTCTGTTTAGGGAACAACCCAACCAATGATACAGGTCGATAAGTTCCTACCTTCGGGTAATACATCATTCCGTACACAAAACAATGTATTTATAACGACCAGCCGGATTTGGTCGGAAAGGTCATTACGTTAAAGAAATAAAGAAATAAATTTAGTGAAAGAACTTTGTTTCATAAACATCATTTAGGGAGGAATATGGATTGCCTAAAGCAGTCAATTTGTACGTTTTTACCTTGTAATTTTTTAAGGGTTTGAGAATTCTAGAAAGGCAGGGGGGTGGGGGCTTGTTTTTCCGTAGAGTAGGTATCTGAGTGACTGTTGGCAGCATTTTTCCACGGATAAGACGAATAAATAGGATTATAACGACGCAATTTTTATTTCGCATTTGTTGTTTTGTCTTTAGAATGTTGATTTCGTTTTTCAGTTTGACAGAGGGAAGTAGTTTTTTTTTCTCTTTAATTTTAAGGATCATTTATCTTTCCAAATATACAAGCTTTGCTGAGATTATCCGAAAGATTTTTTTTAAAAACCATTTCGTCATCGAGCATATGATTTTTTTCTCCTTTGACTAATGATTTCTGCTTTCCGTCATATAATAATATATCTCTATATATATAAAGATAGCATATAGTTTAGTAAATCTAAGTTAGGTATTCAGTCCTAGGTTTTTCTGAAATGATTGTTTTTCTTAATTAAAACAGTGTTATATAAAGATTCTTCCGTATTATTTTAATAATTTTAAAATTATAAATAACTTTGATTTATTTTTGCTCTTTAAAATTTATTTTCGTTGAGTTCTTTCTTATAAATTTATAAGCGCTTAGCTGTCTATATTTTCTATTATTACTAAAACTACTATATTACTATATTATTAAAATTATTAAATTACTATATTACTTAAATATCTAAAATATGCAACAATTAACAACCATTTAATTGATCTTAACGAAATTATTTCATCTACGATACGCAATTTACGAAAGAAAAACAAAAACAAAAAAAAATACAACAATATTTTCTTACTTTATCATATCTGTACATATGATAAAATAACAATATACACAAATATATATATAGTATACATTTGCTGTGTGTGTGTGTGTGTCTGCCTAGCATATTTCCAATTTTCTGCTTAAATGCTACCTTTAACGTGGCATAATTGTTCCATTAATAAAAAAGTTATCGATATAAACATAGAACATGTGATTTCATTTATGTCTTTCAACTAACTATTTTTACTTTAAATAGCTCTTATTATTGCTTAATAACTTTTCAACCTCAAGTCAATTTCCATTCTTATGCAATAAGTTATAATTATATTACTTCACCAGCAATAAATCGGCACCAGCATCTAATCATTCTAACAAAGGTCAACTATGTGTGATGGTTAGGTTACATACAACTCATCACACATCAAAGACGATCAAACCAGCACCAGTGATGGATAATTAAATAAGAAAGTAATAAACATATAGTGTAATAAACAGTGAAATTTTTAAAATAAATTATTAATTTTAATTTTTGATCTGATAAACTACCTTTAATAAATTTTTTCAAACTTATGTGCTCCAATTTTTAAATTTTCATACAAAATTAAAAAGAAAATTTATCAAAACAATACTTTTCAAGTCAATTTCTAAAAGGGAAATATCATTAAAAAGGGAAATAAAATTACTAGTATTAATCGAAAAAAAATTATATTGCCGTCATGAAAAAATTCATTAATTTATAATAGGTAAAGAGGTAGGCAAAGGTCTGTAATCAAATAATTTAGATAAAATTATGTAATCTGTCACATTTCTTTAAAAAACTGAAAGAAATCTTAAAATTAAATCTCCCAAATTAATCGGTGTTTTTCTTTTTTTTTTTTTTTGTACTTTTAAACCTTATATGTATTGTTAATGCGAATTAAACACTTGAAACCCTTTAAAAAACAACATTCGTTGTGTCCTTCAAAACATGGAATCTTTAGCACCCACTCATTTTTTCTTTAAATCAATACTGTCTCTTATATTTATTTAATCATTGAGTCAAGGGCAATAAGAAAATTGCCTTTCATTATTTTTCTTTAATTTCACGATTACTGTGTTATCGGATATGCAAAATATCAATAAAATTGTTTGATTTGTTTAAAATATATTTTTATTTCTTTTTGTGCCCCATTATGGTTTTAATCGAAGGTATTTATTTTATTTTTATAAGTGATTTTACTCTTCGTACGGAATTATCATAAGTATTATATTAAGGAAAATACAATTCTAAAAAACATGCAAAGTTCGTAAAGATATTTAAATTTTCCGTTATTCAAAGTCTTTAATGCAGCAGTAGATAAGTTTTCCAGTATGCAGTTATTTAGTAAACATTCAAAATAATCTTGTAAATATCAATTATTTACAAGAATATATACTTCAGTTCACAAAAAAAAAAATCTGTGAAACCCACTTTCAATGTTTTCTTTCGACAGAAATTTAATATAATTTATGGTAAATCTAAATAATTATAAAAATAAGTTGATAATAAATAAGAGAATAAAAATATTTATCTTTTATAAAACTAAACAGCTCAATCATTTATAAGGAATACGTCTGAACATTTTAAAGAATCTTACTTGCTCTAAATGAAAGGTTTAGTGCATTTATTGAGCTGTTCTCGAGAATAAGTTACTCTCTTAACATTCGGAAACCATAAACAAATTACCTCACTCTCTCACCTTAAAAAATGTTCAGACTAAACCTCTGTAACATGGTATAGCACTTTAGCGGTAAAAAGAATCATTTACACTATTTTCCCACCCTAGTCCGGTGGGGATAAGTTCCCCCTCCTACCTTAAGGGAGATTCAAACTGTGTTGAACGATAACCTCTATATATTTATATACACTAAAGCTTCAGAAAATGTAATAACGCAACATATATATATATATATATATATATATAATAGTTTTACTGGTAAATATTTTTTACTTCAGGGATCTCGTGTTCCACACTGTATGAGTTACTTTCCGATAACTGTTTTATACTTGCGTGTTGTATGGGAGAAATCCCAGAAAACTATTACCAGGCATCTCTTTTTGATGCAAGACCTTCACGTATGATGTCAAAATCATTATCAATCTTTTATCTGAAAATGGTGGTTGTAATACACAATCATAACCTTCTTCAATTACACTCGAGTCTGAGCACACAACTCTGTGGCAAGAAGTGAGATTCCATTGGCAATTGATAGTTATAAAACGGGAAGATAAAGTTTAATTAAAAGAATTTATATAAATATCATACTATTCTTGAAAATATGCTTTTAATTGTGAAAATCTTTGTTAATTCGAACAATTAATTTCTCTAATCAACTTATAGATTTCATAACAAAAGTGAAACAGTTTCAAATCAAATCCCCAATCGACACTTGAGTAATGCATTTCCTTATACACATCATGTAAATATATATACCGAATACCATACCAAATACGAAGATTTAATCACTCAAATTGTTTAATATTATTCAACCCAATAGCTATTACAAACTACATAAATGCATAATTCTCATTTCACCTGGTTCAATTTGGAAAAAGAAACTAGTTTGCATACATCTAGTTAGTTGTCTATTCAATTCAAAACTCAAATACTGTTGAAAACATCAAACAAGAAAAAAGTTTCTTTGTTTGAAATGTAGTGCAAATATTTTGAGCTTCTTTTTAATTCCATATCTTTCCATCCAAACTGATGAAAGAAAACAAAGATTACTGGAAGTCAAACAACAATTAGCCATAACTATTGAGAATCAGGATTGCCCCTGGTTATGCCTTCCCTACCACATCCCTTCTGTACTGCTGTCATATTCTTTCCTGATTATAGCTGGCCTTGTTACTCGAAAGACACAAATTGTGCTGATCGAAAAGTGAACCTAAACGTTTTCCCGCAGCGCCAAAATGTAGGCTGGTAATCCAAGAGAAGATATCGCCCATTAATAGAGCACACTCGCATAAAACTTGAGTTGATTGTAATCCAATTTAGGAAACGATGTACGAACTGACTTGCTCCAGGCAACTTGTGAAGTCAGTATCGTTGCTCAAAATCCCTCAGGAATGCTGCCATTGTGGAATCCTCGACGGAATTGTTCGAAGAGAGAGTCAGGGATTGTTCTAATATTCTATGTATTTAGCTCTTCTGTTCTTATTATTCTTTGGGAATAAGGTAGATCCTTGGTTTTTACTTGAAAGGGCGATGTCAGTTGGCTCAAAAGGTATCATTTTGTTCATACGAATCGGGACGTCTGTTGGGTAGGCGGTTATCAATTAGTGGATTATGTTTAATTCGCGATAACTTTTGAGTATTTGACATCACGTGCAATTAAGTAGGGCGGTAACGTGTAAGGGAGTACATATGGAGAAGATTGACACATGTTCTTTTAGGAAAGTTTCGATGAATTACTGGAATTAAAAAAATTCTGAAGGGAAAGAACCAGTATTTGAATAACCCATGTCTTTCTCTTAATTAAAGTAATTCCTCTTGTGACTTACAACCATAAAGTTTAGACAAAATCACGTGAAAAAATTAACATTCATCTGATGGTACAATCAATATTCGTGCCAAAACAAATAAACAGGATTCGAATAATATTGATTTCAATGATCAGATCTACATCTTATAGAGTTTTTATTACACTTTTCATGCCTTGAACTTAAAATAATATTAAAAGTTTTTTATTAATGTCCATTGTATAATATCAGTATTTTAATTTCTAAAACTTAAATCATTTAGAGCTCAAATATCTTTTACTCTACATATTACGCATTGATATAAACTAGTTATAAAAAGAAAGGCTTTTGACCAGATTAAAATTTTTATTTATTTGCACTTTTGTTTATTTATAAAGAAACCAAAAGAAAGAGAAATTATTTTAGAAAGCAAAATAAATTATATTTCCTTTTACAATAATTGATATAATTTCAGTCAGAAGTTATACATATTAAATTTTTTTCTTTAAATTAATCTCAGTGTCATTTTGTTAATATTATTTATCATATCTCTTAACAAATCTTTCTTATCATTATTGAAATTTCAATTGTTGTAATTTTAATCTAATTTCTGTATATTAATATTTTAAATTATTGAATTACAAAACAAATTTAAACATGTTTTTATATTACATTTTTCAAATTTATTAGATTCTTATGTAATTAATGTTACCACAAAAATTACAACAATTTAAAATTAAGCAGCTACTACTAATTATGAACTGAGCTATTTAATTTACATAGAATGAAAGACAAAGAAGAATATTATTAGATACATAACTTTTCCTTTAACAGCTTTTTCAAGACATTGAGGGATAAGGTAACTGTTTACTCATTTCGGCAAAACATTTTTAGCACTCACTTCCTCATATGCACTAAGTACTTCGTTTTATTAGAAAAGGAGAATTAACTAACTCCACCTATAAAGTAAACACAATTTAATCTTAGATTGATTGGTAGCTTCAAATTCCTTCTGATAGGATGACATGAACTGCAAGAATTACGATATATCTAAAAACTGCTGAACATTTTTATCTAATTATCTTGGAAATTTGATCGTAAACCATACTATAAATATTGTGAAGACTTTCTCGTGAATGTTTTTACAATATTTTCTCTTATTATAAACAATTTTAGTCAGTTTGAATAATAAAAAATTTCTGAGTGAATTTTGAAAAGGAACATATCACAAGAATCTTTTATGAGACTTATTTCGCAGTATCTTAGAAATAAAATGCATAACATATTAATTGAAAAATAAATTTTTGTTTTATTAATTATTATTCCAAATGACACATGGCATCTAGTCTTTTGAAATTGTAGCAATTTAACACTTCAAAAAATTTTCTTCCAATCTTCCAATCCTGATTTTTCCCCTAACAGTTAATAACATCCATCAACTTCAAAATGAAGTTCGACTCTTCCTCTGACAAAGAACAATACCTACATCGAAAAAAAAAATGAAAAAACTTAATAGCTCTCTGAAGAGCTTTTGAGTGTCGCAATTGTTGTAATTTTTATTGTTTCAACCTGGCTGACAATCCAAGAATCCCCAAGTACTTCCCAATAACTGCCCAGGTTATGGCATTCGACCTCCCCGAAGTTAGAAGCATTGAACATTTTCACACTCAATAAGTAACCGGTCAGCAACGGCTAGTAGCCCAATTTTGAGGGCAGGCCCTGCGTTAGGGGGGTGGGGGAACAAAGGGCCGATATGGTGGCCAGTGATTATCGAACTCCCTGCATTCCCTCTTTTCGTCTTTTATCAAGCGGGGAGCTGATCACTAGCAGATATTGTTCCCTCTGCGGCTATCGCTTCTGTCTTCATTTATCTCTTCCTCTATGATCTCGCACAATGAGCAAACTGCCTCAATACTGACTTCACTCGATTTGATTTTTTTTTTTTTCTTCTTTCCCTTCTTTCTATTCTCTTCCTTGCAGACGACCATGGGATTAACAAAGGTTTGTTTCCTCCATAGCCTTCTTACGGAATGGATTGAATGGGAGGAGCGCTGGAAAATTAAACATATCTGTTTCTGATCAAGTCTTAGAAGATGGATTCGAAAAGATTTTTCGTCACCGGATCAAACCTTGTAGATTTCTTCGGGCTTTCTTTGGTAAATTTGGTTTCAAACAGATTCAATAAAGGTAAAAATTATTTGCAAATACTATGATTAATAATTAATTTTCTATTACAAACAGATTCAATAAAGGTAAAAATCATTTCAAATGCTATGATCAATAACTAATTGCCAATTACAAAAATTTTCTATGCAAAAAAAAAAAAAAAAAAAAAAAAAAAAAAAAAAGGATTAAAAAAAATAAAATTACATAAGAGAGGAATAAAGAGATAATCAAAAAAATTTGAGGAATTAGATGAACGTGTTCATCGTATGTAGATTAAAATAAACATTATGTTTTTGAAAGGTTGATAATCGTGAATGATAATCGTGATACTATTTCCAATAGCTAATTTTCTGTTTCAAAAGACTACGATGTCAAAAAATAAAGATTAAGGAAGCATAAAATTGAATCAAAAAGGAATAAACAGATCGAAAGTATGATAAATCAATTGAAGGTGCTAATTATATGTAAATTAAAATAAACAATTTATTTTTGTTAGTTAATAGTATATAGTTCATTATAAAATTAAGTCTATATTTAATATACATAAATAAATGTAAAATTTAGCATGAATTTTTAAGCTGATTTAAGTAAAAAAATACCCTAAAAATGCTTAATATTGGAAATCTTCTTAAGTTTGGAAAAAGATATTATTAAAAAATGATCAATTTATTGAATAATACAATATTTTTAACTGGCATGGGCAGCAATCAATTTTATGTCACATAAAAATTACTTCAAAAAATATAGATTTGGAAATAATAAAATTACAGCAGAAAGAAATAAAGGTATTGTTGATAATTAGGAAAATCAGAAAAGCAGGTTGATTGTATTAAGTAATAAAATAAACTTATGCTTTTGATACATTTATTAAAGGTACAAATCATTAATAAGATGCTGTGGACCACAGTTAATTTTCAAATAAAACTTATGACGCCCCTCAAAAAAAAATATATTAAGGAAAAAAAGAAGATAAAATTTGAAAAAAAGAAAGAAAAAGAAAAAAAGGAAAGATAGAAAGTGATGAATTCACATAAAAATAATCTGCCATGCTTTGAAAAGAAATTAAGGAATTACAATAATTTTAAACTTATAATAAAAATGCTGACTGCAAAAACTTTTGAATATTTAAGTACTTAAAAACACGTTTAATTCAGTAGTTTTTCAAAACCAATTATCTGAAATAAACGCAGCAAATATTTTGAGAACATTTTTTTTTATTGTTAATAACAACTCTTGTTGGAATTCAGAAATTTTATAACTCAAATTTTATTATTTAAGATATCTACAGTTATTATATTTTATCATGATATCTGACCTAACAAAATATCTTACGCTGTTAAGTAAATATATTTTCCTGTAATAATCTACTAAGTAATATTTTTATTCATCAATCTTAAATTCAACTCAATTATAAATTTAAAATTACTATTCCTAATCGGATTATGTATAGATAATTCCAATAAAGTTTCCCATTTTTAAGCTTATTTTAGTAACAAATACACTAAAATTGCTTAATATTGGAAATCTTCTTCAGTTGGAAAATTATATTATTAAACAACATTAAATTTATTAAATGAAATAACTTAGCTGAATATAAAAAATATAATGCAATATTTTTAGCTGGCATTTATAAAAGCATTAAAAAATTAAATTTAATAAATTAAAAACGAAATGTTTTGTTCACAGTAGATATTTTTTTATAAATCCTAAAATTTTACTTTTGCAAGAAGAATTGATGTATAAAATATTTTAATTCGTGGATTTTTAAATTACAATAAAGGATTAAACTAGGAGCCATATAATTCTTATTTATAAGTATAATTTGAATTAAAATTTAAGTTCTTAATTTTATTACAAAAAATAAATATAAATCATTGACGGAATTTTATTCTACAGACTGTAATCTACTTTGAAAAATAAACGAGCCAAGAAGATGACCTGTGAATTAACTATAATTTCACCTCCAAGATACGTATTCTGCTTAATTTAAATGTCAAGTTTGAAAAATATTCAAATTGCATTTGCAAATAATCAAAAGATATTTTTAGCTGGCATTTATAAAAGCATAAAAAAATTGAATTTAATAAATTCCAAACGAAATGTTTCGTTCAGAGTACATATACTTTTATAAATCCTAAAATTTAACTTTTGCATTAAGAATTTATACATAAAAAATTTTTAATTCGTAGATTTTAAAAATACAATAGATGATTAAACTAGGAGACGTTTCATCCTTATATATAAATGTAGTTTTACAAAATTTAAGTTCTTAATTTTATTTCGGGATCTTAATTTATTATAAAAGTATATATATATAAATCCTTGATGGAATTTTGTTGTAAAATATTTTAATCTACTTTGAAAAAATAAACGAACCAAAAAGAAGATCTTTGAATTAACAATAATTTCACCTACAAGATACGAATTGTGCTTAATTTAAAAGTCATATTTGAAAAATTTTCAAGTTGCACTACATTTTTTCCAGAGTTATTAAGCAACCGTAAAATATATTTTTAGTTGGAATTTATAAAAGCATTAAAAGAATTGGTTTTAATAAGTCATTGGTTTAAGTTTAATTTAATAGTCAGCTCATTCTTATTTATAAGTATAATGTGACAAAATTTAAGTTCTTGTTTAATTAATAATTCTAAATCAGAATCTTATTTTAATATAAAAAATATATATAAATCCTTAATGGAATTTTGTTCTACCGTGAGATATTTTAATCTACTTTGAAAAAAAACCGAACCAAGTAGATGATCTATGAGTTGGCTATAATTTCACCTTCAAGATACGAATTCTGCTTAATTTAAAAATTAAGTTTGAAAAATATTCAAATTGCACTACATTTTTTTTCCCGGAGTTATTACACAACCGTAAAAGAGCATTTAAAATTCCATATAAAAATATAAACCATACAGGTAACGGTTTCTTTTGATACATAATTCAAGCATTAGAAGAAGACTTCGTAACTGTAACAGGATTACACGGCGGTTGTTTTCAGCGGCTTGCGTCGCGGGCTCTAAAACAGTAAACGGTAGAGCTTGGCGTACGTGATGTTTGAAGCTCAAAGTGGTTACAAAAGTTTTCACTTTGTAATAATAGGCTTGCTTTGTATTCGAAGTGCAATTTGGGAAAGTGCTCTCAATAAATAGATAAAAGCAACTGGTAAAAAATTAAGTACTCTTGTATGGTCATCGAATAGGGAAAGAGATAGGAAAAAAACAGGAAATCTCAGCGGTATATCCACTGAATGCCTGCCATCACATCTTATAGACTCGTCTCTTGATTCACTTGCAGCTCAGGAATTAGTGCTAGAACCACTCCCAAACACGAGTAATTAGGAGCATGATTTCCAGTCTACCTGGGGAGAAGCAAATCGGGATTTTTCCGGGAGATTTTGCGGGAAAAAAGTCGCCCTGTGATATCTCTGGATAGAAATTGGATATTAAAGGAAATATGGTAAATGGGTCCGAATTAAAGTTGTTCGTTCTTATAGTTTTATTTATTGAAAAATTAAAAGTCTTTTCAAAAGGAATCTATGGTAATAAGAATGTTCTTGGTTGTAAATTAAACCCATTAAGAAAACTTATTATAAGCCTTAATATTTAGTTATTAAAAAATTACTTTGTGCATTGTTTAAATGTAGAAGGATTACTTAAGCAAGGGATTATATTTTAACTACAATGAGCAAGGAAAGAGATTATTATTATTATTATCTATATAAATAATTTTTTAAATTACTCAAAGAAAAAGAAACTAAACAAGTAACTCTTTACCAAATAACTAATTTTTATATATTTCTAAATAATTTTAATTTTTTTGGAATTTAAACAAAATATATTTTCTGATGATTATTTTTAACTAATTTTTTTTTCATTTATTTTATTTTATTAATTTCATTTTTTTTTTTAATTTTATTTTATTATTTTTTTTTTTTAATTTTATTTTTCCTTTTTTTATTTTTATTATTTTTTTTTTTTTCCTTTTTTTTTTTTTTTTTTAATTTTATTTACTTTTTATTTATATTTATTTATTTTACTCAGCTGCATATGCTATATGATTATTACTTTTTTTCTTTCAATAGAAACTTACTAATGTCTTTCTTGACAATAAACTTTTAATATAATATTATTGATTTTTTTGTAATATTCTTTTCATAATTTCATAAAATATATAATGTTTTAGTATTAGTTAAAATTAGGGTGTGTAAATTATTAGATCATAAATAAGTTTCTAATATAACAAAGTAATAATCTAATATAATAATAATAATGCTCTAATATAAACATATTCCTAACAGAATCTGAACAACATATCATAAAAGATGTATTTACAAAATATAATTATTAAAATAAGAAGTATCGTATTTCGGAAAGAATTATTTCTAAGAATTTTCATTTTGTAAATGAAAATTCTTGGTTTTAATTTTATTTAATGCTGCAGTGGGGAAAAACATGTTATTCAACTAATACAAAGTGTGTTTTTCCTCAAAACCTTTTTTTGCAGCTATTTATTGAATATCTCATATTTCAAAAAAAGGAAGTAGAAAAATGTTGAAAAACACGAATTTAGAATGCAAATTTATTTAGTCATTTTTGTTATAACGCATTCATCTTTTTATTAAGTTTATACCAGTGTTTCAACTTCTTTCGCTTCACTCAGTATCTAGAAGAAAACCACATTTTTTCGTATTTAGTTTTTCGATAAAAACATTTTTTATAGATTTATATTCATTGGTGATCTTTTTTTATTGCAACAATTTTTGAAGGTCTCATAACCCAAACGAAGAGATAAAAAACTCTATCAACACTAAGATTTTTTTTTTTTTCTGTTTTATAATCTTCTTTTCCTTTTGATATAAAAGAAAAATTTTACCTAAATGTATTTTGTTGAAATAGAAAATAAACTGCTGAAAGCTTTGAATCGTCAAAAGGTTTCAAATGAACTCAAAGTAAAATATTTGTAGAAAAAAATGCGCGATCTCATCCTAGATCGAATTGAAAGCTATAACTATCTAGTGGAGATAATAAATTTGAATTTATAATAGTAAAAAGAAATCTCTGTTTTTGAATGTCATGAATTTTGACTAGTATCATTCGCTATTTGAACAACACATTTGTAGCAGTTTCAGCTTTACGCAGGTGGCATCAAGTAAGGGGTGCTACAAACGTTACACATTATACCACCACAATTTAAAATGAATATCCCAGTGTTTTTGCATATGGAGGTTTGAACCATCCTCCTCTACCCCAAAAGAGGAGCTTCCTGGCCTACAGATTTATCGTGCTCATCCCCATCAGAGATAGACTAAAGCTTTCAGTTCACTTTTGACACGGAAACCCAATTTATTATCCTGCATGGGGCTCCAGTTCTTACAATCCGAAGAAGTATATTTTAAACAATATATATTTCCCTCTCTTTAATTCTCTCAAAATTATATTTAGCCTATAACAGTAATTAATTAAAAAATATAATTTTTAAACATGTTAAATTAACATTCAGACATACTCCATGAATGTGTTTTTCTTCTCCATAAAATAAATGTTCGGTATATTATTTGCTTCAAACATAATTAATTGTACTAAACCAGTTATTTATTTATTAGTTATTTAATATTATTTTTATTGTACTAAACCAGTTAAACTTTTATGTAGTTTACACTCAAGAGCCAAAACATTATGACCACCTGTCAATAACGAGTCGGCCCACATTTGGCGGGCAACACAGCTTCAACCCGCCTTGGCATGGATGCCACAAGTACTTGGTGGATGGCCGGAGACAGATTGTACCAGATGTTAAAGCAACGGTCACGCAAATCCTAAATATTGCGAATTGGTGGTCTTTGAACTCTGAGCTGCCGTCCCAGGACATCCCAAATGTGTTCTATCGGATTGCGATCCGGTGAGTTAGGCGGCCAGGACATTAACTGGAATTCAGTATCATGTTCCTGGAACCACTCCAACACAATTTTAGCCTTGTGACAAGGGGCGTTGTCCTGTTGGAACATTCCATTTCCAGCTGGAAAAACAGAGGCCATGTAAGGGTGCAACTGGTCCACAATGATGTTCAGATACCCTGTAGCATTCCTCCAAAGCATAATACCACCACTACCGGCCTGTGTATGAATCTACTGTACATTGAGGGAGCAACTGTTTGCCTGGAAGACGGCGTATCCTGACACGGCCATCGGCGTGATGAATGACAAATCGTGATTCATCGGACCAGGTAACTCTCTCCCATTGATCCATGGACCAGTCACGATGTTCCCGGGCCCGGCGCAGTTGGCGATGACGCTTGGTCAGCAAAGGCACACGAGTGGGACGTTTGCTGCGTAGCCCCATATCCAACAGTGTCCGCTAAACAGTGTGCTCCGATACTATTCTACTTGGCCCTGCATTGTATTGGGCTGTCAGCTGAGCCACTGTCTGGCTCCGGTTTTGCTTCACCCTGCAAGACAGTCTCCGACGACCTTTTTCTTTGATAGCATGTAGACGTCCAACACCATGTCGTCTACTGCTGGTTTCACCGTCATTCATCCACTTTGCATAAGTACTAACAACTGTAGATCATGAACAACCGACGAGTCGTGCAGTTTCGGGAATACTTGTTCCGAGCCTTCGAGCCATTACAATCTGCCCTCTATCAAAGTCGCTTAGATTTGCAGCTTTTCCCATCACACACAGAAATAAGTGAAAGAATGATTCTTCAAACTCTCCTGCAGCATTTAAATACCACTTCCACCTGACCACGTGCCTTTCACGTCATCCAGGCGAGTTTATTGCAAAATGTAAGGGTGGTCATAATGTTTTGGCTCTTGAGTGTATATTTAAACTTTTGATTATTAAATATTATTTAATTTTTTTTAGTATTTTTTTACTTAGTTTTAACAAATTAACTTTTTATTTTCATTTTAATTAAATTATTACTTTTATTGCAAACTATATAAAAGTTTTTAACGTTAACTTCAGATAAAAATAAATATGGTGCTAAATATTTGCTGGACTTAAAGAATTATTTAAGTCCAGTATTTATTCTAGTTCAGATTCATCAACCGTTTCAAAGAAATACAAGAACCGATGGAAACAATTTCCTGATCATGTCTAAAACATACTATTCAGCAACCTAACTATCGAAGATCAACTAGAGATTGGATAACATTGCGAAGTAGATTCACTTCTCAATGTCTTCTGCAAACAAGATCAAATGATGCAAGTCATTTACCTGTTACTAAAGGAAACATCCGATGGTCAATAGAAACTTATTTTAAAATGATAACGCTTGACTGACATCACTTTGGAAGACGTGTAAGTAGTTTGCTTCTTTTTTTGTCATGTGTTTGATTTTGTTAATGGTTCAACAATTTGGAGACTTTTTTTGTAGAACCTTCAAATATTTCTTGAAATTCTAACTGCATAAGTTCTGTAAATGTACTGCTCTTAACGAAACTCTAACCTTTTTAAAGAAAACAAAAGATGGTAAAACATTAAAAAGGAAACAGTATATATAAGACGTACTAAAAGTATGGGTATAATACGTTCTAAAAGTATGGGTGATTTTTATTTTAATTTTTTCATCATTTTCAATTTATAAACTGAATATTTATGTCAATTTAATTTTTCATCATTCTCAATTTATAAGCTTAATATTAATAAATTATTTTAATTTTTTATCATTCTCAATTTATAAGTCATTTTAATTTTCCATCATTAGATGTAATAAAGGATGGACAGTTCTAAAAGTTGTTTCCGTGAAGTATATATTTTATGTTGTTATACCTTGATCATAATTATCATATTTTATTTTGTTTTATAACGAATTAAAAGTTAAACTTATTTTAAAAGGCTAACGCTTGACTGACATCACTTTAGAAGATGTGTAAGTAGTTTGCTTCTTTTTTTTTGTCATGTGTTTGATTTTGTTAATGATTCAACAATTTTGAGACTTTTTTTGTAGAACCATCAAATATTTCTTGAAATTCTAACTGCATAAGCTCTGTAAATGTACTTCTCTTAACGAAACTCTAATCTTTTTAAAGTAAACAAAAAATGGTAAAGCATTAAAAAGAAAACGGTATGTATAAGACGTACTAAAAGTATGGGTATAATGCGTATTAAAGGGAGATTTTTATTTTTATTTTTTCATTATTCTCAGTTTTTCAGCTGAATATTTATAACTTATTTTAATGGTTTCATTATTCTGAATTTATAAGCTGAATATTTATAAGTTATTTTAATTTTTTTCATTTGAAAATAAAGTATATGTAATAAAGGACGGACAGTTCTAAAAATTGTTCCCCTGAAGTATTTATTTTATATTATTATACCTTGATAATAATTATCATATTTTATTTTGTTTTATAACGAATTAAAAGTTTAAACTTATTTTAAAATGCTAACGTTTGACTAACATCACTTTGGAAGATGTGTAAGTAGTTTGCTTCTTTTTTTTTTTTTTTTTTTTTTTTGTCATGTGTTTGATTTTGGTAAGGGTTCAACAATTTTGAGACTTTTTTGTAGAACCATCAAATATTTCTTGAAATTCTAACTGCATAAGTTCTGTAAATGTACTGCTCTTAACGGAACTCTAATCTTTTTAAAGTAAACAAAAAATGGTAAAGCATTAAAAAGAAAACGGTATGTATAAGACGTACTAAAAGTATGGGTATAATGCGTATTAAAAGTATGGGAGATTTTTATTTTAATTTTTTCATTATTCTCAATTTTTCAGCTGAATATTTATAACTTATTTTAATGGTTTCATTATTCTGAATTTATAAGCTGAATATTTATAAGTTATTTTAATTTTTTTCATTTGAAAATAAAGTATATGTAATAAAGGACGGACAGTTCTAAAAATTGTTCCCCTGAAGTATTTATTTTATATTATTATACCTTGATAATAATTATCATATTTTATTTTGTTTTATAACGAATTAAAAGTTTAAACTTATTTTAAAATGCTAACGCTTGACTGACATCACTTTGGAAGATGTGTAAGTAGTTTGCTTCTTTTTTTTTTTTTTTTGTCATGTGTTTGATTTTGGTAATGGTTCAACAATTTTGAGACTTTTTTGTAGAACCATCAAATATTTCTTGAAATTCTAACTGCATAAGTTCTGTAAATGTACTGCTCTTAACGAAACTCTAATCTTTTTAAAGTAAACAAAAAATGGTAAAGCATTAAAAAGAAAACGGTATGTATAAGACGTACTAAAAGTATGGGTATAATGCGTATTAAAAGTATGGGAGATTTTTATTTTAATTTTTTCATTATTCTCAATTTTTCAGCTGAATATTTATAACTTATTTTAATGGTTTCATTATTCTGAATTTATAAGCTGAATATTTATAAGTTATTTTAATTTTTTTCATTTGAAAATAAAGTATATGTAATAAAGGACGGACAGTTCTAAAAATTGTTCCCCTGAAGTATTTATTTTATATTATTATACCTTGATAATAATTATCATATTTTATTTTGTTTTATAACGAATTAAAAGTTAAACTTATTTTAAAAGGCTAACGCTTGACTGACATCACTTTAGAAATGTGTAAGTAGTTTGCTTCTTTTTTTTTGTCATGTGTTTGATTTTGTTAATGATTCAACAATTTTGAGACTTTTTTTGTAGAACCATCAAATATTTCTTGAAATTCTAACTGCATAAGTTCTGTAAATGTACTACTCTTAACGAAACTCTAATCTTTTTAAAGTAAACAAAAAATGGTAAAGCATTAAAAAGAAAACGGTATGTATAAGACGTACTAAAAGTATGGGTATAATGAGTATTAAAAGTATGGGAGATTTTTATTTTAATTTTTTCATTATTCTCAATTTTTCAGCTGAATATTTATAACTTATTTTAATGGTTTCATTATTCTGAATTTATAAGCTGAATATTTATAAGTTATTTTAATTTTTTTCATTTGAAAATAAAGTATATGTAATAAAGGACGGACAGTTCTAAAAATTGTTCCCCTGAAGTATTTATTTTATATTATTATACCTTGATAATAATTATCATATTTTATTTTGTTTTATAACGAATTAAAATTTAAACTTATTTTAAAATGCTAACGTTTGACTAACATCACTTTGGAAGATGTGTAAGTAGTTTGCTTTTTTTTTTTTTTTTTTTTTGTCATGTGTTTGATTTTGGTAAGGGTTCAACAATTTTGAGACTTTTTTTGTAGAACCTTCAAATATTTCTTGAAATTCTAACTGCATAAGTTCTGTAAATGCACTGCTCTTAACGAAACTTTAATCTTTTTAAAGTAAACAAAAATTGGTAAAACATTAAAAAAGGAAACTGTATGTATCAGACTTAAAAATTTGGGTGATTTTTATTTTAATGTTTTCATCATTCTCAATTTATAAGCTGAATATTTATAAAATATTTTAATTTTTTCATTTGAAAATAAAATAGATATAATAAAGGACGGACAGATGCAAAAGATGTTTAGCGGAAGTATTTATTTGATATTATTATACCTTGATCAAAATTATCATATTCTATTTTCTTTCATAACGATTTTCATTAAAGTTAAATGTAATCCATAGTTTTTTAATATATGATAATAATAATGATTATATGTAAACTTACTACATTTAACTATAATATCATAGCCATTAACTTTTAAAATTTTTGTCAATATTTTTTATGATGCTTTTAAATAATAAAAGAAACTAAACAATATTTATAGCTGTAAAAGAATTTAAAATAGATGGATTAAATAAAATTTTATTAAAAGAAATTTTCCTTGCATTAAGTAATTAGTGTTTTAATTTTTTTTTAAATAATCGTATAGCATAGTTGAGGTAATAAATAATTATCCATTCATTAATAAATTATTTAACTACTTCGTAGATATGATAATTTTATTTAAATTGTTTGCAAATTATTATGATTGTTATTTTTTTTTTTTGGATTATGGGGTTACACCGTATAACTTTCCTAAAATGATAACATTTTGTGGATTGCAATCATAGAATATTTGTCATATGAGAAATAATATATTAGATGAACTAGTTATATATTTAGCGATACGATAGCTTATAGTAATTATTATAATCAGTGTTTTAAATTTCTTTAAAATAACCGTATGTTAAGATAATAAATAATTATCTATTCATTAATAAATTATTTAACTACTACTTAGATACACTGATGTCCATAAATTAAGGATAATTCAGAATCACACAGAAATTGAACTCTAGAATTTCTCCTATAGATTTATCACACACATCTTGAAGAAGAATATTCAAATTATAGGAAACCACCAGATGGCGCGGATAGTACGTCCCAATGACGAGAGTGTAAGAGAGGGGTATATAAGGAATGGTGGCAAAGAAGTAAACATGCTCATAAGCGCTTTAAAAGCCTTTCAGTGCAATAACCGCATAGTTATGGCACAAAGGAAGCATTTGGATGATTTTTTACGTGGTAGAATTATCGGACGACTGGAATGTGGACGTACCCAGCTGGAAGTATCCGAGGAACTTGGAATCGTCCAGAGTGTCATCTCTAGGCTTTGGCAACGATTCCAAGATGATGGTAATGTGAGTAGATGTTACAGCACAGGTCGCCCCCGAGTTACAACGCCGAATGAGGACCGGTATTTAGCAGTTAAGAAACAGACGGAGCACATCATCAGACCTGTCTCGTCAGCTCTCTTCCGCTACCGGTACGACAGTTTCAAGGTAGACCGTGTACAGACGCTTAGGGCACATTGGTCTATATGCTCGTAGGCCTGTCAGATGTGTTCCACTTACCGCAACTCACTGTCGCCTGCGATTAACCTGGAGTAGAGAGCATGCATTGTGGACACCGCAACAGTGGTCTTGTGTGATGTTTTCCGACGAGTCCAGGTTTAGTTTGCAGCCTGATTCTCGCTGAACTTTCATATGGAGAGCGCCAGGTACCCGTTATCACCAAGAGAACACCATTGAACGACACCGTTACGGTGGTGCAGGATGGCTCGTTTGGGGAGGAATTATTCTTGGTTCCAGAACTGACCTGCATGTTCAGAGTGTAATGATGACAGGCCACATCTATCGGGATGTCATTCTGGAACAACATGTACGTTTGTTTCGGGGGACCATGGGTGCTGAATTTCTGTTTATGGATGACAACGCCCGTCCTCACCGTGCAAACATTGTAGACGAATGCCTTCAATTGGAGGATATCACCCGTATGGATTGGCCAGCATACTCACTGGACTTGAATCCAATAGAGCATGTGTGGGATATGCTTGGCCGACGAATTGCAGCCCGTTAACCCCCTCCCACCTGTCAACCGGAACTTCGGAGGGCATTGCTTGATGAGTGGTTAATATTCCCCAAGATCAAATTGATAATTTGATACTCAGCATGCCTAGGCGTTGTAAGGCCTGTATTGCATCGTCCGGGAGACATACTCCATATTAACCATCCTACTAACCATGTTATACTGTTTTTTGTAAATAGGTTCTTTTTTGAAATTTGTTCCAGGGAGTAAAAATCGCAATTTTTATTAATTATGTCAAACATATAGCATCTTTTTTGCTCTTTACCTTTTGTTTAATGAATAGACTTTATAAATAAATCAAATTTGTTTTGCTTCTGTCTCTTTCTTTGCCTGAACTTCATTATCCTTAATTTATGGACATGAGTGTATTATAATTTTATTCAAATTACTTGCAAAATATATTTTTGGAATATAACGTTACACTTTATAAATATTTTAAGACGACAACATTTTGTGGATTGCAATCATATAATTTTTACATACGAGGAATAATATGTCAGCTGAAATATTTATAAATTCCACCATATGATAGCTTATAATAATTATTATAATTATGAATGCGTTTTCGTATTGTGATATATAAAGTGTTGATTTGAATATGCAAGAAGGGCAATATAGCAAACAAAATAAGTGGAATAGCATTTTTAACAAAAAAAGGCATAGTTATTGCTATAAATTAAAATAATTTGAATTTATATTTCTGAAAATAATTGTAATCAATTTATTGGTGACTTTTTTGCAAAACATATACAGTAACTTTTTGGTACAGCTATTGCGAATGCATTTTTAAATCAGATAACCATGCATAAAAATTTTGAACAAATAGTATTCCTTGTAAATTTAATATTGTATTAATAATAGTATTCCTTATAATAGTATCCTTGTAAATTATTACTTGTATTGTAAGAATCTATGTTCGCTAAAAACTAGAAATTTTTTAAAATAACTTAAGGGGCTAACTCAGTATCTTTTTTTATTAATTTTTCCTAGAGGAATTTTTAGAATATTACAGAGCTGTTGCGTGAAAATATCCCATTTTGTAAAAACTAAATAGGAATGGAATAATTTGCAAAATAAAGAATTCAAGTATTTTCCCAGCTTTTTAAAGACTAAAAAAATTCTTGGAAGTTAAGAATATTTAAGCAGAAAATAATTTATAGCTAATATGCGAGTACTTGAAACAGTGTTTCATTACATATTTTTTTGGAAAATCAAACAATTACTTTTATCGTAATAAAAGTGTGCTGAATTTCTAAATAAAGATTACTTAACTTTCATTTATACGAAATGAAATATATAATAAGTTCCGGATATAATTTTTATATATTAAGTCACGCATATGTTATGTGTTATCATAATCTTAATACTTTTGTCACGAAATATAAAATGATGAATTTTTAAATTATAAATATATTTTTGTAACAAAGCAGTTTATTTAATCATTGTAGAAAATTTATATTATCAATGACAGATTTTATAGTGAGTTTGTTTTCATATACATAAATACTTTAAAATATATAGTTAATTTTTGTCATTGTAAATATGTTTCGTTAATTTTCTTTCAGTTCAAAAGTTTCCAAAAGAAAAAATTATGTTATATTTCAATTATTTAAATTGTTAAAAGTGTTCATTTGATGAAAAAATCATTGTTGTCAAATAAAGAAGTGAAATCTTTCAGCAATAAGATTTTAACTTAACGGACATACTTTCATTTACTTGATGTAAATTATATTTCTGTGTAATTTCCTATATTTTTCAAATTATATAAAATTTTAATTCTATCTAATTTAATTATAGCACTATAAAGAATAATTCTCTATTAATATTATGCAAAATCTGCTTCATTGGGAGCAGACGAATGTATTTTTTGTTAAATGTTATAAAGGTCTTTTTCTAATAGCTTTGCAGATAATTCCCTGAATTATATTTTTAAATACAACAAGCACAGAAAATATTAAATTAAAAGTTTATTTCTTAAAAATGATAGCAGAAAGATATTAAAAACACATATTTAATTAAATAATTTGTACCGCAAAATCAAACTATTGTAAAATTAAAAAACAACTTTGAGCTATTTTGGCCTGGCGTGAAAAGATACATTCTTTTTTAATAACAAGCTTACAGAGAAAATAATAAATGTATGAAATAATATTTAATATGTATAGGAAATATATATCAAATTTCATTCAAAAATCGTTTACTTGGCAGTGTTAGTTTATGAAATTAAGCTGTTTATTTTGTATTTTTTACTATTTATTCATAATAATGAGTGATACTAACTTTTCTATTTTACTTTCTTTTTATGCGTATTTCAAGTAATTAGTGCTGCCTTCAAAATAAATTCGAAGTATGGATAAATATATCTGATTATTATGAAATTTTACTTTTGTTAATGTCCATAATTAAATGCCTTTCTATTAAAAGAATTACCATCCAGACATCAAAATATGATTTTTCAAAAACTGCAAAATATATGCTGAACTCTTTAATCATTATTTTAAATTTATACATTTTATATATTTAAATTTATACATTTATTTTTTAATCTAAATCATTATTTTAAAGCTTTTAAGATATAAAACTTAATGAGGTATAATGACTATTAATTCATTAAAAATAGAAAGTACTATTTTTAGTATTCTAATTGGAATTTGAATTAATATAAAGTCAATTATTCATATTACCCAAACTTTTCACAACAGTCAGAAGAAACCTTTTATAAAAGGCATTATACAAAATAATAATATTTTAAAATTCATTTAAAGTTAGTTATTTTTAGCTAGTTTCCCCTAATCATTAATTTGGCATTAGTTAAATGCATTTTTTCCCGTTTTATATGCATATATGCATCTGTTAAAATATTAATGCTTGAGGAATTGCTAAAGTTAATAATCGAGGGTTGTTATTAATTAGAATTAAAAAGATTATTAATTATTCTGAACTAGACTTACAGAAATTAGTTTCAGTTAAAGTATAAATTCATAATAATGCGCAGAAAACTATTTAAAACGAACACTGAAAACATATACAACAAATTATTAAACAAATGAGTGTTTCAGTTTCCTTATCAATCGATAAATATAAAACGATATTTTGAAACAATTCCTTTGAAGCTACGTTGTGGGAAATACCATAACATTCCATCGGAATTATTCTGTTGAAGAATCACTATAAACGTTAAAAATAACAATATCGATTTATAGATAACGTGATTATAAGCACTTTATCATCCGCAATGAAAGCATTTATATTTAAGGAACCCAGAATTGTTCATAGAACTTATAGAGTATATATACGATGTATAATATTGGAAGAACTTCATTTTATCATGTCAATGCACATTTTTCAATATAAAACTAAAATGAAAGTTTATAGCTAATTTTTCACATGAAATATTCTAGATGTGCAGATTAAGAATAAAAGAATTCCAGAAGATCAATATCTTTTTTTTTCAAAGATGTTTAAAATTATGTAATTTATGTAATTAATTATCTTGTTTTGCTGCAAACATAATTAGATAATAAATTAGAATAAAGTTTTATTATTATTATATGCATATACATTGTATATGTATTATGCATTTTTCCTAATGAATTTGTTTGAGTATTTATTTATCCGTATGGATATTAATTAAAATTGTCTTGTTAAAATCCGTTGTTTTAAAGTAACTTTAGAAAATATTGTTTTCTTACTAATTTATTTTCCGTTGTCAATACTTTAATTCAGCATACTTATAATTGAAATCTATTATTATTCATATTAACACCTTTTTATTTGCTTAAAAAAGATTATTGAAAATTTATATATTCCTTCACACATTTTACATTGCAAATTCATCAATTAAATTATATTAAAAAAGGAACCAATTAAATAATTGAAATGTATCTTTTAAAAAATTAACCAAACATATAATAATGTTTAAACTATTTTAATTATATATACGATGATTATGCTTATGCTTATGATTACTTATGCTTATAATATAAAAGCATAAGCAATTATGTGAAAATAACAAATCGCATTCCTTGGCTATTGCTATTTTTTTTTCATAACCAGGTTTAATTATTTTGTAAAAAGTCGTTGTTTTAAAGTAACTTTAGAAAATTTTGTTTTCTTACTAATTTAAGTTTATTTTCCATTTCCAATGCTCTAATGTAGAATTATTATTATTTAAATCTATTATTATTCATATTAACACTTTTTATTTGCTTAAAAAGTAATATTGTAAATATATATAATCCTTCACACATTTTACATTGCAAATTCATTAGTGAAATTCTGTTAAAAATGGAATCAATTAAATAATTGAACTTATAATTCTTTTAAAAAATAACACAAGCATGCAATAATATTACAACTATTTTAATTGAAATATGCTTTTTAATATATAAGCAATTATGAAAAAAATAATAACTTACATTTCACTATTTTCGAAAAGTCATTGATGTGGTGCTATATTTTTTTCATAAACAGGTTTAATTAGTTATTTTACAAAAAAGCGTTGTTTTTAAGTAACTTTATAAAAATTTGTTTTCTTACTAATTTATGTTTATTTTCCATTTTCAGTGCTTTAATATAGAATAATTATTATTTAAATCTATTATTATTCATATTAATACTTTTTTATTTGCTTAAAAAATAATATTGAAAATTTATATAATCCTTCACACATTTTACATTGCAAATTCATGAATGAAATGTTGCTAAAAATGAAACCAATTAAATAATTGAACGTATATATCTTTTAAAAAATGACAGAAGCATACAATAACGTTAAAACTATTTTAATTTAAATATGATTTTTAATGTATAAACAATTATGTAAAAGTAAAAACTTGCATTTCAGATTTTTCGAAAATTTACTGGTAAGGTGGTATATTTTTTTCATAAACGGTTACTATTTCAGGGTGCTAGCATTGCCATCAGGGAATAATGCTTTCCTGAAAGTCCTTTTAGGGGAATTTGTTCACATTCGTATAGCGTATGGTGTATTACAAGAAATTACCATAATAGCCCACAGTCATTCCCCAGTCATTGATTAAACAACAACTGTAACCGAACCTGTTAGTTTTCCTTAGAAAGGCTATGGCTCATTATTCATCGATTATCTAACAGCAACATTATAGTTAAACAATTGCTTTAAACAATGATATTATAATCTGATACATTTGTGCTTTATATTTTAATCTTCTGCTAAAATCAAATTAAATATATTATCGTTTTCCAAAAATTAAATAAAGCAAACTAAATCTTCTTATTCAAACTGAGATTATCTAAGAGTAATATTATCTATAGAACTTAAATCTTTATTGTTTAAATTAAAAGACTATACTGCAACATTCTTGTTAATTTTTATGTTTTAAATAGTTTACTTCAGTTTTTCTTCAATAGTTTCAAAATCTTGAGTTTTTTAGCATACTAAATATTGCATATACTTTTGTCAAAAACTTAATTATATAACTAAAAGATTCGAATAGATAATATTTTATACTATTTGAAACTGCTGCCTCTTCAAAAACAATTTGTACATTAAGATACATAGCTATTACTTTCTAAATCTTGAAATGCCTTCATAAAATCACAAAAAAAGTATGAAATTCTTCTACATCTAAACAATACAACGAAGGAAAAGATATCACATTCCAACAATTTCACTCTAGCAACGCAATAGTACTTACAATAAAAACGCTGTCAGGTAAAAGGATTAACCTACAGGCTTCATGCTACGGATGCTGTTAATTGCTAAAAGACCTACCTATATTTACACAATTAAAGAAGAGGTTCTTGTATAAAAAAAGCAAATATGTGGTATGTGGCGAACAACAATTAAAGTACTGCGGAAGAGATTGAAAATTCTCTAATTGTTTCCAAAAAGAAACAAAAAAGAAGTTCGTGACTTTTAACCTGCGTGTTACGAGATTCCTGTAATTACATGATTTTCAAAGTGCTGGAATCCTTTCTTTTTGGCCTAACCTCTTTTCGTGTGTGTAGGAGAAACATCTTCTACATTAAAACTAGTAGTAGTCTCAAACCTCCGTTCATAAATATTCCTAACTGTAGACAAGAAGGTTTGTTTTTGTCTACAAACCAAAAAGTAAAAGCAAATTGTTTTATTCTGTAGTTTTCTAAGTTTGTACAATTTCAGAATGGGTTTGATATCTAGGGAATTTTAGTAACCTTATTTTCTTGTTATGTCTCCTCTGATTAATATTTTTATGATAAAACATGAATTAAAATCGTAAAAATTTAAAATCTTGTATTTTTGTTACAAAAAAATGATAAATTTGACGAAAATGTTTAATTAGTGCTATAATAAAAATAAACAAATCTTTTATAAAATAACAAATCTTATAAATAAATCTTTCAATTTTCTCCGAATCATTGAAACGATTATTTCGTTTTAAGCATTCAAAGTAAGAGAATTGCTTAATTTTTAGCAATTATTTAAAAACAATCACCTTATTTAACTAACAATATAATATTTTCAATTATATGATTGTTAGGACCAAATATTTTATATTTTGAATAAGTTTGTTATTGTTTTATTACTTTACTTAGCAAGATGAATAGCAGATTACCTACAGATTTAAAAACGAGTTTAAAAATTGAAATCACGATAAATTCATAATTGTACATAATTAAATATATAAACAAATAAATTACTTGTGTCGAATTTTAACAAATAAGAAAAAGTTATGATAAATTCATTTCGTTATTTAAAATTTAATGCAGAGCAATATTATTTTTTAAAAATATTTATAAATGCCCCATATATGTAGTTAACAAATTCAAATTGCCTCAGAACTCAAATTCAATTGATTTCGGAATATTTTGTTTAAGTTCAAAATAATAAGATTTAAGCAATTTTGAAAAAACAATCATTTTAGTACTCTTATAAAATCTTAATTTTTTCTAGACCGATAGATTATTATATTAAAAAAAACTATAAATGAATATTACTCTAGAAACATATTACGATTTATTAAAAGATTATAAATATATTATCTATCTAAAGTATCTTAATATTATTATGATGAATTACGATGGATAAAAAATATGTATGATTATGATTATGCTATATTATATAATGATCAAGATTTATCATTTATCTAAGTAATTTATTATTATGATTATTATAAATATAATCATTTATCCGAGGTATCCCAACTTTGCAATTTTCAAAAGTAACTTTTTTTCAGACAAAAGCTCGTGCGAACCATCATCCTAGTTATTGTTAAAAATAAAGTTATTAATAAAAAATAGATATTTTAAAATATGCCTTTTTTAAGGTTATTGCAAAATAAACTGTAAATTAAAAAAAAAGTGTTTTCGAAATAAATCTGAAATCGTTTGGATGTGTAACTTTTCTAAAAGAAGTGATAGTTTTCTTAAGTCTGATGAAGGTCTTTTCATTATTGATGGAACTTTAATAAGTTTATTTTTTCTTTAGTGGGTTTTTTTTTCTGAAGAAATGAACTTAAAAAATGAGTTAGTATTTTGACGCAAAAATTTTGAATAGAATCTCACTTAATTTTATCAATAATTATTCTCTAACGATTATCGTGTGAACTTCATTCAAATTCCTTAAGACTTTGCGATGAATGGATAAAATTTATTATATCAAATGAAAGGTATCTTCTTTTACTGCTTATTAACCAATTGTAAAAAACCGTTGAGTTTTAGAAAAGTCTAAATTTTTCATTAAGACTTTTTGTAAAGTCTTGATGAAAGGAGCTATTATAGCAAACTATAAAGAAGCTATTTGGAAATGAGAAAAAATAAGGCATGAAAAAATTAAGAAAGGGTATATATGTTAAAATCATACTTTTTAATAGTAATTTGTTTTAGATCTCAATAATAAAAGACAACTTAGCAGCTTCCATAGCATTAATAACAAAATTTATTTAAAATTTAAAAGATTTTTCCCTCTGAAATTTGCCTCTCTAAAGTAAAAAATATAATATAACACATAAATATAAACTTACACACTTTAAATATAAATTCAATTACTATTCATTGAAAATTTTATTATCTTCAGTTTTAAATATAATATTATTTTATTGAAGTACAACAAAAATAATAACTTAAGCAATTTTTTTGACTGAATGCTTAAGAAGCCCTAACTTCGTCTGTGTCTAAAAAATGTGTTCAAAGAATATCTACTTTTGTTTTATGTTCGCCCACTTCTATGAGCTTTGTCTTCTTCGCGTGTTTTCGTCACCAGAAAGAAACTAGGAATATTAAGAAAAATATATAATCCATATGTAATATCTTTCTTCCATTTTTCGGAAGCTTGTCGATCGAGACACATTTTTCACTTTCTCGGAAGTAACATCAGACTCGGAAGTGACTGGGGTAAAATTTACAGCCACAACGTGTTTTCACCGCAAATAGGAATCTTCGCTAAAATCCATCGGCTGATACAAAATGCTGGGTTTGCAATAAAATGGAGATTCACCAAAACACGTTCCTCAAGAAAGGAAATAAAAACCTCTGCATTTCTCATTTCTAAAGCAGGGAATAGATATAATACAAAACATTGGGTAGCAGTTAAGGTATACTTAGAACTGTCATGTCAAAAACTGCTGAAAGAATATTGCTTTTTGAGTAAGAAACAAGGCGATCGGAACGAACGAAGCATCTATGAATCAAATATCGGGAAGTTCGATTTACTATCTTAGTAGGAATGGTAGTAGAAAAGTTATCGAGAAACCATCACTAATGGCTCCAGCTCCCATAGTAGGTTGACAGCATGCCAAGAACACTTATAAACTTTTCAGCAAAAATTCCGAGAAGTCGGTATCATTGTAGATCTAATGTATGAAGTCTAGTACAAAATTATCTGGATTAAAATATTATTACTATTAGATTTCTTTGTTGTCTATGTATTGCCACCTGCATTAGAAAAACAACAGATTTTTTTGTAATAACTTCGATTTATTAAAACATTTGTTTTCCATAGCTTGACGAATTTTCAGAGTAAAATTTAGAAAATATTTGATTACACAACTTCAGCTACTTAACTAATTTTTGATGCAAGTTAATAAAAGATTCTGCTTAGTAATTTTATTCCCGTGAATGAAAATGAAGTCTTCAACATGAACAGAGATTCTTAAAATTTATATTGTCAATTTATTTTTTTTAAATTTCAAATCAGTTCATTTCTGATTCATTCAAGTTCAGCTCATTTTTTATTTAACCACGTCATTTCCTTCTGATCGGTTCTTTCAGTTCCTTCTGACCGGTTCAGTTCACATTCTTTTGGCTTATCAAAGTTATGAAGGACTTGAGCTAAATGTAGATTTTTTTGAAGAGATTTTGTTAGAAATTACGTATATTTAGCTATTTAATTAATTGTGTAAATGCAAACTTGTAACGTATTAATAACAACCAAGGAATTTTTTAACATTAACAATTGTCCCAACAGAATTTTACTTTCAATCTTGATCTCGTTGTATCGTACATAGCTAGCAGACATGACGACCAGACTACTATTCAGGCTGGTGGTATACGTTATTATCACTGCTTTAAAAAGGGATTATCCAATGGCAATTATGACTTAGGCTTTCCTGGTTAGTTCTGTAAGACAGAGAAGTTCCCTTGAAAGTCTTCTCAGAAGACAATAAATATCCTACCCATGCATGTCAGGATCCATATCGTGGTACACTGAATCAAATATGAAGTTCTTTGTGAATAAAAATAAAGTTTTACAAGATCTGTAATGTTATACAAGTCTATTTTTAAAAATACTGTTATAAATGGATAATCTAATTTTAAAAAGCATCTAGAGGACAATGATACGCATATATTAGTGTTGCTTACTTACAAAATTAAATACATATACATTAGAATAATATTAATATCAAGAAAGTTTGTTCAATGTGTGTACAGATGAGAAAAAGGTGAATTTTAAATCGCAGTGAAAAGGATCACAAGTGATTAGTGTACTTCTATTCTGCTTCTGAGAAACAATAACTGAAACCTCACAGTTAAAACTAAGATTTTAAATAATTTAAATTAGATTAAATTACAGGAAACAGGAAAAAAAAATTTAAAATTTATTACTGAAAAGTATTTCTAAATCAAAATAAAATGGTCTCTGATCAAACAAATTTTTAAACAATTTACAGAACTCATATATTAAACCTTTCTCATCTAAACCATATATTTTTATCATAATTTTAAATAAACAGTGCTGAAATTAATAAGTAAATTCTTATTAATAGAGCTCTGATTTCAATAATTTAAATTAGACCAAGCAGCAAGCTCTTTTTAATTTTAAAAATATCACCTTTTTTTAAAACTACATCCTTCTCTAGGAAAAGTTGATGAGTATATCAGTGTATTCTACAAATTATCAAAGTACGAGTCCTTTGATATTTTAAAATATAATAACTAAAATAATTTAACTAAAATGTTAAAAATTAAATAAAATAAATTTAAATAAAATTAAAAATTAAATAAATTAAATTTAAATACATATGTTAATGTTTATAGTTATTTAAAAATATTCTTTTCAATCACTCAAAAATAAATCTTATGTTTAAAAAAATATCAAACAAATATATTCTTATCTATTATTAAAGAATATATAAATAAATAATACATAAATGTGTAAATGAATATATAAATATATTTTATATATTAATATTTCTTATCTATTATTACTAAAGAATGTCATTAAATAAATTAAAAATATTAGATTGAAATCACAAAATTGCTCTTAACTTTAAGAACCATTTTGTGTTTTTGTATTGATTAGAATATTATAGTATCTAGAATATTGTATATCAAATTTAATACTGCACCAAAATAATGTTTAGAATAGTTTTTTCAAATCATATTTCCTAATTACTTTTTAAAAGAATTTTTTTGACATTCAAAAAAAAAAAGAAGTTTACTGTAATATTTAAATTAATTAAAATAATCTTTCTTTTTTTTCCAAAACATATTAAAATAAATTATTTTTGAGGAAATTAAAATAAATTTTTTTATTGTTTAATCGTAAGCAAAATAGTTTTTAATTTTACGGTTCATTACATTTTAGCATTATTATCATTATTTTTAAAAGTAATGTTTATTTTTTTGAAGGAAGAAAATAAAAAAGCTTTAAATTAAGGCGATTTCAAAATAAAAAAATCCCTATCACTTTCTTTTAGCTATTATTGAGTTATCTCCTGACGATTGCACCTAATTGCATTCTTTTATTCAAATTCATATTGTATATGAATTCTAAAATAAAATAAATCTGATGTTTAAAAAAAGAAGATCAAACAAATATATCTTATCTATTATTAAAGAATATATAAAAAAATAATGCATAAATGTATAAATGAATACATAAATGTATCTTATCTATTATTGCTAAAGAATGTCATTAAATAAATTAAAAATATTAGATTGAAATCACAAAATGGTTCTTAACTTTAAGAACCATTTTGTGTTTTTGTACTGACTAGAATATTATATTATCTAGAATATTGTATATCAAATTTAATACTGTACCAAAATAATATTCAGAATAGTTTTATCAAATCATATTCCCTAATTAATTTTAAAAGAATTTTTTTGACATTCAAAGCACATAAAGATTATAAAGTTTACTCTAATATTTAAATTAATTAAAATAATCTTTCTTTTATTTCCAAAACATATTAAAATAAATTATTTTGCAGGAAATTAAAATAAATTTTTTTTATTCTTTAATAGTTTTAAACAATAAAATAGTAGTTAGTAATAAACAAAATAGTTTTTAATTTTACGGTTCATTACATTTTAGCATTATTATCATTATATTTTTAAAAGTAATGTTTATTTTTTTTTGAAGGAAGAAAAGAAAAAAGCTTTAAATTAAGACGATTTCAAAATAAAAAAATCCATATCACTTTCTTTCAGCTATTATTGAGTTATCTCCTGACGATTGCACCTAATTGCATTCTTTCATTCGAATTCATATTGTCAATCAAGATGATAGGCTTTATCTTACCCAGTCTTTTATCACCTAATGACTTAATGAGTTGAACAACCGCAGCTTTCGTGAACTCCCGACCCAGGAGTGAAATAAACGAAGCACAATTCACATTCGAGAAAGCTCGAGGTTCAGAGAGAGAGGTGAGTAGAGTTTCTTCTGTGATAGAAAAATCGACAAGACAGTTTGGAACAATTTTCTTTTTTCAAAATGAAGAAGACGTTTAATTAAAGGAAAACATTTGATGCCTTAATACGGGAAGAATCTTTCCCGCAACCTAAGAATAAGAAACAAAAAGGAGGGGGAAAAAACCCACTGGGAACTCTAATCAATATCTTCGAAGATCACGCTCCTTCAAAATAAATGCTGGATTGAAAAGAAAATGTGTGTGATAAATGGATTAAATCCTTGAAGCAAAAAAAAATATATCACCGTTCTTAACATTAATAGCCTTAAAATATTTGTTGTATTTTTCGAGAAGAAAAATATTCAAATTAACTTAAAGAACCATTTTGTGTTTTTGTACTGACTTATTATCTAGAGTATTGTATATCATAAGCAATACCGTAACAAATTAACATTTAGAATAGTTTTTTTAAATTATATTCCATAATTAATTTTTAAAAGTTTTTTTTCGATATTCAAAGCAAATAAAGGTTATAAAGTTTACACTATTATTTAAATTTCATGTCAATTGCTTTCTTTATTCGTGTTTCTTTTAAAATGTGAAGCAACAGGTTTATTCTTCCGTTTCCATTAAGAACAGCGAGAGATCAATTTTTTTTAGAAAAGAAAAATAATAAGAATAGAGTTAAAGAAAGCTTTAAACAATTTTAAAGAAAATTCTAAGAAATAAAGAATGCTTTAAATAATTTCAAAATAACTTTCTTACGTTTTTATTAAATCTGCCTAAATATACTGCCCTCCAAAAGTTAAGGAACAACCGGTTTCTTCCGCCTAATTTGTAAATGAATGAATGTAGAAAACTCCAAATTTGGATGACATGTGTACAAAACAGTTATGTAGTGACTGCAACATAGAAGTTCACATAAGAAAAACGCAAAAATGATTGTTAACGAAAAAAGGCAATCTCGCTGGAAAAGTTCCATTCTTGGAAAAATAATAATCACAGTTTTATGTGGTAAAATTTCATAGAAACATAACAAAAATGAGTTTTAATAAGGGATATGCCCACCTTAGCTTGAATGCATTGGCGGCATCGACTTTCCATGCTGTCAATTAAGCTGTCAGTTACCGAAATGGAAGTGAAGACCAGACACGGAGTAAGCTTTGTTCCAGCTCTCCTAAAGACCTTGGAGAAGGACTTAAAGCAGCAATCTGTCTACTAAGATATTCCCAAAGATGCTCTATCAGATTCAGGTCTGGAGATCGAGCTGACCATTCCATTGGCTCCAAGCTAAGACCCTCAAGATATTCCTAAACAACTACAGCTCGGTGAGGTCGTGCATTATCATGCATCAAGATGAAAAAATTGCCAATTGCACCAGCATATGAGCTGACATGCTGATCAAGAATCTCATCCCGATATCTCAAACCAGTCACAGTTCCTCCCTGGAACACATGCAGGTCAGTGTGACCACCGAGTGATATCCTTGCCCAAGGCATTGTTCCACCACCTAGATAACTGTGTCTTTCAACAGTGTTGGATTGATGGTATAAGGTGCTTTGTTCCCTCCAGATCAGCAGAAGTCCTGAATCGCTCTCCAGTGTGAATCTGGACTCGTCTGAAAAGAGTACAGAGTCTGGTCCAGGAAACGTTTTCTCTTGCCCAAGATAAACGGGCCCTTCTCTGTCGTCCATTGAGGAGGACACGCACAACTGGCCGCCTTGCATAGAGACCTGAATTGTGAAAACTCCTTCGCACCGTACAAGGGGATATTCTTCTCCCTGATGCTACAGAGTGGTCTGCAACAAGTAGTGGCACAGAAATGCTTCTTCTCCTTCGGGCCGAAAGAGCTATAAAACGGTCTTCTGCAGATGTTGTAGCTGACCTGGAACATGTCTTCTGGACACAGAAGCTTCGGTTTGATATTGATTCCAGAGACGGGGGAACATACTGCAAGGCACATTAAGACGCCTAGCAGCATCAGCCTGGGGCAACCCCTTTTCCATCCATCCGACCAACCGCCACCTTAACGAATCGGGCAAACTGTTTCTCTCAACCATTGCTGGACCCCACTGCCTATTGTCAACGAATCTGCTAACAAAAGTTGTAAATCAACAAAAGTTACAGGCGTAATTACGAAAGCCTGACATTTGCATATTTTTCTCTCACTCATATATACCTGTTATTTTCTACCAAAAAAAGTGCCAGCTATCGTTTTTGCATAAATTTGCATAAAGTTCATTTTTATCATTTATATAAACTATAAATTTTATTTTTACTGTCATTTTTTTTATGGTGAGCTTCGAAAAACATGTTGTTCCTTAACTTTTGGAGGGCAGTGTATTATAAAGATGGGTATAAAATTGTGTTACAAAATGCTCTTTCTGTTATTAACTCTATAACATGTATCTAAATAAATGTTATATTGGTTTATATAATTTATAAACCAATATCACATTTATTTTGATAAATAATTAAATAATTTTGATATTATTAAATAATTTCGATTATTATTAAATAATTTCGATTATTATTAAATAATTTCGATTATAATTTTATAATTTAATTTTTGTTATATAAGTTTATAAAACTTATTTTTAACATAATTAAACATGATAAATTTTATGTGATGAATTTATAATGATAATTTTTATGTTTTGCTTATTTTAATAATAGTTTTAACTAATATGTAATAAATTAATAATAATTTATAAATTTTGTTAATTTATGAAGTAAAATAAGAATTAAGCTTATACAGAAGCATTACTTAATTTTTTGAATTTGTTTACACTGAAATATACAATATTTTTCTTCTAGTCATTCCTTTTGCTTTCATTTAATTATTCATAGTTTATTAAAAAAATGTATTCTAATTACTTTATATTAAAATAAATTACAATGCGAATTTGTATATTGTATTGAACAATATTTTGTTGTATTGAACAATATATACCTTGTATTGAACAATATTTGCTTGTATTGAACAATATATACCTTGTATTAAACAATATTTTCCTGTATTGAACAATATATACCTTGTATTGAACAATATTTTTACTATAGCTTTAATTCCGTTTTATATAAAATATAAAAAACTAGAGGGCTTGTTTCACTTTTACACTGAATTAAATTGATGTCAGCTATGCTAAAAGCAACGAACACGTCCTCTTGTGGCTGAAAACAAGCATAGTGCCACAATATAAAACACACACACAAACAAAAAATTCCTCTTTACTGACTGAAAGCGAGCACAACGTCATAAAAAAATAAGTGAATAAATCTCAGAATAATAAAATGTGTAATTTTTGGAGTAATTTCCGCTTTCCACTTATCCATTCATCTCTGTCTAAAACCACTTACCTCAATCAAAACTAAATGAAGGAACCACATTTATATAAGATTCCATAAATGAAGTTGTTTGCGATCCATCTCTACTTGTCTACCCGGATCTGAGTGGTTTATGGGGATGATTTCGGGATTTTTCCTGGCTTCCTTGTTACTTCCAGGGACGCTTAATTGGTGGCGGAAGTTATTACACGACAGGAGACAAACGCCTCCGATTGAATTACCTACCTAACCCACCATTCCCTAAATGAGATTGCTGCCAAAGGGGGCGGGAGATAAGTTGTGACGTCGCAATTTTACTACTCGCAGGTATGAAGGGTTCATATATTTCGTTGAACAAGGCCTTTCCCTGCTGCATGCAAATAGATAGATGTTTCTTGCCAAGTTTCCGTTTTAGGGACCAATCATGGGTTCTAAAGTTCCATGCATCCTTTTTGGGGATATAGTAGTTCAGAAATTCATCATAACTTTCGTGGAAACGTTTAAAAAAAACTTTTTTGGAGTTCGTGGAAAAGCTACACAAAAACAAAATTGATGTATTAATCAGCAGAAATTTTATCAGATGATATTACAAAATAATGAACTTTTTTAAGTCCGTCGACAGGCTACACATAAACAAAATTGATGTATTAATCAGCAGAAATTTTATCAGATGATATTACAAAATAATGAACTTTTTTTAAGTCCGTCGACAGGCTACACATAAACAAAATTGATGTATTAATCAGCAGAAATGTTATCAGACGATATTACAAAATAATGAACTTTTTTGAAGTCCGTGGAAAGGCTGCACATAAACAAAATTGATGTATTAATCAGCAAATATTTTACCAGATTGTATTGCAAAATAATGAACTTTTCATTATGTTTTGTAATAAATAGTGCAATTTCCATATGATAATAGAAATGTTTTTACTTGCATAAATATAGAAGTACAGATTATTTTATTAAATATGAATATTTTATTAATTGAATATCTATGACATGAACACCTGATAGTTAATAAGTAGATTTAGTATCGCTTAAAATTAATTTTTCAATAATTTGTGTAGTCTTAGCAAATATTTTTTTGGAAATTATAATCTTGTTTATTTTTATAAATCACCACCTCTTTTATTTAATTTTTTCTCACTAATTTAAAAAAATAATTTTCAAACTATATAAACCAGTAAAATTCCTTAAAAAAAAGTAAATGCGAGAAATTTTTAAGAACTTTTTAGCTGTATAGAGTGGAAAATAGAGTAGATAGAAATAAAAATAATATATTAAAAATACCATTCTTTTTTTGTAATTGATTTTGATTTAAAACTTTTGTCAAGAAAGATTAATTTTATTTGAAACAAAGTAATAAGATCAGTTGAATCAGAAACCAACGACACATTATTCTTTAAAAGAATTCATTCTTGTTTCAGTCAGATAAGAACTTAAACAAGACTTATCGAAGTTTCCATTTTTTCTAAAAAACAAGTTATAGTATAAAAGCATTGCCTGCTGTGTCAAATTTTTTTTAAATTTATAATTCTAGTTGATTTCCGTTCTTAGACATTCCTTAAAAAAACTAATCGCAGCCATGGCATTAATTTTGTTTTGAACTATAATGTTCATTATATATTTTACTACATCATACAATAAGTGAAAGCATAATTTCAGTTATAACTAACGATGAAATAACTGAATGAATAAGTTAATCCCTTCAAAATAGCAGATTGATGTATCGAATCCTTGTTTTAAAGGTGACGGCTTTTTAACTTATTTCTTTCTTCTTCTTTATTGGCGCAACAGCCCTATGATAGACCAAGACCATCTACCTACTAGCAGATTTCGAGACAGGAGTGTTTGTATGGGGTAGAACTGGCAGCTCTACGCCCAGTTATTTTATTTTCTACAGATATAAATTCAAACTCTTGCTAAGGGATTCATATTTAAATGGTTATTCCTTAAGAATAATTTTTTTCTGACATGAATAAAATACATTTTTACGACCACTTTCATAGCTTATTTACTTTTTTATTAGAAATCCTTAACAGCAGTATTGAACATTTTAGAAAATTATAAAAAGACATTTAAACTAAATTATCTAGCTCAGATATTCTCTGTTTTCAAAAATGATAAAAATATTTCGAATAAAATTATACAAATCACATTGGTATAATTTAACGACTAAAAACGACTAAATACTTTTTGTGTGCGTTTATTTCAAATATTTATCATTAAAAGTTAAATAAATTAATTTGTCCATAAATTTAAACTTCAATGGTGTACAAAAGAAATAAGGGAAAATTGCATGCCTATAAATAATTCAAAAAATTTATTTTATTTCAGGTGCACAAAAATTATTTTTTTCAAAAGCAGAGTAATGTCTATATAAATTTCTATGAAATATTCAATATATTAAAAGCCTTTTATTTATTTTTCTTCTTTGTACTTTTACATTTACATATTTATAAAAATAAAAAATGAAAAGTACCTTTACATTCTACATTTTAAATAGTCTAAATTTCATTTTATAATCCACAGAAATTTCAGATTTCTGAGAATTTTCATTCAGTATCATTGTTTACTTGTAAAATAAATTTCCTTTGTATTTTCTTATTTAATTTAATTTCGTAAATGTTTTGATAAACTTTGTTTCTTAAGCTCGAAATGTATCAAATTTCTCTGAAGAAATGTTTTCATAAGTAAAATATAAAATAAAAATTAGTGGTTAAAATTAAATAAAGTCAATGTGTTTGAAATTATAAAATTAATTCCCTTTTGAAATCCGAATACAGAAAGGAATATTTTGAGGACATAAAATATCCTCGAATATTGTCCTGAATAATTTTGTATGGGATTTCTCAATACTTATTTAATTAAAATTTTCGACAAATTTTTACGACGAGAGTTGGTACAAGAGAGTAACCAAAAATTGCCATGTAGTGGAATTGTATTTCAAATCCAATTAACTTTCAAATTATGTAGAGAGAAAGTAATTTTAATTAACGATGAAACATAGAGCGCTATAAAACAATCAGCGTTTATAAAAACTTATCTAGAGAAAAATCTATTTTGTAATTCTAATCTTTTCTGTGTTTAAAAAGTAAATAAGTGCTGAATTATAGTTATATGTAACTAACGAAGACACAGTGTAATCCGATACTAAAATTAATAAAACTCTTAGTAAGATAAATAAAAAAGCTAAAAGTCGGTAAGTATATTGCTTAATAACTGGGAGTTTTAATAAACATAAATTTAATTCAAGTAGCATAATTTTTAAAATCAGTTTCCAAGAGTATTTATATATATATATATATAAATATAATAAATAAATAAGTTCAGTAAAAATTGTAATTGATATGCCTATTTTTAAAGGAATTAATTTGAAATTTTATACTTCTGTTTAATTTTCTTAAATCTCGAAACAAACAGATTTATTTTATTCTAATAAAAAATAAAATAATCATTTCAATTCTGATGAATATTAATTTTATTTTTGTTTTATGTCAATCCATATTGTATTGAATTTAAAGGATTTCATTTTTTATACAGTAACAAAATATTCATGCAAATACTTATTCTTAAGAATTCGTTTTCATAACAAATAATTCTTCTAAAAATTCCACGAAAAGTTTTGGTGCAACAATAGTATCTATTTTTATAAGCCCCTTTCAATTATTAATCTAAAATAAATTATATGTCAGTACGATTAATTTCCTATTTCTTACAATAAGCACATTAAGTTTTTTAATTAGAGTTAAACAAAGGATGTGATATATAATGATTTAGGAGTAATACTAAATTATGCTGATTTTATTTTAAACGCCTATATTGATAATATTCTTAAATATCTTTTGTATAAAACATTTATGTATTTTTTTTTATAATATAGTTTTTACCGATTTTATTTTCCATATTTATATATGTTTAAATAATTGAGAAAAACAGATAAGAATTGTTTCTAGGAATTGTCCTATATGTAATAGAAACCTTCCATTTAATTGTAGCTAAATTACACAAATTTAATCGTATTTTAAAATGAAATATCTTCAAAATCATATTAATAGTTTAAAATATGATAATTATAATTAATGAAGTACTTTCGTCATTTTAAAATATGTGATGTTTTAAAATAATAAAACAGTATAGTATATAGTCACTGTATAGTGTTTAGAAATTATTTAAATTTTCTATTAGAATATTATTTAAAAAAATTCAAATTTGAAACGTAGTTGAGTGAAGTAAAATATAAGAAGGCAAAATATACTATAGTAAAATTTAATTTAACTTATAGTCCTACTGTAAAATGCAATAATAGTTTAACATTTTTCCCACTTTTGCTCATGAAATAAGTTTTCAAACATCTAAATTATTACTATTACTATTTTAATAATAGTAATTATTAAAATAGTAATAGTCTTCATATTTTTAAATAAATGTATTTTTCATTAAGCTCATTAATTCAACTAGGAATTAATTTTTCATGAGATCATAAAAAGGCTCACAGGTACGAAATTAAATTTATAAATTTTATTTTATAAAGAATAAAGCTTAAAAAAATAAATAATATTTTATAATTTTATGAATTATTCAGCCTTTTAGAAATAACTCTTTATAATAAAATAATATTAAAATATTTTTATCATACAGTTAAAATAACCGATAGACAATATAAATATACCTTTAATAACATAAAAATATCTTTAAAAAATAAAGAAAATTAACTAAGCAATTTGCTACAAAAAAGCAACAAAATTCTGGAAATTTATTTCTTTAAATTCCTTTCCATTTTTAAAAGAATAATAAAAACTATTAATTTGTTACAAGGTAAACTAAAAAATCTTCTCATAATGTTGAATCATTACAATTTGAAATATCTTTAATCTGTAGATTTTAAATTTCCGTCTCAATTCGATTTTTAAAAATCGGTTATGGCATTTATTACTGCTTTGACGAGAGTTATCATTAATATTTAATGATAATGACCCCATACTGACAATTGATACTCTACGTTACCGTGTTCAGAAATCCAATTACTGCAAGTGACGAATTAATATAACGATGATTACTATCCGAGATTTCTCTTAACATTTGCAGTACAAATATTCTTCGATTGCTAACATCAACCATAATATGATGAGGTAAAACTATATACGTACATAATTTATTTTTTTCATTCAATTTTTAACTAATAAATATCTTTACATAGAATTGAACAATATTAATGGAAATACGTTATTTAAAAGTAATTTTGTCAAATTGTTTTTATAAAATCCTTTAGAAGGGAGTAACATATCTCTGAAATAGTTAAATAAAAATAAATTAGCTTTAGAAAGTTTTTGAACGAAGTTTTATTTTAAGTTAGTATAATATTATAGAGTTTAGAAATAAGTGAAATGTTTCACTGAATCATATTGTTAATTTATCGAAGAAAAATATTTGAAATTATTTCTTAAAACATGTTGCGGGAATAATGAGTACTGTACTTTCAAATGGATAGAAACAAAATATATTGAATAGAGTTTTATTTTTTTCTTACAAAAATAAGCTATAAATTTGTTTCAATTTCAATTTTATTCAAATAAATGAAATGTTTCACTGAATCATATTAAATGATTAATGAAAAACATTTAAAATTATTTATCAAAACATGTTGCAGGAAAAATGAGAACCATATCATTCAAATGGATAGAAAGAAAATATGCTGAATAGAGTTGAGAGAATATGCTGAATAGAGAGGGAAGTTTTTTTTAAACTAGATGTATATAAAGTTTAAAAGGAAATAATTATTATTATTATCTATTTTAAAGAATTTTTCATTGTATATATAAAAATTGATCATAATACTGAATTTAAAATTATAATTTTGAACAAATATACATGTAAACCAGTAAGTTAAATACAATTAAAGTAAAAATATTATCGACAAAATTATTGTTAATGCGTATTAAATATTACCATTAGAATTGTTTTAAAACTAGGAATGTTTTTCCTTTTTAAAATATTTACGTAAATAGGTAGGGATATATTTATCATTTATAAATAATAACAAATGAAATAAATTCCATACTGGATCCCTTTTTTCATGCAATAGACATGCAATAAAAAAATTAAATAAATAAAGGTGAAAAGGTAAATAACACTATAAAAGCAACGGCCATCCTAGTTTTTTATATCAAAATAAAATGATGCTGAAAAAAATTAATTGTTCTAATTAGTATATATACTTTAAATAATATACATAAGAAAACTAATTCAAAAATACTAAGAATTTCATTTAATTAAAAGTAAATAAATATTTGCGGCTGTTGGTTAAAGTGATAACAAAAAGAAAAATGATTATTTCCTTTTTATATTTAAGCATAGTGTAATCTATTTAAAATATATTTAAATATATGTATAGTAATGAAAGCAACTGTATATCTTATTTTAGGTCTTATCGATACTGAAAAACTGTTGTTATTTGTTATCAAAAAATATATAGAATCTTTTCTTAACACATATTACATTTTTAAGTAAAATTTCATAATATATAGTAAAGGCATAGTAATTTCTCAAAAATACTAATTTTATAGTTTACTAATATAAAATAATAAATCGGAGACTTCTTCCTGTACATATTCAAAACCTGAATACAAAAGTGATTAGATTTAGAAAATTTGCAATAATTTAGAATAAAAGAATTAGAAATTTTCGTTTCCTGTTAACATCTTCTGGGAAGTTACTTGAGCCATGTTCTGGACACTGGCCAAATCCACAAATGATCATTAATGACGAAAAAAAGAAGAAGCTTCATCTGCAATTTACCGTGTGTTAGCTTTGACATACTTAAGTATTACTGAATTTTATTTGATATAAAGATACAAAACTTCGAATTAACCATCTACAATGATAACTGAATTTTTATTTCCGTAAAGTAAACAAACATAACCGTTATTTGTTGCGATCCTAAATAACTTTTTTAATCGCTTAAATAAATTTAAAAGATTAATTAAAAAATACTAAATGTGACACATATCAACGTCGATACAACAACAGTAAATAAATCTTTTGTCTCTAAGAAATAATGTTAAATTATTTCTGTCCATGTATTTAATTTTAAGCTCTTTTACTCAAACATAAATAATTTCTGATAAACATCACTAATTATATGGTTTAATATTTTTATCTATATAATATCGCTATTAAAAAAATTTAAGATTAAAGATTATCTATATAAATTTTGGTATATATAAATATAACTGGTATATATAAATATAACTGGTATATATAAACTGATATACTTCAAATAATATATAACAACCCTATGATTTTAATATTAAAGGGATAGAAAAAATATTTCACCTTTTCAGTGGTGGTGATTGTAATTTGACATGAATGCGAACCAGCTTATTCATGAATGTGAAAAAAAAATTGGGTTTAACTTTCAAAGTGAAATACATTGTTATCGTCATTGTGTGCATACACAACTTCACCTGCAGAGAGATGTTCGAACTGCTCAAACTGCAGAGAGACACCACCTCAGATCTAGGCACAGTGATGTGATGACAGTTCTAGCAGGACCTGCTAGTTGGTCTCTTAACTTAAAATACATATGATCCATGATCTCAGATTTATACAACTTCAAAATCCTTTTTTTTTTTTTTTTTTGGGGGGGGCTCTATAGATTCTTGTACACAAAACTCCGGTTTAATCTTTGAGGACCTCCTTTGTGGTGATTGTAATTTGACATGAGTGTAAACCAGCATACCATATTCATGAATGTAAGGGGGAAAAACTGGGTTATAACTTCCAAAACGAAATGCATTGTTACCGCCATTGTGTGCATGTATAACTTCGCTCATATCGTTCTCAAACTGCAAAGGGACACCTCAGATCTAGGCACAATGATGTGGTAATAGTTATAGGAGGACTTGTTTATTAGTCCCAGACTATGATCTCAGATTTATTCCTCCTCAAAATCTCTTTTAAGGGGCTCTGTAGGCTATTGTATACGAAGCTCCTGTTTAGTCTTTGAGGACCTCATCATAAGAATTTTGGTGATAGCTTCACTTAGTTGGGAAATACTTGGCATCTTCGAAAATATTCACCAATTCTCTATGCATCAATGCTTATAAACGGGTATAACTAAAAGTAGTCCTATGTAATACAATTGTTATTAGAAAATGTTATTTTAAAAAAGTTAATAAATTTAGGCTATCTCTTGTTTTGCTCATTCATAAGGCACGTGTTCCCATACAAAAATAATTATATGAAAGAGTCTCATATTTGAAAGATTTTTGTTTTTGTGAATTCTGCCCCCCTAAAGTTCGCCATATCAGTTTTGACTCGCCTTGCATAACTTTGTTTTAATAACAAGAATATTTATTATTGATAATTAGTTTTAATTAAAAATACGCTTTTTCTAAGCTTTCACTCGATTATTGCTGTGGATTATTGTATTTGAATCCATGCTTTAAGTTAAACAGTAAGTATATTTTTATATTTAAACTTAAGATTACACTGAGTTCTGGTTAAAAATTAAGATACTTTTGAACTTGGATTATACATGCCATTTGAAAAATCTGTTTTTAAACTGCAGCATTTTTGTGCAAGATTCCATCTGACTTGATATCGATATTGTTCTATTCAATAAGATTTCGGATACATTTGAATTTTAGAGTTACAAGACATAATCTTAATAAAAATCTTAACTTTAAAAAATATGCTAAAATACACATTCCTTAAAAGAATTAAAAAATGAGCATACAATAATAGGTGGTGATGATTAGGTGAGCATACAATAATAGGTGATGATAAAATGATTTCATACAATAATAGGGAAAATTAAAAGTTCACATCATTATAATCTTGATTCTTTTCACTATGTATTAATAATTCGCTATGTATATTAATATAGTAATTTAAAGATTTATTCCACAATTTATTTTTACCTTCCAAAAACAATCATCATCAGACGTTAATGGTGTATATAATTTTGTTTATTACAAAGTGGTTAATTATATCTATTAAAGTAATTAAAATCACAATAAATAATTTTGTCTATGATTCGTGAATAGATTAGGCTATGCATCTAATATGAATTCATTCTACAACCTTAAGAACATTTCCTTTGATGAATTATAGAGTTTTTTTTTTCTTTTTCCCATTTCGCCTCAATTTTTTTTTTCTTATTTTCATAGTTAATTTAAAGAACTATTAACTTTTTTTTTAAATATCACATGTAGCATTTATGAACTTTTAAAACTATTAAGACACACAAAAAAAACATACTAGAAAATAAAACCATTTTTTAAATATCATACGTATCATTTAAGAACTTTTATAAATATTAAAACATAAAAAAACATACTAGAAAATAAAACCATTTTTTAATACGGTACTAAGTTTTCATTTTTAAAAGTGTATGGATATATGAGGAATTTCTCTTAACGAAATAACTTATTTGGGTTAAAAAATTCTTTTAACGAAATAACCTATTTGGGATAAGAAATAATGAGATTTTCTTTTGAATATTTCAATTTAATGAACAATGGTTTGTCTTTCTATTCTTTTTGTTAAAATATTTGGTCTAATAATGACACAAACGTATATCTGAAGAATAAATTAGAACTGTCCCCATTATTTTATCATGGAATAAAAGGATAAAACAACAGCACAAAATTCTGTGAGGTCATGTTTAAGAAATAATTGGATATTTCTTATATTTTTATCCATTCAAAAATTCTCAATTTATTACATAATGTATGATCCTTTAGATATTAATAGTTATTAAAGAAAACTAGATTTTGATATAACAAAATATGAATATGAATAAAACAAGAATTTATATTTAAAAAAATGACTAGACTGAAAAAATTATAATTATATGAAAAAAATTGTAAGTAATTCTGCCAGTGCATTTTGCTGTCATAAAACTGAAATATTAGACGATTTCTTTCTCAATGAATCTTAATGATGTGCAACATGTAGCTTTGAAATTTTGTGTTCGTTTGCAAAATTTCGCAACAGATGCATATGAAATATTGCAATAAGTATATGACCAAAATATTTTACCATGATTAACACCTTTTTTGGTGATCCATGTTATTTAAAATTTACTGCTTTGTTAAGGTCGTAACTAAGCAAAGCTTCAACTTCAGTTGGAAACTACTCTAACTTTAATCTGTTTACTACTGCTATAGAAATTTAACAATAAGGGTTAAAGGTATTCAAATATTGAATTTTCTATTTTTTCTACATATTTTATTTATTATTAAGAATATTAATTAACTTAGCAATTAATTTTTTCCTCAAATAGTCCTAATTTTGTACTATTAAATGAAATTGTTTGTCATGAAAAATGTATGAACACTATAAAGCACCTCGAAAAAATTCAGCAGTGTGGCTATTTCAGAATACTGATAAAAAAAGCAGATAAATTTGAGTGATGCTCAAAATGGGCATATTTTCCACTGCATCTCACAAGTCTAATTTGTCATATCAATATATATGTGCTCGTAAACACATTTCGGAAATTGAGTTCCTTACCAGAGTTGTAGAACGTATTTTATTTTAACGTTTCGGAAGAACCTATGTCAGCTTCATTTAATCTTCGACCTGCGCTACTTTTTAAATTTGAAGTCTACTCACCTAACATGAAATGTACACTTTTCATTATTTTTCTTCGGTTTACATCGATTGTTATTTAGATCAAGGTTTTAACTTACCAAATATGTCTGTACATTAGTTTTAGGATGAATTTTCCTATCCGTTACATTAGTTAAATAATGTGTGGAAATAATATACGTCAGCTTTATTTAATATTTGGCCGTTCCACTTAAATTTGGAGCCTACCCACCTAAAAATATTTATTTAAATGAAGAGGGATTTGCTTTTCTTTACAATATGTAATTAATGCATTTTTCATTATTTTTCTTCAGGATCAATTTATTGTTTTTGGAACGTGCATAAACTTACGATGAAATTCTATAACTAAGTGAATTTTATACATTAATTTTAAGACTACTTTTCCTAACCATTTACTATAAAAGGTAAGTAAGTAATGTGTGAGAATCTTATTTTTATCTTCATACCTTTATTCTTTTTGATATAATATTCTCCTTGATTGATATACAATTTACAATTAATATACAATATGCGAATAATATACAATACGTGATTAATATACATCACACACGATCACTATACAATACGAATGATCAATATGCAATTTTATTAATATACAATTTGCAATTAATATAAAATATGCGATTAATAAACAATACGCATGATTAATATACAATTTGAAATTATTTTACTGATGTATCTTTTTAGCACAGTATTTAAACTTTAAATGTTCATTAGATTGTAACTGAGATTTGTCACAATTCTGAGATCTGTTGTCTATCGCATTAGTGTCAAATAATATGGAAAATCATATATCCATTTTCCCAACTTTCTTCTTTTATTTGATTTTCTGTAATTCATTTATTTTTATTGTACTTTATACATGATGGGAAAAAAATCAAACTTATGCATTTATATATTTCCATATAAAAGGTATGCCTAAAAAATAAACTTGTATTTTGCAATTTTTTAATAAATTTAGGGTTTCATATAAATTTAATTAAATTTTGAGTTCAACTTATAAAACAACTGTCTGTTTAAGAAAAGACATTTTAAACGAAAGTGCATTAAAACCTTTTTCAATATAAAATACGAAAATCAATAGAAAAATCAAATATGATACAAACTTTAATCGTATGATTAAATTCTAGTTGAACCAGCTATATTTATATTGATTAAGCAATTAAAGTTAAAATATTTTTAAGCACTTGAAGAAAAAATGTGTTCAAATTGAATTTGTTTAATAAAAGTGAGTTCAAAAGGTAAGCAAAACTGTAGAAAGATTAAAACTAGTATAATGATTGATATCGTGATTAAAACTAGAATAAAACTAGTACTATTAGAATAAACTAGTATTATAATTAGTGTTTTAATATTAAAAAGTTAATTTTGCCTTAATGTATCTTTATAAAAAAAGTCTGTATCTTTTTCCTATTTTTCAATACTATATAATTAATGATATCGTGATTAAAACTAGTATATAAAACTAGTAATATAATAATAAACTATTATTATAATCAGTGTTTTAATATTAAAAAGATAATTTAGCCGTAATGTATCTTTATAAAAATGTCTGTATCTTTTCCCTATTTTTCAAAACGTTGCCCCATTTCTTTCCTTTTGACACACATAGATTTTATGGATAAAAGGTATTTAATTTTAGAGTTATCGCAAAAGTTTTTATGAAGTAAAAGTATATATCGAGCTGATAAAAGTGATTGATATCAAACGTGTCCGTATTGTGGTGTAAAAGAAAATTTATATGATTCTGTAAATAGTCTCTACTGGGAGTAGAGCTTACACTTAAAACCGATATTCCGATATTTTTTCTCTTCTCAGCTTTAAATGTCGGAAGTATTTAAACCTACAATGTGAAGAATTCCAGCATTTTTTTAATGGTTTTAAGTTTTTTAAAGCATTTGTTAAAGAAAAATTTAGTGTTATAAATTTAAAATTATTAAATCTTTCTATCTTATAAAAAAAGGGTTATTTTCAATTCTAATTCCATTATATTTTTATTATAAAGGGAAACTGCAAAAATAAAAAAAGTGATTAATTTTGTTTGTCTATATGTATTCTTTAAAGTCACCAAATCTAAACCAAATTTCATAAATACTTTTTATGTGCTATTCATTTTGGCAGTTTTAAGATGAAACAAATTTAAAATATGAGCAATTATAGTATCATACGCATTGGCACTAACTGGTTAAAAAATTGTTATGAAATTGAGTTTGGATATTTTTTCTATTTTAACAATTGTATTTTAAATTAATTTTCAGAAATTTTTTATAAATTTAACTACATTTACTTATATAAAAATATGTGAAAGCAAAGCATTATTAATATCATACTGATGTTATCAATTATGAAAAAAGAATCGAATTCTCATTTGTTATTTGAATATATCAACTATGGTATTGCCTGATAATCATTTTAAATATAATATGAATTTAAGTAGATTTATAAGGTTAAATAATAAATATTCATTAATTTTAAATTTTATTAATACTATATTTAGTTGAATCATCAGATTAAAGTGCAATTTTTTTTTTCATGTAAATAAATTAGACAATTTAAAAAAAATTATAAGCTAGACAAGTTAAAAAAATTGCATCGAAATAATTAGTTTAAATATATTTTTGGAATAATAAGTTTCATTATTAGGCATTTCACTAACCATTATATATCTTTATCATTTAATTATTGCCATAAATTAAAATTGATTTAATTTTCTTTAATAACTTCCATCTTAATTTAAATTCAAATAAAACGGAGTTCTAAGTAATTTGAAGATTTAATTTTTCATAAAATGATGAGATTAGTTTTAAATTGAATATTATAAAATATAAAAATATATAAATTAACTATAATAAAATATAAAAATATATTAACACATAAAGAACCTTTTCGCAATACCTGCAGGATTTGCTTGGGTTGCTGTTGCTCGAAGGAATGGGAACTTATCTTAAGCTAGTCAATTAACTCTTTATATCGATTTCTTCGCTCTTTCCCATTTTTCCAATCTACGCAGTTAATTCAATTTTCTTTTCCCACGTTATTTGATTACAATCTCACCGATAAACAAAATTATAAATTTTATTCCCTTTTCTATGAATTTGATTGTTGAAAAGAGCATTATGTGGTCACTTCGCGTTTTGATATGAATTCTGATTTTCAAATTAAGGAAAATACAAGTAATATAAAAAAAAATTAAGTCAATTCCTACTTTAGTCAACAGAGAATAATTTTATTTTATTTACTTTTTATTAAATAATTACAATTAATATACATATGACAGAATCACAATATTAAGTAGCAAAATTTTTTCTCCCATATAAAACTAAAAATAATTAATTTAATTTAATCAATGAATTAATATTTGAAAACCTGTATTAACATCAAATGTCATAGGGTTAAAATAAGTTTAAAAAATGTATTTGAACTTGAGTGGATGAATAAAAAACCGATGAAACGAACGATTTTATAAACGATTGAAAATTTGAACAATACATATAAATATATATATAGGGAGAGTGTGAACTAATAGTAGGAAATGAATAATGAAAGGCAATACCAAAGTATTTTGAATTGGTTTACATGAATGTAAACAAAATTTATTTAATTATGAATTTTTTCTGTGTATATTTTTTCTGTGTATACTAATCTAATCAGATTAAATACTGCCTCATCTATTATTGGTGCATTATATAGATCAGAGGTGGCCAACCCAAATAATCTTGCAGGCCACTTTGGAAAGCATCATAACTCCACGCATATAAAATTATATATCCCCATATTAGATTTTGACTCACTATAGACATTTTTTGGAGTGAAAAATTGAAACGTAATGAGTTATTATTATTATGGTTACTATTATTCGTACATGTAAACGTAGACAATATAATAATAATGATACTAAACGCACATTGTAAAGAAATATAACACTAAAAATGAAATATAAAAAATATATAAATGAAATAAAAAAAATGAAATCATTAAAAAATATTTATTTTACTAGTGCGATATTTGTGTCTCCACTCTTTCACTTAGCTTTTGCAAACCGGTCTCAATTTTGGTATTTGCACATCGTAATTGTTGTTATAATCGTAATTGTAATTGGTGTTTATCGTAATTGCTGATTATCCTTATTGGTCTCGCATCGTAATTGGTGTTTATAATTTAATTATTCTGCGAACTCATAATTGTAATCTCATAAATAAAACAGGCAATATCTGTCATATATTAGCAAGAATATTAATTTAAGATAAAAGTTAATTTTTTCTCACCATTTCGACAGTTAATTTTTGAATATATGAATGGACAAATAATGTATTTTTTTAATTCATTGGTTTTCACTACTTTGGCCATTTTAAATATTTTGTAAAAATGTGATAAATATCACGGACCGCATAAATATTCAAGGCGGGCAGTGGGTTGGCCACCCCTGATATAGATGTACTGATAATACCACTTGTTGAAAGGATAGCTCTATAACATTCTTTTGATATTTCAGGACGTCGATGTTCTTGGTTTGGTAATTATTAAATTAAATGCATTTAAATCTTAAGTGCTAATTAACTTTACAAAATTATTTACTGTAATTTGAATATATATTTTTGGATACATTAAATTTTATTACCTGAACGTCTTTCCTCTATTTTAAGTTTCTGATTTCAATAATATTGATAAAGGAATAATGCATTTTAATTTTTAAAAATATTTTTCTAATAAACTAGTGCATAAATTTTAGTCTATTTATTTTTAGAATCAAAGCCAAAATATGCAAGAAATTTGTCCTTTTTAAAAGCCTAATAACATAGATTGCAAACAGTGAAGATTTACTCTCTTCAACATCAGTTATTTCTGCGAATGCTTCGAAGTTACGAATCTTAATTCACAAAGCATTGGTTTACATTTCCCCTATTTCTTCATATCTATGTCAAACACACTGCTTTAAAGGCTGATATTACAACATGATATTTCTACTGATGAATAGTCTATTTCCCATTAACGCATGAATTGAGAAATATTTACAAATATTTGCAATCATCTCAATGTATTAATGCCATTTCCTCGTAATATCTTACTATGTTCGTAGAGATGCGATTTGAAGTTCCATGAAATATAAATTTTTTTTCGAAAGCTATTATATAAATACTTTTCAAAAATGTTGTTATTAATTATGATGCTTTGCATAAAATAAAATTCAGAAATGTATTAATCAAAATTTTATGATTGGAATTCAATTATTTATTACTGGTTGTAGTTATTTTTTAACTTTAAAACATAAACCGTAAATTATTTTACTTGTCTAAGAAAGTAACAGAATTTCAATTACAATAAATTTTATTGCTAAGCACGAATTAAATAATAGATAACTTAAGACATATCAAAATTAAATTTATTTAATAAATACGTTTTCATATTCAGTTTAAACTTTATTCAGATCTTTATAACAACATTAATTTTAACTTTGAATTTTTCAAACAATTTTCTAAGTAAATTAAATCTGGCATTTTAAACTGCTGAGTTTACAATCATTTTTGCTCATATTTGAATAAGGCTCTATATACTAATGCTAATATCAATCTTTATAAGTTTGTAAATTAAAATATTAATATATTCACAAAAGATAATTGTATGATTAGGTGATTTGATATGAGTTTCACTAGATTATGTTGTTTTAAAAATGGTTCTTTTACACATAATACTTTAATAACATATTTACATTTAAAATTTTCCTAAATTTAAATAAACAGAGAAAAGTTATTAAATCCTTTTCTGTAAGTTTATAAGAACTTATTTTCTTTGTTCTTACTTACTTACTTATTTACTTATCTTAAAATCAAAAAATTACAGAAGTTAAAAGTAAAAATTAGAACCATAGAAACCTTAATGAAAACAAATAATTTTTTTAATTTTAATTCTTTACTTTTTACACACTTTAAAGAATTACTCACCTAAACATTTGTTAAAGGTTTAGGATGGAGTAATTTACCTAGAATTTTAAAAGGAAAGGATATACAATGTAAAACACTCAAAACATTAGCCCATGTTTAAATATCTGTACTACAAATATTCAAACCATTTCATCGAGCTTAGGCTAATTGTATCATTCCAGTCGAACAACCACTCAAATTTGACACCCATGCATAGCTAACGAAAAACCACAACGAACTCTACCCTGGATTCTACATGAACCACAACCATGCTGTTACGAACAGCTCAGATTCCAGTTTCATCCCCCCTGCGAAACAAGATATCGAACTCCACCCCTTACTCCTATCATACACGTCACTCATTTACTATAACTACATATCAGCGTGTTTGGTCATTTTGATTAAGAGGACTTGACATCCACTGTAGCCTTCAGGCCAGAAATATGATCTGCACTATCAGAGATTAAGAGAGGAGGATCACTTGAGAAATCCAAACTCACAAGAGAGTAAAAGAGCGCTCTTGTTGGGAATTTGTACTTATATCCTTTAAATTACCCCTAAAGTAAAGTATATGAATTGTCAGAGGAATTTTCGTGCATCGAGTAGTTAAATTTAACAAATTATGCTCAAATGTATATTAATCTAGGAATCTTACGTATGGTCATTTATTTTGGAATTGTGAATGATTCTCATACTGGATTCATATTTGTATTATAAAATAATGAACCTTTTTAATGACAAAAATAATTAAAATATACGAATAGATGAACTGTTATGTTTATTATTAATTATTATATTATGTTTTAATTATTTTATTATTATATTAGTTTATCATTATTATTTAATTATGTTTTATAAACATAAACGTTACTGGTATTTTTTTTTAAATTATAAATTAAATTGTTACTCTCAAATGAAATAATATTGAATATTTTTCGACATATATCTTTATAATTGGAATCTTTTATAATTAAATAAACTTTTTTAACTCTTACATTAACAATATTTTTTAATTGTATACGAAACTATCAACAAACAATTTTGATTTCTCAGTAAGTTTATAAATGTTAATAAAGTATACATCATGAATAAATTTGAGTACCTTTCGAAATATAATAAAAAATTCAAGTCTAAGAAGCATAAATTCAAAATCTCTCTCTTTTTTTCTGTTTGTGCTAATCTTAGAAATGATGGTTAAGGTTGCGTTACATAAATTTAACTTATAGGAAATGCTAGCCAAGATTTAAATTGCTTCCTTAATGATGGTAAAATTAGAAAGAGTAATCCTGCTTTCTTTCACTCGACAAAAGAACTATTTGAAAATTGTTGATGCGCAATAAATGAGAAGTAATCACTAAGTTTTAAATAATCCTCTAAATTGTAACCATTATCATCTCGTGTCATTAGCAAAATACATGGAAATGATTTGTCCTTATCACAAAGAAACAGATTACATAAATAAAATTACTTTGCCATATCTAAATTAATAAACCAAACAAAATTAAGATCGAAAAAATGAAGAAAATGCTTACCAAGTTAATCATTAAATCATATTTTTCATTTAAAGCTGTGATTACAGCATTTATATTTTATTTTGAGGTATCATAAATATATTTTATGTAAATTGTTTTATTATTATCATGTATGAAACTTTCATGGGATTTTTATGCAAAGGTATTCATATATCATTCATGTGTAGATTTCATGTAATAAATAAGCATTTCAGGAATTCATGTATCATTGAATAAGATATTCAATGATACATGGATTCCTTAAATACTTATTTATTATTTGCAAATTATTGTTGATAGATAATTTTAATACATTGTTTTATATTAAATATGTGCAATTCAGAAGTTTTTAGATTACATAGCATCAACAATGATTAGAAAGATTTATAGTTTGTACGGTCCAATTTAAAATACCATATCTTTAAAACTCTATACATGAAACTTTAAAATATTGAAAAATCGCGTTTAATATTAATATTGAAATGCTAATATTTGCAAATTAATTGTCTTAATATGTATTGTTTTAAAAAATATCAGCAAAGGACTTAAAGCTTTCAATATTTTTGATATGTGATTAGTTTACTCTTGATTTTCAAGTGAACAAAGATTAAACCATGATATTTTTATTTCCAATTGATTCAAATCGCATTGAAAACCAGATCTTGCTCGGGCAACAAAACTCTCCCTTTCAAATTAAACAATGCCTTCCACCAACTTAAACCAGAAAAAAAATCTCCTTCTCAGAGCTGGGAACTCCAACTCAAGGAAAAAAAAACTTTTAAAAGAATCCCAAAATCTCTTGACATTTGAAGCCGCCAACAGTTTTATCAGTTGGCCAAATCGGGTCTTCAGCCTAGCCTAGTCTAAGCAAAAGAAGAAATTGGTGCGGACACTCTACAAACACACTATACTCCTGCGGGTTCATTCTCTGAAGCCGGTCAAATATAGGCCTTTCGATTCCGTTTTTGTTTGGCGTTTCCTGGAATATATGAAGGCCTTCTATCGAAGTGACACTGGAAGATGCTGGCTTTGTGCGTTTTTTCATTTCACGGTTTAAGGAATTCTTTAGGTTTAGTTAATTGGACTTAAAATTGAATTTCTGTCATTATTCAATCTTAAGAACATGCCAGCTAAAGAAAAACACTGGATAATACTCTAATTATATTATTAGAGTATATAATTCTTATAATATAGTTCACAAACATAAATGCATACAAATATTATATCAAAACATTGACAAATTCAAAAATCAATATAGTTTTTCTTATTTCTTGTAGATAAAAGGAAACAGTTGTGCTTTCGATATTAAGATTATACACCTTAGTATCGAAAACAGATTATTTACAGAAAGATTATTTAGATAGATTTAGATCTTATCTATATTTACCTATTATCATATTTATTACCTATTATCTTATGTATTATATATATTATATTAGTTTACTTATTTTATATATTATATTTGTTACCTATTATCTTATCTATATTTACCTATCTTATTTTTATCTATATACAGATTATATACCATTATATCATATACTAAGTGTAGAGAGACTATATAATTTTGAACACCTATATCGTTGCAATTTACAATGACTGTTCTTAATTATTTTGCAGAAATAACGTATGCATATATCTTTTATTCTGAAAATTTATTTCATTTTCTTTTAAATGCTGATTCAAAAATACAACTAATTATAAGGCAAACAATTTTATATTTGAATTGCATTCATATTGCTATAAGTGGAAGTAAAATAGGAAGAATTCCCTGTAAAACAAAAAGATTCACTTAGATAATTAGACTATATTAAAGTAAATTAAAACCTTTATAACAGCTTTATTTATTAAAACATTTGCCAGTTTTTGATTTTGAAAATTAATAAATAAAACAAGGTTATTTTATATCTAAAATTTTATAAACAACAATTTTTCAAAAAAGATTCTTGAGAAATCACTAAATAAAAGTATAAATGAGACTTTTCTTGTCCCATATAATCTTAACTCTTTAAATATAATTTTAACCTAATTCGGGTAGCTTTTCATCAAGAAAAAATGGAATTATCTTGTGAAGAAAGACCAATGAATCTAAATAGTGTGAACTCATTTTTCCGCAGAGACACTTTGGTGTTCCATTTTGTCACGTGCAAAAGTAATATAGCAAAGCATATCCGAGATAAGCTTGTGCTGGATTTTGTAAGCATTTCGTTTTTCAAAACGTGATCTCTCTAGATTTGTAAATAATGCATAATTTTAAGACAGGAAATACATTTCTCCAAAAGCTAAATTCTATTTTTGGAAGAAGCTTTTGGGGAGTTAAATAAAAATAGTAAATGCCATTGCTCTGATTCTACCAAGTTCATTAAAAATTTATGTTCATTTTCTTTCAGAAGAAAACTTACATTTTTTTTCATAAAAAACCATTAAGTAATTTCTAGATACATGAAAAAGAATAAAGAATGCTAAATATTGTATGAGATAAATTTATAAAGTTTTAATTACATTGTGAAAATTAAAAATGATGAATTCATCTTAAAAAGAAATAATAATTAAACTATTATTATTCATTGAAATAAATAAATTTTGTCATATTGCATATCTTGTTCATCATATTTTCTTATACAATTTTGTCATGCAAAATTTTCAAATAATTTAGCAAAAAGTTACGTAAATAAAATCTAAATATCATTTAGCATCAAATTTAAATCTGTCTTTAAAATTAGATTTGTCAATAAAAATATGCTTATCTATTATGAGTTAAAGTTTTGTTCACCATTTAAAATTCAATATAATTTTAAAATGTTAATTATAATGAATTCTAAATAAAATTTTAAAAATTTCATAATACTCACATTAAGAAAAGGTTAAGAAATTTAGGAATTAAACAACTTTTGGTTAGAAATTAATAATTAACCATGAAGTAATTTCTAAATACATGAAAAAGAGTAAACTAGGATGCTAAATATTTCATGAGAGAAATTTATAAAGTATTAATTAAATTGTGAAAATTAAAAAGATGATGAATTCGTTTTAAAAAAAGGAATAATCATTAACTATTATTATTCATTGTAATAAATAAATTTTGTCATATTACATATCTTGTTCATCATATTTGCCTATACAATTTTGTCATACAAAATTTGAAAATAATTTAGTAAAAATGTTTTATAAATAAAATCTATTCATCATTTAGAATAAAATTTAAGTCTGTTTTTTAAATGAGATTTGTCTATAAAAATATGCGAAACTTAAAAATGTTATTTATAATGAATTTTAAATAAAATTAAAAAATTTCATACTCCTCATATTAAGAAAAGGTTAATAAATTAATAAATTTAATAAATTTTGGTTAGAAATTTAAATATTAAATCAATAACATAAATTTAATATTATTTCTAAACAACAAATTTATACAATTCCATCTTAGATAGAAAATATTTTTTGGGTGTTTGTATAGACAACTCACAGTTTTCAAAGATCCAACAAATTTTTAGACGATGTTATGATTGGAAAGGCTCACTGCATTTCAATACATTTACTCGTAGAAAGAAAAAGAAATATCAATTTTCTAGAAATCCTTTTTTCTCTGTATGGAAAATTGTTAATCTAGTCTTCTGGAAAGTAATAAAGGACAATAAAAGCAAACAGCTGAGGAACAGGATTTCGTTTTTTCATCAAAATTGGCTTTTTTAACTTAAAGAATAGGATTTTTCCGGTTTTATGCACACGCTTATTTTCTTTCTTAAGTCGAGTAGTTTGTTTGATTATTGAAAATAGAAATCGTATACATATTACAAAACTTTTTTCATAATCTCATTTTCCATTTCAATTTGAAGAGGATTAGATGTAAAACAGTACAAGTTAAATGCACTTTTTTAAATTAAAAAAGACATTTTTTCCATACCTATTTCTATTTTGAGTTGCAGTTTTTACGTCCTAAAAAATTCTAATGCAGCTAATAATATTTTAGAACATCTTTTTTTATGATTTTTTTCTCTTAAGTTTTTTAAAAGCATTACTAAATGCATTAATGGTATTTTAATGTAATTAATGTGTAAATTTTTAATGCTTATATTAATTCATGACGTCCATAACTTTATAAAGTTTAGTTAAGTAACACATTTACTAGATAAAAACTCAAAGTTAATCAGTTTTTCAAAAATTATTTTGTAAAAAGAAATGATTTTTGAAAAAATCGTTTTCGAGTTCCAATGTTTTCAAAACCCTGGTTTTTCATGACTGAATAGAAAATATTCTTGCTTTCACATTTTTTTTCGGATTGTTAAAGTTTTACAGAAATAGGAAAATATAATAAAATCAAATATTTAATTTAGAACCTTTTCAAAATACTTCAAAAACACAACTGTGTTTTCAATGAACGACTATTAACATTAGTGTTAGTTTAGGTTGAAAACAGCCTGAAACCAAAAGTATTTTATCACTGATTGCTGAATTTGGTTTTACCGCTTTTCAGATAATATTTTTTTAATTTTTGAACTTTTCATTGGTTTCACAAAATATTAAATATTTGTCTGTTTGCTACTATTTATTTTTAACCGTAAAAAAACTATGAAAATATTTTTACATGAAATATTTCACAATATTGCCTAGTTTAAAAAAATTCTATCTTCGATATGCTGTTTATTAAGATATCTTTGTATTAAAGGGTACAATATTTGAGAATTTAAATATAAGCATAGAAACATTTTTCTGAATAGCAGAATTTTTTATCAGAATAATTATATGCTAAAAATATATTGATTTCAAATTAAAAAAATAATCTTTTTTAAACACTTTTTCAAATTTTTATAAAATTATTTGAAAAAAGAGATTTCTATATTCCATTTTTTAAACAACTGATGATCAGTTATTATATTCTGTGAAGGAAATTTTTTATATTTGTCTCAAAATTCTCGCATTATTTGTATCATTAGTTGTTATCTCTTTTATTTGGAGAGATGTTAAAAATAGTCTTCAAATTATTATTAAATTATTTTTATAAAATAAATTCCTTAAAAATATACAAAATGAACGTATTTCAATGATATTAGATTTTTATTAGTAAATTATCACCTTAAAATATTTGATAGACACATTTCTTGAGAAGTATAATGGTTCAAATATGATTAAAAACTATAAAAATAAAAATGAAAATGTCAATATTAGAGCTTAATGATTAAATTTTAATTCTAAAATAATAATTTAAGGTACTGAATTATTATTTTTTATTTTAATTTAATATTCAACTAATTATTTTAAGTAAGTATATTTTAATTTACATAAACTAGATAATTAGGTCCCTATAAGTAGCTTTTGACAATTAAGGAACACAAATAATTTTAAATGCACTTTATATTCTGAAATTTTTTTGCAGTTGATAGTTCAGTATGAAGACAAAATGGATAACTTTTCATAGCAAACCTATAAATTTATAGAGGAAAATTTTTGTTTCTTAATATAACTTGCTATAACATACGATAGATCAGGAATTCAAAAGTTGTATTATTCTAGAAAATGTTATCTAAGCATGTTTTTTGAGCATATTTAAGTTTTGTGTTACATCAATGGAAGCAATTCAATACTAATACCAAAATGAATAATCGTAGTGATTCAATACTAATTTTAAATAATAATTAAATGCATTGATTCATTAGATTTTTATTTAAATCTATTGATTTATTTAATGAAAAAAATTTTTTTCATAATTTATTTAACTGAGAAGAGATGATTTATAAAAAAAATTGTAATCTAAAAATAAAAGTAACTTCTAATACTTGTGTATTAGTATTTTACACTGAAATATTATTCCAATCTATAGTTCAATTTGGAGAATATATAATGCTTCATACCTAAACAATTAATTGATAAACAAAATTTGATGTTTCTTAATTAATCTTGAGCTAATATTTCATCTATCAGGAATTATCTGAACAATTCCAAAAAATATTATCTAAGCGTGTTCTGTGAGTATATTCAAGTTTTCTTTTTAGATTGTTGAAAGTGATTCAATACTGATACCATTAAAAAAATTTTTTACTATATTAGAGATTTAATACCAATTTTAAATAATAGTTAAATATACTGACTTGTTTTCCCTTTAAATTTATTAAGTGACTGATTTCGTATGAATTGGGTCATTCTTTATATAAATAACAACAGTAAAATAATTTTTGATAATTTAGAGAAACAAGAAACATGCTTCAAAAATTACTTTTATACTGGAATACTACAGCAACTTATCATTAAATATAGAGACAGAATGGATGGTACTTTCATACTAAAATCATGAACTGATAGAGCAAAATTTGCAGTTTCTTAACATATGTTACACTAACATTTCATCTATCAAGAATTATCAAAGTACTGACAACTTCCAGAAAATATTATCTAAGTATGTTCTTGGAGCACATTCAATTTTCATTTTATAGTGATGAAAATGATTCAAAAAATACTATTAACATATTTTTTTGCTATATTAGGGATTCAATACCAATTTTAAATAATAAGTAAATATATTGATTTATTTTTCCCTTTAAATTTATTAATACAAGTTTAAGTGACTAATTTCATATGAATAGGACAATTCGTTATATAAATGAAAATAGTAAAATAATTTTTTAAAATTTAGGCAGACAAGTAATTTCAAATGCTTGCAAAACTACTTTTTATACTGAAATACTGCCACAACTTATAGAGACAGAAGGGATAATTCTTCATACTAAAACCATGAACTGATAGAGCAAAATTTGTAGTTTCATAATATATGTTACACTAACATTTCATCTATCAAGAATTATCAAAGTACTGACAACTTCCAGAAAATATTATCTAAGCATGTTCTTGGAGCATATTCAAGTTTTCGAAGTAGAGCGATAGAAACTTCGCTCCCCTTCTCAAAAGAAAAAAGGGATGCGTTACGCTTTTATGACTCTTTCTTCTAGAGAGTTGTTCAAAAGCAGCTTACCTGAGAAAATTTGTTAATGCAAGACGCGGAATTTAAAAACTTCACCTCCGTTAATGTCTTGTTTTGCAGGAAGTCTCTGTTAGAATAAGGTAAATAAAAACACCTGCTAAAGTTTCTGAGGATTTTCGTTGTTCATTATATGGAGCACGCATTTCGAACAATTACCTGTTGGTCTTAAAAATTTGGCCAAACTTCTAAACATTTTTGTTTTAAATAAGAGAAATGTTTATATATTTATTACTCATGAAATTTCTCTCTTCGTTTGTATTTTAAATCAAACTATTAATGAGCAAATATACTTTCAAGAATCAAAAATTTAATTATGAACCCCATGGATACATGTTACTTAAAATGTAAGCACCTAACATTTCTGTTATTTAAATGAGGTACAATGAAAAAGAAAAAGCTTGGATTGAGAAAAATTTGTATTTTTACATTGTAAATAAATAAACAATTATATGTATGATAAACGCAAAGTGAAAATTATACATTGTATTTAAATTATGTAAATACTGCAATCATTAAATGCATCAAGTTTCGATAATAAAATAATTTCTTAAGCTTATAAATGAGCCCTATAAATAAATAATTGAATATTTATGCTGTTTTAGTAAGGTAAAACAACATAAATATTCAATTTTTTCAATTCTTTTTCAATTTTTTCTTTGTTTTCAATTTTTTGTTTAAAATTAAAATTCATAGTCAACAATAAATAATAAATTAAAATTCAAAAGTAAATTATTTTCCGTTCATGTTATAAATCTCATAGCAGCTTCTTCACGATTTGCAAACCAATGGTTTAAACTTTTTTTTTTTTTTTGCAGTTTATGGAATTAGTATGGATAATTATAATCATTAAATTATATTTTTCTTGCCCTTTTTTTCTGAAGAAATAATTTATATTATGATTATGATTGGAAACTAATGCAAATTTCAATATTTCAAATAAATTATGAATTCTAATGCAATATAAAAAAGTATAATAGTTTCCAATCAAAAATTGTAGGTCAAATAACGCTTTTTCTTTTTATTCACATGAACGATATTAAGAGACTTGAAGTTTAAATAACTCTATAATCCAAGTCAAAAATTGTAGGTTAAATCACGCTTTTCTTTTTGTCTCCTGACATGAGCGATATAAAGAGGCTTGTTGTGCATACATGAACAATTTTAGATATCTCAAACAGAATTCCAGTAAAAAAAATTAGACTATCAAGAAAAATGAAAGCACTTATACAAGCTATAAATCAGATCCATTAGAAAGTTTTGAATTACCAGTTTTGAAAGTTTAAATAACTTTATAATCCAAATAAAAAATTGTAGATTAAATCACCCTTTTGTTTTTATCTCTTGACATGAGCGATATAAAGCATACATGAACAACTTTATAAATCTCAAATAGAATTCCAGTAAAAAAAATTGGGGCAACCATGAAAAATGAAAACATTTATACGCACTTTATTATCAGATCCATTAGAAAGTTTTGCAAAGGGAACTTGTTTTATCTCTTAGCATTTTCAGGCAACTTATATAGACATATGCCCTTTATAACACTACTTGCATTTACTACATAGTATGTGTATATCACCTCTCCCATTTACTATTCTAGACGAAGAATATGTAAATTAGAAACTAGCTTTTTCTATCGCCTCCTGCTGTAAAATTTATAAATGTATTCACATAGTTGTTGTTAAGTCTCAGTTTCAATGTAGAGTTGTTTTCTTTTACAGTGATAAAAAAAATAAATACCTCGTCTAAATTTTGGGCCGTTTGAAATTACAACTTTAAAATACAAACTACGTTACAGGCACATTTTTTTCTGCTAGGACAGTAGAGCCTTTATAACTAGGGCTCCAGTAAACCAAGCTCATCTTAATTCGAGGAGACTCAGTTAGGATTTCTTTCCCTTTTTTATAGTTTACTTTTAGTGAACACAGTTTTTACTATTTCATCGCGTAATTTTTTTCTTGAAATTTCATTTTTTTCTTCTTCGCCTGCCACCCAGTATAGTCGGTTGTGTTTTGTACGGCAAATGTATCATGGTGTTTTAGAACTCATAGAAGTAAGATATTAAATTTGTGAGCAAGGAAATGAGAAAAAAAGGATATAAAGTCTTAGCTTCCTTAAATGTTAAGACAAACTATTTAAAAGAGTCAAATATGGGGAAAAGTATTGAAAACATAAAGGCTAAAAAAGAATTATTAAACATGAATTATTAGACTAGAATTATTAGACAAGAATTATTAGACATGCAATACAAGGTATTGCCCTTCACTACACAAAGCATCTAACATATGTTTTTCCACCATACGTTTTATTTTTGCAGACTTAGGGGCAACATTGCAGGAAAATTTTCCGATGCAAAAACAAACTATGGACTGATTTTTTGAGACATTAAATCATTTAAGTGTGATATTAATTTAAATAAGATGCGATTTAAAATTCTATGTGCTTGTTATTTTTTTGCTAAAACTGATTTTGTCTTGGATTTTTGTATACTTTTGAGCGTCTTCATTTTTTGATGAGGAAGTCTGCTTAATCCGAGTTTTCAATAATCCGACTGCATATTCAAGCCAATATTCCCCTCTGCCTTTAGAACCTTTTAGACCTTACAAACATGCATTAAACTGAAAAATAATTCAAAATAACTATTTACAGGTTTGGTTTGATTTGTCACTCTACGGTCATTTTGAGCACACTTTAAGCTAATTACCTACAGTTTGACGTGATTCCTAATCTTTAACAAACATCCATGTCACGGCCAGACTGCTAGCCAATTGGCCATCAAGCCTCCTTATTTACAGATTTGGTTTAGCTTAATTTGTCGCTCTACGGTCATTTTGTGCACGCTTTGGGCTAATTAGACCAGGATCTCTTTTACTGGAGAATGTGGACACAAAATTACACTCAAGAGGTTAATGTTTTCCTGCATAAAATAAATGCGAATATCTGTTTCAGACAAGCAATGCCTTTTATGCAACAAGTACTATTCCACAAAAATTCTCCGATAGTATAAATACAATTATTTAACCTGTAGATTTTCAGGAATTTAAAAATAAATGTCAAAATTGAAAAAGGCATTTTTATAGTAAAAATTCATCCAGTTATAATAAATTATTATCGATATTTTTCAGAATGCACATAGGAATTTAATTTGGTTCATTTATTTTTAATTATATAAAGTAATAAAATAAAAATATGTATTAAAAATAAAAATTGACACTCACTCTGACACTCTCTTTTTTCGGGTACGTATTCAATCTTTTTTTAAATATTTTATCAATCAAATAATGATTTTATATCTATTATCAATTTATATTTTTTGCTTTACGGTTTTTATAAAAATGCATAAAGACATATAGAAATATTTTCTTTTATAATTTGTAAATAAATGGTAGCAACATTTTGAAATCATTTTTTCCATACTTATTTATTGAAAATGTTTTTCCCATGCTTTTTATTTACCATTAGTGTGGTATCCAAGAAAACAAGGCGAGTAAATATTTTTTAACTTTGTGTAAATATTTTGTGTCTGCTTTGTTAAAAAAAGTTTCCTAACATGCAATCGAGTTTCGACTTTTTAAAAATGTTTGAAAGAATTTCTTATAAAGAAATTGGTTTATTTTATTTCCAAAAAATTATTGTAAATTTTTTTTCTTAGTTGAAGCATTCATCATAAAATGTTGACAGAGGTTCTTAGAAATAAAATGAGATTCAGACTTGGCTATAACTGAAAATTTCAAAATATAAATATAGGAATATATCTATTCGTTATTTCAAATTATATTAGGTATAATAAAAAACTTTTAAGAAATTAATTAACATTTCTATGCTTTAAATAGAAACTCGTCATTTTTTGTTTAAAAATTTATTTCTGCTTCATAGAAATAGAACAGCGAATGATTATTTCTACAGAATATTTTATGCTTATAGCAAATGTTTGCTACAAGCATAAAATATTCTGTAGAAATGCATATGAAATAACATCATGCATATAAAATAACATCAACTACTTTTTTCTTTTCAGAATTTTTAATTTTTGTTTTCTTACTGAATGAAGCAAAAAACATAAATTCATTCATTATTATTCGACATGGACAAAAATTATGCGATATTTTTTAAGATAGTAATTGTTAGCTTATAAAAATTGTTAGTTAAAAACTAACTCTGAAATAGATTAAAAATTCTTGATAAGGTAGGGTAGTGTATAAACACTACACTGCTGGGTATTGTAAGTTTTCTGTTAAAAACTGTATAACTGAAATTTGTATTAGCAAAGTCAAAAAACAGTGTTAAAAATGCAAATTTTTAGACAATGTGGACATATACAAATGTTGTCTGTATTGTCGAAAACGACGTGTGAGTGACGACAAATGAAAATAAGCTATCATCATACTTAATGAAAAAGTTGAAAATAAATTATCGTATTGTTTTGAGAACTTTGTATCAATGACGGTGATATCTGAACGCAATTATTTACCCAAAACAGAAGTCAGGAAAATTATTGAATTCTTAGAAGCGGACCAAACACAAACTATACTAGTGGAATCCGTGGGAAGTATGATTTCCACGATCTGGAATCGTTTTATTGAGATTGGAAATGTATACCTAAGACCAGGTCAAGGTCGTAGACAAGCAGCGATGCCAAATAAGGACCGATACTTAAGGATGAGAGTCAAAAGAAACTGAAAGATGAATGTCAAACTTCTCTAACAAAGCCTTTGCTCATCTGCAGCACCACTATTTTGACACCTTACCACTTACGCACTTTATCACCTTACACAGACTCCATGCTGTATGGTGGTAGACCTATGGTATCTGTTTAGTTAGCAGTGTTTCATCATGCCGCCCGTAGAGACTAGGCAAGGAGCATTTCAATTGGAGACGGCATGAATGAAGCAATGCCCTGTTCTGCGACAAGACTTGTTTTAAAGTCCATCCTGATAATAAACGCATTTTCATCTGTAAGAAAAGGGATACTCATACAGTCCTGCTTTCGTACGAGGAAGTGCAATGTTTGGGAGAAATATAATGTTGGTGTGGTATCTCCATTAATGGTCACACCGATTTCCTCATCTTTAAAAATGGACCTCTGGCGACTCAGCGATATAGAAATGAGATGCTTACACCATTTATAGTCTCTTACTCTGGAGCGATTGGAGATAAATTCTTTTAATGGAAGATAATTGCAGACCACATCATGCTGGGCTAGTGGATAATTTCCAATACAATGAAGGAATCATACGAATGGCTTAACCAGTATGTTCTCCAACATAAACCCAACAGAACATATGTGAGAAATTGTAGGCAGACGAGTTGCTATCTGCCTATCTTCCTCACAAACGGTTTCACAGCTGGAACTAGCTGCAATGGAGGCGTGGACAGGATACCCTAGTTCCTCTTTGACAACCTGATACACTCCATGCCTCACGATGCTATCAGTCAGCGAAAATAATGCCCCTTATTAAAATGGATGTTATGTCAAGAAATTACAAATTTTTAGTTGTTTTTCGAAAATACACAAATTCTGAATTTTCAATTTATGCTCGAGACTCAATAAATTGCCTTTTTTTTTCATTTATGAGACTTCATTTTTTATAACACACTATGTTTGTGATTAATCTACCAGACACCATTTTTATATCTACAATGCTAGATTTTTAATAATATATTAATGCTTGTTTATAACTACTGAATATTTTATTTTTATTTGTAATTCAACATATTTCACAATAATGTTAATTTTATATACTCATTTGATTTTTTTATTTTATCGGAAGGAATTCTGAAACATTTGTTGATTGAAGATTAATAAGAATTAAAAATCATGTATTGATACAGAACATTTAAAATTAACATTTTTTTATTACTCATAAAGTTTAAATTAACAAATTCTTCAGAATTTTTTTTAAATTTTGCTTTAATTTTTGGATTTGTTACTCTCACAAGTTAACGAGATTAAGTAAATTTCATTAATAAAAATTAATTGTTATAAATTATGTAAGCGTTATTACTTCTTTTGAATGTAAAGAATATCCAATTAGAAATTAGGAAATTTGTTTTAATTTTTTAGTATTTAAATAGCTAATTAATTTATTTCTTATTCAGTTAATTAGATATGTTAAACGAATTTCGATGCATTTTTACTAACATTTATTGAATTACAAATATATTTTTACAATATAATTAAATAATCTTAAATAGGTTTCAGAAGAAAAAAAAGGTGGCTATTTTTTAAAACCTGAAAATAACACAATATTTTATAAATTTAAAAAGTATATAAATACATTAAAATAATATAATTTAAAAAACGCATCGTAAGTAAAAAACCGCGAAATAAGAAATACAACCTAATTACAGATATTTCTACTTCCAAATTATTTTTTTGAAGCTCTTTTATTTAACCATGGAATTAAAAGCAAAAATTTAAGTTACATAGAATTTTTGCATACAGAAAATACAAGAAGGTTGTGTTTAATTTTGTATAAAGTGAAAAAACATATTAAAAAGCTTGAAGAAAGTTAGGAAAACATTTGAAAGCTTGAAAAACATTTTAAATTGGTTTATAATACATGTAAGAGTAATTTGATCCCCAACATCTAACAGTTTATCATTCAATGTAAAACTCACGGGCCAAAAAACATTGGAATGCAAGCATATGCAAGCATTTTCCATATGCTTGGAAAACAAAATTCAAATTGTATACACGATTGTATATACACTCGATAAACGTTCTGTTTCATCAATTTCCATCGTCATACGGTCAACTTTTTTAAACAAGGAATATTTTTAACTTTTTACTCATGAATATATATATATATACGTTAAATTTTGCTTACAATCATAAGATTGCTATTAAATTGAAGATTTTCTTTTCTTTTTCAAAATTGTGACGGTAAATTTTGAATTTCGATTTGTTTTTGAAACTTTATCTCCAAAAATCTAGAGTTCTCTCTTTCAATGTAAAACATACTTGCAAGAAAAACTACTGCAATGCACGGGAATTTATTTCTGCGCTTGGAAGAAGAAATTCAAATCGAATAGACATTTCTCCGGCTAAAAGTTGTGTTTCGTTTAGTTTGATTGCATTCTCTGTCGTACTTATCGACATATATATATATACTAATGTATTTTATTATTATTATTATTATTATTATTATTATTATTATTATTATTATTATTATTATTATTATTATTATTATTATTATATATTATTATTATTATTATTAAGAACAACACAAACATATTTTTCAATTTATGGAATTTGAAAACAATACATTGAATTTTCCTGAACAACATTACTGATAGTAATGGAGAAGATACTATCATTACTGAAAATATTATTAGTAGGTAGTAACGATCTTGTTATTGAAGTTTCGTCTAGTTCCCTGTAATAGTGAATTTATAATATTATGATCCATCTTTTCAAAATAAGTTTTTAAAGAATTCTTGCAACTTTTTTTATTATTATTTATGTAGAATACACTATTAAATTTATCCTTACAACTTCGAAAAATTTAACTTAGAAAGAAAAAAATTTCTGCGATTGAAAAAAACAAGAACTATTAAATTTTTAGTAGAAATATATTGCTATTGCTTTACATTAATTAAATAATTTATTTTATCTTTTTAAGATGAATTTCAAAACTTTTTTACCAAATTAAGTTGTTCGGTCATATTAAAATTCATTTGCACGATATCCGTCATTTAGTTGAAATTTCATGTTATCTCCCCTTAATTTTTTCACTGTAAATCAATTTTTTAAAAACGGATTGGTCAAATTTTCATTAAAAAATTAAATCCCAACGATAGTAAGAAAATTAAGATTTTAAATTCACATTAGTATTTAATTTTTTAAAAATATATCTTTGTATTTTAGATTTCAACATAAAATGATCATTTAACTGTAAACTTATTCAGGAAATTAGATATTAATTAAGTATTAAATGAATAGAATTTTGAAAAAAATAGTAAAAATAAAATGAAATGAAAAAATTCAACTTTGATTCTTATCTTGAAAAGTTTTTAAAAAATTGCTCCCAAGTTATTAAAGCATTATTAAAAAGCATAATATATGACTTTAGCTAAAAACTTGAAGACTTCGACAACAACGTGACGAACTTATGTGATCTTTCGCACATGACTCAATTTTAATTCACAAATAAATCAGTCAAGTGCTTTTCGTCAAAAATTAACAAAAAAGTTATTTAACACAAAATTCTATGTTAGATTTCTTACAACCTGAAAAATTAAAAAGTGCATTCTGAGGCTAACCAAGAAAAATTTAGATATATCTTTTAGCATAAATATTTTTAAAAACACTAATTTTTGTGTAATTTAATTAATATATATAACAACTAATTTAATTAATCAATCAACAGAAAAATGTCAATTTTGTTTTAAATTCTGAAATAAAATTAATAATATATTAACAACGGCAGGTGTGTTCATTTGTTATCAAAACTAAGAAAAATTTGATGAATTTTTATTTTCATTTTATAGCATATATTTAACTTTTTCGGAAGTTTCAAAATAATTCCGTTAACCGAAAAAAAAAAAAATTTTCCGTTCACGAAAAACTAACTAAAAATGTTTGGTTTAATTTTGGTTAAAACTGGTTAAATTTTTGGTTAAAATTTTTAACTCACTTACTAAATCAATCTACGGATAAACATCAATTGTCATTTAAATTCTGAAATAAAATTAATAATATATTAACAACCGCAGGTGTGAAAAAAGTATTTATCTGTTATCGAAACTAAGAAAAATTTGTTGAATTTTTATTTTCATTTTATAGCATATATTTAACTTTTTCGGAAGTTTCAAAATAATTCCGTTAACCGAAAAAAAAATTTTCCGTTCACGAAAAACTAACTAAAAATTTTTTGGTTTAATTTAAAAAAATTTGTTTTTAAATATTAAATTTTCATCTGGTAGTCTGTTTACATTTGGAAAACCACTCAGTGAATTTTATAAGTTGAGACTTACCCACGGTTGCTGCAGTGAAAAGAACTAAGGGCATGTGCAACATAGCGAGCAATGTAAAAGATGCGGGTTTTCCTCTTCAAGCAAAGCGCGTGTTTTACTGAAGCAGAAATTTTGCTTCGCTGGATGTCCAATCTCCTTTCCCCTCTTTCCCCTAAAACTATCCCTATTTTTCCCTACGATCCCTTTCCCGAATTCAGCGCTCCTTCGCGGAAAAAATACGAACTACTAAGATCGATGTTTCTTACCTGAGCAAAACGTGCTCTGCGAGTTACTCTGTAGAAATTTAGATAAAAGGAACAAAAACTTTTTGTATTATTTGCGCGCGTGGAAAAAATGGGAGAAAGTTAGTGATATAAAATTGCGCCAGGGTTTGTGTTATGGAGAGAAATTTAGATTTATAGATCATGTTTAGTTTTTCTGTTGATTCAGTCGATTTTTCCCTCTCTTTTTTTTTCTACGACCACTAACAGAAAAAAAAATTCACGATGCAGTTAGATTTTTCAGAAAGTGTTTTTGTGACACATGTTTGGCATTTCTACACCGTAAACCAGTTACCGTTTTTGCTTTCCAATTTTTGACGTCATTTAAAAATCAGTTTTTGACAGTGGCGTTTGCTGTCGTTTTATAAGCACCTGGCACATTTCAATGTAAATACGCTCGAAGTGAATGTTGTAAGTCATGTATCATAAAATTTGTTCCGCATATTTAAATTTTTTAATATAAACTTCAGATTCTGAATTAAACATAAAAGTTCAAAATACTAAAAATTTTCAATGCTAAAATTGCTAAATTTAGAATGCATTTTAGTATAAAATGCACTTAAAAATGTTTCTAAAATTTACTTTATCACAATAAAATATTTAAAATATTTAAATATTTATTATTTTTATTAAATAAATAAAATATTTATCATTACTTTATTTTTTTTTCTATTTGAAATCTTTTAAAAATCATTTTAAATAATATTGTTCAACATCATTTTATAATTCCGCACTTAAATAAAAAATTTTGTTTGGTAAATAAATAATAATATAAATTTGTGTTTGGTAAATTATGCAGCTTAAAATTTGTTTCGCCTTTTTAAATTTTTTTTAAATGTAAAAACTTTTAGTTATATTAAGAAATGATCAGAACACTTACCCTGCTAAAATAAATATATTTTACTCTGAAATTTACTAGAAAAATTAAAACTTCTTATCTAAAAATAATTTAATCAAAAGCAAAATTTTATTATTTGAAATCTTTTAAAGACATTTTTGTCCATACTGCTTAGAGTTGTCGTATGGCACCTATCACATACCCTTGGAAAATGGTCACATTTCTAAGGTTGTAAATCATGCAACAAATAAATACATTTTTCATATTTAAATTTTGTTCTTTAAATATAAAATTTTTTGTTGTTTTAAATATGTATTTATCACAATATTTATTTATAAAAAGCTTAATATTTTCTTATAAAGTAAATATTTATCAAAATATTTACTTTATAAGAAATATTTTGATACTTACTTAAAAGTTTCACGTACTTAAAAGTTGGTTTTTTTTTCATATGTAAAGCAATTGCTAACATTAAAAAACTAATAAAAACTTGCATATTGAATTTAAATACATAAATAAAACTAAATTATTAATTGTAAATACTAAAGTCACTTGAAATGATTAAAAGAACTATGTAAAATTAATAATGAATTTAGTAAAAATAACTTAAATTTATTAAAAATATATTGCGCAAATAATTTATTATATATTATATTGATAATATAATTTACTATATATTATAATTTATAATAATGTTTAGTAAATATATATCGTAAAAATAACTTAAATTTATTAAATACATATAACTTATATATTGAAAAATTCATTTTAATTTCACTGTATGCTATTTGCATAAATATACAAATGATTTATCGTTTTACAGATTAAAAATTAATAAAGGGAATTGTGATGAACCACTGAAAATTAAACACAATCATAAATTAAAGTTAGTATAAAATGACAGTTAAATTTACTATCAGAAACATTTGGTTATAATAATATTTGGGATTATAAATGTGTGCTATCAGCTGAAAAATTAGATTCATATACTATAATAATACTTTGTATAGAATTAATTCAAAAAACTATATTTCCTTAATAGACTTCAATTCTAAATATTATTTCCAATACTTAATATATTTGCTCTATCATGAGCTTACTCACTGCATTTTATGTTCGTAAAATGAAATAAGTAAACTCTTTCTGAATATATAATATAAATTTATTGCATGTACAATACGTTTTATGTCAATATATATATATATGTGTGTGTGGTATTTAAATAAATTAAAACTATATATATTTTTTTATCAATAATGTTGGTAAAATTATAATACACGTTTTAAAAGAGTTTAAATTTATGTTAACTGTTTAATAAGATAACTTCAAAAAGTAATAAAGAATAATAAGTAATGCTTATTAATGTATGCATAATTGATTTGGAAAGAAATTTGTATAATCAAATGCATTCATTAAGAATGTTTTAAAAAATAATTAATACAAATACGATTTTCAAGAAAGCTTACAGCAATATATAGATATCTTCAAAAATATTCTTGCGAAGTTATATTTCAAATACAGCAATAGCATAATATACTATCAGATTCAAAAATGAAGAAAACATTTAAAATCATCCCAAATTTTATTGAGGTTATATTTTATGAATATGATAAATTGACAATTTTTTTTCATTACAAAGACGTCAGACTTCAAATGAAAACCTAAATACATTATAATCATTATTATTGATCGAGAAGAAGAATACTAATTTCAAAAAATAATAATTTTAATATATTTACTTTTCTATCTATGTGATTTCTTATTATCCATTTCCAGAAATACCTCTTAAAATAAAACCTTTTTACGTGGTTTTAATTCTCCCTCAATTCCGTAAGATCAAGCGTAAATAATATTTTGAAAACAAAATAATTTAATAAAAAAAAGAATTCATTTATTGAAATGAATGAAAATTAAATTTGTTCTACAAAGAGAAGAATTGGATGTTTTCTGTTGCATGAAGAATTTGATTTTGATGGTAATTTTGTTCCAAATTTCCAAATCGTGTTTTATAACTAATAATCTCCGAATAACTATAAGTCATTGAAGTAAAAACTGGAATGAATAACTATGACACATGCTAATGATGAATATTTGAAAAAAAAAAAGGTTTTTGGAAACCTTTTGAAGCTTCAAGTTCTTCAATTTATTTCGGTAAATATTTAAAATCTCGAGTATGGAATAAATTTTATGAAAAGATGGGATTAAAACTTAAGAAAATTGCTTTGAACTCATTTCTAATTATTATTCTAAATCTTAAAAGAAACAGTTATTCATTACTATGGCATATAAAACACATATTTGGTATTGAAAGCAACATTTAAAATGATAAATTTATTAAGGATATTTGTTCAAATTGTGCATTATTTTTTAAATTCTGTTTATTCAGTTATAAAATCTCATTGATAAAACCTCCTCAGTCATAAAACCTCCGAGCTTGCAAGAAATTGGTGGAAGTTGTACAAATGCAACAAGATGGGATTTATTGTACTTCATCTTGAGGGTGAAGGAGAAAAAGGAAGATTTTATGACAAATCTTATTACTATTTGTACCATGTCCAAACAAAACCAAGAAAATACCTATACATTTAATTAAAGGATGGCTAAACCCCTGTTAAAGTGCCTCTTTGCTTACTATTTTTTTTAATTTATTAAGTTAAATCTGAATATCAAAATCCGCAAACTATTACTTTTTTTACAAATGTGTGTAACTTTTAGAAGGCCTTAACTTATTTCTTGTAAAAACTCTCTAGTACACTCTTTCTAAATATATAATAAAATTTTATTGCAATGTACAATGAGTTTTCTGCCAAATATATATATATATATAATATACCTTTTAAAGTAAATAAAAATAAAAATATTCTTAAAAAAAGAGATAAATGTACAAGCTTAGCAGAGAAATAATATATTTCTAGATTTAGATAGAATAAAATATATAATTAAAGATTAATTTTTTAATTCTTAAACTTCAAGATAATTTTGACAGTAATAAAATTTATAATTTATGATTAAATTAATGATTTATTACAGTTAATTTAAAAATATTAACTTTTTCACACATATGTCCATTAAAAAAAGGCGCAATTTATAAAAACTAGTCGTAAAAATTCAATCAAATTTTGAGTACTCTATAGTAATATTAACTTTAATTACTTTATAATAACATTAATTATACTGAATGTATCAATACAAATTTATTATGCAATTAAATAGTCTGTAACGAAATTAAAAGATGTAAAGCAAGAAGTCTAGATTTATTCATTGTAAAACATTAGTTTGTAGCTATTATACTATTCATACAAGCGTAGCATCAAAATAATGTGAAAATCAATGAGGGTATAGAACACCATAGACCGGTTTGGTTTGATATTTTATAAGATATGATTAAAGGTAAATATTTACACGGAGAAACCAAGCCTGCTAATTTTCTGCGCCAAAAATTAGACAATTGTTAGTATAGACAGGCTGCATTTGTTTACTTTATTACAGTTAGCTGCACACATAAATTGAAAATGATACCCTTATTTCCTATAATATTATCTTTCTCAAATGAAAATGGTTTTAAAAATGATTTTTAATACGTTGCAAATAAAAATATATATCTATTTTTTGGTTTACTATTCTATTCCCAAAACTATATTCTAATATAACTATTCTAGTAAAAACAATCTTAAAGGTGATAGTTCAAGTGATGAGATATTTTTAGATAATAAAGTAGAAATATGTATCAAAATATCTTTTATTTTTGTATTATACAAAACATAATACACAAAAAAATTATAATATTTTAACAATTTTAACTTTCTTTGTAATAAATATTTATTACAAAGAAAGTAAATTTTTATCGTAATTTAATATTTGAAAAATATTTTTATTTTGTGAAAAAAAAAATCAAACGTTTAAAAATTAAATTTAAAAATAAATGTTTTTTAATAATCTCATTAATTCATTATTATTCGCTTTCTTGAAATATGAGTAAAAAATGTCTTTTCGTAAAACATTAATAGACACACATCTCTTAGTCCATTATAATGTTATCGTTTTTTTCGCTATTAATATGTATTTTCTTCTGTAACAATTGCTAAAGTGTTTTAAAGAATATAACGTACCGAAACAGTTTAGAGGTTAGATCGTTGTAGCCACTTTGAAAGAAGAGATTACTGTTGTGATCCTCGTCTTCACCTAATTAGTGAGATTTAATAGGGCAGACATATGCTATTTGGCAACATAATTACTCCTTATCAAAATAACTTATTTAAAAATAGCTTCTCCTTAATCAATTATCTTCTTCTAATGCAGCTGGTAAATAGACCGTGATCTTCGCCATAAGGACTGCCCCGATGTTACTCACTTTGCATTACCCAGGGGGCGTGTGTAACTTAATGGTAAAGTTACGGACGCAGAGTAACAATGCTCCCGCAGCGCTCTACGATCCTATTAGACCGGGACCTACGGCTTAAAGTGGATTCCGAACCACTACAAACACCCATGGGCAAAGCCGGGATTTGAACCCGATACCTGTGGTACCGAACGCCAGAGCGCTAGCCATTTGGCCATCAGTACACACTATAAACACACTAGTCTTCAAAATTTAACGTACAACCTATATATTAGTATTGGGTGTCAAAAAAATTCTATCAACTATTATACTGTTAAACTACTATGTCGTGGAAAAATCATTTATTCCATCCATTCAAGCGAAGTTCGATCAAGTGAATAAAAACTATCTTTCCACAGGTTAAAAAACTAGCTTTTTTACACTTCATACGAGGAAATGCAAACTGCCAAACTCTATATTACTTCGTGCAATAGAATTCAGAGTTTTATATCAAATATGAAATATTAGTTTAAAATAGTAGTATGGTGTTCAACAGTGCATTGAATATTTCTGGTTCTTTGGTTTTCAAAAACTAATACTATAGTATCCCTACTTGTTCCTAATCAATTGAGAGAAAATACCAGCTGTGGAAAAGAATATCTATTACTATGGTGAGAAGATATCTTCACTGTCTTTAAGAGTTATATGTAAGAAATTTACTGTATCTATTCATGTTAAAGATTCTAGAAAGTGTTTTATTACGTTGGAGGGGGAGTATGGCAACGAGACCATAAAATATTAGAGAAATATGTTCTCTTTACGAAAGAATTTAGAGAAATTTCGAATTACTACTTTTAACTATTCATTGTTCAATCTGGAAATTTCAAGATATTTGACACAACGAGTCCGACATATCTGATTCGTGGCCCAACGCTAACGGTTGTAGTTAGAGTGCAAGAGGGATTAAATTAAATTTGTTGGTGGCTTCCCTGAAGTCACTATCAGGAGCGAGGAGATTCAATGGAAATTGTTGATATATGAATCGTCTGGCATCAACAGCTAGCTACCTGGTTGGGGGTTTGCGAGGCAATTTCCATTGAAAGTCTTTCCTAAAAGCAATGTCTTCCACTTACTGTCAATCGTAGGTTGTTCATGGTATACATAAATGGAACAAAAAATCTACGATGTGGGTTCTGCGAGGCAATTACCCTTGAATCCAATTACTCTTAAATCCAATTGCAATGCAATTTCCCTTGAAAGTCTTACCGAAAAACTACATCTTCCACTCACTCTCCATAGGTAGGCTGTTCGTGGTATTCATAAAGGGAAAATGGAATGAACGATGCCTTAAAGAAAAAAAAACCTAACATTATTGAAAGAATTATAAGATTTATTAGGGAAATATTTTGGGTGGTGGTTTTCTAAGCGTTCTTTTAGAAATGGTTCGAAATATCGATATAAATATGAAGGATTTAGGCATAGACTTAACGGACTACCCAGCTCTATATTCTGAACTAAATCCCATTATGAATCTTAATCTTTAGACTACTTTGGAAAACTATTAACTCATTAAGTTCTCTTCCAATAATTTCCAATTTCCGGAACAAAGATTGTTCCAAGTAGGATTTTGTTTCTTTTTCTAGAGACCAATAAATTCATTGTCGACATAAGAAGGTTGTCCATAGAATGCATTCATGCTAAGGATGGACATATTCCATTTGAAGTTCATTTCTTCAGTTATTTTTTACAAACCTTTTATTTATTTATTTTTCTTTAAAAAATAAATTTTTGAAAGTATTATTATTTTTAAATTATGAATGGATTGAAAATACTACAAAATGCATGAAATATGTGCAGAATTCATTGTTTTCATCTTACTCTACTTGGAAGTTAGGCACAGAAACATAATTTCTGTAGTTTTGGTTTGGTTTGCCGCACTACGGTCATTTTTGTACACTTTAGGCTAAATAGAACTATTGTTTAAAGTGGATTCCGAACCAATAACAAACATCCTTGTCAACTCCAGGATTCGAGCCTGTAGCCAGGGGTTTCAACTGCTAAAGCGGTAGTCAATTGGCCATCAGGAAGCAATTTATGAAGGATATTTAAAGAAAAGAAAATCTTAATTAAGTCTTGAAGGCCATTAAAATAATTCATTAAACTAACTTCTATTGTACTTTATTATTTTATCTATTTCTGCAAAGGTCTCATTACATTGTCTTTTTTCCCAAATAAATAAAACCAAATCAGTTGGACTAACAGTTATAAAATACTTCTAATTTGTTGCCATTTCTGTAAGAATTTATTTCTATTACCTTTATAAGCTTAGTACAATTATAATATCTTTTCCACCTATGATATGAAGAATATAATTCCTACTACATAACTGTATTATACTTCTAAATATATATGATTTAGATGTCTTACATAAAAAATACACACTCCCATTTAAATTTAGTAATTCTTCATTATGAATTTTGAGTTTAAATGGGATTCGTCAGTTACGTTAATACAATGGTGTTATCAATAATATAGCAATTGTAATTAATAATGTGTGTAAATATGTTTAAATACTATGTTTCTATGTTGCAGCTAGAATGTTGAAATTCTATTAATTTAACTTGACTCGTATCTTGCTTTCTCGACTGCAATAACATTTGAACAAGTATTTAGTATACTCGTTCAGTCTAATATAGTAGAAAAATCCAGCATTATTAGCAGTCTGAATCCTTATTTCAATATAATAAGTATTCAGTAAATATGTATTACCCTAATAGAAAATTAACATTATATATTAATATAAGGGATTAATATTTTAAACTATACAGATTTTATAAACTAAAGAGAACTCGCAAAATGAATTATTTTCGTTGATCCTTACTATCAAGTTGTTAGCGTTAAAAAAATATTTGATTGAAATAAATTTTTCAATAAATTAAAATAAACGATAAAAGAGTTAATTGTTAGTTCACATTATTTTTAAATTTACTTCTGTCCTTTAAAAAAAGAAGAAATAACTTCTCGATCTACTTCAGAGACACAGTCTTACGTTAAACTTACTTTAAAAATTATATTGAATATATTACATTTAAATAAATTTTTCCCTTAACCTTCTAACTGTGCTATTTGAACTCCTTATTAAAATTCATTCGCGTAAAATTTAATGAAATTAAAAAGAGGCAACTCAGATCAGGGAACTCAGGGAACTTAGAACTCAGGGATTTCAAATGAAGTGATATTATTGTTCAATAATAAACTCAATAACAAAAATTAAAGGCAAGATTTAAGTTAATGAGAAATGTATAAAATATTTCCAAATAAATTGTATGATAAATCAATAAACTAAATTTGAATATTAATATAAACTATTTGATTTTCAATTTATTTTATTTCTTTAAATCGCATCGAGTTCCTTTATTGTGCGTTTTCAAACTAACAAATTTTATAAGTGTTATTAGAATAATAAATATATCTAATTCATTCCATAAATTGGGAAAGCAAAACTTCACAATCAAATGGCTTCAAATAAAATTAAATTATTTGCAAATCAGAATATTCCAAATGTAAAATTAAAATCACGAATAACAACAACTTATGTTTGAATTTGGAAAATATGTCTGCAATTTTTTTTGTTTAATAAAGGCATATTGATATGACATTTGCATGTTTAACTTAGCTGAAAGTTTACGAATTTCAACCTCATTTGTAAACATAGTTTTTTATTGTCCTAAAAGCCCCTTTTTTATTAATAACTTGATTTATATATTTTAATATCTTGTATATATTTTAAATACGTAGCACGAAATTTGACCAAAAATAATTAGTCCTCAATTACATAAGCAAATTTTTAAATATGTTTACTTACAGTTTGAATATAGTTACAGTTAAAGTTATATAAGTAAAAAACAAATTTAAAAGAAAATTCTGTTTAACATATAGACTAGTGTGATTAAGTTTAACATTATGCAGACTCCATTATTTTATGATAATCATCATATTAGGATTCATATTGGAGCATAAAAAAGTTAAATATAAAGTTGAAATACCTATTATGGTGACATTTTAGCGGGTTTGTGTCGTAAAATTAATGACATCTAACTTTTCAAGTAACAAACAATTTCGATACTGTTGAGTTTTGACGTCAAAGTGCCATTAAATCATCAAACAAGATTCAATATTTTTGCTATTACAACTTGTTTAAAGCTGATCTTATAGCTGTGTATTCGATGAATTATTAACATCATAAAATAAAAGAACTGAATTGATTAACCAATCATGTTATTTCCTAAACTCTTTTTTCTTTTTCTTTTATTTGTGTCCCTTGAGGTAAGATATAAAACAATAAATTTCTCTTAATGTTCCTACTGTCACGTGTGGCTGCTTAATCTATCACTTCATCAAGTTATCGAATAGCATACTTTGGAATATAAAAATTATTGTTAAAATGACCTCTTTTTTTCTAACAAAACTACTTAAATCATATGTATGTTTTCTAAATTTTTCGTTGAATTATTAAAGTTATTTCTTTAAAACAGAGCCATGTATAACTTTAGAATATTAGAAGCAAATGTCGCTTATTTAATAATGAGCGTTATAAAGAAAGTTCCTTATTATAAACTTTTTATTTAATTTTTTCTTATTTAGTTCTTCTTTATCCTTATTTAGATCTTACTTATTATAAAGTTCTTCTTATTTAGTTCTTTCTTATTATAAAGTTCTTCTTATTTAGTTATTTCCTATTATAAAGTTCTTCGTATTTAGTTCTTTCATATTATAAAGTTCTTCTTATTTAGTTCTTTCTTATTATAAAGTTCTTCTTATTTAGTTCTTCTTTCTTCTTATAGTTCTTCTTTCTTCTTATAGTTCTTCTTTCTTCTTATTTCTTATTATAAAGTTTCTTATGATAATTAAACAAATAATGCATAATTTGTGTGAGTAGTTGTTTTTAAATCTTTTAAATGTTTTATTTATCGATAATAATTTCATAAATCTTAAAAATTCACAGAAATCTAAAAAGGGTTTAAAAACAAATAAAGGAGAAGTATAAACGCAACACTGGAGATAAGTTATAAAATAATGATAATAAGCATTTGTTTCTTTCCAAATTAGTGTTAAGAACAATTTACTTCATTTTTGAACCTGAAAAAAGGAGAACTCTTTCTAATTCGTGTAACTATTGAAGAAATACTGTCTTATAGTAAATTTATATATTGTATTATATTGAAGTATACTTATCTATCTGGTTACATACAAATTTATTGTATTAATATTTAAATGATAAACTGGAGAAACAATCACTGACATGACAATGACAATCATGACAATTGAGGTTAAAGCTAAGTTCCTATAGAGAAAATATTTGATAAAAAATCATCATTATTGTACAATTAAATAAATTTACATCCCTTTAGATTGTTGATTTGTTTTTCAAATAAAAGAAGAAGAAGAACAAGTCATCTATTCATGAAACTCATACATTTATTTAAAAGTAAAGTAGAACATCTCATGTTTCGAAATCTGCCAGTAGGCAGACGGCCTTGGATCACCATGGGGCTGTTACGCCAAAGAAGAAGAAAAGTAAAGTAAAATTCAGCGAATAGAATTCAAAAAATTTCGTAGTAGCTACGATTCTTCAAGTGCTTCAAGGCTCCTGCGTAGCTTCAACTTTAGAAGTATACAAGCACCCCAAAAATATTTCTTCAGAAATTATTACACAACAAGCGAAAACAATGAAAAGATTCTACAAAGTTATTGGATATCTTTCATATTTGTATAATTTACAAATTAAAGTGAGGTGTGTGTAAAAGTGTTTATTTATAAAACAACAAACTCAAATTATGGAATATTTGGGCAATAAGTTTAATAAGCAGCAAAACAATTATAATTAAAAAGAAGTTAATGGCTATTATTGGTGAAATTTTGGCAATTCATCTGTTTTAAATCATTTAAGGATGTTCGACTTTTACTGTGAAGGATTTGACAGAAAGAAAAATGTTTAAATATGTTTAACAAAAGTGAGAAGAGTTTTTGCATCAAATGTTATCATAGTTTATAAGTTGATTTTTTTTCATAGATTATGATTCTTTCATACTGTTTTAAAAAGAAAATATTTTGATTCATAAACGCAAATAATTATATAGAAAAAGAATCAAGCGTATAACATAAGGTAACTTTCATTACACTAAATTACTAAATATAAGCATATTACTAAATATTATATATTGCACATATTACTAAACATAAGCAGTTCTTTATAGAAAAATGTAGCTTAGGTAACTGTCTAACTATAACTATGCTCTTAAATATCTGTTCATTTTATTAAATAATACATCGACAGTTTGAATCAATAAATCTGTTGAAACTCCGCGATAATCCATATTTTTGATACGTTTGCTTTCTGAATGTTCTAGAAATAGCTCAAACGCTTTGAAATAAATTGAATTTTCAGACGTGTAAAATGTTCTCTATCTCTTTTCCTTTTGAAATCTTTATCGAAGTGATCATCATAATATGCGCATATGGGATAAGGAAGTATTTTCGATTTTAATCTAATTTTCTTGGATTATCTTTTTTAACCTCTCTCTTTTCAGATTTTTTCTGGTCGTATTCTCAAAAAGTATGGTGTTTTTGAAATCAGTTTTATTTTTAAGCTTATTAGTTGTACGTTTGTAAAAAAACGTAATGACATTAAAAACATTTAGTTTCTATGACAAGTACAGAAATTATTCAAGTTCAAGTTATTTTTACAGAACATGCCAGAATTTTTCGTATCATTTTCTAGGTGATTTGCTAATGCGTTTAATTTTAAAAGTGGATTATTCATAGAGATTTTTAATTAAAATTAACAATTCCTTATGTGATGGAAAAATTCTTCATGGAAATTTATTTATGTGATTCGGTTTCTCTGTTTTCTGATTCAAAATTTATTCAATGTAAATAGCAAAATGGGAACCTAATGGCCGAGTGAATAAAACTTTGGTGTTCGGTACCCCTAGGTTGGAGTCCTGGCGGTGCCATGGATGTTTGTAGTGGTTCGGAATCCACTTTAAACCATGAATCCCGGTCCAATATGATTGTAGAGCGTTGGACATAGGGCTGGAAAAACCTACCCCGTAAAAAAAAAAAAAACACCTCATGTCCCAAACGACTGGACGTCCATGGACGACCTCACCCCACCATGGAGTTGTTGCACCATTGAAGAAAAAGAAATAGCAAAATGCCAGTTTAGATTCAATTCCATTAGTTAAATAGAAAATGCGTATATATAGTAACCGTAGTTATTACACTTTATTTTATACAAAATGCCAGTTTAGATGCAATTCCATTAGTTAAATAGAAAATGCGTATATATAGTAACCGTAGTTATTACACTTTATTTTATACAAAATGCCAGTTTAGATGCAATTCCATTAGTTAAATAGAAAATGCGTATATATAGTAACCGTAGTTATTACACTTTATTTTATAATAACCTAAATTCAAATTAGAAATGTATGAATCTAAATATTTCATCGATATTTTCCATTGAGTTAAGAAAATTGAATGTTATAAAAAACCAAAATGTCGATGAATATCTGAACTTTTTCCTCAAAATTCATATAAATTTAAGGATAAACTTAAAATACATTTTCTCAAGAAATTTCTTAAAGTTTACATTATTTTTGTTAATAGAGATTACTCACATAAAAAGTTACTTCTAAATTCATCAAAACTTTTAACAAGTTTTATATTTAGAGATAAATTTACACTTGCTGTTTATGTAATATATACTTATTATTTTACCTTACTTTAAGCGTTTACTAATGCTTATTGTCTAAAAAATATATCTTTCCAAATAATTTTCTTTCATCAACAATAACATGTTTTATTTTTGAAATTTGGTTTCAATAATAAACTTGTATGTATAAAATGAAAATATTTTTTCGTCATCATCAGTGGCGCAACAGCCCCATTGTGGACCAAGGCCGTCTACCTACCCTCAGATTTCTAGACAGTAAATGATTCTTTTTACGGCGTAGGAATTGTCAGCCCTATTCCCAACACACTACAGCCATATTAGACCGGGACCTACGGTTTAAAGTGGATTCAGAACCACTGCAAACATCCATGGCACCACCGGGACTCGAACCCGAAACCTGTGTTTTTACTCATCAATATTTTCTATAATATTTCATACTTGTTTTATGTACTTTATTTTCTTAAAATATGTATATATATATATGTATACTTAAAATATGTATACATATATGTATACTTAAAATATGTATACATATATGTATACTTAAAATATGTATACAAATATGTATACTTAAAATATGTATACATATACACTTAAAATATGTATAAATATATAGATATACATATACATTTTCTTCAAATATGTACACATGGAGTGAAGTAAACAGTTTGATTGGATGGATGACTAAACTGCATGGGGAAAAAGATAGCCTTTGCCCGATCATTCTACCACCATTTATCTTGTTGGCCGTGGATCAAAAGATAGTAGATCTAGCTACTGGCTTTTGATATTATATCTAGGTCAGACATATGATACAGAGATTGTATTCCGGACAGAAATTTCGTGAATACTTTTTTAGCCACGTATTAAGGTTAATTACGTAATTAGTACTTTAGGATATTCAATTTTAAACAATAACAAGAGAAAGCTAATTTAGCCACTTAATTAATTTGAATAAATCTGTAGATTGACAACAATTTATTTTTAAAAATTTTTAAATTATGAAATTTCAAAACTTTCTCAAAATTTAAAAATACCTCTATTATTCATGTAACTTGAACACTTAATAAAAAAAGAACTAAATAAGCGAAGAATATAAATTTTTATTAATAGGTTATTCAATAAATACTCTAAAAAAGATTACTTTGCATATTAATAATTATTAAGTCTATCTGATCGTATAAAATATGTTCGTTAAAACTTGTCTATGATTGAATTTTTGCTAAGTGAAACTATTTACTAACAATCTGCTGTCAATAATAATTTCAATATGTTCAATAAAAAAATTGTTTTATCAAGTTCAACTAAAAAAATACTTACACCAACTATCGAAAATATAATTAATCTAAGTAATATTTTCACATTAAGTATTATATCAGTAAACTTTTTCAGGTACATAGTTTAGTAGTTATAATTATGTTAAACATTAATTATTCTAATGCATTTCGTTAATTTTATAGCATACTTTATGTCATCAGATTCTTTTCTTTTTTTATTTGCTTAACATAAATGAAAAATTAATTTAAACATTTTTAATTAATAAGTTATAGTTAATTTTTTTTTAAATACTTCATAAATTAATTGCAAAAATATTTCGATTATATCTATAAGAGCAAGCTTTTCTAGCAAATAATAATTTTATAATAAATGATAAATTTTCTAATGATATATTTTATAATAAAAATAAATGAAACTTTTCTAATAATTATTAATATATTTAATAAAATATTCTTGATTTTTTTTTTTTTAGTCATTTGTTCAATTTAATGATGAAAGCACTTAAAATACTAAATTTCTTTGTGTAAGAACTAGAACAATAATATTTTAAAAATTTAGTATTAATCACTTATAATTTTCTTTTCTATTAATCTCTTAACAATATTAATTTATTTAATCAGTCAACTCATTTTAAGCAATAGATTTTAATAATCTATTAAAATGCTACCTTTAACAGCTTTGTTATTTATTATCTAAGAATAGTTAAAAAGAACTCTATTAATTAACTAAACAGTAGCACTTTTACCTCGTCTAATTTGATACTGTTTCTTAATAAGAGTCAACGAAGAAAATAATTGCAGTTAACTTGTATTTAAGGTAACAGTGATAAAGTGATTTTGCAATGATCTCTAAAAAGCATTATTTCTACAGTGTTGAATTTCTGCTGCTAAGAGGAATTTTATAGAATTCGATAAGCAAAGTTTCAACTAATTACATCAATAAAAGAAATTTGCCAGGCTTGCAAAAGAAAATTTGATGTTTCCCAACGAAAGTAATTATTTCTAAGATGTGTTGGACGAACATTCTATTAGTTTATTTTTATAACAAACAAGTTTTGCAAATCAGAAGTTTCTACTTTGTATCGCTGAATTTTGTATAGTTAATAACTATGGAAATTTTAGAAAATCTCGATTTTTTTTTAACTGTAAACTGACGATAAATTCAGGGTTGCGATAAATATGCTTTCTTTTGTTTTAAACAGCTTTAAGTGAATAAAAATAACGGATTTCATTTTGTTTTAATCAGTTTCATGGTAACTCCATTGTATACAAAATGGAAACAGAAAATAATATTTATTTTAAAGCAAAATTTAAATATACTGATAATATCGTTATTGATTAAAGTTTATAATATTGTTTATTTAAAGAAATTTAAAGAAACTGATTATTTAAGAGAGTTATTTTTATAAAATTGCTTTTTTATAATACTAAAAATTCTAATAATTCACTGGACAATATTTCTAATGAATAACAGTGAAATTAAATTGTTTGTTTCTATTTGTTTCTGTGATAATGAAACAATGCACAATTATTCATAGAAATGTAAAGCTACTTGGGTCAGACAATAAATGCAGAAGGATTCTCGTAATTCTCTAAACTGTAAAAAATAAGATATAAAGCACTACCACTCCAGTATTAATCAAAGATACAGTTATAGAAAGTATGAGATCATTGAATGGAAAATTTCTTCAAGTTTGCTAGAAAATTTTTTTACTTGATGGAGCAAATATGAATATTAAACACATTAAAATATATCTCTTGATACATATGTAAGATCATATACTTTTGTAATTGGTGAGGATTTTAAATTAACAAATGATTATACAAAACTCTTTATAAGTAGATTTGTCAAAAGAGAGATGATGATAATGACTGTATTAAATAAAGGAATTAGACATCTCAATTATCTGATCCTAATTTTCGTCAAATACGTTTTTAATTATTCAAAGAAAAATTGAAATTATTTTATTAGGACTCTTTCACTGAAATTTTTAAATGATCTGGAATAAATGTATCCAGAAATGTTTTCCCCCTAATATTTAGATGTCTTTTAACAATTTGACCAGCAGTATAAAAAGTCAATGAAACGAATGTATAACAATCAAAGAAAAATTGTCTTTTTTATTTAAACCATTTTTTTCCGTGAAACCCTTCATTTAATTTCCTCCTTAAAAAAAGTGAATCAAAACCTTACCTGTCATCTCTAAATTATTTGGCAAATTAAGATAATTCAAAATTCAACTAAACACTTCTGTAATTTATAGCTATTATAGTGTTCATACACTGAAGTGACAAAAGTCATGGGATACCTCTTAATATCATGTCGGACCTTCTTTCGCCCGGCGAAGTGCAGCAACTCGAAGTGGCATGGACTCAACAAGTCGTTGGAAGTCTTCTGCAGGAATATTGAGCCATGCTGTCTCGATAGACGTCCATAATTGTGAAAGCGTTGATGGTGCAGGATTTTGGGCACGAACAGACCTCTCGATGATGTCCCATAAATGTTCGATGGGATTCATGTCGGGCGATCTAGGTGGCCAGATCATTCGTTGGAATTGTCCAAAATGTTCTTCAAACCAATCGCAAACAGTTGTGGCCCGGTGACATGGCGCATTGTCATCCATAAAAATCCCATCGTTGTATGGGTACATGAAGTCCATGAATGGCTGCAAGTGATCTCCAAGTAGCTGAACATAAGCATTTCCAGTCAATGTTCGGTCCAGTCGCACCAGAGGACCAATTCCATGCCATGAAAAAACAGCCCACACCATTACGGAGCCACCACCAGCTTGAACAGTGCCTTGCTGACAGTTTGGGTCCATGGCTTCGTGGGGTCTGCGCCACACTCGAACCCTACCATCAGCTCTTACCAACTGAAATCGTGACTCATAGGATAAGGTCACGGTTTTCCATTCATCTAGGGACCAACCGATATGCTCAAGTGCCCACCAGAATCGCTGCAAGCGATGTCGTTCTGTCAGTAAAGGCACTCGAGTCGGTCTTCTGCTGGAATAGCCCAAGAAAGCCAAATTTCTCCGCACAGTTCTAACAGACAAGTCCCTTGTACGTCCCACATTGATTTCTGCGGTTATTTGACGCATTGTTGCTTGTCTGTTAGAATTTACTACTCTTTGCAGACGTCGCCGGTCTCGGTCGTTAAGTGAATGCGGTCGGCCACTGCGCTGTCCATGGTGGGATGTTATGACTGAAATTTCATACTCTCGGCACACTCTTGACACAGTGGATCTGGGAATGTTGAATTCCCTAACGATTTCCGAAATGGCATGACCCATGCGTCTAGCTCCAACTAACATTCCGCGTTCAAAGTCTGTTAATTCCTGTCGTGCGGTCATCATCACGTCAAAACCTCTTCGCATGAATAACTTGAACAGAAATGAAAGCTCTGCGAAAGCACTGCGCATTTATACCTGTTCTACGCGATGCTACTGCCATCTGAAAATTTGCATATTACTATCCCATGACTTTTGTCACTGCAGTGTATTTCATGATTTTTTTCCCTTTTGTTTAGAAGTTATAACCGTTGGTTATAATGATATCTGATAATGATTTTAACTCTTGCAGTTATAACTCATATATATAATTTATAACCTCAAGATATATTGAATTTTGGCATTTGGACTAACTTATTATACTATCTATGTATATATATTATGTATCTTATGCTTTACCACATACATCTGAAAATTAGCATTAAAGAAAAGGCATGCAATAAAAAAGTATTTCAAAACAAGTTTTGATATTGTACTTGGGTAACGTATCATTTCTATCATTTCAAATCATAGATTAAGGGAAAACTTTCAAATGAAAAATATTTAAATAAAATGACCATATATATCTAAGCAATATTTCAGTTACTGAAAAAAAATTTTAGCTCAATATTTGGTAAATGTATCGCTATTTTAAACATTTTCGCAATAAATTTCAAATTTTCTCAATTTATGTATAGTTAGAAATGTCCTTGTATTGATTAATTACAAGATAAGAATGTCTAGACAGTTTAGTTTGTTATACATTAGCCATTAAAATAACTTACATTGCATGTCTTGCACTTCTATATTTAATCTTTCAATGATGAAATATTTAAGAATTGTATGTAAAAGTAATGTCTTCTGCATTTTAAATGTATTATGAATAAGGCAATCTGTAAGAAATCTGAATCACTGTTTCAGAAATGTATTTTTATGAAACAATCTTAAATTGCATTTAATAAAAAGACTAATTAGATTTATCTCAATGAATTCATTATTTTATTAACTAAATACAAAAGCTTAACCTACATTAACTGAAATTAAACTGTCCTCTCTTTAGTGGCAAATATTTCGTTTTAAGCATTTAAAAAACACCCTAAAACCCCATTAAGGACAGTAAAACTAGGAACAATTTTTATTCCGACACCCTTGGAGAGATACACGGTAGTAAAAGTGCAATAGCCTTACCACTGTTTCCAGCAGCATTTTCCCACCCAACAAACAACAAAATGGAAAAGAAAACTCCAACTTTATTTACTTTCCAAGACAAATTAAGACACAGGGCGCCGAAAACTGTACTTGGGGGAGATAATGATTAAAGGGACACCACAAGGGTCAGGGAAGAAGAGCACCTGTTTGTAACATGTTCTCAAGAGTCACCTGATTCTGAAAAGATCTGTCCACTTGGGCCCCCGGTAAAGAGTAAAAGGCCAAAAGAAAGTAGAAAGGGGCGAACAACAAGAACAATTACTATCGCTTTTCTTAGCATTCTACTCGTTCGAAAGTAAGATGGTACCGACCTAATGTGTTCCTCTTCTTAAGAGCCCTCTTGTATAAATCAGGTGAACATGCGGCTTCAGATACTTTGTTTGCAGATCAATACGGCAAAATGGACCTCTTTTCCTCTCCTTAGCCAGACGACTTGAAATTGCTCTAGAATGTTCATTGCCAGGCCACCAATTACTTTTTGGAGCATCGTTATTAGCAGCTAAACCGGAAAGAAAATTATAGATAACTCGATGGAACCTAATCTTGTAATGACTCGTATACCAGAGATAGTTATTGAAAAATCTGATCGAGAGGTTAATAATACATAGGGTCCTGGAGCTTCTAGATATATTTTATAAAATTATTTTTAGATACCGGAAAGTCACGTATAGAGGATGTACAACATAAATTCACATGTAAATGATGTACAATAGAGATCATGTCATAACTTTTTTTTTCTTTCTGTATTGTATTCTTTTCATTTCACTTAAGCTAATATTGTTTATATAGCATCATACCATATTATTATCTATCTTAAGATTCAATGTACTATATTCCTATAATTTCATAATTGGGAAGTTTTTTTTAATATTATTTTTACCATCTTCACTCCTTAACTGGTAGAATTCGCTACACATATCTGGATACGGGGGATGAGATGTGGCATACAGTACGTACGCCCAAGAAAAAAAACATTCTTTTAGACGGCTGGATGACTTAACCCAAAGTCACTGGAAGTTAGAAGGGGGTTGAAGAATGATTAATGCTTGTTTGGAATTGTATTAAAGCATTATTTTCCGAGCTTTGAAGGTCATTTCAAATGACAGGAACAGATGTAGAAGGTTTCATAATCGCCATCTGCATTAACGGTGAACAGGTTTCTTGTACTACAAGCAAACAAAAAAAATTGATAGTAGACAACGAAAGAAATCTCATAAACATGCATCGCACTATTGGATGAGTAATATTGTGTTTAAAATTGTCCAAAAGACTGGCCACAGCTGATTTTTCCTATTTCACTCGTCAACCAAAACTATTTAAGCCCTTTCTGCTGCCCCATTGATGGTAACGTCTTCAGAGAAGGCATTTTCTATGATGCCGGGAACACAAGAGCAAAGAAACTCGGCAATGGTGTCAAGTATTCTTTACAGATAAAAGCCTGTCTAAACTTACGAGCAATTCAGATTATTCATATATCTGGAGAGGGCAGGGGTATTTTCTACTAAAAATTGGAGAGTAGTTTGTCTGTATTAAGAAAAATAATTTTTAACCAATCCCACACGAATTATTTGCGAAAATCAACTGGGTTTTTATAAAAATATATTGTTGAACTAAATACATCATATAATTTGAATACAATTGAACCTCTATTTCAAGCTCCTTCTCTTTACTAATTTTCATTTACATTCAATTTTATTAAATTATTATTTTATGCTAATATATATTTCTTCTGTAGAAAATCTATATAGAAGATTTTAATAATTAGGCAAATTACTTTAAAATGTGCATACATAAATTACTTTTGTTTATATTTCTTTTTCTTTTTTTTAAAATATGTTTCTCTCCCAGCTTGCTGCAGTTCATTAACAGAATTATTTCTAATCATTTGAAAAATCATGCTTAGATTCTTCTTCCAATTGATAACTAATTGTGAATCTTTTCATTTCAAGTTCTAAAATACTTATTTTTGTTTTCAAATTTTTGCAAGAAGTGAAAAGACTTTTTTTTTTTTTTTTTTTTTTTTTTTTTTTTTTTTTTTTTTTTGACATCGAAAAGTTTTTAACACTAATTTAAGTCCACAAATTGTCCATACTGAGCTATTAATTGTCCAAAATGTTTAAAAGAAATTAAAAAACTTAATCATACATTTACACTAAAATAAATTGGTTTTAATTTATATTTATTAAAATGGGCTTTGTTTACTTTCTCATATTGTATGTTTGCACATTAATCAATTCTGACTGCAGAATTTAAATTAAAAAATAATACATTTTATTAAATAACATTTAAAGTTAATTATTAATAACTTATAATAGCATTAACGTTATAACTAATATCATAACATTAACATTATAACTAATATTATAATATTATAACTAATATTATAATATTATAACTAATTAATATGATTAACGTAATAAGTAACATTTTCCATCAGAGGCAAATATCAGTGTAAGCGTTTAAAACCTTTAATTTTGTTTGTTGTTAAATAAAGTTTAAATTAATTCATAATTTCATGTATTATTTCCATATCAGTTGAATTTTTTAATGATCGTATTATAGATCCAAAAATAACATAAATGTAAAAAACACTATTCCACATGAGCAAACCAGTATAGCGATAGTAAAAAAATAATTAATATAATTTTTGTATTCCTTTCTTTTTATTACAGAAATGTATGGAAAATTAAGAACACCAAAACAAGATTAAATATCTCTTCTCTGAGCACAATTCGCTAAGTAAGTAAGTTCAATATCCCTACACAGTATTTAGTTGAACGACTCATTAGAAATCGCTAAACTGTTTAATTTAGCGACAATGTTATCGTAATTAACATTTTCTCCTCTCATATAAATCAATCGAATCATTTAACGCACTTCGCATTCACTAACCTCTTAACTCTTAAAAGAATTTCTTTCTTCCACTCCCTCTCTTATCCATTTTCTTCTTCAATTAACATACTGAGTTGCTTTTGAGAAATTTCGCCGATCTAAATTTCAATAAACCTTGCATTTACTGAGGGTGAAAGTTACCTGGGAAATCTTCGCCAACAGTTTATTTACGCTTTCTTGTTAAGTTTTGGATTAACAAAAATTCCTTCTTTAATAAAATTATAAAATAATCAATGATTTAACAGGATATTAATTAACATTGATCAATGGTATTGAGCTTGATGATGATGAATTGATTGTTGAAGATGAACTTGAGGGAGGAGCTGTTAAGAATTTAGTTCCAGACTACAGAATGCTCACACTGAATGTTCTCAGATTTAATTTTCAATTTTTTTTGTAATTTCTTTCTCAATTAAAACTGAACCATGTAAATTGACTTGAATATTATTTGCATACTTCTAAGAAAATTTTTACAAAATTCATTTAAAACAAATGTGTCGTTAAAAATTATATTAATATAGTGCCACTAATATACTTTTTACCATAAGTTAAACGTATTCTTCATTTTCATATAATTTAGTTAATTTTTTTAACGAGGGCACTAAGGTTTCTTCAAGTAGTTTGTTCCATCAACTAGTTAAACTTGTTTACCACTTAATTACAGAACATAATTTCCTTCGCTTTACATTATTTTTAGGGCGTCCAGAAGCTTTGTCAAAATTCATTAAATCTGTTTTTTTTCTTTCTAAAAGTGTCAAAGTCATCAGCTGAAATCAAACTCACATCTTGTATATATTTAAGGTAATTTTACTTTATAAAATAATTTAAGTGAGTGTATACATCCTGTGTGTATATTTAAGGTAAACTAATTTTGAAACAATTTGTTATTTTATTCCATACGCATGTCAATTTTTAATTTGAGCATTCCTTATTATTTTTTATGTGAATACCAGTTATTTAATTATGTACTTTGCTTATTATCTCTTCTCGGAAGTAATATCTTCCTGTCTTTTATATTTTGTTCATAATTTTGCAGCATCTGCTTCTACTGTCCAAATATTCATTAACTGTTACTCCTCTTCTAATTATTCTTTCAATACCCTTTTAATTGCTTTGATGAATATTCCTTCCGCTCTCTGATTTATATATTCTTCAATGTTATATTTATTGTATTGTATTGTTTTTAAATTTGTGTCCATATATATATATATATATACTAGCATTTCATATTTTCCCCTTTTCTTTAAAAAAATTAATTTTTGATATTTTCTACTGTTTTTGTCAAACTTTTCCTCATTGTTCAGCTTCTGTACCACCAAAAGTGAATTTTGCGAAAATTTTCCCGCCTCCATCGTGTGTTCATTCAATTTCACCCACACCATTCCCAAGCCAAATGGGGGCATGTCAACTCTAGTCACAGTGATGTGGTGTAGTAGTAATAGTAGTATCAGGAATTAGCACTGCACCACGAAAGCAGCACTTTTTTATCTAATATTGTTTTTAAATATATTAAAAATGTATTACATTAAATATAATAAAATATGTATACTGTCCTTATTTCATATTCTGCTGTCAGTACTTAAATATTTAAACTTTCTCTGTATAAATATTCAATTGTCTCAAAATAAAGCAAACTTTTTTTTTCAACATAATATATCGTTGCTTCATCATGAGATTTAATATAAAATCAAAATAATCCAACTTAATAATTTCGTTCAGAAATTAAATTCCTCTACATTACCAATTTGTAGCACAAGTCGTTTTGGTGTAGAACTTTTTTCATTCACTATTTTCATTTTAAAGACAATTAAATAAAGATTTTACAAATCTAGCTTTCCCCAATCACTAAAATTGAAAGTTTTATTTTTTACTGTCATATTATTATTGAAAATTCCTATAATATACTTTTTCAGATGCCATAAAAACATTATTTTTTCATTATTGCTTTTAACCAAAAAGAAAATTTAGTCGTAAAAATCATTTTCACCTGTGAATAAAAATTCTGCAAAGCTTTTATGAATTATATTTCTACATATTAAATAACTCTCCTAGGGCAAATTGAGTAAATTAATCCATTATGAAAACTTTAAGCTGAATTCCATTGAAAAATATTAACTATCTTCGTCGGCCAATTTTAGTTACTTTAATTATTAACATATAAACAACTGTGAATTTCAATTTCACTTCTTAAATTATTTTATTGTTTTTTTCCATTGTTTCTTTCATATTCATTTCAAATCCCTTAAAAACTGCTGGTTCGGTTCTCTTAAAGATTAGAGTTGAAAACTTATTAATGTTCATTTACGGCAGTACTTTATAGTTATTTTCCTCTTTTAACTATGTTGTTTTTACTTGTAATAGAAATAAAAGAACTTTTAACATTCCAGGACATAAGTAGCTGATTTTTTTTTAATATTATTTAAAAGAAATCTATTCATATTTATTAAATATTAAAACAGCATAACTACTAGTACATTTAATAAATCAGTCTGTTAAAAAATTTTTGTTAACAAAATTCAAGACTTTCAGTTTTAGAGTAATTAACTAAATTTTAATTATTGTAAATCAGCCTAATTATTCACATTAATGTGCAAAATTTAATGGTTGCTGAGCAATCACTGAGGAAATCATGCAATAAAAAGAAAATTCTTCCGAAAAATTAACTAGTTTTGCTAAAATGTTCAGAATAATATCGCAAATAATTTCAACTTTCGTTCGTCAAATTAAATATTAATATTCTTAATTATAAACCATTAGTTTAATTATTGCCATGAGCAAAAAATAGAAAGCTTTGTGGGCTGAAGCAATCTGAAACTGTACATTCGTTAGAAGAATGGAGAAAGATTGTGATGTATGCGAACAAAATTGAACGTCAATTTTGAGCGAAATACTAGGCGCTTTCATTTTCACTAGGTGTCTATTGCAAGAATAAAAGAAATTCTTCGCCTACGTAAAAAGTTTTTGAAAATATTTTTTAACATATATTATCTATTTAAATTCAGTTAGAAATACAGAAAAAAAGTACTGATTTTAGTTAAACAGCAAGAAATGATAGAGAATTAGTTGAATAGCAAGTAAAACGTGTTTCATTTTTGAAAACAATTTTAATCATAGGTAAATGATTATATTTTAAAAGAATCTATAACCAAGTTTATGACTTTAATACGACCTATTCTTCAGGTAACTATAAATCTAGTGTGCATACAAACAGAAAAAAATGAACTATAAAAGCTTTAATCTGATTTAATTCGCTGTAAAAAATATTATTTTAAATAAATATCAATGTATGCAATAAAACGAATGCTGTTGGTGTGCAAGAGCACATAAGTTTGAATCCAGTAGGGGTGTATGTTTCAAAATTTCTTTCAGAGACGGAAAGATTACAGACAGGATCTAGAAGAGGCTTAGATACAGGATACTAGATTAAAGACAGGATCTAATGTATTTTATGGTGATTTTACCAACTTAAGCAATCGTTTCACATCAAGAGTTAAACTACTTGGTGGTAATTTTCAGGTTTTCTTTCATACGACACGCAAATGTGAGATAGTTACTTTTAAAATTCTTCTCGGAAATTATCATTTACTTGAGCAGTTCTTGACATACATAAATAAAACACGAAGTCCCGATGTACAAAACATTTATTTAATGCATCTTATATAACATATATTTAAATTTGAAATACTCTACCTGCTCATTTATTTATAATTACTTCACAATATCAACTCAATAAAAAAAATACTGAATCCCTTGATGTTGTACCTGGTACACTGAATTTTCTAAAGATAAATAGAATTCATAATTTTATTTATAGTCAGATCTTCATTTCTTATATTTGACATCGTCCTCAAACATATATTATGAAATAAGTCTACTTTAATGAATTACTCCAATTTGCATCCAATAAAAAAGAGCAGTAACGCCTTTAATCTGTACCTTAATGCGTTTATCTCAAGGGAGAAATTTATTCATTAAAGTAAATCTCAATATCTCTAACCTAACATGCCACAACCCTTTTCCGTTAGCGTGCCGTTCCCTGCCTCATCCAACCAGCACAACAGCCGCTTTGAATTGTGAAACTCCAGAAAGACGAAGTGGAGTTGACAAACTCTACATGAAGACAGATGATCCAGACAAAGGTCACTTCCAGTGTTAAGTGCGAACCGCCGCCAGAGAGTTAATTGTGAGTAATTGTGGTGATTGGTGGACACGTTTTAATGATCTCCCGAATGTTCAACGGAAAAGGAAGACTATTTGCCGCTTTTCCAGGTGTCCAATGAGCGCCGGACACCAGAACCTTGCCATTGTCAAGGACCAAAGAGAAAAGTGACTTTGAAGAAAAAAAGAGGAGAGAAAAAGTAAGGAAGAAAGCGACTTTCTTGAATGGAATTGTCAGCAAGATTAAGTCCGGAATCATACTTATTTCACGGTATCTTTCAATCAGGGAACAAATCGAGCGGTGTTTCTTCTTTTCTTGAGATGCACCTGATTATCTGGATGGAAAGGAACAATGAGAAGAGGACCAGTTCTGTGTTACGATCGATGCGACTCCGAAAAGAACTCTTCTTCCCCCTTTTCCATTGATTGCTCAGGTAACAGGGCCCGTGCCCCTCAGGCTACAAGTGACAGGGATTCTCAACCACAACCACAATAGGAGAGGTCGAGATGCATTTCATTGGTGAGACGTCGCAAAGCCACATTTTTTAATGCTGTTGACTTTCTTATTAAAAAAGGAGATAGAACCAAGTGTAGAAAGAGGCAGAAATAGTAACACAAATTCTAAGCAAATACTTTTATTTTCAAATGCATTTCTTTAGAGGATTTTCCTGTAAAAAGTGTAAGTAAAAGAGGAATATATGGAATATTCACAACATATAATAATCAATAATATTGTATCATCCTGTGCAATTTCTAATGTTAACCTTTATATTAAAAAGAAGTTTACAATAAATGTTGCATTTCCCACAAATAAAATTACATGTATAAAATTCAGTTTGTATGTAGAACGATGAAAGTAAAAGATTTGATCATTTCCTTAAATAAAATTTTAAGCAATGAATTACAATTTAGTGTTATTTGAAAAGTTATCTTTAACATAAGAATAGATGCTAAATAAATTGTTTCTTTTAGTCAGTAAACTTAATACTTAAGTTTTGAAAATTCAATTGACAACATTATACTTTTATGTCATTCATAAATATATATTTTTCCCCCTGAGAAGCTTACATATTTTAATATTATTCAAATTATAAAAATTATATTTAATTTACTTTAACAAATAATAAAAATCTTATTCTATTTATTTTTTGCCATAAAAGATAATTAATGAGCTTATAAAAATCTATTGTGACTTTCTATTGTCTATTGTGACTGTCTATCTATTGTGATGATTAATCTAGTCTATTGTGACTCCCATTTTAATTTGTTACCACTTTTATTGCATTGATTAATATAATATTTCATTTAAAATATTACAAATAAATCGCATAATACTATTTCACAAATATTTTTGAAAGTTATGAATTCGTTCGTGCTGAACGAATGCTGTTCAGGAATGTATATGTTCAAGTTCATCTCTAATTCAAATCTAGAAAATTCGTCATTATCTCAATTATTTTAAAAATATTTTAAATATCTTCACTTTCAATTTTCAGATCTTCACTTTTCCTTTTTTTTCACGCAACTCATGAAATATTAAATATTTCGTTTTCTAAATTTGAATAATTTCCGCAAGAACTTCATTCAAACGTTTATGTTCTCCCTAATACATCTTACTTATGTATGACAATGTATACTAGTACTTGTTCTAAAAAACTATTAACGATTTTTTTTATTTAATTCATAAGGATTTAATTTAGTTTCTTACATTTACTTACTGATTATATTTAATTTTGTTTGCATTTGACAGATTTCTAAAACCTGTATACAGATCGATTCACATATTATTCAAAACTATATTAATTAAAACGTAGAAAAACAGTTTAATTCTTACTAATAATCTAAAATAATATGAATTCCCTTATTACTTTTTGATATATAAGTATGACACAAAATTCGAATTCAATCAATTACTGCATGAATATTTATAAGTCAACAATTTTCCCGCTTCTTTATTGACCTGTAAGTTAATTTTAAATGTATTTTCTTCCAAACAATGTTTTTAATTAACTCATGAATTGTCAAAGGTGGAGAAATTTTAATAACAAACCTTTATGCGAACAAAGAGAACACATTCGAATCAATAACTTTTAACCTTCGTAAATTATGAACATCTTAATCATTCCACAAAACGCATTTTCAAAACATTCATTCAAAGAAGTCTCGCAGTTTTTTCATCGGAAAAATAAATGCTTTCATTTTCCAATGAACTTTTCCTACGAGTAATTTTTTTCATTTGTTAAAATGAGCTTTTCTTGAAAAGTTTATTCTTTCAAACTAATTTCTCACCTCTTTTATTTACTGAAAATGTGTTTTCTGTTTTTCTTTGGTGCTTTTACTGCTAATTTTCCCGTGATTTATAAAACAAGAAAACAATGTCATTGTTCCTCATTTTTAAAAAAAAAGTAGCTAAGTTGTATTGTTAATTATTGTACAGTTACGTGTATAAATAATGATTTGTATTCTATTAATAATGATTTAGAGTTTTCGTATCATTTAAAATGCAGCATATTTATCAGAAAACTAAGCATTACTATAGTTATAATTATATATTCTATAGCATGATTTAAACTTTTTTTTTTCATTTTTGACAATTTTATCTATTAATTTACCTTTATTTTCAAATTTATATTTTTTCCTTATTAAATGTTTCAGCATAAAACAGGCCATAGATTTTGTTTTGAATAACCCAATTTTTGACTAAATGAAATAATTTTACTTTTATTTTCTATAAAAATTTCATTAATATAAAAATATTAATGGAAAAAATGTATTACATCTTAAAAAATTGATTAGTTAAAGGACTCTATATTATTTCCTAAGTTATAATTTTAACTTCTTTAGTTATTTTTAGCGTAGTTATTTTTAGCATTTATATAAGCGTATAGTTTAATATCGAATAATGCATAATAAAGATTAAAATTTCAAGATACAATAGAAATGCATGGTCAAATGAATAAATTTATTATTAAAATTGGTAGTATATCATCAATTTTATATATTATATTATGAATTCAATTTTAAATCTCAGTCGATAAATTGTACGTTATATTTCTTTGTAATTATGAATTACTTATTAAGTACTATAATTACAAATAATTTTTTTGCAATATTTGAAATATTTTAATCAATTTTATAATTTAATTCAGACTACCTTTAATTTAATGATTACAAAACTGAAATATCTTTTACCTTTGGCTTAAGATGAATTACATATTGATTATTTGAATCAATATTTACCTTATTAATCACACTTTAAGCAACATTGATTTATATCCTTACTCGTTATCTTCTTAAGCGTATATTTTATTATAAAATACTATAAATCATCTTCAATAATAATTCCTTTGAGCAATAAAATATAAAATAATTGGTTTAAAGAATCTTCCTACTCTACCTTGAAATAATCTATCAGTAATTAATACTGTGTTTTTCAAAATTAAAACTTAATCCAAAGAAACATCAATAATACTAAATACATCAGGAATACTAAATCAGTTTTGTTAATAAATTTATTAAATTAAATCTCGATACAAAAAAATGTCTGTTCAATATTATTTCAGATTTATTTGGTAATTTGATAATAATGCATATTGATTATTGAATCAATATTTACCTTATCAATCATACTTTAAGCAGCATTGATTTATATCTTTACTGATTATCTCCGTAAGCGTTTTATTATAAAATATTATAAATTATCTGCAATGATATCTCGTTTGGGCAATAAAATATTAAATAATTGATTTTACGAATCTTTCTACTCTACCTTGGAATAATCTATCTGTAATTAATACTGTGCTTCTTTCAAAACTAAAACTTAATCCAAAAAGGCATCAAACTATTGGGAATATTAAATCAGTTTTGGTAATAAATATTATATTAAATTAAATCTCGACAGCAAAAAAAGATCTGTTCAATCATATTTCAGATTTATTTGGTACGTTGATTATAATAATGCATAAAATATACAAACATTATTATTCATTTGTATTTGAATCTTATTTACGCAGAATCATGAAATTCGAATAAAAAACTTGGTCTACTTCCTTTCAAAGCAAACCAGTTACATATGTCGAAGATATATGAATGGCATTCTTACTCATATAAAATATTTTTATTTTATTTCTTTAATCCAAATATACAACTGATGCAAACCACATTTGCAAAACGATTCTCTTATCCCAATTTACCTTTGTTTCTTCAAGATTTTATGCTGAACAATTTTAGTCACGTATGATTACGTGATATTTTGTACGGCCTTCCAAACAATCTGAGGGTTTACTTTAGCAGAATACAAAACAATTCAAAGAATCTGAAAGTATCTGTACCGGTAACTGTTTAATGAGATAACTGCGGAATAGAAAACACGAAAAAATCTAAAAAAAGTTATCTGTGGCCGGATGTTCAGTTACCCTTAGTGACTGGCAAGTATTATGTAAAAGCACTGCTTATGTCCAATGTTTTATGGGGGATTTCCTAATGACAAAATGTGGTTTGGAAATTGTATATTTCTGTTTATTGTACAATGGGATGTGAATTTAAAAAAAACACTACAATTGAAATATTTCCAAGTAAATACGATGTTATGGAAACTCACTTAATAGTTACAATTAATATCCACTACATTGTGTATTTTTTCTAAGCACTATCAGAAATATCTCTTGAAGAGTAAGCTTTAGTAAGGAACTCTTGAAGAGCAAGCTTTAGTATTTATAATACGTGAAGCTTTAAGTAAAAAGTAAGATTTAGTATTTATAATAAGTGGGGTAGGCTTTAAGTAAGCAGTAAACTTTAGTATTTATAATAAGCAGGGTAGGCTTTAAGTAAGGAGTAAGCTTGAGTATTTATAATACACGGAGTAAGCTTGAGTATTTATAATACACGGAGTAAGCTTTAAGTAAGGAATAAGCTTTAGTATTTATAATAAGTGGGGTAGGCTTTAAGTAAGGAGTAAGCTTTAGTATTTATAATACGTGGAGTAAGTTTTAAGTAAGGAGTAAGCTTTAGTATTTATAATACATAAAGATTAGGATTTTAAGTGTTAAAGTTTATGTTTAATTTTAAAAATTATATTTGAGACAAATGGGGTAATTTCAAAAAGAGATTCTAATTAATACACCCATATTACTTAAATGGCTTAAGGATTTCAAGGTTAAATTTAATAGAAAAAATTTATTTATTTGAGAATCTCCATTATCTTTAATAATTTCAGAATTAGAAAAAGATCCTGTTAATGCTGTGGTATTTGTTTATTATATCTTCCTTTTTATTATATTTAAAGGAAATGTGATACTGAGGTTTTGTATTGCTAAATATGGATGAAAATAATAAACTTTAAAAATGTTTAGAAATGACTATTTATTAAAATAATTTGTGTCAAACAGTCTTTCTATTAAAAGCACATTATTTTAAATAAGTTTATTAAAAAATTTGTGTGCTAGAATTACATTTTAATTAAATTTTGAACATTTAACATTTTAAATAAACATTTGAACGTATTACATTTTTAGTAGAGTTTAGAACAATAAACAGTACATCAATAACTAATAATTAGCTTAAAATGTTAAATAAATTTGTCTTAGAAATTTAAATATGGTTGTACTCAATGAAAGAAAATTATTTACAGATATAATAGTCCAATAGCTTTTGGCAATAATGTATTCAGAAGGTATGCAGAAGAGTACATATTCGAATCCGCTTGTGGCATCCATTGTAGTCCCTACTTTCAGAAACGAAGAGATTCAGTGAAAATTTATACCGCTTTTGTAAGCATTCATAGATAATTAGTCTACCTGGCTAGAGTTTTTCAGTTTTTCTCTCATACGACACACGTGGTGAAATTATCCCTAAAAGTGTTCCCGAAAGGCGATGTCTTTCCCACGTGGACATACATAAGTGCAACCCGAGGCTCATTGCTGTTGCATCAACAAAAATATAGTTGTAACTTCCCTAATAAATAGATAGTTTTCCCAGTCTTATTATCAAAATTATTCCAATGAATTAGTTAGAATAAATATATACCAATAAAGGGAGCCATATAACAATATTTTATTTGGGCAACTTTAGCCATACTCCATTAAATTGGTATGAAAAGTCTTAACATAGGTTTGATGTAAAAGTTTGGAGATAATGGAGGTTATTGCCTCAGACAGCTCATTCGACCATGAGTCTAAATAACGAAATTTATGATAACTTTAACATTATGACCTGGAAAAGATTACAAAACCTTTGTATGGATTGAGTTCCAATAAAGCCATAGATAACAAGGTTGCAAAACCTAAATAATTGACAAAGAATGGAGTAATTAATAATTACGAAAAATTGTTATCATGGAATTTTATTTTGAAAATGAATAAAACCTTTTGTATCTCATGCAGTCAATATAATATATGTATAATTTTTTAAATCCTTTTCTCATCAGAATTTAAGATCCATTGGAACTGAAAAATCTCCTATTTAAAACAGCTCAAATTTTTGGAGTTTTCTAGTTTAGCGCAACTGAAGACCTATAATATAATTTAAGTAATTATGATTCAGTATGCAACTCGCAATTGAGTTCGATAAAAAAAAAATACAGAAAAGCTTTTACTCAGATTAGCATTTAGTGAAGCTTAACGTAGCAGCTTTCTACACCACATGAACAGCGTATAGATATTTATAAACTTTGTTACCTATTTTAAGTTAATTAACATCTACGCATGAAATCGTCAATTATTACGATTCAAATCTTAATTCAGTAGATTAATATTAATTATTCCCGCAATTCATATCATTTAGATAATTTAGTTTTTAAGTTTATATCATACAAATTTTACTTAGATGGTTGTTTTTATCATTGTATTTCAGTTAAAAGTATTAAAATTTATTTTTCCAATTTTAAAATATGTATGTTTCCTTAAAAGATTAAATAGGAACTGATATTTTTATGAAATTCACATAAAATGTATATACACTGGCGAGAAAAATTAAAGGAACCATAAAAAGGGGCTTTATCTTACTTGCAATGAAAGTGACTGGTTGATAACTCAATGCCAGCATTATCCCGTAGTTTAATGTGGTTCACCTTCGTGGCAGAAAAACAAACACATTTTTGAGCCGGCCATTTTTTTTGTCTTTCGGCACATGTGAAAAGGAATGCACATAGGTGATTTAAAATCAAATTGCAAAGATTGTACGCGTAAGTCAGATAAATTTTTACTTATAATAAGTGGAATATGACATCCAGAATACATTTGACGAATTGTGATAAATTGACCCCCATATTCTCCGGATTTAAATTCGATAGAACATATGTGGGATGCTCTAAGACGCGGATTTGCATCTCGGCGACCCTCACCTAACATTTTCCAGGAGTTTCAAAGTGCAATTCATCTTAAATACTCTTTGTTACCGAAAGCATGTCTAGATAATTTAATTCAAAATATGGCAAATAGCTGTACTGCATACATTTCGGTAAGAGGTAGCAACATACCTTTTTGACCACATACCGTTTTCTGTGTGTCTCTAAAAAGTTGTAACAGTAACATTTAATTTTCCCTTTAAATCACATATTCCTGTGTGATTTTCATGTTTTTATGTCATTTTCATGTCCTATTAATGTTTTTATTTCAACTTATTTTTTGCAGAAATAGGTATCTCTGAATTCTGAATAACTGTCATGCATAACACAGTAAAGATTTTGTGCAAGTTTCATGTTCCTTATTTAAGTTAGATGAATTTTTATAATTGTTCCTTTAATTTTTCTCGCCATCGTAGTTTAACTCGCCACCTAATTTTTTTAGTTGCAAGTCCTTGCAATATGTCATTTTTAAACATTCAACATTAATTAATTTGTAAAAAAACTCTTAAAATTCTTTTACGAAACAAATTTTAAATATAAATTAGAAAAATATATATTTTTTGATTTTTCTAAACTTAAAGCCCCAGATTATATTGATTTTTGTTAATACTCTAACAAAAATTACAAATTTTGCAATATGCATATAAAAAAATATATCCAATGCAAAAAAAAAAGTTATATTACGAAAAAACAGCATAAAATCAAAAAAATAATAATAATAAATAAAGAACGAAGAAAATTTATTATAAAAAAATATAAAATTTTTATTTTAATTAATATTTTTCCTTGTATAATACAGCGATTTTTTTTTCTTTTCAGTAAACTGAATTAGCTTTTCAACTAAATTGATTATTTGCAGAGAATGAAAAGATTTTGATTTTGTTTAACTTTTGATTTTTCACTCAAAATTTCATTTAAAATTGTGCAACTTAATTGCTGGGAAGCTTCTCCGTAAATTATAAAAATATTTTTCAGTATATTTCTTATATTTTTAATCTTTATAAAATGTTAAAAAAATCAATTTGTAAAGTAATTTTTCCTAACTTATAGATAAAACAAAATAAAGTTATAGACACTTTTTTTTTATATTAAATTTTTTACAAAAAATAAATATAATGGAACGAAGGAATTGAAGTAAATATTATTTCAAAACATGAATAAGTTTTTTATTGGTACCACAAACATTTTCTCCATTCCTAAAAATTTATAAAAACAAGAACAATTTTTATTTACTAAAGAGATTTATTTATTTTAATAAAAAAAATTATCTGTAGAAATTTGTGTGAAAATTAATTAAAATACACAGTTTGAATACGTTTTTCATTATTTTAAAAAGGGAATTAAGTTCTTGAAAAATACTACTTTCAAAATTTTCTTCTTTGTCCAGTAAGATTTTAAAAAGCAGTTTTATAAGCCTGAAAATATTGTGGCTTGCATATTTTATAAAGTTTTTATCAATAAAATATGCAAGTGTGGTTTGTATAGCAAGTGTATCAGTGTAAGTGTATATCACCAATTGTAAGTGTATTGTAAGTGTATATCACCAAGTGTAAGTGTATATCACCAATATGCAAGTGTGGTTTGCATATTTTATAGATATTTATAAACTTTGTTACCTATTTTAAGTTAATTAACATCTACGCATGAAATCGTCAATTATTACGATTCAAATCTTAATTCAGTAGATTAATATTAATTATTCCCGCAATTCATATCATTTAGATAATTTAGTTTTTAAGTTTATAACATACAAATTTTACTTAGATGGTTGTTTTTATCATTGTATTTCAGTTAAAAGTATTAAAATTTATTTTTCCAATTTTAAAGTTAATTCAAACACTGGTCGTTGATGAAAACGTTGAAACTTTGATGAAAACGTTCAAATGTTGATGAAAATTGGTTAACTTTTTGATTATTAATTTAATTCAGTAGTAAAATTATGTTTTACAGTATTGGAATTTTCTATGATATTCCATATGAAGGTTTGTAAAATATGAAGGACCATTAAAAAACTTCATTATTGGGTTTAACAAATATGGCAATAAATCTAAAAATATAGACTAGCTTCTTTCATAAATGTTTTCATAATTCAAATAATTGAAATAATTTTTATATTTATTTGATTTGTATCAATAAAGGAAATAATTATTCATTATTAATAAACTGTATTGATTTAATCATCGAAATTATTAATTGCTCTAATGCCAGTATAAGCATTACATATGTATGCAAATGTTTTTGTAATTCAAATAATTTTATTAATATTTATTTTACTTGTATTAATATAGAAAATAATTATTCATTATTAATAGATTATTTTGATTTAATCCTCAAAATTATAAGTTGTTCTAATGTCAACATAAAAGTTAAAATCAAAATTTTACAAGATTTTAAAAAATTTAATTGTATTCTCTATAAACTATTATATATTTTTAGATAAAAATGTAAAAAAAATGACAAAATGATAAATTATGTTGGAACATTTTGGAACACTCATCCATATTGAGAACAATTTTATTATCTTTCTGTTCCTCTAAATATTTTTATTAAAATCGAACAAAGAGGTAAATTTTATAATAATAAACACCAAAAAAAAGTAAATTGTTTATAGATAGAGATTTAAATAAAAAATAAATCGGTAATTTCTACATAATTAAATAAAACTGTTTTTTTTTTTAATAATTGCTTTAGATGGCTGCAATTCAATTAGGTGTTATGTTAATATATGTGTATTCGGGTGAAAAATACATAACTTTAAATTAGTTTCGAAATATTTTTGAAACTTGCTGGCATTAATTGGGATATTATCACTCAAGAAGACTATTATTTAAAATAGATATCAACAAATTTAAGTCCTTGTTCTATGCTATTTCATAATATAGTTCGATAACTATTTATTGAACTAAAACTTTCACAAAAAAAAAATTAAGGCAGCATTCACATATCAAAATCCCTTCATACATAAGGGAGTAGTAGAATATCTTCAAGTTAGGCATAAAATGAAAAGCACTTAAATACTGCTTTTGTGCAGTAAGTTCAAATTTTCATTTGCCTTTTAATTATTTTATAGTTGCTAGATTAGTAATTAAATAAATTAAACTCTAATGGAGCTCTAATTTTGTTTTCTATTGTTTCGCATATTTCGAATACACTATTTTATATTAAAAGAAATTATAATTAGATGAGATGCTGGTAAATAACTTCATCCTGTAAATGTAGTCAACTCTAACTTTACAAATTTTATATTTAGAAGTTTTTCTTTGAAACATTTTTAGAATCTTCAATTGATAAGACTTTTTCTTATCATTTAGTATACATGTTTAATTTATACTTTGCCCGACTCGTGGCTCACTGGTAACTTTCGCCGCTGGTGAGAATTAGGGCTGACCCGACACTGTTTCAAAAACTAAAAGACTCGATGGCGTTTGTGATGTTCAGCATCTTGCCTCGTTAGTCAGACTACTTGGTAGAAGTTTTCCGGGTTTTCTACCATACGATATGTAAATGCCAATGAGTTCCCTCTAAAAGTCCGCCTGGAAGGGAATAACTTGACTTGGAATAACTTGTTCCTTCTTCAGCGACTGTCAGACTTTTATAACAGAAGCTGCCCCCTTTCCCTCCATCCCTGAATAGACTCATGTTGTGTCCGCCCCACGCTGCCAGACACTGATGATTAGTAACAACAACAACAATTTAAACTTTTAATATGTCCAATTCATGTATAAAGTATTGTTTTTAAAGCAAATATGCCCCTCATTACAAATTACAAATTTTCGCACTGTAGCCAGAGGTGAATTAATTAATAAACCTAGAGCCATCTTATAAATTATAATAGGCTCGATTTAAAATTATAGTTAAAGAGGGTTTTTCTTTATTAATTTTTGATTGAAATATGTACTTTTAATTAATCTTCTAGCACTTGAATAAATCTAATTAATTTATTAAATGATGTAGTCTAAGAACATGTAAGTTAAATATACTAGAAATATACATATAGAAACAGAACTAAGTATTTTACTCCAATCACTTTAATAATAATAATAATTTTATTTCTGGCTTGAACAAGCAAAAAAAAAAATTCTTTCGAAAGCCATTAGAGAATCATTTAAACAGTATATTACTACTTTTGATGAAAAAATCTAAAGTTAAATGAGAATCTTTTCAGAAAGATTTAGTTTTATTAACCTTTACATGATACCAATATTGCGAAGCTTTTATTATTCCTATCGTTCACGAACCGACATAATACGCTGAAAAAATTAATCAAGTAATTGATTTGTAAGCTACAGACATCTGCAATAGTTTTTTAAATACTCTTTCTAAAGTAAAACTTTTTTTTAGCTGGAAAATAAAAGAAAAGAGCCTTGACTGAAAACGTCCAAAAATATCATAGTTATTTCAGAATGACTGAATCAGTTACATGACATATAATCAATTCAACTTAAAAGATGAAATATCTAGAGCAGGGAAGAACTCTAAAATGTAATTAAAACTGTTCGTGCTGTTTTTTTTTTAATAAAAACTGTTGTGTGATAAGTGATTTACTGATTAAATTAATAGCTTGTTTACTAGTATAACCAATTTTTAAATATTTGAATCACAAGCTAAATAAAGGCGTTTCTTCTTACTTTACGTTATTTATCTCTTGAGGTTAAAAGTACGTAGCTACATATTTCACTAAGGATTTAATTTATTAAATTCAGTTTCCACTTCCGCAATTTAAAATTCAATTCGGTTGAAAGCATCGGAAAATTGCCTAACTATAGACACTATTACATTTAAGATTACGCCAAAGAGAGATTTTCTTTTCTGAAAAAGTAAACATTGCAAAACAGTCGTCTAATATATTTAAACAAGACGTTGTTTGTTTTACATAACATCATATATTAATGATAGGGGGCGGATGGCGTGCATGGCCTCCTATAAATTGTAAGAACAAGATTAGAAAAAGAGAATTGCCTTACAGTTGTGCCCTGCAAAGAGGAAACCAAGAAAAGCACCAACTAGTGACAAAATGATCACTGATGTGCATTTCAATCTGCCAAAATAACAAAAAAATAGTGAAATCAACATATATAAAATCTGTTTACAAATATATTTACCTTGATTTAGTTTCAGTGTTGAGGGAGATAATTATAATCAATATTCGACACTTCCACTACCCCCCCATTTATTCATAACTTCAATTCGAAGCATTGTAGGGCGTCAGTATTATAAAAATTTTGCGATATGCATATTTGTCAGCAGCCGAAACATGATATATCACATTTCTTGGAATTCCCAGCTAATAAGGATTGTGGCCACGCCATACAGCTCTATACAAGTCTTAAAATAGACACTCATACTGTAAATAAGATTGTTGTTCATAGCTGGGGTAACAAAATTTTATTTCATCAAGGGTTTTAGAAAGGAATTGACGTCGTACAGCGACTCTTCCTAAACATTCTATATAAATTGAGCTACAGTGACTTCGTTGGCACACTATACAGCACCATATTCTCTTCCAACAGAAAGTAGTCGGCAAGTTGAACTCTGTCTTTATATTATCTTCTAAAAAAGTACATTTGCCTCATTTAATATGTACAGCGATGTGCGATCCTTCTTCGCGTTGCCTAATCATACAAGGGTAAGGACTGAATCTTGGCTCATCGCTGAATAGAGCCAGTTACAATTCATGGCGTGGCTAAGAATTGTTTTTCTAGCTCGAAAGTCATCTGGGATTTGTTGAGGGATACACATGTTGAATGTAAAAGGCTTTCTGTTCTTCTTTACTGTATTCCTTTTTGCTTATAAATAGATTATTCTAGACACATCATCTAAGCCCGTAGAGTCTTTATAGCATCATACATTTAATACCACTTATGGATCTTCCACATATTTCATGGCTATTGAATTGCGTTGCTCCTTTTTTCTTAAAACAAGGATATTACCTTTCTAGACATTTGTAACATTCGATCGACCCCAATTTCAGATTGTCCAGCCTTAAGTCTGCTGATGTCTTTCTATGTTAATCCATTTTCTAAGAGATTACGATTACTCATTTTGACAGAAATTCATCAATGTCTTGATTTCTTATGCTAGAAATACAATTACATGTACGAAATCAGGAAATTCTGGAAAGACTAATTTTTTCCGCTTAACACCCACTATATGCGTACATTACATTCGCTATTCCCTTAATTGCATATGACTTTGAAGATAATAGTAGCAGAAACTATTTTGAAAATATTAACAGAAGATATTTTGAACTATTGTAGAAAAGCATTTGTAATATATATTTTTGCGCCAGTGTGGATTTTTATGTCAGCTAGCGATTTTACATTTAAATTTTGAATCGCACATGTGATGTTATTATATTATTATGACAATTTTTCTCTTGCTTTGCTCATAAATGTAGAACTTGAAGCCCAGATTAAGATTATTAAAATACAATTCCATTTTATAAGCCTATATTAAGTTATAAGCAGCCCAGATTAAATTATAAGCACAATCCTATTTGATAAACTGTTTTCAACAGAGAAATTTTACGGAAATAATCTGATGAAAGCCAATACTTTCCCAGAAGACCCTACTTCGAATATTTGATTTTGTTCAATCAAAAACTGCTGACAAGCGCAACTTTTTGTCCAGTATCAACCCATCAGTTTAATTGCTTCTACCAATCTTCGCGCAAACCACCTCCAGGGAGGTTCATTGACCAATCTCTCCACCTCCAGATTTTCCGCGCTGTGTCTCCAAGGATGTCTCCGCTAGGTTGAATAAATGTGTCAAATATGACATGTCCGACCCAATCGTCATTCGCGAGCCTTTTCAATGGCATTTTTCGGAAATGAAGGGCCCCGCTCCCTCTTTGACGAACGAGGGAAATTCGAATGAATAATTTCCTGTCCACAGGAGCAGGCCTTCGTGCTGCTCATTGCGTCGCAATCACGCGAAGGGTGGGCCCACCGGAAATGATAATCGGCCCGCGTGCGGCCTGCCCATAACTTCCCTCGGTCATTCCTCACGTCTCTCTTACTTTTCCTCTTTTGCGGTATTTAGTCGCATAATATGTTTATTATGGCTTTTATTTTGCAGCAATTTGTTCGCCAGCTATTAACAATTCCCCGCCAATTATCACCGCCAAATCAGTTAAGATTGGATGTTCCTTCTCAAGGGTTGCACTTTTTTTTTCCCCTTTCCTTCTCTTCCCTTTCTTCTTTTCGGTGTCGCGACAGGAATGAAGGTTTTGAGTGGCAGGTTACGACAGACAATTTCTGATATAATAAAAGAATCTATTTTAATTTCTTAACTATTACTTTCATTTCCTTCTGTCTAGTCTAATTAGGAAAGGGAAATCGTAGCTCTGAAATGATTTGAAAAATGGAAAATATACCTTAGAACAGTAGTCATTCAACATTGTTTAGTTTTATAACTTTTTTTTTTTCACCCACCACTTTCATTTCCTTTTGTCTAGTCGAATTAGGAAATGGAAACCTTAGCTCTGAATTGATTTGAGATATAGAAATTATTCCTTAGAACAGTAGTCATTTAGCATTATTTAATTTTATAACGTTCCAAAATGAGGAAAATTTCTAGGGAATTTACTGTGCAAAGCCCAAATCGGAATATAGTCATAATGTAGCCAAGCTAGCGTACGAGAAGATAAGAAATGGAATAGGTTAACAGAATACGTTCTAGTAACTAGTTTCATAAACTAAAAGACTCGGTGCATTTGGTGACAACATGTACAAACGTCACACATCGACACTCTCACAGTCCTTTGATATTTTTCATTTCGCTGTATGGAACCATTTCTCCACAACAACATGCTAAGCGTGGTGACAGTCATTCTTGAAAATGTTTTTGAGATCAGAAAGTAATTACTGTCATCTATCATGCAAGAAGTATTTGTGGTATATACTGGGAAAATACGAGATCCTTGATGTGAAATAAAACAGGTCCTAAAGTAAATAACAACTTTTTTTCACTTCTGCTTTTCAATGTCTCATCAGAAATGAAGATTTTGAGGGATAGGTTACTACAAACGAGTTTCACAAATAATAGAAAAGCTCATTCTATATTTTAACTATTAATTTCATTTTCTTCTTTCTAGTCTGACTAGAAAATGGCAACCTCTTTAAATGGGACTCAGTTTGAGAATTGGCTAAAATCCCTCAGTAGCAAAACATTCATTCAACATTGTTTCGTTTTATTCCATTGTTTGGCATCAAACAACATTTGGCATCAGGTTTTGGGAAGAAAGGAAATCCCCACTCAAGGAAAAACATAACCCGATTAGGGACCCAGTGTTTAAAGCACCCAAATTAGCGTAAAAACGGACAAAAGTTCGAACAGGATAGCAGAGTGTGTTCAGACACTTTCAGAAATGAGGAGACTGAATGGTGATTGGGACAATATGACCAAGAATCTAGCATCGATACTCACACTGCCTTGTAAGAGTTTTCAGAATTTTTCCATACAACATTCTAAATGCGGGCAATTACTCCTGAAAAGTTTTCCGAAGTAATTGCCCACAAAAGCAATCATCCCCATCTCCCAGTCAAAGACAATTTGTGGTATATGATGTGAAAATACGATATCACTGACGTAAAAAATATATTACAAAAACTTTTAACTCGTGGCACCATCTTGAATAAAAGAAGTACAAGATGCGAGCTTCAAAAAGAAAGAGCCATCATATGTAAAAAAGGTACGATGAGAGCTTTTGTGACCAAGTACTGACTTTTCAATATTTTTCATTTGAGCGTGTTTAGCGTATTAGATCTGCATATAAAATCTTAGAATTTATTAGAATTTTAAATATGTTTTATTCTGGAAGTACTAAATGTTTTGAAGACTGCCACTGCCACTGCTATCCTCTATTCTATATACTTACAGACACTAAAATTTCTTAGGCATTTATTAAAATTGAACTTTTTTATAAGTTAGTTACATATTTATTTTCATGGATTACTTTGTACCTGCATAACATCAGCAATTGAAATAAAAAAAAGCATACTTTGAAAGAAGCTTTTTCTCATTTCTGATCTAAAAATAGGAATTTTGGATCATTTAAAAACTTTTAAAGATGATTGGTGGTGATGATGAAGATATTATGTCATATTAATATATAATACTTTTGATCAATTATTGTTTTAAGAAATCTATTTTTATCTGTTTTTTTTTTATTATTATTTAAATTTTTCTGAATCATAATTACTTTTTATACTACTTTTTTGTTTAGCATAGAATGAGTTCACATAAGATAGAAATCTAACCATTGTGATATACAAATGTTGTCTTTATTGAATGCATCTTTGATAGTGTTAAACCTACTTTCATCCTTCTTGAATGTGTTTCATTCTTTATAAATAAATATTGCATTTGGGATATTAACTTATGAGTAGGATTTATTTGGACATTACTCTCAAAAAGTTGGACAACTATATTGTAAAGCTCTACAGTAATATTTAAAATTTAAAAAAAAATGCATGTGGCATTAACCTTAATTCGTGGGGTTTCTAACAGATGGCGCAATTGGTATTATTGTCAGATGAATCAGATTGACAACTACTTTAAAAAATCAAAATGTTTACTTCCAAATTCACTTAAAACAAAGAAAAAACGAAGAGAAACACTATTCAAATTTCTCATTTGGCATCAGTCTTTATGCGGAATTTTGTTAAATAGAAAATTTATATTTATATGCAACTGAAAATGAAAGTGTTAAAGGTTGAACATCACTACGGTGCTACTTAAAGTAGTTAAAAGTAAACTTTAATAACCTAATTAATTTTGAAACACTAAATATATTGTTGATATTATTAAATAAAAATGAATGAAAAACATACTTATATTTATTGGATCTTTTCACAGCAATTAGCCATTTATTTGGCATTTTTAGGAGTGAAAATCAACAATATTAATGTAGGTAAACAAAAAAGATTAACCAATGTTAATAAAGAGATAAACTACAAATAAACCTTAGAAAAATCTATCATCTCAGAATATACTGATAATTAATGATCATAACATGATAATGATAGCTTACAATTTATTATAATTTTACAAATGGCAGGTGAAAAAAGTTCCAGTAGAATCATATATGAAGACCCAAATAGTTAAATTTTCTCGAATCAGATAATAATAATGACTATTGAAACTAATCGCTACATTCTGAGGTGAATTTACAAATAATAATAAATTCAGTTAAAATTATATAATTGCCATTTTGATTAAATGTTCACTTTAGACATAAATAAAACTTTGATATTTCTGTTAAATAAATCAGTCAATAGAATTATCGAAAAGAAAATTTAGTTATCGTCAGATTAAGTTAGATTTTACTTCCACAAAATTCGTCAAGATTTATTTGACAAAAACAACCTAATCCATTTCGTCTTGGTTTTCATTAATAAAAAATAATTTAAAATGACAAAAATAATGATGCGGTAGGACTAAAAAAAGGAAATTTATGCATAAAAATATGTAGCATTTATATTTAAGCAGTATATAACACTATTTTAAAAAGAATAACGCTAACTTCGCAATAATTTTCAGATAAATGTTATATTATATCGTTGATTTTTTTTATCTTTTTAAATCTTATATGAATATCTTTCAGAAAAATGATTTGTTTTTTTTTTAACTGATCAAATATGTCTTTTGTACAATTACATTTTAAATTAATTCTAAAAATAAAGAAGAACTTTCACAAAACTTTGAAAATTACAAAAAGTATGCGATAGAAGATTACAAAAAGACAGTTGTTGTCATAGTTATATAGTTTATATACTAATTTTAAACTTATAAATAATATTTAATTAATACTATTAATACTAAAGATAAATAATGCTTTTTTGTCAACAAAACAATTATTTATTTTTTAATTTTCCCTATAATATCTATAACTTATTCTAAACTTTAATACAGTAGCATGCAGTAATTCGATGATTTTTTTGGGGAAATTCATTATATTTTTATATAATATTAATATCAAATTGATACTCAAAAGTTATTTATAATTTTAATATATATTACCAGTTATGCTTTTATAAACATATCAGCCTTGTGATACACTAAATAATGACTTGAAAATGTATTTTTCCTTAATTCTCTTACATCTTTTTTTTTTGATTATGTTCTAAAATTTTCATTAATATAATAAGAATTAATAAAATTCTTATTATTAATTATTATTATTATTAATTATTATTATTATTATTTTATTATTAATTATTTCATTAATATTCAACTATTAAGTCATTGAAAATAATGTGTGATAACAATAACAATTATTTTATTGTACCTCTTACGCTTAAACATGTTATTTTCATTAAAATAATTACCAAAGTTATAATTACCATAGTTCAAGTTTAATTCTCTTACACCTTTTTTTGTTTATATTCTAAAAATTTCTTTAATATTCAACTATTAAGTCATTAAAAATAATGTGTAATAACAATAACAATTATTTCATTGTACCTCTTAAAAATGTTATTTTCATTAAAATAATTACCAGTTATAATTACTATAGTTCAAGTTTATTTTCATTAAAATAATTACCGGTTATAATTACCATAGTTCAAGTTTTATTATCTTACACCTTTTTGTGTTCATATTCGAAAAGTTTCATAATATTCACCTATTAAGTCATCAAAAATATTATGAAATCCCTATAACAATTATTTTATTGTACCTATTAAGCCTTAAAATGTTATTTTATCTTCATTAAAATAATTACCAGAAGACTTATAACTACTGACACTAAATTTCTTGCAGCATATTTAATTTTCACGAATTTTAAATTACAATCTTTCCGAAAAATCCCTTAAATCAAATTGGCATCCGACAAGCCCATTCGTTATTTCCAAGCTTAGTAGTTTGTTTGTTTCGCATCCTCGATCAATTAGCCAATACCTGATAATCTACAGTTGTCATCATCTATAAGAGGTACCTTCATAAGCTTCAGAGTTCAAGTTTAGTTCATCTAATTAGTGATTACCTGAAGCAACCTATCATAGCTTTATTAATAGTCATTTAAATCTCATAAGTGGAACAAATTTGTTCCCCTTGAAGGATTCTTGAAATTCGCAATTAATTAATTCTGACTCAGGAAGTTGAATTTTAAGATTTGGATCCCATTGGAAAATGCAATGATTAATAGGCAACCCTATTCCTTCCTTAGGACTAAATGAGATCGTCGAAATATATTTATTCCACGAATGGAATACGAATTTAGATGTGTTTCAGTGTCTGTATATGATTAATTCGTATAATAAAGACAGAAATTTTAGTGAATATTTATTTATCTAAAAGGCTAAATTATTTCTTTCATCTTATTTTTAAAAAGTTTTGAGACATTACAAATGTTTTTAGTTGAAGGCCTGAATTTAACGCAAGAGTTGCCTGGTGTATGTGAGTAGAGATTCTGAAAGAGATGCCCTGTTTGAATCCCCATCAAGGGAAGCTAATCTGTAGGCGTGAAAGTCCTTCAGTGGATATGAGAGAATGCAATCTCCCCCTCACCAGTCATTATTATTGGTGGGGGTGGGGTCCTTCAAAATTGTAGGTGAAGTGTAGTAATAACAGGCTGGATCCTGTTGACAATTGACCTCATGTCGTACAACTCAAGGCACTAGGTTCGAATTGATGGTGATATCCATTGCAGTAACAGCTTTCAGATGCGAGGAGACTCGATCACGATTGAGAATCTGGCTGCATAGTGAGAAATTTTCACAGCTTCCCATACGGAACTCAAATGTGGAGTTGGTCTCCTGAAAACGTCCTCCTTTTTTTGCCTTTCAATGAACTATTCATGACATACATAAGTGAAATATGAGGCTCACCGATGTTCAAAAGAAAAAAAAGACCTCAGTTCAAAAGGACTCGAAAACAACAATGGTATAATTGTTTTGTTGTTTTTGTCTTATTCCTCATGGAAGGAGGGAAGAGGGTTGCAGCTTCTGTTATGATGGAGCACCCGTAAGTAGAAGTCTGACTTCTGCTCCATGTCTCTGAAGAAGGAGGGCAGTACCTTCTGGGAGGACTTTTAAGGGAACTACCTCACATATGGGAGAAAACCCGGAAAACTCCCTCCAGGTAGTCTGACTAACGAGGCAAGAGGCTAATTGACATGCAATCATTCTGCAAAATCATCACTCTGCAAATATTTGTTCAAAGCAGACGTTTCGTATATGCCAAGTGTTTTCACAAATACCAAGAATCATTTCTCTAAGAAAATCAGTTTTGTCATTAAATAGACGTAATCAGTAATATTTTTTAACATCTTCAAATTGAAATAGTTAAACTTTTTTAAAAAATACTTATAAAATTATCGTGCATATTTTAATAAAAGATTGAATCCAACAAAAATATATGGTAATACAAGGGTTTCTAGAAAATCTTAATAAAATTAACTTCAGCAATCTGTAATGACAAGATGAAAATATACAATATATCAATATACTACCATACAATTTATCAAATAAAATATACAATATATCAAATAAATCAATATATTATCACATTCAACTTCTATATTTGAGTTAAGCTATTATGGTTTAGTTTTATGGTTAACTGACTTGTTAAATGATTAATAGAAGTAATTTAGAAATATAAAAATTAAATCATTTTTTTTCCCTGAAGAAAGGCAATTTTATTATTAAAAATGAGCATCATAAACTAAAAGAAAAAGGAAATTTGCACGTGCAGCTTTTTATTAAATTTCAAATTATGAGAAGTTCAATGAGTTTCAAAATTAATATTTTCTTAAAATGTCTTTAGTAAATTTATGCAACTATAAGCATAATTTTTTAGAATTTGAAGCCTTTTAGAAATTTTTCAAAAAAAATAAGCATTAAAAAATTAGAGTCGTTTTGTTTTAAAGAAATGAAGTTAGTTTATGAGATCCTAGAAAAAATTTATAAAAATTTTCTTGAAAATTTTAACTTTAAGATGTTTGAACAAATAGATTTATAAATAGAATAATTTATGATATTTTGAAGTGAAATTAATTTACTAGCAAAGAAATCAAAATAAAAAATGCTTATATATCATCACTGGACGAGTTCAATAACTTTATTAACCCCAACACATAATTAAGTTAAAAATATAAATTTATTTTAAATTTATCCGCCATAAGATATTTTTTAATTTCTATATAAGTTTTCAAATTTTTATCGAGGTTTAATACAAAAAAAAGAGTTTTAGTACACATGTTCAGTTAATTAGAAAAAAGAGTTACAAAGTTTTACTATAAATTTAAAATATTACACTAAAATTCATTAATTAAATTTATTTGAATTAAAATTCATTTGAATGAATTGAAATTTGAATTTCGTTCATCTGAAACATTTGAATGAATTAAAATATGAATTTCATTCATTTGAAGGAATTGAAATATGCATTTTATTCATTTGAGTAATTGAATTTGAATTAAATAAAACTATTCAATGTTTTCAACAAATCCTTTGAATAAAAAAATATTTAAAATTTGGAATGCATAAAATTTGAAGTTTTAAATAATTCACTATATATGCAAATTTAACATTTTGTAAATTGTATTGTTAAAAGTTTATGTAAAAAAAATTTAATGTACCTTTAGGAACAAAGAATTTGTTGACTTAAAACTATTTGTACTCTGATTGGTTAAATTAATAAGTTGCACAATCTTTATAAATTTGTTACATTTACAATTTATGATATTAAGTATAAATAGATTTTGAGAACAAACATCAAAATATATAGTTTTTATTGGAAAAATATTTAAAAATATATGGTAATCTGAATGATTTTTTCGGTGATTTTTTATTATATGATGTCATATATAATTTGATTTTTTTTAAATTAGCATAAGCACCTATTTTTTTCTCCTGTGCCTATTTTTTTTTATCTTTTATTTTTTTAATATCCCTTTTATTCAAATATTTCTGGATTAATAAATTTGATTTCATAAAATATCATAAAAAACTTAAATCAAATACTTTACTGCATGGAATTTTTTTTTTAATATTTAATTTCTTGTTTTAAACATTTTAAGTATAGAATATATAAAAAATTATAAAATTAGAAATAGACTGCCTTATTCCCAAAATTCACAAATATTCTCAGTCATTTATTATTAAGAGAGAATTATATTTTAAATACATGCAAAAATCAATTTATTTTAAAATTATTAAAAGTTATACTTAAATTCAACAGGAATCGCTTTCACACACATACAGGATTCACATATTCACATACAGGAATCGCTTTCAAAACAGAGATTATATTTTAACTTTATTTCTAGTTACCAATATTCTTTTTCTACCCAAAAATGAACTTTTTTCTTCTAATTATTATACTACAAACTTCCATGCAAAATGAAAATTGCCTGTAGAAAAATATAATAACACTCCCATGCAAAATCAATTCATTTCATAATTATTAAAACTTATACTTTAGTTCAGTTCATATAATTGATTTTATATATGAATCGCTTTCAAGACAGGGATTTTTGATTTTATTTCTAGTTACTAATATTCTTTTCCTACTCAAAAATTAACTTTTTTCTCCTAATTATTATTTTACAATGAAAATTGTTTATAGAAAAATATAATAACAATCCCAAGTAAAAATCAATTCATTTCATAATTATTAAAACAGATACTTAAGTTCAACTCACACAATTAATTTTATATATGAATCGCTTTCAAAACAGATATCCTATTTTTAATTTTATTTCTAGTTACCAATATTCTTTTTCTATCCAAAAATGAACTTTTTTCTTCTAACCATTACACTGAAGTGACAAAAGTCATGGGATACCTCTTAATATCGTGTCGGCCCTGCTTTCGCCCGGCGAAGTGCAGCAACTCGACGTGGCATGGACTCAACAAGTCGTTGGAAGTCTTCTGCAGGAATATTGAGCCATGCTGTCTCGATAGACGTCCATAATTGTGAAAGTGTTGATGGTGCAGGATTTTGGGCACGAACAGACCTCTCGATGATGTCCCATAAATGCTCGATGGGATTCATGTCGGGCGATCTAGGTGGCCAGATCATTCGTTGGAATTGTCCAGAATGTTCTTCAAACCAATCGCGAACAGTTGTGGCCCGGTGACATGGCGCATTGTCATCCATAAAAATCCCATCGTTGTTTGGGTACATGAAGTCCATGAATGGCTGCAAGTGATCTCCAAGTAGCTGAACATAAGCATTTCCAGTCAATGTTCCGTCCAGTCGCACCAGAGGACCATGTCCATGCCATGAAAAAACAGCCCACACCATTACGGAGCCACCACCAGCTTGAACAGTGCCTTGCTGACAGTTTGGGTCCATGTCTTCGTGGGGTCTGCGCCACACTCGAACCCTACCATCAGCTCTTACCAACTGAAATCGTGACTTATCGGACCAGGCCACGGTTTTCCATTCATCTAGGGACCAACCGATATGCTCACGTGCCCACGAGAGTCGCTGTAAGCGATGTCGTTCTGTCAGTAAAGGCACTCGAGTCGGTCTTCTGCTGGAATAGCCCAAGAAAGCAAAATTTCTCCGCACAGTTCTAACAGACAAGTCCCTTGTACGTCCCACATTGACGGCGGTTATTTGACGCAGTGTTACTTGTCTGTTAGAATTTACGACTCTTTGCAGACGTCGCAGGTCTCGGTCGTTAAGTGCAGGCGGTCGACCACTGCGCTGTCCATGGTGGGATGTTATGCCTGAAATTTCATACTATCGGCACACTCTTGACACAGTGGATCTGGGAATGATGAATTCCCTAACGATTTCCGAAATGGAATAATCCATGCGTCTAGCTCCAACTAACATTCCGCGTTCAAAGTCTGTTAATTCCCGTCGAGCGGTCATCATCACGTCAAAACCTCTTCACATGAATAACTTGAACAGAAATGAAAGCTCTGCGAAAGCACTGCGCATTTATACCTGTTCTACGCGATGCTACTGCCATCTGAAAATTTGCATATTGCTATCCCATGACTTTTGTCACTTCAGTGTATTCTACAAATTTCCAAGTAGAACTAAAATTGTTTATAGAAAAACATAACAATCCCATGCAAAATCAATTCATTTCATAATTATCAAAACTTATACTTAAGTTCAGTTCACATAATTGATTTTATATATGAATCGCTTTCAAAACAGAGATCCTATTTTTGACTTTATTTTTAGTTACTAATATTCTTTTTCTACCCAAAAATGAACTTTTTTCATCTAATTACTATTCTACAAATTTCCATGTACAATCAAAATTGTTTATAGAAAAATATAATAAACAAGAAAACTCTTCCAAATTAATTTATTGATTAATTAATAAATTGATTTTATATACGAATCGCTTTGAAAACAGAGATCCTATTTTTGACTTTATTTCCAGTTACTAATATTCTTTTTCTACCCAAAAATGAACTTTTTTCTTCTAATTATTATTCTACAAAGTTCCATGTACAACGAAAATTGTTTATAGAAAAATGCAATAACAATCACAAACTCTTCCAAAATTAATTTATTGATTAATTAATAAATTTATTTTATATATGAATCGCTTTCATAACAGAGTTCCTATTTTTGACTTTATTTCTAGTTACTAACATTCTTTTTCTACCCAAAAATGAACTTTTTCCTTCTAATTATTATTCTACAAAGTTCCATGTACAACGAAAATTATTTATAGAAAAATACAATAACAATCCCGAAACTCTTCCCAAATTAATTTATGAATTAAACTGATTTTAAGTTAAAACGAAAAATATAATTGAGTCAGTAAACGATGCCTGACACCTTACTGAAAAGATTTTCTAATAAACTCGTCTTTTCCTCTCCATTTGTTTCGCCTCGAAGCCATTATTAAGATAGAGTTGAAGAAACAGCTTACTTAACTTTAATGTGTACCACTAGTCGCTTCGTGGGCTTAGAGACAGATTAAGATTTCGAGACCAGCTGAGGCCAAAATTTCAACATCCGCTACTCATTTCTTCTAGATTTTGAAACCCTCTTCAAGTCTTCTAGAAAAGGCTAATGTCTATAATCCAGGGATTTAAAATTCGTCCTTCTTCTTTTTTATAAGCGATCCGTTAAATTATTTCGCAAGTAATAATTTAAAAAAGCTCTCATCTCCTCCATATACAGTTATTTAAAATGTTTACGCAGAATGGAACCGAGATTTCAATTTTTGTACTGTGGATATTCTCTTGCTACTTTTCTCATTTCTAAGCATTGTGAATGTGATGCATTAAAATATTCTCAACAAAGTAAATTATTATTTAGAAATCTTCTTTCCACTAATATCAACATGTATATTATTATTTACAAAGTTTCTCTCCAGTAATATCAACATGTATATTATTATTTACAAAGTTTCTTTCCAGTAATATCAACATGGAAATTATTATTTACAAAGCTTCTTTCCAGTAATATCAACATGTATATTATTATTTACAAAGCTTCTTTCCACTAATATCAACATGTATATTATTATTTACAAAGCTTCTTTCCACTAATATCAACATATATATTATTATTTACAAAGCTTTTTTCCACTAATATCAACATGTATATTGTTAATTACAAAGCTTCTTTCCACTAATATCAGCATGTATATTATTATTTACAAAGTTTTTTTCCTGTAATACAAACATGTATATTATTCTTATATTGTTTACGTTGTTGTGAATTAATTGAAAAAGCTCAATGATTAACAATTTATTACTTAGTATATATAATTTTGAAGTTTACCTTGTCTCGTTCTACCTTATTAGGATTATTTCATTTATTGTCCATTTTATGAAAGAAGTAAAAGTAAATATATCAGATTTCTATTTTATTCTTGAATTGCTTACTTAATGAACTTATTTATTGTTTGATTATTATGTTATAGTAATACGCTATCCGATTATCAGACTACAGAAACACATTCTAATTAAATAAAATTAATTTATTTATCACTGAATAGAATTATGAAACAGGAACAGTGAAGCATTTTTTCTCACGAGAAGAGTTTTGCCATTTCATTCCCAGGAGAGAGGAAATTATGCTATTTGGCAAATATATAACAAACCAATAACTCAAATTTGACAGCTTACGAGCTTTAATGTGGGTAGTTATATTACATGTAATTAGAATTTTGTACTAATGAGAACAACCTGTCACTCAAATCTGTTAGCAGATATTTGGTATCATGTATAATGAGGAAATTAGCGAATGTCTGTGTGACCTTCACAGATCGAAATAGCTACAGATTGCATTATGATATACTATGAATTGTTCCCTCGTGATTGGTGATAGCCACGAGTTGAGAAATGTCTACTCTAATGAGAAGTGAGGGACGCTGACCCCCCACCCCCTCTTGACGAATTGTCTTAAAGGAGTTTTTTTTTTTTTTTTTTATTTTTTTTTTTTTTTACTTTTGGTGAAGAAGTGTAGACCTTCTTTGACCAGAAGTATTTTTTTTCTCTGAAGTGACTGAATAGGCCGGAGTTTTCCACCTGTTTTCAAAACGAGCCCCTGGTGGTTTCGTGAATCATGCCGTTTGATAGTTACCAGGTGTTTATATTCGTCGTAGACTCGAGAACTCTCTGAAAACCTCCGAACTTGGAGTGAACTGCACTTGTGTATTTAATTTATATACTTAATTTTCATTTTTTGTAAATAGAGTTCTGTATATATATATGTGTGTGTAATGTTTGTAAATAAAATTTAAAGTGTTCCCATGAACCTGAATGTGGTCCTCTTCTTGAAGCCGTTATAAGCCTAGTTAAGCCGAGACGTTACAACAGTATGGGAAAAAAATTAATTTTTATGATTAGAAGCCTAGTTATATTTATTAGATAAGAAAATTTAGATGCATGTTTATTTTAAGTACGTTTGTACAACGCTTTATAAAAGTCTACTTATAATTTTTCTTTTGCTTATAAAAGTACATTTTGTGTCAAAAACATATCAGTAATTTCTGTACTCTGTTAATGAAAGTATGTAAATTGTTCTATTTAGTATGAAAGAATAAATTGAAATTATGGAAAAAAATCACCTTTTGTTAAAATTTATAAAATCATCACACTATAATACAATACCCAAGTTAACCCCCAAACACTAATGAATTTAGAATTCTTTTAGAAAAAATTATTTAAAAATTTTTAATTGGGAGACTTTTGTTGCATATTGTAATTTTGAGGTATTCCATTTAAAAACTATTTGCAAAATTAATCAGTGGTAATGAAACACAATTAATTTGTTTGCTGTAATTAATTAGAATCTAATTCATTAGTGTTTACCTGAATTACTTGAAATGTAAGAAGAAATCGTTAATCATAGCTGGAGGCATAAATCGTGATTGTCTCTGATGTTGCGAACATAAGCTGGTATCTCATTCCTTATTTCAAACTTAAAAAGTAAAGTTCTGGGATATATTAGCTGTTTCTAAATGTCCTCGCAAATTATGAATAATCCGGCTAAAATTTGCATGTTGTTTCATATTTTCGCATATGTTTAACGCTGTTTTTCATATTATCACCAATATATTATAATTATTTGAAATACACCGTAATTATTTCAATTACTTTTATTTAAATTATTATGATTCATATGTTAATGTTCTCTCTACTTACGAAAATTTTAAAGAGACTTTGTAGATCAACTTTTAATCTAGAATATTTTCTTTCCAAAATTGAATTTTCCTTAAAGATTTTAATAACACAATTAACAATTAGTTTTAAAGTGTCTTCAAATAAGATTGTTACAAAAGAGAATCTACTAACATCTATGGTATCTCTATGGTATAATATATACCTATGGTATCCTAAGATACCAAACTAAATCTATCTGTTATTTCTAACATATTTCTAACATTTGGCCGAATATGTTCTTCAATATTTAATTTACTACAAGTAATTCTAACTCAACTTACTCTGAGAACATTTTACTGAATACTAACCATTATAGATAGAATAAATTTATTGATCGGTATGATAAGCATTAACTAAAATTATTAATAATATATTCCTCTTATCAAAATAATACGCTTCTTTTAAAAAATTATGCATGTTTTCTATGTAATTTTTTATTCTTACTTTAGTAACATTCTAAAATAATATTTGTATCAAAATAATAGTTGCTTATGAAGGTTAAAATTTCTTATTCATTGTATAATTCTTAAAAACTAATCGAACAATTTGTTTGCTTGAAACTTCTTTTAAAAAATTATGGAAATTATGTTAAAATATGAATAAAATTACAATTTCTGCTCATAATACGAACGCAATGTAGAAGAATTAAAAATCCATTTATTTATTGAACTTGTACTTATCCCATACTTACGAAATGGGAACTACATTAAGACACTGAATCAGTTTTATAAATTTTAAAAGGCCATTGAATAAAAAGACAATTTCTGCTCATAGTATGAAAGCAATGTAGAAGAATTACAAATTTATTTATCTATTGAAATTGTACGTGCCCCATACTTACGAAATGAGAACTACATTAAGACACTGAATAAATTTTATAAATTTTAAAAGGACAATTAATAAAAGAACTATTTATGCTCATAATATGAACGCAATGTAGAAGAATTACCAATTCATTTATTTACTGAGCTTATACCTGTCCCATACTTACAAAATGGGAATTACATTAAGAACACCATAATAAAAAAACTTTATAAATACTATTATAATACTTTATAAATTTTTTAAACTGTTTCAGCGTATTTAAAAATAAGATGCGCTCTCTAAAAACTAAATTGGATTTACATATTAATGATTTTTTGTAAGATTTTATTTTAAATTTAAAATCTATCATTCAGTGATTCCAAAATTTAACCTTCTTAATGGCTATGCTTACAAAAGTATATAAAAAAATTCCAGTGAATTATTTTGCTTCTGCGTTTAACATTCTAATTTTAAATGCATTTAACACTTTTTCACGTACTTAAAAAAACGTGACACACTGAGCTATACCTATCACACTTTATTTTCCTGCAATAATTTCGAAATGAGTGAAATAATCAAATTTGCCTTAATGATAATATCTTTTCTCCTGTTTAATTCAATTATTGTTTATTGTTATGTTTTTTGTGGAAGGAATTAAAATGTAACACTTTATTAGTCTCCTATACGAATTTCAATATCTTGATTTCGTTTTAGAAATTATTTTTTGGTCATATTGTACACCTTGAATCTCTAAAATGTTTTAAGTACCTGAAATACTTTTTATGTAATTTTATAACTCACCGTAATGCCCATTTACTAGACCATGACTGTTTTATAAAAAGGAAAAGTCCATTCACTGTCTAAAAGGGTATCATTTTGTTTTTGTGTGACTTTTTTGGGGGGAGGGAAGGGGACGTTTTTGGTTCGACTTATTTTATACGGTATCTGAAAAAAAAAATTAGAAAACCGTTTTATAAGTAAAAAGTACATAGACAAACATTCAAAAGTCAGAAAATTTAATATGTGAATAAAAAATAAATTGAAAGATCGCACTCAAACCTACTTTTGAATTGTCCCAATCTACCACACACAAGAAAAACAAAGGTTTCAGTGCATGTTTTTTTCCTAACCGAAGTCAATATTTATTACTACATTAATCGTTTATTAATTATAATGTGTGTTTAAATTATTATATTGTTCTCCATGAATGGTAAACTATATCAAAATTAATATTGTATACAGATTAGTATATCAATCAATGATTAAAACTCCCTTTTAAGTGAAACATTGGTCTGACGAGCAAAAGTCGAACAAAAACGATTTCTCCAAATAAGTATTAACTATATGAAATATTAAATTTAAAATCGATAAATTCTTTTTTGATGAATATTTATTGAATTTTGTAGAAATTCCCTGCGGTACTGCCCTTAATTCAAATACAGATACCTTCCTGGATTTGCTGAGGAAATAAGTTTAACTTTAAGAACTAATATACTAAGCCCACTTTGACTAACAGTTTTACTTACCTGTCCAGAAAGTAATAAGGAAACTTTTTTAAATAAGTAACTATATATAATTTAGAATATCTAGATTGAAATTCATGAGAATGGAATTTGAAGGAATTTTCCTTAAGAAGATTTGTTTTTCATTTTGAGCGAATCAGCAAAACATCAAAACAAAGCCCTTTTTAAATTTTTTATGTCATATATTTTGGTGCCATAAAAATTCATACATGCTTGATATTTTTTCCTTAAAACATTTTTTTTAAGCATTTTTTTTTTTAATTTTTAAGCAGTGATTTCTGTTGTGAAATATAAAAAAAATTCCTATAAGGAATAAATCTTTTTTTTTTCTGGTTCAGACATGAACGCAGATTTGAAAATTCCTTCTGTTATTTCAATTGAAAATTAATATCATAAAACAGAATATATATAGTGCATAATAGAGTACAATACAAGTACGGAATAGAATACAACATATTCTATAGTACAAGTACATAATAGAATACAAAATAGAATTTTTATTACTCTAGAATAGAAATTTTAATGATTTGAATTTGGTTTTAAAAATTCAACTTGTTTTAGAAGGAAAATAAATTTTGCTAACGTAAACCCTTCGTTTCTTTTATCATAAAGTACACGTAGCATCTTTAAAAATTTTAAATATCAAAAATTATTTTTATGTAATTTTATAGCTGTAGTTAATGTTTATTAAGTCATGATTGTTTTATATTAGAGAAAAACATATACACTGTCGAAACCATTGTTACATATCTAAATACACGGATAATTGTATCATAAAATATGCTTTCTTTTATCAAAAAAAGTAATTTCTAATCAAATAGACTATTAAATTAACCAAATCATTTAAAGATTTAATTTCATATCAGGAAGTTATCGGTGGGATTCTAAGATTGAACAGTATATTTTAGAGGCATCTAAACTCTATTAAAACACTTGAGTGTATGCATCATTAAAGTCTATAAAAATGTTGCTTAACTCTATGTCGTTTTTATTCATTTTTGTTATTGTCTTACCTTTTACGAAAAATACATTTTCTTCAGTATGTATTATACAATTGCATATTCAAAGTACTACTATCAAGAAATCAGTTTTTGTGTTTTGTTAGCACTAAAATAAGCAATTACAGAGCTATCCAAAAAAATAATTTATTTGACTGTTGTTAAATTAAAAATTTATAGAATCAAAGTTTAAATTAATGTAAACACGTTAATATCTGAGGTGTCATGCCATTTTTTTGCTAGTAGAAATATAAACATTGGATTTTGTTTTTACAAAGGAAACGCCACTTTTAATTTCACTTATTTATTATTAGATTGTTGGTGAACTGTGATTGGATAGTTCGTTTCTAAATGCCTTCTGATTTTCTGCTTTTATTTTTCACTTACTGTTTTACTGCTAACATCCGCTGCTACTTCTTTCAACCTTTCGTGTGCTTGAAATTTTGTTTTGAGACAACTTAAAAGAACTTTTGCTATGCCATTGAAGATTTCCTAGAAATAAAAAGAAACACGTTTAAAGAAATATTAGGTAGATATTATATATCTCTTGAAATAAATTGTTAGAGAACTCGTCCAGACCAAGACTCTTGTGGTCCAAGTAAAGATTTATGATAAAATGTACTTATAGTTTTCTCATTTTTTTTACCATTCGACAAATGGATATTTCAGTATTACTCGCGTGAAAGTAATAAAAGAATTTTAAGAACCTTTCATTTTTCCTTTTTTTATTTATTTTGAAAATTATATCATGAAAACACTTCCTTTACAATATAAGAACATGCAATACTATGTAAATTTTTCCTCAAATTTAGACTCTTTTACTTGAAATGTATAATATTTTATTTGATTGTATAAATATTCAAGAATTACGAGTACAATAAGGCTTCTTTATATCTCCTATATTGGGAGATAAACAAAAGATTCAAAATAAACAAGGAATTTGTCTGAATTATACGATTTTTTTTTCTAAAAGGAGTGCTAATTAATAGATATCCGAAACGTTATATAACAAAATGCTGTATAACTATTGACTTCTGTATTTCAAAAATTAAGTATAGAATGTAGAAAATAATTGGGAATACGATGGATATTCTTATCTTTCAGCTCAGAAATAACAAATTGTAAGGAAATAAAATTATCAGCCTCTAAGATTACATTCATTATGTCATTTATTTGCATAACTGTACATACAAAGGTTTTATTATTTTTCTGGCAACACATTTGATCCAACAGATAATATTTGAGATACACAAATCATTATTTTTATTTTAAACATAGTCACCTAAATTCTTTTTCCTTAGGAATTCAACGGAGAATAAAATCAATAAAATTCTTAAATATTTTATTATGTACTAACATTTCTATAGTAACAACTGAAGGCAATTTAAGAGACTTGAAGCCACATTTATGATTTGAAACAACACTATTCATCCCAGTATCGGCTTTAACTCCGTTATTTTGATGGCATAGTATTCTAGTCATAATAATGCCACCAGAAGGTCATTTGAGGGTTTGAAATTACCTCCAGGCGAACCTATTTCATTATCTAGGGTCCTAGCAATGCTCTACAAACGTCTCTCTTCTCCCCCATCCTTAGGGGTGCACTCTAGACAAGAATGATTAGGTGTAGCAAAAGGACTATTCTGTAAATTTAGCCTTGAAAATTAATCTCAATTACTTAGAATACCAACGACATTATTATTGTAATAATACAGATCATCAACTGAAGGTTTGGTGCTATTAAAGCTCAGAATGTTCAATCGATACTTATGGCCTATTAAGCAACCTTATTCTTTAAAATTGTTATTTACGAAATAATGTTAAAAGGTAATGTGCAGTTTGGACCTTAAGCAGCATTTCAAAGAACATAGAGTATAATAATTCAGTGTCGTATACCTGTTTTAAAAAGTTACGGGAAAATCATAAAAAACAAAAACATTAACAAGGCTTCACAAGTTAAGTACAAAAGAAAAACAATAAGCTTATTTTTTGTTTGAAAATGTACAAAATGGAAACATACCAAAAAACCGAAGTATCGGAAGTCATTGTGAGAGCAACTTCAAAGTGGATCACCTTTAATCCCGTTTACAGAATGTGATCACATTTGATAGCTATACAGACACGACAACAATTTCCCATGCTTAGAATGATGGTGTTTCTTAACTCGTCAGCAAAGCCCATTGTTGTTTTAAGGTAGTTTGAAAACTCTGCAGGTCTTCAAAAGTGGGTAAAATGCAGCAATACGTCTCCTTAGGGCATCCCAAAATTCTCAATAAGGTTCATACCCGGAAATCATGCTGATCAACCCCACATGTACAACAGTATCTTTGCGAAGGTTATCATTTACCCATCGAGCTCAACGTAACATTGGAGTTTCGAATTGACAAAACGAGGATTCATTTCACAAGCTTGGAAAGCCTTCAAATTCACAATTACAGCTGTAAGAAGGTTTTCACTGGTTTGCCATGAAATGGATGACCGATATAGCCTACAGCAGGCAAAAAGATATCGATACCAGCCAGCGAGTAGCATTCATCAGCATCTGCATATGGCAATGGGACGACAAGTATCGCACTTTATTGTGGTCAGAAGCCACATAATAGTGGCCTATTCGCCCGCCGTCCCATTTACCTCATTACATCCCATTTACAACTATGCATCTGCAACAGCATTTTGACTGGTATGAGGAACAAAAGATTAGACGTCTCATCAATAGAGTCGCAGCCTCTTTACAGATGAGATTCGTTTGTGTCACAAGCAATTTTCAAAGAGAGGTAAGGAATGTTTTTATCCTACAAACATCAGGGAAATAGACCGTCATAGTGATCCAGGTGTACTAGTCTGGGAAGGTGGATTGAGCTCCAAATTTTCAACGGGAGATTTTCAACGGTCATCAGAGATCACTACTGTCAGTAAGTGATCATCCCCATATCCTTTTGTTGAGAAGTGCTATTGGTACAGACTTCGTTTTTAAGAAAACGGTATTATTACCAGGCAGCATCAGATTCGGGTTCTTGAGGAGCTTCAATTGGAATGATATTGTATATCTAAATATATAGAGTGATAAACTCCCTGCCTCAGCATCCCCTCCCCCTCATAAAACATGTGGGTGATGTTTGGCAATATTTTATCCACGGGGAACACCCAATAACAGAAAAGAATGTTTATGAAGGAATAAGCACTTCAACTGGCTGGATAATCTATTGTTGAGTATAAAGAGACTGTATCAAGCTACCATTACAGTTAAGCGAAGTCTTACTAAGGGACATCTGTTTGCTGTTCTTTCTCTTGAGCAAACAAGCATTTGTACCAACACTACTTTTCGATGGAAGTTTTTATTTTTATATATTTATTTATTTATTTTGATATCATACTGTATGCAATACGCATTCTATTTTTGCATTATTGCATTAGTATGTTTCCTTCATCCTTTAAGTGCAAAATGTTGTCGTTGTAACTTAAATTTCATGTCTCCCGGATGATTTCTTAAGAAATTTCGGCAAAAAACGTCGATTTTTTTAAATTGTGCGCAACAGTACAATTGAGTTGTACCCATTGTAAAGGCTTTGGAAATGATCACCTCACATAAACTTAGTAATATCTTAATGCTTTATCTTTCTTACCTCATGACATGATTGACATGATAGCTGAATTGAGTGCACAAACCTTCTGTGTCAAAATTTATCCAAGAAGTTGGGGTAGCTTTGTAGTTCAAATTACTTATTCTTAGTTATACATTGAATATTTCTCGATGTTGATTCAGACAGCATGGGAAAGCATTCAACTGAAGTAATCAATTTAACAACAAAAATAAGCTTTAAATATCATGAAAAAATCGATATTTCAACATTTATTTTTTTATTTAATATTATTATATTTATTTCAAAAATTGAAAAAACTAAAAATGTCGCAGTAAATAACACATTTCCTTAAGTGTTTTCACGCATACATTTTTTTCAAATAATTGAGTTTTCATGGTAAGTTGTTTGACTTGAATATTGAATAGCATATATTAAAGCCATATAACTCACTATTAATCGTCAATAAACATGTTTCTCATGGCAACATATATAGTTACTGTGAATATTGAATTGCATGGCTTTAATATTTAGTTGTATATATTTAAGCCATACAACTCACTATTCATGTTAACTATATGTATTACTCATGGTAACAGATATAGTTATCATGAATATTGAGTTGAATGACTTCTAATTAATTTTTTTATTACTAACTTTCTTAATTTAAATGGTTTAATGTTTTTAATACCTGTCATGTATTACAGGACTTCTTTTAATAGTGTTTTTGGTTAAAATTAAAAATCCATAAATATTTATGGAACATTATATTCTCGAAATATTTTTAGTATCTGCTACTTAACAATAAGTTTTAATTACATGCATTATTTGCGTAAACATTTTTTTTTTTTTGAGGAAGAATACTACATATTGCTTATTTTTCTTCACTATTGGCCTTGAAACCTATAAACTTGTTGACCATTTTAAAATAGAAATACTACTACCGTTTGTCCTAGTGCACCCCTAGAAATGGAATCTAGGGAGTTAGCGCATTTCATTCATCTCCTCAAATGTGATGGAAGGATTTTCCGGTGTACTGATACTTTAACCTATCCCAACCACTAAAAACAAAACGTTCTATTCAGTTCGTTTGTCAAATTTCGAACTGAACGTTCTCTCTCCAGTTCAGAATAGTAAGTCTAGTGGATACCGACTAGACTTACTAAAATACGAAATACATTAATATTATTAGTGCTTACAACAAAAATATTTTCTCTCTGATCAGCAACTTTTATCAAAGGCTCAATAACTTCTGAACAGTTGTTCAACTTTTTTTTAAACATAAAAAATAGCTGAATCGGCACCTTTTCCGTATATATTTATAAATATATGCATATATTTATTTTTCTTTCTGAGAAAATTATTTTTCTTCAGAGGAAAGAAGTGTTGAATTTCAATGGGCTACATGCAAAAAGAAACATTTGTAGGTAATACAAATGTTTTTACGATTCCTCAAAAGAGTAAAAATATATTGAAATTGAAGTCTACCTCCACAGTTTGACGATCCGGTGGCACGCAAGCAAGTTCATTTTAAACGCTATGAAAAATGTCTTATGTTGAAAGACTAATTTTATGCGGTAGCTGTTGAATAACTACACCGGAATTCTATCCCTGCCCGTTTCCTTTTTACCTTTCTTTAGTCACGAACATCGAGTTTGCCAATAAAGTACACCAACGCTTACTTTTGCTTACTTAAACTGCTTATGTTTTTGTTGACTCTTCGCAAAGATCTAACTTATAATTCATTAACCAGTTAACAAAATATATTTATGATATCCAATCTACATCGAAATTATTTTCTTCATATATATGATGCCCTCACCTTTACATAAGCAATTTAAATAAATGCATCTTCATAACTGTATTTTTCACCATCAAATTCTCTACATTGCTTAATTCATAACTCACTGGAAATGTACGTAATTAATGTTTAAAAGGGATCAAAAAGGGTTCAAAAGTGGAAATTTTTTCTTCATATATGTGATGCCTTCACCTTTACATAAGTATTTCGAATAAATACATCTCCATAACTATATTTTTCACCATCAAATTCTCCACATTGCCTAATTCATGACTCTGTGGATATGTGGGCAATTAGTATTCAAAAAAGTTCAGGCTCAAATCTTCTTGTGACGTCCATTGCAGTCACTGTTTTCAGAACTAAATGGCGAATGGGGTAATGTATTTAAAGCATCTCGCATCTATAGTCAGGGTGCCTGATAGAAGTTTTCTGGATTGCCTCCGATTTACCTCGCAGTTACCCTTAAAAAGCCTCTCGGAAGACAATATCTTAATTTTATTTACGCGTGGGTGAGCTATTTGTGGCATGTATAAGTGAAACACGAGGCCCACCGATGTTCCAAAAAATATTCTCCATTCTTTTTTTCCATGCTGTTCTATGCAGAAAAACTATATTCGTTCCCGCCCACAACTCCACCAAAACGTTATCCGATCTTAAAACAATAAATCAATTTTTAATTAGTTTTTCTCTTTTAACCTTTTGATTATTTCGAGAAAAACTATTTTTGTTCTTTCTAATACTTGAAAACAACTTGATGTTATTCTTCTAAAACATGATTAATTTGAAATTTGATTTTGCTCTGATTTAATTCCTTTTTTTTTTTTTTTAAATATTTTGGCGAAATTAATGCAACAAATATTCTGCAAAATGCGGTTCTTTTTGTAATTTAATCTAAGATTTACTGCAGTTTTTACTAACCGTATAGCATCTTTAGCTTTTAAAACAATTTTATTATACGATAAATAAAAGAAGAAAATTCATATTTTTCCAGTTGCTATTTTTTTAATTGTAGTTAACTAGTTATAAATTAAATATAACTATAAAAATCAATTTAACATTTTTTGTCAGTTGAGATAAAATGATTTTATAAAGTACTATTGTACTATAAATAAATTATCGCAACGCAATAATTTTACAAAAATTTAAGAAGATTTTGAAATAAAATTTCCTACAAAAATATAATCAAGATTTGTTTACTACAATATGATCAGAACTTTCCAGCTATTCAAAATAGAGGGTAACATTTTTATTGTCATTGCTAACAACATTTGTTTCAAAATTATTTACCATATTTTTAATTTTACCATAAGGGATTTAAAGCCTTATTATGTATATTAATTATTATTAAGCCTTATTATAAATATTAACAAGCCTTATTTTGTCCTAATTAGTTGTTAAACAATATAAATGAATTACACATTAATAGATAATTAGAGAATGCTTCAAAACTCCCTAAAACTTTGCTTGCAACCCCAAGCTATTGTTTACAAACAGAAAAATTTGACACTTAATAGAAATTAAAAAATGTATGCTCAAAATATTTATCTGACTTCATTAATATTTTAACGTTCTCTTAAAATTCACATAATAACATTCTTGCCATTCTTTGCCAGTTCCTTTTAAAAATATTTTTTTTTTAAGTATTTATCTGTTCTGTTTTACTCAAAATTTCAGACAAACGTTTGATATATGAATTAAGCTTAGTGTACATTTAACTTACATACCGATCTTTTCTTACTGACACTGCATGTAAGGTAAATAAACAACATTTATCTGACTTCGTTAGCTTAATGAAGTCAGTTAATTAGTCGTTAATCTATAAACTTCACTAATAGTGAAGTTTATAGATCATTAAACATAATAAATAATAAAAACACACCATTGAATCTAACTAAAAATAGAAATATTTATTTTTTTTCCCAAAAACTTATTTTCCCCTCCAATTACTTTTTGATATGTTAAGTCCAAAATTGTAATATCAGCTATAACAACAACAAGTAATATATAAAAAAAAAATTTTAAGTCAATTCCTACTTTTTTTTTACTATACTTTATAAATAATTACTAGTTTTTTATAAATAATTTTCATTCATTTTTTTAAGTTTATCTGGCGCCATCTTTTAGTAGATATATAGAACTTAAATCTAAAAAAAAAACTATAATTAGTTAATTTAAATTAATTACTGAATTAATATATGAAAAAACTGTTTTAACATCAAGTGTCATCCACTACAAGTTCAAAAAAAAAATATATTTGAGCTTGAGTGGATAAAATAATTTATTAAAATAAAAAGTATTTTTATTAGCGATTGGAAATTTGAACAAGATATATATAGGGAGAGTGTGAGCTAATAGAAGAAAATTAGATAATAAAAATACACCATTCAATCTAACTAAAAATAGAAACATTTATTTTTTTCCCAAAAAAATTATTTCCCCTCCAATAATTTTTGGATATGTTAAGTCCAAAATTGTAATATGAGCTATAATAAGGATAACACAGCATAAGAAAAAAATATGAAATATATTTTTATACCAGAAATGTATTTCATATTTTTTAAGATGTTGATTTACGTATGCAAAAATTATCTGCATATTAAATGTCAAGTCAGTAAATTTTCACTTAATATTCTACACGAACACTTTGCTGATAACATATTTCTTTTGCTTCTGTTTCTTTTCTCAAATCGGTAAAATGTACCAGTATTTTTTGTAAACAAAATTAGTACTTTAACTTCTTATCCAATGGTAATTTTTGTTGTTAGAAACTTGAAATATGTAAAAGAAATAAACGAATTTATAAAAAAATTTTAAAAAAAGGAAATGCTGTTGAACTGTTATGGTATTCATAATCTTTAAATTACTATAACCTGCACGAAGTCCTTTTTTTTTAAACTTCGTTACTATTTTTTTTGTGTGTAGCTTCTGTCGAGTATGCTTAAGAATTATTTTCAAGTTTCATGCGCTTGACGATATTTAACTTTAATGTGATAAATTTTCAAAACACTTGGGGTTTAAAGAAGAAATAAGAAAGAGCTACTTCAATGCATCCACAAGAGATAAAAAGGATATTGTCTTCTTCGGTAGAATCGGATCATATTCATTTTCCATGTAAGAAAAAGGATTATGGAAATTAAATGTTTTCATTTTTATCCAATCCCTTGAGCAAAACACAATGTAGCAAGATAAATGTCTGCAAATTAAAAAAGTGCAATTAAATGATAAAGAACTTATTTTTAATTTATATTCATTTCTTACAATGAAAATGTCAAAAATCTAGCATAGATGATATTAATTTGCTATGTTTTCAGTTTTATACAAAACTTTTCTTCGAAATATTTGTTATACTTGCATTACTAATGAATGTTTATTAAATGGAAAGACCTTATTTTATAGCACAGTTTCTTCTAAAAACATTTCATTTAAGTGATTTTATCAAATTCATTCTTTATTTTAATGAATTAAAATTCTTTTATTGTAAAAAATTTCTGTATTGTTAAATAATAGAAAACAAGCTTGAAATATTTATACAAAATCATTCTCTGTACACTCAAGAAATATGATAAACTTCGTGAAACAGCCAAGAAGCAGAAGTATTTTTTAAATTTACGTAATATTGAGTGCCAGTTAATGAAATGTAGATTAATCATATTTGTCTATTCCTTCTCTTAATTTTATATAATTTAAACAAATAAACTATTTATTACCCATAAAATATATAGATATTGTTTTCGGTAGAGTTGGTCAGCGATGTCCTAGACCACTTTCAACGTTTCTTATTGGTTTATTTATTTTTTTTAAATTTCTTTCACAAGCTGTTTTATTGGTTTATTTAAATTACTTTCAAGTGCTTTTATTATATTTCTTTCGTGTGCTTTTACTATATTTCTTTCGCTTGCTTTCTTTTATATAAATTGTTTGGAATTCTATAGTTTTTCATTTTATTTTTTTTAATTCTTTCACGTGATTTTATAAAATCGTTTGGAATTCTATAGATTTTTAATTTTTATTTTTTTAATTTCTTTCAATTGATTTTATAAAATCGTTTGGAATTTTTTATTTTTTTATTTTTTTAAATTTCTTCTGCGGTCCTTTTTTTATAAAATTGTTTGGAATTCTATAGTTTTCTATTTTTTATTTAATCTGTTTCTTTTTTCAGTTTAGAACGATAACTGATGAACATAATTTATTACCTAAATATAATTTATTGATATTTTTTCTTTGCTGTTTAAGATCGTTGTTATGCGTTTTGTTTTTACATTAAGTTCTAAATTTTATAAATCTGTCTATTGCCCCAACCAATTAAATCTTTTTAACTTGTTTTATTCTCTTCGAGCTTGAAGATTCTTAGAGCATTCAAGAATTACTTAAGAAAGTAAAAGCATTGCACAAGAAAGTAAGAGCAAAGCTATCACAGCATATCTCATGAACCAATTTAATATTCTGCACGCATGTTGAAAGATCAACAAGCCCAGATGATGAAGAAGATTCACCAATGAAAATTGCATCATTCAGATGTAAGAAATGGCAATCTGCATCCAGGACTGAAGAGGCCGACACACACCACTATTGCCAAGCTTGGTGGAGCCAAAGGCTTGAGCTGCCAATAAAGAAAAAGAAAGCATCGAGTGAAGTAGGCAGCAACCTCAGCTCTCTGGCTCTGTCATTAAAACGGTGAGATGGGCCATGAACTATGAGGTAGTAGCTGCGGTTACCTGGCAACAGGATCATGGCAGGTAGGAAGGGTAAAAAGGGATGAGGAACACAAGGGAAGGGAGGCGCGGGAATCTGTAAGCTCCAAACTCCGACCCATCAATTATGGATAGTTTCGAGGTCCAAACAATCAGTTAGTCGGCGTGCTAGCTGGCTCGTAATGGGCACCCATTAGGTTCCTGGCTTGCTGCATAAATGATGCCTCCACACCGGAAAATGTGGCAATTATTGCATCGCTCTCCATCCTGCAGAAGGCTTACGAACGTCACACATTGCATGAGATCTAATGAAAGAAATGTGTTCTATTTGTAAATCTTAACAGATTACTTGATGTAAATCACAGCAGAGAAATTCTTAGTTAATAACAATCCGAATCCATTCTTTTTCTTGGATCATAGATCCTCTGCAAGTAAGTTCTAGCAATATTCATCAACTCTGAGTTCTTGTTTTCGATTTGATTTTCTCTAAGAATATCTTTTATTTGCACCCCCGAACTGTTGTAAATATGGGAAAATAGCTTTGGGTAAAATGAAGAGTATTTGGAAAAGTGTTTTAAAGACATAATTGTACTAAAAAAGTAAAATTCTTTATAATGTCTTAAATTGTGAATAACGAGTTTTAACTGACTCTTAGAATGCATTTGAGTTTAAATAAGATTTACCAAAGGATTATTAAGAAAAGTTATTAGTTCAAAGAGCCAGTGCAATTAGCTTATGTGAATGAGTATCATGCAAAAACAAAATATCATCTTTTGTGATAACCGAATATACTATTAACGTTAACTTTATTTAACAACTATATTTTGGTAATCCTTCCTTTGACAATCAAAAATAAAGCATTAAGGTATTTGTTTTTTCTTTTAGTTATTCGCCTTAGATATCAGAAATTTTCCTAAATTATCCATGCATAAGTATGAAATCAGGCAATAATCATATTTGCTGAATATATAAGTTATAAAAATATTATCCATAAATACATAAACCAGCTTTCATAATAAAATTTCTACGAAAAGCTCATATATAAATATATTATACTTTGTGCCATATGACTTGAAAGCCTCCATTTAAGTGGAATATGATAATTTTATGTTATTTCTTTAAATGGATTGCAATAATTATTGCGTATTTTCAATTATCACTTACTTCTTTAATAAATAATTGTAAATAATTCTAAAAACTTTGAATTATTTCCAATTCTGTAAATACATTCAATTCATTCAATTTTCTTTTCTCTAACTTGTAGAATAGAAAAAACTTAATCCAATTATTAAGACAATTATTCTTTGTGATTGCCAAGGTATTACTTTAAGAGCACATATATATTTTGAAGAATATTCAATAGAAAATGCAGCGACTGTAAATGAAGGTAAATTTGGGCTCAATGGAGAGAAATATAATAAATGTATTTTCAATACTCTGCTAAAATGATACTTATATTAGTTGGAATACTCGAAACTAAATAATACGTGTTTGTGGTAAACTAATTCTACGACATATAGTGCAAGCCATAAATTCCTCTAAGTTCTTTTCATAGTAGCGATGAAATGATATATCCGCAATTGAACAGCTTTTTTTGTGAGTACGTTATGAAAATAATAAATAAAATTAACTATGCGAACCATTTTAGAGATGACACATGTTTCAAATAAGACAGGACACGCTTTAGCTAATACGATAATTGAATGTCTTAAAAATTACGAATCATATTTATCATTATTATGTGAGCAAGGTTAAGATGGTGCAGCTACCATGAGAGGAAAAATTAATGGAGTATTAGCAACCATTTCAAAATTATATTCCCAAGTACTGTTCGTCTCACAGTTTGAATTTGGTAATAGGAAATGCTATAAAAGTAAAAGATGTTGAAAAAGCATTGAGCATAATTGATAAAATTTATAATTTTTTCTATACGCCGAAGAATCAAAACCTATTGATAGCAAAAATTGAATATGTCCTGGAATCCGACAGGAAAAATTACGAACGCTATTCTTCTAAATGAATAGAAAGGCACGAATCAGTGACAATAATGCTAGAACTCTTCAGTCCGACAGTCCACAACCTGGAAGAAATAGTGTCTTGGAATGACAGAGATACTTCGTTTACTGCTGAAATGTTATTGCTTGCTTTGAGCCAAACAAACGTTTTAGTATCATTACATGTATAAGATAAATTGTTCGCGTGTACAGTTCCTCTGTGCAAATTGTTGCAAAAACTGATAACGAACATTATAATCCATTAAATTTTATTGATGACATAATTGCTCAAATTAGTCGTATTTGTAGAGATTCCGAAATTCAACTCTAAAATTCGAAACTCCCAAATTCAATTTTTACTGTTGTTACTGATCTTACTCAAAAGTTCAATTTTGAAATGAAAATTACCTCCTAGCAAATGCAAGCTTATTCGATAGCATATTTTTTCGAAAAATAATATTTATACCATTTTCAGATCAATTGTTAAGCTAACTGAAAGAAGGATTTATTAATCACAAAAATATATCAAAAAAATTTGATGCACTTTTTCCAAGTAACAGTAAATCGACAGAAACCAAATTTGCATGACTTTATAAATTTATATAAATTGTATAATATTTCAACCACCACCTCTATTTTAGAAAATGAATTAAAATGGCGGTTCCATAAATTTTCCAAAACTGCAATATGCAAAACGCAATTGAAGCATTAGGCGAATGCAACAGGAATATATATTTCTTATTAAAAATATTTGCCACTCTACCAAGGACACCGTGCAAGAATGAAAAAACCTTTTTTAAACGTTACATAGGCTGAAAACCTATTTTAGAAACAGTAGGGTAAAAAACGTCTAAATGTTTTGGTTTTATTAAATATTCATCGAAATATTGAAGTTTAAAATGAACTGGCAAAAGTGAAAAAAAGATTGAATTTCAAATTATAATTTTATGTAATTTTTTTAGAAATTAAATTTTTTTTTATGCAGAACTTTAGTTTTATACATATGAACCAAAATTAATGCAATTTAAAATTATTAATGAAAATAATTAAAGTTTGAATTTAGACTTTAGATACATTTCCTATTACTTTTAGTTTAGTACAACATATTGAACTTTTTCAAGCGATTACAGTTTATTTTTTGTGCACCTTCTCCCTCTCCCTGAAAAAAAAAAAAAAATTCTTGTGACCTTCTGTCAGTCGACATAAACCGATTTCTGTCGTCTCGGTGTGAACGAGTCAAAAAAATTTCTTTCTTCATCGCTTGACATCTCGTCGCTTTACGATTTAATGTGAACGAGTCTTAACTGCACTAGAGCATCTGAGTACATCGATGCTATTTTGTGTAATAATTGTAAAAATATCTGACAGGCAAATATAAAATCCATTATCATTTTCTTATCTATTTATTGTATCCAACAAAATCTATCGCCTGCTTATCTCATCTAGATTTATTTATAGGAATTCAGATATGTTCTAGTTTGTTCCATTAAGGTTCCATGAAGAAAATGAAACAAACTATTTTACTAATAAATTACTTACAGAAACAGAATCACAGTGTGAAAAATGTAAGTTTAATAGAATTTTAAATATTTACTTCCTAGTATTTTTCAGGCATGAACAAACTTTGAACTTATGAACAGCTTGACTTTTTACAAACTTTTCATATTTATTCATCAATTACCATATTATTTATATTATAAAATAGTAAATGCTATAACAACTGACTATTCATTTTACAAATAATGTATCCTTGCATTTTTTGAAAATTACAAAAACAAAACTACCAATCTCGATAAACAACAGTTGCTAAAATTTAGTAAATAAATTTGAGAACGTAAAATCTCTATTTGTTTCTCTTCAAAAACTATGAGTCAGTTAACAGAAATTCAATGTCTTCAAGAAGTTGTAAAATTATGCTTTCCACTGATTTATTATCATTCTCTTAAGAATTAAACTTAAATTACGACATTGTAATATTTAACTTGGCAATGGAAATTAATCAAGTTGAAACATGGAGCGCCTGCTTTCTTGCACATCTCATGCATATATTTCTTTGCATTCAAGCAATTTATTAATGAGATAACAATAAGGTGAGTTCTACTTCATTTATTAAATCGTTCAAGTTGTTCTAATGAATTTAAATCACATTTAGGATTGGTGAAAGTCTATAATTAAAAGGCAAAGGAGGTGGTAGCCAGCCTCCAAAGAGACACTTCCACTTAAACGATTAGTCAAAAACTTAAAACAAGGGAATCAATTATTCTTTACCGACCGTTAAATCATGCAGTCGAGGAAGAGAGAAACTTTCCAGCATGCTTCCTTATTTTACAAATCTGGTCTATTGAAAATCATTAATTTGCGTATTTAATCTGCAATTATCATCAAGACTAGCAGGTCCCAAAGCTTTAGAATTAAAGATGAAAAATAAATAGCCATTACTCATCCTCTTAAAGTAGTTTAGGAAATATTTTGGAATATTCGAACATTTGAAGTGCGTGAGAAAACTTAATCAAAGATTAAATAATATTGTCCCAAATTTTAAGTGTTATTTTCGTATGCTGTATTTTTTATGGGGACTGGGATAATCTTATCTCCACCATGTTAAATTCATCAACTTTATGTACCTTTTTCTCAGAAATGAGGAAAGATAAGGTCATGAAATTTTTATGGTTGTTTGAAAAATATGTTTTTATACTTTAACTGATTATTTTCTATCTAAGCAAAAATGAAAAATTATTAATTATTTATTGAAAATCAATTTTAAATTAGCATTTTTGGTACAATGTCACTGCCTAAAATAAATTATTTTCAACAAATCATCAACCCCCGGTGTTAAAATATGTGATATAACATAAGTGTCTTTGTAAAAATAAGAAAAAGGAAGATGAACTTGAAAAGTCCAGTTTTTGAGAAAAATGCATTTTAAGATTCATTAATACTTTTATTTGATTAAAAAGCTAAATTTAATAAAATACTACTTAGTATAAAGGATTATCACTTTCTTATACCTCAAATACATCTTCCAGTTTCTTTTTTGCCTTTTTATTTATTTATTATTTTTTTTAAATTTTTTTTTTATATATTCGGATAGTTTCCTCTCTCTGTCAATGCGTTCATCTAAATGCTCCATACTTTTCGCGCAGTGATAACCAGGAGGAATTCTAATCTTGGATAAAGTATGGCACTTCGTAATATGTCCTATGTTAACCCAAGAAATAGCATCAAAAACCCCTAATTTTAAAGTTTCAATGCTCGCAAATGCAGTTTATGGCACATGAGTTCATATGACACTGTCCACAAATTCATTAGGATGTTGAATTTCCACATGGAGGCATTTAAACTTAAACTTAATGAGTTATTACGTCTACCTAAATGTTGAGCTTTGCACTTTAATTGTTCCTCAGCCTTTCTCGTATACTTCCGATATTCGCCGAAAATGCCACTTATGCCAGTTTTAAACGCTTCGCAGAATTCATGGTATCTTCATGGTTTGGGCACCATTACCTTGCGATACATCGAAGAAGAAATAAACATTGGATTTGCTTATTGGACTTAGTCACTCGTCCCACTTGTTCAACTCAGACACTGTCAGAATCTGAGATATTTACTAAACTTCCCTAGTCTCTCTTCAAAAGATCGACGGACTCCTCAGTTGTGGGTAAGTAGGTGAAAGCATAACTGATTTTGTTTCTTCTGTCATATTCATTTTCTTTCTCGCCTATGGAAAATCATAATCAGGAGAAATTGCTTTCAAACGTAAGTTTCTATGAGAGATGTCAGCCTGATCTCCGATTAAAAGATTTTTATACCCGACACCTCCAACAAATTTGCCATTATGAATTTGCGAAACAAAAGTTTAATGTAGTTTTATTGAGGAGTACTGAGCGCTTCCCACAACTTGTAGGACTTGGAGTTTATACATTAAAAGAATTTACATGTATGCAGAGTCTGGAAATTACCAAATACAAATTAAAGTAATAAATTGGCTTTAAAAATCGATTCTTTGGATAAACTGGGTTTGAGTCAACTAGTATTCGAATTCGAAAATTAATTTATACTGCAATATTATACTAGTTTATTTTACATAATCATGCTCCCCATAAATGCTCCAGAGTATTGATTCGGGAAAAGAAGATTCAGAAGTCTTCATCATTTAGGTGACTTTTTAATATGGGTTCTTTTAATGACTGCTTCAGTTATAACTCAACCGTAATTAATTAGATTATGAGTATTTTCCTGCCTTGTGCCTCCGACAATACAAAAACGAGAAAGCCTTTTTATTTAATCACCAAATAAGCCAGATTTATCATGTTCGGATCTCATATTAGCTTATGCAGGGCAACATGACTCAAATAACTAATCATTGATTTTTTTTGTCTAGTGATTTTGATATTTCATGGGACAAAAGTTTTCATAAAAGCAATCAAAAGGTGAAACATTCTTTGCGAGGGTTAACAAAGAAATGCGTGTTCAGTGATAGAACATAGAGTCATGTTTTTCTACTATTCATCATTTTCCATGATTTCGATAAGTGACATGAAGTCATATAAGTGTTCCCTTTTGGTTACTACCCTTACCTTACTACCCTTTTGGTTTCAAAGACGTCTTAGTGAGGAGCCTGGAGAAATTTTGGACTGTTGCGTACTCTCAAGAAGAAGTATGTTTGAAGAAGTCTTTGAGGGCCGATCTCTTTTTCTCACAGCTATATTTTTTGTTTGAAAAACTTCACGATAAAGATGTAGGGTAGAAGTATGATAAATTCCAAGAGAAACGTTTAACAATTTCATAACTCATTGGAGAAACCTGAGTAACTATGACTTAAGGTCCATTATGACGAGACGCAAATTTAGTTGTTCTCTTCTGAAAAAAACCCCACAAAAAAGAGGAAAGAAACCCACTCCACTATTCTGCATCCTATCTACTTACATTAATTATCATGGCATTTGAAGAATCCATCTGAAGCCAATATTAATCTAATGAAGATTGAAATTATAAAATGCAAAAGATCTCTAATCAAAATTCAAAACATAATCGGCATTACATGTGAAAATCAAAATTTAACTATCACATTTTTATTTAACTGTGTGTGTTTTTGTATGTGTGTGTGTGTGTGTGTGTGTGTGTGTGTGTGTGTGTGTGTGTGTGTGTGTGTGTGTGTGTGTGTGTGTGTGTGTGTGTGTGTGTGTGTGTGTGTGTGTGTGTGTGTGTGCGTGCGCGTGTGTGTGTGTGTTTAAGGTAAATAAATTTTATAAAAAGTGTACACCATATGCATATCAGTTATTAATTTGCATTTTTCCTAATATTGTTCACTGTTTTTACGTTGAAACCGATTGTTTAATGTACTTTTCTTTTTCCAACATATTTTTTTTCTTTTAAATAATTTTTCAGTTCTAAAACCTTTTAGCCTTTTATATTCCCATTGTCCCCCAAATTATGCCACATCTGTCTTCACTGATTAATTCTCACATTTAATTTACTACCTGCCATTCCTATTTCTAATCATTTAGTCCATTCATTGGTATGCTGAATAGGCTATCTTGCATTTTATGCATGCTATCTTTGTCTTCGTGATTTACGATCTGCGTTTTGAAATTTATTTTAAAATGTCAATCACCACTAGCCTATGGACAATTACCAATAAGTATTACTGCGATATAAATTGCGTATTTAAATTTACTATATTAAAACTCAGACTCTAATGCAGGTGTTGAACTTTTTAAACTGCTTATTTACTTAAATGCATCTAAACTAAATTTTGTAACATTGATTCTAGTTCACTTCACAGTTAACTAGTTTTAACAAACAATTTTTGCACCTGTCCTTCTCTCAACATAACAACTCGATTTCATCTAAAAGACTACCATTAACAGACATCTATTTTTGGCTTTTTGAACAAGCATAAAAGCAATAATTCTGAGTCCTAACCTTATTTATGTCTCTTCTATAAAAAACCAAAGAGCTCAACTTCTTTGTTATATAATCGCCCCTTTCCCAATTAAAGCATCCTTTTCTATTTTATTCATCTCATCTACGTACTTCCTAAAATATGATCTGTTACATTTTTCAAAAAAAGTACTTCAATAAAATACCAAAGTGCAATTTCATTATGCGGATTGTTTTCTTTTTCGTGTCATTTACTACTGATAGGGCAGAATTATACTGGAGACCTGTCACATTAAACTCTAAGAAAGAAAAGGAGAATTGCCTTACTGGAGGTTTTAAGGGATCTGTAAGAATTAATGTAGAACAGGAAAACACCCTTTTAGCTAACCCCACAAATGTGAAACATGTTGCTAAAGTACACATTAGTTTACCATTTTAAACTTCACAAGCTATACCAAAACTGGATCTTAATTAGCTCATTTATCTTTATTCTCCAATATTATTTTATCCATCTCTTCTCCTCGACTTCTTCTGCACATTCAACATAATATTATTCACAACAAATTCTGAAAACTAATTTTACTTTACCTGCCATAACTCTTATTCTTATTCCTGCTTCATACAGATATTCAAAAATAAAACGACTTCCTTCACAAAGAAACATAAACCATGTTTCTGAATTAGCTCCTTTACCCTAAAAGCCATCCAATTTTAGGATGACTTTTCTTCTTAAGAACTAATCTGCCATGACCAGAAAGCAAGTCAAGGAAGATACTTGACAATTCGTTTGATCAATAGGTCTGTCCTCTCAGGTGTTCTATCATTTAAACTAGAGCTTTCCAACACTCAAAGAATTAATGTGGAACAGAAAAATACCCTTTTAGTTAATCCCACAAATGTTAAACTTGTTGTCAAATTACACATTAGTTTACCATTTTAAATTTCACAATTTATCCCAAAACTGGAACTTAACTAGGTGATTTATCTTTATTTTCCAATATTATTTTATCCATCTCTTCTCTCTCTACTTTTTCTGCACATTCAACATAATATTATCCACAATAAATTCTAGAAACTAACTTTACTTGTCCAAGAATAACTATTATTCTTATTCTTGCTTCATACAAATGTTCAAATATAAAACGACTTCCTTTACAAGGAAACATAAACAATGTTTCTGCATTAGCTCCTTTACCACAAACCCCGCCCAATTTTAGGATGACTTTTTTTCTTAAATACTAATCTGTCATGGCCAGAAAGTAAGCCAAGGAAGGTACTTGACAATTCTTTTGACCAATAGGCCTGTCCCCTCAGGTATTCTATCATTTAAACTAGCGTTTTCCAACACTCAAAGAATTAATGTGGAACATGAAAACACCCTTTTAGTTTATCCCACAAATATTCAAAAATAAAACGACTTCCTTTACAGAAAAACATAAACATTGTTAGCTAAACATAAACATTGGCTTCTTTACTCTAAACACCACCCAATTTTAGGACGACTTTTCTTCTAAATACTAATCTGCCACAAAGCAAGCCAAGGTAGGTACTTGACAATTCTTTTGACCAATAGACCTGTCCCCTCAGGTGTTCTATCATTTAAACTAGCTCTTCCCACCACTCGTCTTCATGGTTTCACCCGATTAATCTCCTGGCATTACCTTCGCCACAGAGCAAAACAAAGCATACCCCTGAACGAAAACGAACTCTTAACTGTGCACTTGATTGAGCGTATTTAAAAAGCGAAACAGTTGCTCTCTCGCGGGAACACTCTTCGCTGACAGCGCAGCAGCGATTTGGACTAATGGGAAACTGGCGTGAGATGCTCAGATTTGTCTTAAGGCTCCTTCAAATGAATCATTCCTCCTTTGGGCTGCATTGCAACGAAGCGAATATATTTAATATGCGAAGAAAGGTATACTCTTCCGATTCTGTGATTAAGTAAGTGCTCTGGAAAAGAAAAAAAAAAGTTTTCGAGGGGTCGCCGCGAGAAAGTTTCCCCTCCACTGGAACACTTCAATTTTTAAGAGGCGATTTCTGAAAGATAGACGTAATTAGATGCGACCTCAAAGAATGGAGACCTTTAAAAAGAATCGCTCACGAAAGCATTGTGGAAATTTTGCTGCTAACTTTTTTTTCTTTATTATTATTATCTGGGAAGAGTTAGCGATTGCCTTTCTACGTGATGGAAACTAGTTAGGAATTAGTTTCTGGATTTCTGTTCAACTAGAATTATTGAAGTAGCTTTGACCGTACAGCTGATGACACCTAAGGAGTGATTGATATATTAATCTAGAGTTTGAAGGCTTGAAAATATTCTGAATTTTCTACGTAACTGTGAATCAAGAATTTAATAATCGTGTGTGCGTGTGCGTGTGTGTGCGCTTGCGTGCGTGTGTGGACATGTTAAAAAATAAATTTATATTTAATTGTTTTGTAACAAACTTATTCTGAATACAATAATGCTAAAAAATTTTAGAAATTAACGTGAATTAACTAATTTTAGTAATTGATTTATAAAAATTATTAGAAAGTAATATGATTAACTAATTAATTATTAACTAATTTAGAAAGTAATGTAATATTCATTTATAAAACTTAATTAAACTGAAAATCAAGATGGAAAATATTAAGATGATACACATTATTCCAAAATAAAATATTAAAAAGAGGAATTTTCATTAATTTCTCTCATACTATATTTATATGCTTATATAACAATTTTTTGTAGTATCATAGTGCACGTTTAGCTTGAGTTTGTCAAATATTATTAAAAAAATTAATCAGAAGTTTCAGATTTTATTACGAGTGTTAGAAATTCAAGAAAGTGACTCACACAACAATCCTCAATAATTTAAAAAAATTAATTTAAGGAATATAGTTATGCAATTAAACGGCAGCTTATATGCAGGTGAACCATTATGTTGGAACCCAATTCTTCTTCCAATAGATTTAAGAATACCATACCATACATTGTGAAACATTTTATTTGACTGTCTTTAATTTTACTTCTCAAATTTTCTTGGTCACCAGCACAAATACTCCATTTCCATAAGCGTATTTTATGGCAATAAAAAGTTTAGTTTGATTTCCACCATCAGATTTATCCATATTATTTTTAAGTTCGCTGTATTTATAATTCCCAGTTTTATCAAAACACCATTAATAATCTTACATTTTCTCACAATGGTATGTTTATAAGAACAGACTTTTCTGCTTTACCACCTAAGAAATCAAAGTTCAAGATCGATATTTCTAGAGAACTTAGAGAGAAGTATTTCTAATATTTAGTTTATTATTAAAAAGGATCATCTGTGACATTTAAATTTGACATATAAATGTTGCATTTCATTTTAAAAGAAAAAATTAATATTTATTAGTTGTTTATCATTACATTTCAATGCATAAATTGGTTAATTATAAGCAATTATTTTGTTTTTGTTTTTAAGTTTTTATTATTAAATTATTTGTTTTTAATTATTTTGGAGTCTAATATTCTGCATATTTTATATTTTGAATGAAAATACCCTATTATTCACATATTGCTAAAAGGAAGCAAACTTAAACATAAAAGCCACAAACAAACGAAAAAGGATAAAGGTGGCCCAGGCAGTATTTTTCCTAACTAAAGGCTGCTCTAAAGTAGTGAGATTTAAGGAAGGCAGGAAAGAAATTAGTTCAAATTCAACGCGAAGATCACTTTGATTACTTTATCCAAAAAAAGTAATCAAAGAAAGATTTTTTGTTTTAAAGCATTTCATTTTTATCCCCTAGAAAAGATAGTTACAAGAAACAGTAATAACAGTGATCTGGGTGAAGAATTTCGAAGGAATTTTTCAATCAAAATAATAAACGTTATTACAAACTAATCATATTAGATTGAAAAATATGTATACTTTCAATACATCTTTTTAATCTAATAAAATATTACAAAATCAGTTCCGTTATCTTCAGTCAACTCTGGCCATGACTATATTTATGCAAATATACTTTGAAAAATAAAGGCAATTGCAGTTTTTACTTTTAACTATAAAAATTTTACAAATACTAAGTCTGTTGTTGCTTTTTGTCCCACTTGGTAGACAACAACATCTAGACCAAGTCTAAGAACTCATGTGGTCTCATGGAAAGAGGTAAAGAGGGGCAGCTTCTGTTGTGATGGAGCACCCGTAGGTAGAAGTCTGACTTGGCTCCGTGATGCTGACTTACGGGGTAGGGTGGTCAGCCCTAAGTCCAACAGTTATATTAGACCAGGACCTACGACTTAGAGTGGATTCCGAACCACTACAAACATCCATGGCATTTCCGGGACTCGATCCCGAAACCTGTTGCACCAAGTGCCAGTCACTCAGCCCTCAGGCCCTATACTAAGTCTAATACTATTCAACAACTCAATTCCATTTTCTTCACTTTACCTAATTTTAATCCAGATGAGCATATTCTGAAATCTGATAATATTCCTCAAATTTTCATCATTTTCTCCTTAATATAACGCAGATTTTACATATATTGTTGTCTTTAATTTAATTTTTAACGGATTTGCTTATAACATTCTGAAACGTAATTAAGCTACTACTTTTATACATTAAAGCTATAAAACATAAATTGTTGTCAACTGGTGGAAAAGCTGCTAATCTTTAACTCGCTGCAATTACATTCAAACTCTATGAAGACTAAAATTATTTATAGTCAAACTCTATCAAAGAGTTTATTTCTGAATAATACAGGATGACCGAGAAATATAGGATATATTACAAAATTAAGTTTTAAAAAAAAAACATGGGAGAAATAGAAGTAAAAAGGACTTTAATTACAATGCAACTATGAAAATTAATAAATTTCAACATGAGATTTCTTGGTTATTTGTAAAACGTTCAAACAATAGTTGGTTTCATGTCATGTTGGAAGTAATAGCAATTGTAATATGCATCCTAATGACTAGAGCTCTGGCGCTCGATGCCACAGGTTTCGGGTTCGAGTCCCGACAGTGCCATGGATGTTTGTAGTGGTTCGGAATCCACTTTAAACCGTAGGTCCCGGTATAATATGACTGTAGAGAATGAGCGTAGGGCTGACAACCCATACCCCGTAAAAAGTTATCGTCACGATCTCCTTCCATAATACCGCATTGTTTCTTAGATTTGGTTTAAATATTGCTGTCTATAAAGTGTGATAAGAAACAACAACACTATTGTACACTGAAGTGACAAAAGTCATGGGATAGCAATATGCAAATTTTCAGATGGCAGTAGCATCGCGTAGAACAGGTATAAATGCGCAGTGCTTTCGCAGAGCTTTCATTTCTGTTCAAGTTATTCATTTGAAGAGGTTTTGACGTGATGATGACCGCACGACGGGAATTAACAGACTTTGAACGCGGAATGTTAGTTGGAGCTAGACGCATGGGTCATGCCATTTCGGAAATCGTTAGGGAATTCAACATTCCCAGATCCACTGTGTCAAGAGTGTGCCGAGAGTATGAAATTTCAGGCATAACATCCCACCATGGACAGCGCAGTGGTCGACCGCCTGCACTTAACGACCGAGACCGGCGACGTCTGCAAAGAGTCGTAAATTCTAATAGACAAGCAACACTGCGTCAAATAACCGCAGAAATCAATGTGGGACGTACAAGGGACTTGTCTGTTAGAACTGTGCGGAGAAATTTGGCTTTCTTGGGCTATTCCAGCAGAAGACCGACTCGAGTGCCTTTACTGACAGAACGACATCGCTTGCAGTGACTCTTGTGGGCACGTGAGCATATCGGTTGGTCCCTAGATGAATGGAAAACCGTGGCCTGGTCCGATGAGTCACGATTTCAGTTGGTAAGAGCTGATGGTAGGTTTCGAGTGTGGCGCAGACCCCACGAAGCCATGGACCCAAACTGTCAGCAAGGCACTGTTCAAGCTGGTGGTGGCTCCGTAATGGTGTGTGCTGTTTTTTCATGGCATGGACTTGGTCCTCTGGTGCGACTGGACCGAACATTGACTGGAAATGCTTATGTTCAACTACTTGGAGATCACTTGCAGCCATTCATGGACTTCATGTACCCAAATAACGATGGGATTTTTATGGATGACAATGCGCCATGTCACCGGGCCACAACTGTTCGCGATTGGTTTGAAGAACATTCTGAACAATTCCAACGAATGATCTGGCCACCTAGATCGCCCGACATGAATCCCATCGAGCATTTATGGGACATCATCGAGAGGTCTGTTCGTGCCCAAAATCCTGCACCATCAACGCTTTCACAATTATGGACGTCTATCGAGACAGCATGGCTCAATATTCCTGCAGAAGACTTCCAGTGACTTGTTGAGTCCATGCCACGTCGAGTTGCTGCACTTCGCCGGGCGAAAGGAGGGCCGACACGATATTAAGAGGTATCCCATGACTTTTGTCACTTCAGTGTAATATGTTTCTTTAATTCCTACAAATAAGAACAAGAAATTTGATAGTCACTGTCTTTCATATAACTTCACATAAAAAAAACAATGAAAAATCTAGAAAATATCCACTTTGAATTCCATAACATCTTAGATATTTGCCAATAAACGGCATGAAATCAAGTATCGCTTGGAAGTTTTGCAAGCAACGACGACATCTCACATTAAAATTTATTAGCATTTGTAGTTGAATTATTTAATTAATTATAAATAAGTAAGGAAGACTTATTTCAGTCGTTTCCAGACTTTATTTATTTTTTTTCATAATATTGAAATCTATCCAATAATTTTCGGACGTAATCTATACGAAAAAAAGCGTCCTTCCAATAATTTGCGAATTTATCCCCCTTAGCATGGTATAAAAAATAATTATGAAAGAAGAGAAGAAAATCATCCTCGCAATACTGGAAGAGACCTGCGGAAATATGAGAAAAAAAGCAAAGATGATAACTTATATAAAAGGTATATGTACTCTTTGCTTTTGCCGTACAATTTTTATTAAAGAAGATTATTACAATTGCCAACCCTCCCGATTTAGGCGGATGACTCATGATTTTCCCTCCTCCTGCCTTCCTGATTTTCCTCGAGATTCTCCCTCTTTCCACCGTTTTCTCACGCTTTTTTCCTTAATACTTGATTTTACGAATTCCGTCGGAATCAACCAATTCGTAATTGAGGAATTCCAAAAGAATTCAATCCCCAACTGTGATGGGTTATTGTCTGATAGCATACGCCACATTTATCTTTGGCCAAGTTTCTCGAAATTGTGACATAGGGATCGAAAAGCGCGTTAACAAATTATCTGTAAACGTTCAGTAAAATGCTTGTATGCAACTTTCACACATGCTTTTCTTCGTCATACTTGCTGGCGTCTGTTATTTCAATTCCTTCTATTAGCTCACACTGTCCCTATATATATATCTTGTTCAAATTTTCAATCGTTAATAAAATACTCTTTATTCATCCACTCAAGTTCAAATACGTTTTTTTTTTATACTTGTAGTGGATGACACTTGATGTTAATACAGTTTTTTTCAAATATTAATTCAGTAATTAAATTTAATTAATTAATTTAATTTTTTTTAGATTTAAGCTGCATAGATCTACCAATAGATGGCACCAGATAAACTTAAAAAAATGAATGAAAATTATTTATAAAGGACTTTCTGCAATATAGTGGGAAAAAAGTAGGAATTGACTTTAAAAAAAAAAATTATATTACTTGTTATTAATAAAATGGCTACGAAAAAGGTATATTCATCGTTATTTCAAATACGGTTTATTGATGTACTATATATAATGCCATCTTCCAAAGAAAATAACGATCTATGCAAGATGCACGACCTGTTCAACGGATTTTACCGTATCACAGGAAGGAAAGACTGACATTACAAAGCATCTCAATATGCAAAAGCATAAAGAAAATGTCACAGGCATTTAAATATATATATATATATAAAATGTTTAATAATGGTAACGATCGGGCCAGTATTAATACAGAATGTTAGTTTACTTCTTTTTTACTGGAGCATAACTTACCGATGAGTGTAACGGATCATGTGACAGAGATACTTAAGAAAATGTTTCCTAATAGCAATGTCGCTAAAAAATATGATTGTGCCATAAATAAAACAACATCTATCGTTAAATAAATGGCTAATCATAGAAATGATAGTGCTGTTAAAACTATTCAAGCAATGCTATTTATGGTTGCCGCAGATGGCAGCAACAATTCAGGTTCAAAAATATATCCGATTAACTTTTTTAAATGACACAACTTCTGTAATTTAACAAAAATTACTTTCCATGCCTATTCCTGAAGGGCATTTTACTAGAGCTAATATTTCTCAATTAATTATAAAATGTATTGGTGCCGACAGTATATGTAGTGCTCGCAATGCACTCTCATCCAACCTCTCATGGTTGGAGCCAAAAATGGTGTTTACTGTAATTTAAAAAAAAAAAGATATTACTAATTTGTACGTAATGTGCTGCCTATGACCTTTGATAGACTTAGCAGCAGAAAAAGGTGCTAAAAATTTCCTTTTTAAAATAGGCGAATTCATAACAGACATATTTTATTACCTGGAAAAGGTGTCAAAAGGAAAGAAAAGTTAAGGCATTTTCAACAACTGCATAACACAGAAACAAGAAAAATCCTAAAACCTGAAAGCACTAGATGGCTATATTTATGGAAGTATTTATCAAGAGCCATTGAGAAATGGTCAACATTGTTACCTTGTTGTGTCTAATCCTCAGTTTTCTGCAGTGAGGAATGGACATCCCATGACTAATTTACTCATGAAGGGAGGGAAAGGAGCAGCTTCTGTTGTGATAGAGCGCCCGTAGGTAGAAGTCTGAGTTGGCTCCGTGACGCTGAAGAAGGACAGTGTCTTCCGGGAAGACTTTTAGGGGAAACTACCCCGTATTTGTATGTATCGTATGGTAGAAAACTCGGAAAACTCCCACCAGGTAGTAGGTTAACGAGGCAAGATACTGAGCATCACAAACGCCATCAAGTCTCTTCGCTTTTTGTAGCAGTGTCTACAACAAAGCCGACAGCGGATTGAACCTCAAAAATAATGCTCAACGGCAGCGCAAGTTGTTACTGAGCCCCGAATCGAGTCGGGCGCTATCTCCAGGTGAACTTTTATTTAATTTTGGTATTCTGTAGTTCTGAATTGGGTTACTCATTCCTCACTTTGTTAACATTAATTTCTTCTTCGAATTGTTAACTTTCTTCAAAGAAGAAATTAATGTTAACAAAGTTGGAATGATTAACTTAATTCAGAGCTTCAAAATACCAAAATTAAATATAAGTCTATCTGGAAATAGTATAACAAAAAAAAATGCTCCAGGGTCACTTAGCAATGAAATTTCTCAGCCAACATTAAAAAAAAAAGAATTATAATTCTCAAATATCTCAAATAAAGAGTTACCTATAGATTGCAATTCTTCTAAGATCCTAACATGAGAAGAACGTATTCTTATGTTCTTGCCATCAAATCTTATTAAGACATTCTCTGAGTTTTTTTATCAGTTTTACCTTTATATGGTTCATTGAATACCTTATTGAAATCTAGAAAGCTTTTGATTCATGCCTTACATTCAATACTCTGCTTTTTTTTTTTTTTTTTTTTAAATATAGTATCAAAATTTGTAAAGCTTCATCATTCAAATATTTAGATTCTGTTTTTGATGTTGAATATAATAAAGCAAATAATCAAAAACTGGATGAAGATAGTGATTGGTGCGGCAACCACTAAAATACTACTATAGAATAACTTGATGAGAAGGTCTTTCTACTTTCATTACTCGTTAGTAGTTTTGCAAAGTTTGTGATTGCATCATACACAATTTTCATATTAAGAATGAATTAATCATACATGCTAAGGTTGCAAATTCAACTTTCGAAGATGCAACTTTTATGGATGTGAAGTTTTAAAAAAAAGATTTCCTTCTATTCCAGAGTTGGCATTTGGAAATGTTGAAAGCGATGTTTCAATAGATGCTCAATTTTGTCCACTACAGTTAAATAGGAAGGAAGAGTTGATAAGGAATGGGTTTCCGTAGGAAATATAAAACGCCTGAATAGAACTGTCCCAGGTATACAAAACTTGCACTTGGAACTTGTACAAAAAACTGTCCTAGGTAACGTTAGCAATATTGACCATTATACATAACAATGCAGAATGTGAAAACATTTTTAATGTACTGAAAAAAAATAGAAACAAGTTCCGCTCCAACTTGTCTAATGAAATTTTGGAAAAAGTCATAATTGCTAAAGTTAGTCTGCATGGTAAGTCATGAACTTGACGCTTCCTTTTTGACCAAAGCAAAGTCTTCCACTAAAATTAGCAATAACGAAAATAGGAAGTAAGAATTTTTGATTAAGATTTCTGTTAAAAATACTTTTAATCAACATGCTTTTAAAAAATTTTATGTATTAAGTGAAATATAAATATGTGCAAGTTTATTTTTATTTAACGAAGAAATTTTTCCTCATTATTCGAATCCAGAATTTCTATGTTTGAAAAAGATGTTAGTTAATACATTCCACGTTCAATAAAATGTTACTCAAGAAAGTATTTGTTTATAAAATATTAATAAAGAAATTCCCCCTTATTTCTTGTGAAAAATTCGTGATTTTTTAATTTTAGAAGTTGGCAATTATGTAATTGAGATGGCGAAGGAGTTGATGGCTGGTATCTTGAAAAATATCAAATTTTCGCTGGAATTGCTAAATTTCAAAGCTTGAAAAAGATTAACTATCATTTCTCAATATAAAATAAGTAATTGGATAATGTGAGAAAAACCTCTATTAAAAATGAAGAAAGTTAGTAAATCAAAGTACAACTCTTGCCAAAATAGTAATTTTATAAATCATTACTGCTGCCATCTGTCGTATTCAAAGTAAATTAAAATAACTTAAAGTAGTAACGTTATTGTGATAAAAAAATAATAATAATTTAACAAACTATAGTTTTTAAATAAATATTTAGATAAAATTTTTTAATTTTTTTGAATTTTTTTCAGAAGTATTTTATGATCATTAAATCTCAGTTAATATTACAAATTATGTTTTAATGAACTATGAAAAATTTTCAGTACTTTAAATATTTTAACACTGCTCTTTTACTATAGTTAAAAAAATTGATGTTTGTAACTATATATTTTGTCTCGGTATTTTTTCTCTCTAACATTACACACAGAAAAAAAATTTCTTTTTAATAATATGTTCAGAACACATTAAATTATTCATATCTGAAACAAAAATTCCCACATTAAAAAATTTTTTTTTAATCTTATTCGCTATAAGATCAACGACTTTGAAGGGACATATATAACTATTGTAAGTCAATTAACATTCCATTACTAAAATGTGTTTTCTTTCATAAATATTATTTTTTAATAATTATACATTTTTATTTCAAAATCAGAAAAATATTTTCGAATTTGAATTTTATTCTTTACCCATATTCATAAAATAAACACATCTATTTGTATCTTTCAACAAATATTTTTTCCCCAAAAAAGTTTGTAAAGTAAATTTTTCAAAAATATTTTCTGTAAAAAAAAATTTTAGCACATGTCAATTATTTTGCTTTATTTAAAAAACTTAGATTCGGTTTTGTTTTTTTTTTAACACTCAAATTATCATGTATATAGTTAATTTAATCTAGCCCAATAGCGTAAACTCATGAAGACTTTTCAAAACATCAAATCAACAAAATATTCATCATTCGATTAAAAACAATGCAAATATAACATAGCGAACAAAAATCGATGGCTTTGAAATTGTAAATAATCTAACCTAATAATTCCGATTAGAAAAATAATAAATTTTTATCTCAACCCTCATTTAAAAATAAGAATCTTATTTTATGTTTTATCATACTTCTATTTAGATTTTTTTTTTTTTTTTTTTTTTTTTTTTCTAATCTTAAAATTTATTTCTGTAACAACTGTTATATATAATCTTTAAAAAAAAATGTCGAAATTATGTGAATTTGTATGAAACGTTTTAATAACTTTTTAAAGAACAAATGTCAGCAAATTGAATTATTGAATTAAGTATCAGCTAATATGTATTTTAAATATAAACCATTTTATTTATTTTAATACTATTTACAACTTTTCATGGGAAGTTTTAAACGTATTTACATAAAATTTAAAAAGATTTTGAATTTTTTTCAGAAACAATGCAAAAATAAGAAATAAATACAATTTTTTTAATAAAAATTCTCTGTAATCAATATCATCATTGAATGCATGTAAAGCAGATAACTTTTTTTATTAACAGATGAGTTAGTTGCCTTTTTTTTTATTATTATTTTTTAAACTTTTTTGTAGCGTACCTTTGTAATAAACCTTATACAAAGATTTTCTATGTTGCATATTTTCCAATTGTAATAGTTACTAATGCTGCAAATTAAACAATGAGTTGCATCTATTTCGATTATGATTTTAAAATAATATTTAACACTCTTCAGAAGTTGAATTATTTTAAAGAGTAAATAAAATATTCAGTATCAGATCTGAAAATAAATTGTATTTAGTATTTCCTATTGAACACAATAAAAATGTTCACTTTTGAATAAGAAAAAATCATTTTATAATTCACTTGTTTCAATTGTTATACTATCTGTTAAGTATGGTAATGTGAAGTGCTCCATCCTCAATGATAAAGTGTATTCAAATATTAAAAAAAATCTAATTTTAATAAATTTGTTTCAAGGGGGGTTATTTTTCTTATTTCTTTCTTTTAATTAATCATTTTATAAATTTTTCAAGTGAAACTCATAATAATCCTAACTTTTGTAGATATACTTAATAAAAGTGATTATATTTTAGAAGCAACTATAGTCTCAAAACCTTGCAAGATGATATGGCAAGATTTATATTTGTGCTGCCCTCTGTTGATTAGATTAAGAACTTTTAACAAGCATAACAAACTTTAAAATGTCGTCAATGTAATAAATGACACACCATTATTATTATTTTTTTTTTTCATTTATTTTTATAATTGCATTAAATAAGTTTTATTACATTTATATTTGAAAATAAATTATTTTTTTAATCTAATACAGAGGCAGCAGCTATTATTTGTGTGTGGTCCATAAAAAATGGGCATAAAATAACACGTAAATCCAAAATTAAAAGAACTAGTATTTGTAGTCAAATCTTTATAATTAATTTTCTTTAAATCATTTTAAATATTTAAAAATTTATGAAAGACGTAAAACTACTGATATAAAAAGAAAAATGCTGGAGCAAGTGTTTTGGGGATTAATTTAACTGCCAATCTTTTTTTTTTTTAACAAATGCATACAATAAATGATAGAATAAATGCTCATTAAAATTATTAGTTTTCTGTAGATTATTTGCACTGACAGCTACGAACAATTTCATTAAAATTATAGTTAACAAATTGAGTGACTTTTGACAAATACTGGTTATTGTTTCCTTAAACAATATTAATTTAATGAGACTTTAAAAAATAAAGTAAATATGTTAAACCAATTTCTTCATTTTTAAAAATTAAGTGAAATTTTTTATGTTTGTAATTTTCGTCATATTTTTTAAATTTACTTTAAAAATTATAATTCCTCAAAGAGTTTATATGTATACAAAGTTAACTAGTGAAGCTTAATAGAACTTCTATCAGAATAAATATTTTTATTTTAAAAGCTTAATCAAATAATCTTTAAAAATCAATGCAACATGTCTAAATAAAATTGTTACAGAATTTTACTTTTAAATAAACTATTTACGTTTTTTTTTATTTTTTATTTTATTTATATTATTCTCATTTTCTTAAAAATTTAGCAAAAAAATTACTGAAAAGTAAGATTATAAAAATAACAATATCTTGTAAGTAAGAAATTATTTTTTATTACAAAAAATGTTACACTGCAAAATCATATAAAGATTGAATAAAATTACCCAATTTAGAACACTGAACATCAAAGTAGTACATTAAATAGATTAAAATTATTAAACACAGATGCAATTAAATGACAATAGAATTAAAATTACATTATTAAAGGAATGTATAAAAGTTTTTTCTTGGTATATATGAAACATAGATTTTTGAAACTAGAATATCTGGGGCCAACGGCCATACCATGCTGAAAATACCGGTTCTCGTTAGATCACCAAAGTCAAGCATCATTGGGCACGGTCAGTACTTGGGTGGGTGACCACCTGGGAACACTGCGTGCCATTGGCAAATTTGGGACCTGAATGGCCGAGTGTCTAGCGCTCGGTGCCACAGGTTTCGGGTTCGAATCCCGGCGGTGCCATGGATGTTTGTAGTGGTTCGGAATCCACTTTAAGCCGTAGGTTTCGGTCTCATATGACTGTAAGAGCGTCACGGAGCAAAAGTCAGACTTCTACCTATGGGTGCTCCATCACAACAGAAGCTGCTTCCTTCCCCTTCAATCATGAGCACGTATGGGCTCGTGGGCTTGGCCACCCAAGTGGGATAAGAAACAACAAACAAACAACAACAGAATATCTGGGCACGATACGAGCTAAAATTTACATTTAACAGTATAATCATACACAAATGCTGAATACAGCATGTGGCTGTAAAGGAAAGAAAGAAGAAAAAACAAGTTGTTCATATTGTTTCTAAAACGTACATTAATTTCACCGAATTAGCTTGTGTATGTGAGCTTTGTTTAAACAATATTTTATCATTTCCAGATTAAGTATATCATAAGGGGAACTTTAACAATAAAAGTACTTAAGTTTACATCATTGCTTATATTTCACAATGCAATACATGAACTTTTTGCTCATGAAGTTCACTTTTCTGTACATCCTAATTCATGAAGATATAATTTTATGAGACAAAAGAAATAAACCACTTTCATTTTGTATAAAAAAAACTTAAACGAGATAGGTTAACATAGATAAAATTCATACACACTTGTTCAACATTATTGATAACATAGATTTCTAGAAAACGTAAAATTAGGAATATGAGTCATTACATAATTTGGAAATATGAAATTTAATATGCAAGATTTGCTGAAATTCTTGTAACCATATAAATTTACTTGGTCATCAGTACCACTATTTTTTTTTAATTTCTAAAATTATTTATAACAAAAAACTGACTCAGCCTGGGGCGAAATATGAACTCGCTAATAAATGGATGATTTTTACAAAGTAATGCTATGTACAAAAAATTTTTCTTTTATGTATATGTTTTCAAAATAATGAAATACAAAAGATACATTTATCTGCTATTCCTGAATTTATAAAGTATATAAATTATTGCATCAAAAACCCAAAGAATAAATATAAGATCAAACCATAGACATTCTAAGAAAAGAGTTTATGATTCAGTGATAAGTTTAATTAACTGAAAACATTATGACTGATTAATATATTAATTTTTCCATTTTTTTTTTTTTTTTTTTTTTTTTTTTTTTTTTTGTACTTCAGATACAAAAAATGCATAATACTCCATGCATACTCCAATGCATAATACATCCACTGTGCCTTTTTTAAATTAACTTAATAACTATATATATCTTGTGAACTGTCTTGTGGAAAAAAGGAAGAAAATATTCTTAGTGCTGAAAAATTCATTAACTACAAAACACTCACAATAAGCGGATAAAGCATGAACTTGAAACAAGTTTTCAAATTAAATATCTTTATCATTACACAGAACCCCTTGAAGAAATCCATCAATTTTTATTTTATTAATTGTTATCCTGATGAAATACAATTCAATGAGGACTAATTAACTGATGAACAGAGAAACTGTTTCAAAAATAAGCCATATTATTATTCAATAAACATGAAGAATCAAGCATAACACTTAAGTGCTATTAATGTGTAACTTTAATAAAATAAGCATAAAAGAAATTAAAACTAACTGAAAAATATCAGAATACAAGTAGTACACTGAGAACCATAAGCAAATCAGATAAAATAACTTAAATATATTATGTAAATTTTAAAAATTATATTAAAAAAGAAAAGATATGGTTACCAAAATATAAATAAAACTTTGAAATTTGTACTTTAAAATAATAATAAATAATACAGATCTTTTCAATATTTGAGATTCATAGACTGTTAAATCAGACAGAAGAATTTGATAATGCAGAACAGTGAAGGCTACTTTAAATTAGTGAAGACTACTATAAATATTAGTGACATTAAAATCAATTTGAATGCTGAATAAGCCATATACATTTTAGACAGATAGGATTTGAGTCAAAGGAATAAAGGTCAACACGCATTAAGATAACAATACAAAGGACTCATCAATTGTAATTAATAAATTTTTAAGAAACTGGTGATATTACATTTTTCCATCATTAGTTAGATATATATGAAAAATTTCTTAGAGATATACAACCAAACGTGTGTATTCACTGTTAATTTTTAAAAATTAATTTTGAAAAATTATATTACATTCAGTTAATGTTGCATGACTTGACTAGATGCTTTGAGATTAATGCTCGCTAATACTGTTTTATCTCAATTCATCCAAATGCTGTTAAATACTATAGACAAAACAACTTGACAGATGTGACAATGAAACCTTTATAAAGGAGCTACTCTAAAACTTGAAATTCTTGATTTCATTGCCTATGATAAATTACAAATTCAATTTTAAGAGAAAGTAATTGCTGCACATACTTTCCAGCAACCAAAAGAAAATAAATAAAATGGGTAAATACAAAAAAGAAATGGATAAAACAGCAGGTCAAATAGGCCATAATATTTCAATAGTTGAATGATGACTAAAAAATATGAAGTACAACAAGTATTCCTGAAAAATAAAGAAGCCTCTGCCTGACTGATTTCTTTAAAAAAATTGTTGAGTTTATAAGGCTTGCTGTTGAAATAATTTTTGTAATTTCTTCCTTAGTAATATAATTGGAAATAGTGCTGTTTTTTAATTTAGATGAAAAAGTGTCTTCTTTTGGACAGAGATATAGTCATCGAAGTTCATCAAAAGAAATTCTATTGCGTTTTTAAATTTTAGAAAATTTTCTTCTGCTTTTCGTTTACGACAATTAATGTCCGTGACTTTGTGATTTGCACTACAATTGATATATTTGAGATTTTGGGCTGAGCACGATCCTATTGAATGTTGGGTACTACAGTAGTCACAGGCAAATTGAATTTTTACAATTTATCGTTGGATGAGTACATTTTTTACACTGACGAGGTTTATAATATAACAGAATAATTTTGTGTTGTGTTAACCATAATTGGACAAAGTCTGGTAAAATCGCACCTAGATTAATAACTAAAACTGGAATGGAAAGGGTAGGAGTTGCCCGCTTTCTGGCTAATCGGTAACGTTCTGCGAATGTTGTGTCTGCAGGTATACTATGCAGTAGAAATCTGGTAGAGATATTTTCAGCTTAAAGGGATACCTTGATTACGACACCCAGGATGACTTTCGTGACTGCCAGTTCTCTGGTGGTTTCAAAATGGGTAGTGAATAAAACTAGCTTTCCCTGTCTAGTAATATGTTTTAAAGTGGTGACTTTTGGAGCTATGTTATCCTTTAGAACTCTGAGATATGCTTTCAGTATTGCACCATTTGGAACTTTAAAAATAATGATGAAGGAACGAGATTCATGCTGATATCTAATTGTAAATTTAGAAGAATATCATGAGAACATTTATAAATAAGATGTGAGATTCGGCGTCAAAAGTGTAATCCATTAAATTAGTATTAGCAGTGATATTCACCATACCAAACTCGAAACCCGCCCATAATAAGCATAGAACCTTCTTTAATATATATATATATATATATATATATATTAATTGAGTACAAACTATAGGTGATTTACCTAAAAAGACAATATAAATAAAAAAGAATCAAAAAATATATTACAAGAAAAGTTAACCCGCAAACAAAAAGACAAAAGCTAAATCAACAGACTCAAAACACCTAGTCAGTCACAACACTCCTAATGTTGCATGTTTATAAGATTTAATGGAAACAAACATCTGACAACCATAATTTGTTAGAAAATACAATATTTTTTTTACTTTTAGTGATTTTTTTCCTCAATGTTCTAACTTTTTTTAATTAATTTTTCACTTCTGCATATTTTTTAAAATTCTTACATTATTAATTGGATGTCATTTATAAAGATAATTTTAAAAATATAGTGGGAAAATATTATAAATCCATTCTTCCATACATTAAATTTGGCTCTATTTTTTAAAATGTGATAAATTTAGAAAATAAATACTCAAATAGCTAGTATACAAATTTTTCATCTCATTGCAAATCTATAAAATATATTTGAACTTGAATTTTCAAACATGGAAACTGCAGAAAGAACTTAAACAGCAAACAATCACGAGTTTAATGTGATGATGGCATTGGTGAATATTTCATGTATATATAATATGATTTAAATGGCGTGACTTCATATTCAATGTTACACATATTTGTTTGTATGAAGTGAATATATATAGGCATATATTCATTTGATCACAGATATGAATTAATCATCTCTAAACATAGGTGATCGATGCTTACTCACAGAATCATCTCTCTTCAATCTTTTAATTTTAGAACGTAAATCCTCATGAGGTTCATTGTGAGAAAACTCTTTTCTTTGAGAAGTTAGTGTGCTTCGCAGATCTTGTGATGATTGTCCTCTAGATGATTTCCATGATCCTGAGTCTTGAAATGGTGAAAAATCATCAAATTTTCCATACCTGCTAGATTTTTTATAACTACGAGATTCTTCATGATCATCTGATTCTGAACCTTCAGACTGAGACTCTTTAGCCATTTCTTTGGCTATATCAGTCCAAACATTATGTGATGGTACAGTGCAACTTATAGATATATTGTCATCCTCTTCTTCTTCACTCTCACTAGAAAACTTTTTACCAAGATTAATAAGATCATCATAAGTATATTTTGTGCCAAGACGGCTATGAACACTTCTGAATTTTGACCCTGATCTGAAAAATGATATTCAAAATAACTTATATAAAAATAATACATATAAATTAGAAATATGAAAGATAAGTGATATTTGCATAATAGCAAAATCAATACCAAATCTAATAATCATTTAATATTACTGAAAATTGTATTAAATACTGATAACTGACATTTCAAAAATACAATTATTACCACAAACACTTACTTATTATGCAGAATTGACTTCTTTTTCATTTTTTCCTCTTCATCATCAGCATACATCCTCATTCTTCGTACTTTAGATTGTTTTGTGTTCAGTGTTTTTCTTTTTTCACCTGAAATGAGAAAAATATTTTAATGACTTTTTAATTAATTGAAAATTTACACCAAAAAGCTTTTTTTTTTTTTTTTTTTTTACATTAAAAAAAATGTTATACATAATTTATTATTCATCATATTAGAGAATTTCTCATCAATGATTAATTACAACATATTCTATAATACATATAGAATGAAACAATCACGACTTATATAATTTAGAATAACAAATTTACTTTTATTTATAGTATTACTTACTAATATGAACAATAGTAAAATTTGCAAATCTGAATGCTAGAATCTAGGTTGTTTCATACAATATATATAATATTATTAGTCATTTTATTACAAACAATTCAATGTTTTTTTAATAAAAAAACATCATAAAATATAATATAATATAATAAATAAAAAAATATAATAAAATATATAATATTTAAATAAAATTTACCAGCAAAATTCTACTCAAATATAAGCAATACAATTATATGTTCATTTCTAACTAATTCATATATAATAATTAAGTGACTGTTATTTTTTAGTCTAATAAAGAACGATTTACAAATTTTAAACAAGGAATTTCTTTTTAAAATATTTAAAACTGATAGTATTAAAAAATTCTTACATAAAATTTTATTTTATTTTATTGATCACTCTTTTTATTGGTGACTTTTTCAAAAATATTAATTTTGAAGCAATAACTAAGATAAAAACCAATCTATGATAAGTAATAAATCTTTATTAGCCATAAAAGTATCATAAATTTTCTTTAAAAAATGTTCTGAAAAGAATTTTTTTATAAATTATGACTTAAATGATTTTTTTCAGAATAATTTGGGGAGTGGGAAAAACATACCAAAACCAGGTTTATCAACTTGCTGCAGGGATTGAAAATCATCAGCAAATTTTCCAATTTCCTGCCTGTTTCTGGCAGCTTGCATTTTTCGTTTTCGTGATGAACTGATAAGACCTTTTAAACCTATATTTTATATATTAAATAAATTAAAAATTTTACATAGAAAATGTTAATGAATTCACAGGTAAAGAGATTATGTTGATGGTACTAATGTTAAACTCAGATAATAAAAATTAACTTAGCAGGATATAGTTGACAAAATTATCAAGATGAAGTTTAAAAAATTATTACAGATTTGTTCTTGTGTTATATACTTCTGACATTCCAAAATAACTAGTACTATTTCTAGAAACATTTAAAGTAATAAGAGTACAACAGTAATTAAATTAGCAAGAACCCTATTTACTTTTCTAACATTGAAATTCTTTGATATTCAATTTCCTAATGAAAATTATTTTACACTTTTCTCCATTAAAAAGTACGTGATTATTTTTAAAGAAAAAATTATTTCAGCTTCTTAGTCTGATACTAAAAACATTTGATTTTTAAGCACTCAAACTGCCTATATGAAGTCATTTTTTCGGTATGTATCCTAAAATTAAGGAAGAAATATGACTATGATGTGATTTTAAAGAAGAAATGTGAGTTTGACTTTTTCACAATTATTCTATAATTTTCAGAATACAATCTTGCCTTTTTCACAATTATTCTATAATTTTCAGAATACAATCTAACATTTTGTAAACAGACAACACATACAAGAAATTTTTAAGGTGGTATCCTAATCGCCAGCCTATAATGCATGATGCAAAAAAACTTTACATTTTGAGGTAAGGATAATAGACTGCTGCAAAACATTTTTTCTGGAAGTTTTATAAAAATCATGAACATAGTTTTTGCATTTAAAAATATGAATTGCATAGAATTTCCCTTCTTTTATTGTGAACAAATGAAAGATACAAACATTAACAATGATTTTAAAAATTGACTTGTTCAATATGTCAAGCAAATTTAAAACTAACATAATTTTAGTTAAATTTTAAATATACCAATAATCATCAAAAACCTAATTATCATTTAAAAATTTTTACTGTGAATTTGGTTCCATGTATTTCTGAAAAATATTAAATCTATTTTTATCACAATTACAAATCTCTTTTCTATAATTAGCAAAACACAATCTAACCTCCATAGTTTGGATTCCCATGTTTTTGATAGTAGTGACTCCTTTTCTCTGCACCAGGCAATTTTTTATCATCTACAATAAAAATTATTGAAATTAACAAAATATAAAGTATCCATTTAGAAAATAGCAACTGAAACTTTTTTTAAATAATGGGGACTAATATAATATAATCATTTATGCTTAATGAGAATCATACTGATACTCTAAAATAACAAGTTTATCATCAGAAATATCTCATGCACATGTTATTATTTCATACAAATATAAAGCACAGCTTTAGTTTTTATTTCTTTAATTCTCCTTAATTTTTTTCATTTCCAATGGCAAATTTACAGAACAACAGATTTCATAAATAAAAACATACAAAGAACAACAAGGAAAACAAATGACATCAGTTATTCTATCAACTTAAGTCTGGCAATCCAATAACGCTTCCATAAAGAAACAAGAGGCAGTGAAGAACAAGAAGCAAAGTGAGACTTATCCATTTCTTAATGGATCACACAGGAGACAAAACGGTCAGGAGTCGGCTTAACTCTGTGAAGATGCTTGCGGAAACAACTGTAGCAATACCACCGATTTTTTTCTAGGCCATTCAGGGATATCATGAATATGATCGTACCTGGGCTTCTGACTGTTTCTAGCAGCAGCATCCTCAACGAAGGAGCACCTAAGGGTCTTTTTAATTATCGCCTTAAAGGAATGATAGACCAACTTCTGGTTATTTAGCTGTAAAACAGAGGCCCCCTTTTTCTGCTAGGAAATCAGCAGCCTCATTTCTCTCTACTACACAGTGGGCCGAGATCCACTGCAGGACGACTGTTTTATCTTGATCACACAACAGTACCAGAAGATTAACATAATCATCAATATCTTTAGATAGAGAGGAACATGGGAAGTCTATAGCCTGAAGAGCTGCTCTCGAATCTGATAGAAGCACCACTTTAGAGAAAATTGGCTCTGTAATTGAATATGAGCCAAACAGAGAGCAGAGATTTCACCGTCGAGAGTTGACACATGAGCACCAACAGGGAATAAAATTAAAACAGCTCACAACGAACACTGGTTACAACATTAACACAATCACTTGATCTAGAATCATCCGTAAAAACTTTGAGCCAATGTGAGATGAGGTAGAGAGCATCGATAGTTTCGTATGCCACTGATTTTAAAACTTTATCATTGTCCTCCACTTTTAACACACTTTGGCTCACGCCGAGGTGGATAGAAAAGGTCTTGCTTCGATGGGGTTACCAGGTAATAAAAAATGCTGAGCTCCAAACTTGATGTCGAATTGAAAAATCAAATCAGCAACCCCTTGTAAAAGACATCTCCGAGTCTTTAAAATACACTCAATCTCAGTAGAGACATGATCCCACAAAGACATACAACTGGGAGTTCTGATTCTTCTTAAATTATAACAATTCTAAAAATTTCCACTAAAATTTCCCTAACAATTTCCAATATTTTCCATAAACAAATTTTATGGGATATGCACTTTTACAACACACCATGAATAAGTGTTTATTCAATTGCGAAAAAATATTGCACTTCATAATATAAATGATACAATAAATATTCTATGCTTTTCACAATACAGGCAGTTTCTTTATATAAATTTTCTGTGTTTTCCTTTCAAACTTCAAGAAATACAAATATGAAATTAAAATATATGTTAAATAATATACATATATTTTAATTAATTGATTCTTCAAAAAGCTCTATGTTCTACTTCTTCCTTGTTTCCAATAAACATAAAATATAACAACACTTTGGTGTCTATAATAGATACTTAACAATATAGATACAGCTGATAAATGTGCAAATATTTCATATAAAAATTAAGTATTACAACATATTTCAGATGAGTTTTTTTAATTTTTATTTTTTTTTATTTTCTAGCATTATAAAGCCTTTTTTTTTTTTTCAGCCAGCAATACAGACAGGCAAAAATACATTGTCCAACAAAGAAAATAATTAACTCTTGCAATTCAATGTTGTTGAAGTTATATAAAGTATTAAGACAACTAAAGTAACTCAGTTTAAATTTAATACTTCATGTACGTTTTCATCTTTTAGCATTATAAGCTTACTATTTATGATAAGTTTTCTCTTTTTAAAATTATTCATTAACTAAGAAATTAATTTTTTTAATAGTTAATGAATAATGCATATTCTATTTTAATCCCTTATGAGATTAAAATGTAAAGAAAATGTGTTTAAAGTAAGTTACTTTTAATAGAATAAGGCTATTAAATTAAATTACCTTTAGTTGCAAATCTGAATAATATTGCTTTTGCCTTTGGATGTGGCACTCCAAGTCTCCAGTAACCTGGTGGTATCGGCACATCAACATCAGCAAGTACAGATGAACTGCTTTTAGTTTCAGATTCTTCATCTGATTTACCAGAATAAGAACCTTCATCAAGTTCCATTGAACTTTTTGACATTTCCTGATTAATGATTTTACAATCAGGAAAACTCCATAATATAATAGATGTAAAATTGTGTATTGCAATATTGTTTATATCAGAGAAAGATTTTAGTAGTTACCACAATTATGCAGTTTCATATTAGAATAATACTTCATTCTGCTAACTTGTTAACAAAAGAATGAATATATTTTGATGTGTATTAAATACACATTTAACTTCTTATATATACATACATATACGGGACCTGAATGGTCGAGTGGCTAGCGCTCTGGCGCTCGGTACCACAGGTTTCGGGTTCGAGTCCCGGCGGTGCTACGGATGTTTGTAGTGGTTCGGAATCCACTTTAAGCCGTAGGTCCCGGTCTCACATGCCTGTAAGAGCGTCACGGAGCTAAAGTCAGACTTCTAACTACGGGTGCTCCATCACAACAGAAGCTGCCCCTTTAACACCATCCATGAGTAGATCACTCATGGAATGCCCGTCCCGCACTGCAGGACACTAAGGATTAGTTAGCAACATACATATACAGTGAGTCCCAAAATTCATGCAAGATTTGAATTTTGCACCATTTGTGCAATAAAGTATTGCCAATGAAAAAAAAAAAAAATAATAATAAAAAAAAAGCGACAACTGACAGTTCAGGGATTGTTACACAAAAGAACAACCCTTTTTCATTGTTGAGAAATATTTCAAAAATAATGAAGGTTTGGCAGTCACACTCCTCATAACTTTATAAAATATGGTCGGATTATTGATTTAATATCAACAGTGAAGAGATTATTAAAAAATTGTGGCAGTCTGGATTATTTGGTGACTTTAAGACACTCTAGTTGTCCACCACAAAACATTTAAGAAGTTTGTGAGCGTTGCTAAGAGTCCAAGAAAATCAATTCCGCACCGTGCTCAAGAATTGGACATTTCGAGAAGCTTCCTGTAGCATATTCTCACGAAAAATTTGAATTTAAAAGTTCAATTGACTCAAGAACTAAAGCCTGATAACAACACACAGTGAAAAGAGTTGGTTGTTGCTGTCGTATCCGTCATGAAAGGAGAGAAGAGGGGCGCAGCTTCTGTTGTGATGGAGTACCTGTACGTAAAAGCCCGACTTCTGCTCCGTGTCGCTGAAGGAGGAAGGCAAAGCCTTTCGAGAGGACTTTTAGAGGGAACTACCCCGCATTTGCGTATCGTATGGGAGAAAACCAGGTAGTCCGACTAATGAGGCAAGATGCTGAACATCACAAACAGCATCAAATCTAATCGTTTTTTGAAACAACGTTTACAACAAAGCTGACAGTGGATTGAACTTCCGCCCTAAAGCTCACCAGTGGCACACGTTGCCGCTGAGCCACAAGTCAGGCAACAGAGATAGTTGAATGGATTATAGAACTGGAATGGGTCGCTGATTTTTCAAACAAAAATATTTTCAGTGAAGGGACTCATTTTCATCTTGATGGCTGTGTTAATCATAAAAATTGTCAATTTGAGGTTCAGAAAATCCACAATTGTTGAGAAACATAAACATCCACAACATGCCACTGTTTAATGCTGATTTGGAGTTTGAGGCATCATCAGACTATTTTTCTTCGAAAATGTGGCTGAGCAGGCAATAATAGTTAATGGTGCTTGCTATTATGACATGATAATCCACTATTCATGTCTAAAATAGCAAGATATGGATGTAGACATGTTTTCAACAAGATGGTAAAATCACATGTATGGAAACAAGATAAGTTTCCACATGTCATACAGCACTAAAAACAATTTATTTACTGCATGAGTCATTTTCTGGTAGTGTATTTTCTCGGTTTGGTGAACAGAATTGGCCATCCAAGTCATGTGATTTAATGCTGTTGGCCTTATTTTCTTTTTAAGTCTAAGTTTTATACTAACAAGTTCATGACCACCCATGACTTGAAGGAGGAAATCAATAGCTGTATCAATGAATTTCAACCCCATTTATGCAAAACAGTCATGAAAAATTTCAACAAAAGAGTGCATATGTGTCAACAAAGGCGTGGAGGCCATTTACCCAATATTTTTTTCCCTTACATAACCTTATACTGTATATCTTATAAAAAATAAAATAAAAATAGATAATTATTTATTATAATATAATATAAATTATTTTTATTATAATAGATAATTATAATAAAAATAGAATTTTATTTATTTAAAAAATTTTATTTTTAAAATAAATAAAAAATTCACAATTATTAATTAAAAACCTGTGTTTTCTACCAAAATTACTTCTGGTGTAACTTTGATACACTTTATATTGATTTTTTTTAATTCTTACGTATTTATATATATATCAAGCAATAGATTTGCCTGTATGTGTATCTGTATCTATTTTTTCTTGTACTTAAAAAAAAAAAACATTTGAAGAATAATTTTTTTCTCTGAACATAATCATTCTTTTTTTTATCTGATTTGTAGCCAGAAAACCACACACAAAAGAAACACTTAATAGTTGTTTTTTATTTATATAAAAACAAAACTTTTTACATAAATTGACTATTTTTAACATTATTATTTTAAAAATCCTCTGCTTTTATTAGCATATTACTTAATATTCTCAGAAAATAGTAAGAAATTAAAAGTAATGACAATTTATGACTTACTTAAAAATTAAAATATTGACAGATAAGAGATCTTTATCTTAGGGAGTTAATATATAAATATTTTTTTATCTGCTGCATAACTGAAAATCACTAAAAAGGTATAAGTTCTTTCCTAACCTTGATAGCAAGTATGTAATAATATAACACTAAAGCTTTTATCCTAGGGTAATAAATAATCTTGTTCAATGAAATATTTACAATTAAGAATTATTTATTTATTTTCAGACATATTCATGAAATTAAAAATATTTTTTTTTTTTCATTCCAAATTTGTTTTATTTACATTTGCATTTTTGTTTATTTTACCAAACTGAAAAAATTTAATATTTTATGTCTTGATCCTGTTAATCTTTTACAAGAAATACTTTTTTTTTTTAATAAAAAAATTTCAATGAAAATTTGTGCTAAAATTTCACATGGATATTTATTTTCAATATTAAATTTATATTTATAAAGGAAAAAAATATTTTTAAATAATTATGATTTAATTACTTTCATATGTCATATTTGAATTGTACAAAATGTATTATATTGATATTCGAGAGAAAGAACAGTGTTTCCTTTTAAATTTCTGCCTGTCTTTTTCTATTATCTATTTGTAATTTTATTTTTTTGCCACATTAATAATATCATTGGTGATTTAAAAATATTATCAAGCAAAAATGTGCCCGAATAAATTTAAATAAAATGCGGAAGAAAATCACAAAAACTCTTACTTTAAAAAAAAATACTCACATTCATTTCTGTACTTTTATCATCAGTTTCCTTTGATGTAGATGATTCCCTTGCCACTTCAGTCTCAGAAATATTTGTCTCAATTACCTTATCTGAAGATTCTATGTAATAAATTAGAAATAAAACTACATGAATAATTTTCTTGAAAGCATTATACATAAAAACATGAAGTGCTGATGTTCATCTTAATTTTAACAATACTGCAATTAATTAATATCTTGCAACTTCACTTAGCTTCATTGGAAATTAAATTTTGAATACAAAACTAAGAGATTTCTGTTTAGCAAGAATTTTCAAAAACAACTACTCTTAATAAATAATTTATCTACATATATAAATCAAAAGTTGTGTGTGTGTGTTGTGGTGCTTATGTGCATTGTGCTAAATGTGTGTATGTTTGTTTATAATTGAAAATTACAATATTTAAAAAGTTTATTTCTCATTTTTATCTGGAGATGTCAAAAAATTATAAACAAATTTTGTTTAAATTTTAATAAAATAAAACCATAAATTTTTATTGTAAGAAAAGTTTTTAAACATACTCTATACATGATTGGTCTGTATGCATATTGCTTAATATTCACAAAAAATAGTACAAAAATAAAAATTTAAATGTTTAAAAAAAAATTAAAATTCATGCTGAAATAATATTCACTTTAATAAAATGTAACAAGATACAATGTGCTTTCTCAGATTCCATTATATTTTCTTTCTCGTGCATAACAAGAAAATTGCACAAAATTCCTAATAATTTTTCTTATTAAATAAAACTAGAATTTTTGATGAATTAAAAAAACAAAACAGATTTTAAAACAAATTGTAAATTATTATCTACTTTCCTTTATTTTGTTATAATAAATTATTCATGCATATTAGAGTGAGTGAGATTAAGAATTGTTTATTATTTTTAGTGAAGAGAGTAAATTTTTGAAATTTTTTGTTAGTGTTCTTCTTTAATATATTTTGCTATTCATTTCAAATATTATGCAGTCCTAAAATTAATTGTTTATATTTCCAATTCTTTTTATTTATATTACAATTTTTCTTTAGCCATAGAGGAATAAATTATATATATTCCAGTTACCAATCTTTTAGTAAAGTGTTGTAAACTATTATAAATAAATTTTTAAAAAGGCCATTTTTTTTAATTAAATAGCTTTCAAATATTCCATATGATGAAATTTTAAATAGATGCTTTAATTTGGCTAAAAACTTAGCTAATTAAATTTTTTAAATATTGAGCTTTTTAAAAAATAATTATTATTATAACGTAATTTACATGAACACCAAACAACTCAAGTGCTGATATCACATTAAAATTTCATATTTTAATTTTGCTATTCTAATAACAACTTTAGCCACCTTCACAGTAAACTGCATTCATTGGTGATATTTAAATGTCAGTAAAGGATTTATATTAAGCTTTTTATCATCCTGAACGACAAAATTTTAAGTTCAATGTTATGGTGCTAAGCATATTTTCCTGAAAATTTTCTTTAAGTTTCTTTGCAATCTATCCTGATATTTTTCTTAACTAAATTTAAAGCAAGCAATATAAAACTGAATTATATATAATTTATTTATTCAAGCACCTTTACAACATAACATCTTAGATGTCTAGCCTCTGGCTGATTGGAAGCCCCCTATGATCCTTGTCTACAATTGATACAATGAGAAAATGAAGCTGATTTAACTAATCAGAACTACAATGAATAAAAACAGTGTAGGTATCACATGCAAATTATTAAAATAGTTGACATGTTACAAATCGAAAATGTTTTACATTTCTTATTTTATTTCTCATGATTTTTTTTATGGAGTGTGATATAATTTTGTCATGATTTGAAGACTTAAGAGTAGAGCTTTATTAAGTTATTATTTTTTGTATTTCTTTAATAACTTGTTTTTTAATGTGTTTATACAACACGATTTAAATATGCATGATGCTTCTTGCTGATATTTTAATTTGATAGATTTGTAGATCAACAGTAAACTATGGCATAAGCAAGCAGACCAACAGTAAACAAAAAAAGCTGGCACATAATATGAAATAAATAAAAATATATAAGAAGATTGATTTTAACAAAATTCTATTCAAATAACAAAAATATCAAAACCTTATTAAGAACAATCAGAGAATATATTATGGAAGTAATTTTAGAGTACCAAAATATAACAACTAAAATTAAATATAAAAGTACCCAAATTTAAAAAAAAAATTTAATAAAATATATTTGCTGATAGATAAATGTTAAATTTTTAATAATTTGCCTTTGTAAAAAATAAATACAAAGTCAGAATTTATGTTTTGAAAGTTAATTTAAAATAAACAATCAATTACATGAATTTCAACAGCAAAAATATTAATGAAATTAAATTTTTTATCTTTTTTTTTTTTTTTTTTTTTTACACACCTGATAATTCTGGATTAACTGCACTTTTTTTCTTTGCTCTAAAAGGTTGACTCATACCAATCATGGCTCTGGCTGTAGTTACTGCATCAAACCAAACTACATTACCTGTTTTAAAAGAAAAATATATAAAATAATTTTATTTTAAATATATTTTTCTACAACATGATATTCCTCATCTAAATATACATTCATCAAACATTGATTATAAAAAAAAATAATTTTTATTATTACTAGAGAAGATAATGTTTTCCCCCCAACAACATCCATATCTAACAATGCATAATTATGAAAAAATTGTTAGAAAATCGTTAAAACTTAATAAAGTAATAATTTTGCACTGACTAACAAACAATTTTTAAAGCAACTCATAAATACTTTTCAAGACACAACTACAACAAAATGGCTTCTTAGATTTTTATAAATACATGTTTGTGGGCAATCACATAACTACCAACTTCTCAAAAATTTGTATTCATATAGCTTTAAATGCTCATATAAGATAATTTTACATTCTATTATTTAATCTACTACATGTTCATCAAGTCGTATATATGGATAACAGAACGAATCTGGAGAAAACTTTCAAGGAAAAAAAAAATTCATAAAATCTAGCAGAATATACATACAATGCTTGTCAATGATGGGGGAAATTTTCAAAACTAACCTTGTTTTAAAGTTTTGATTTAAAGGTCAGGTAACTTCAAAAAATATTTTTAAATATACTGAAAGTCATAAAATGGATAGGGCCTTCACACAAATTTATTACTTTTTTTCTTATATTTTATGGAAGACCCATAAAAGTTGGCTGGTGTAAAAAGTTAACAAGAAAATACACTGAAGTGACAAAAGTCATGGGATAGCAATATGCAAATTTTCAGATGGCAGTAGCATCGCATAGAACAGGTATAAATGCGCAGTGCTTTCGCAGAGCTTTCATTTCTGTTCAAGTTATTTATGTGAAGAGGTTTTGACGTGATGATGACCGCACGAAGGGAATTAACAGACTTTGAACGCGGAATGTTAGTTGGAGCTAGACGCATGGGTCATGCCATTTCGGAAATCGTTAGGGAATTCAACATTCCCAGATCCACTGTGTCAAGAGTGTGCCGAGAGTATGAAATTTCAGGCATAACATCCCACCATGGACAGCGCAGTGGTCGACTGCCTGCACTTAACGACCGAGACCGGCGACGTCTGCAAAGAGTCGTAAATTCTAACAGACAAGCAACACTGCGTCAAATAACCGCAGAAATCAATGTGGGACGTACAAGGGACTTGTCTGTTAGAACTGTGCGGAGAAATTTGGCTTTCTTGGGCTATTCCAGCAGAAGACCGACTAGAGTGCCATTACTGACAGAACGACATCACTTACACGTGAGCATATCGGTTAGTCCCTAGATGAATGGAAAACCGTGGCCTGGTCCGATGAGTCACGATTTCAGTTGGTAAGAGCTGATGGTAGGGTTCGAGTGTGGCGCAGATCCCACGAAGCCATGGACCCAAACTGTCAGCAAGGCACTGTTCAAGCTGGTGGTGGCTCCGTAATGATGTGGGCTGTTTTTTCATGGCATGGACTTGGTTCTCTGGTGCGACTGGACTGAACATTGACTGGAAATGCTTATGTTCAGCTACTTGGAGATCACTTGCAGCCATTCATGGACTTCATGTACCCAAACAACGATGGGATTTTTATGGATGACAATGCGCCATGTCACCGGGCCACAACTGTTCGCGATTGGTTTGAAGAACATTCTGGACAATTCCAACGAATGATCTGGCCACCTAGATCGCCCGACATGAATCCCATCGAGCATTTATGGGACATCATCGAGAGGTCTGTTCGTGCCCAAAATCCTGCACCATCAACGCTTTCACAATTATGGACGTCTATCGAGACAGCATGGCTCAATATTCCTGCAGAAGACTTCCAACGACTTGTTGAGTCCATGCCACGTCGAGTTGCTGCACTTCGCCGGGCGAAAGGAGGGCCGACACGATATTAAGAGGTATCCCATGACTTTTGTCACTTCAGTGTATATTCTTGTATGCGTTTCAGTACATATTGATTTTCATTAGTTTTTGCATATTTTTTTTCTATGTAAAATAATGTCATATTTTTGTATAAAAACACGATTTTTTTTATCCTTCACTCATACACTTTTACAGAAAAACTAAATTCTAAAAATATCAGTCTTTTAGATTTCTTATTTTTTTTATAAACGTAACATATGCTTCTTGATAACTGGCTCTTTTCAACTAAAGACCAAAAATTAAAATTTTTAGATAATTTTCCACTGTAATCTAAAGCAAAACACTCTAAAGGTTTTATTAATTTACCTGAATTTTTTTGTGAATTAGTATCAAATTTTGTATTGAATTTCTAAATAAAAATCACATTTAAGTGTCAAGTAAAAGCAGAATAATCTATTTCTTACGAGATGAAGACTAAATAGATAAAAAATATATGTTATATAATATAAAACTGCTCCTCATAATTAATTAAAAATTTATGCAAAAATATTAATATTAAAAGTGACATGCTAACTATAATCAGACTAAAATTAATTATTTTTACATAAGACTTAAAATGCATACATGAACTATCATTGATCCATTCCACTGCTGAAGGAGCATAATCTTGAAAGTAAGCAAAAACATCTCTTGTGTTCATATTATCCACCCCACGCATGTGAAGAGTTTCTAAACGGATATTTTTCAATTTACCTAAAAATAAACAAGCAACAAATATATTATATTTGCATTTCTCAAATTGTATTTCATAGAATATGGATAAGTGTTTCATAAAAAATTACCAAAAATTGTATCAGAATTGAATATTGTAATTGCAATGATAAATACAAAAATGCTTGATTTTAAGAAATTCATTTGATATTATACTTGATTTGAGAATTCAATTTTGTGAATTATTATTTTTTAGTGAGCATTTTCGGCTTTCTTTTTTTTCAGTAAAAATTTGAATTTCAAAGATCTAAAAATATTAAAAACATGAAAACGTAATTTTATAATAAAAAGTCAAAGAGTAGCAGACCTATGAAATACTAAATAACTTATTCAACTTCATTTTTTTTTTCATTTATTATTATTTTTTTTAATCTTTTAACTTTAAATTCTAGGTTAAAGAAAGCAATAAAAAATACTTTTTAAAAAAGTTAATATTTCCATGTTTCATGGTTATTTTGCAATATATTTTGTTTAACAAAGTAAGTTTTTCATTTAACAATATTGTTTTGTTTGTTTTTTTCTCTCTGAATTCAGAAATTGAATCTTCAATTTCAATTTATCCATCCCTCAAATAATAATAATTTTCCTACCTTGAGCAGTCTTCATTTTTGCAAACTTCAACCAAAATTGATCCAGTAATAAAAACATAGTATTATCCAGTTTGAATATCCATTATATTGAAGTTTGAAGACACTATACGAGAATCTAATTTCCCTACCGATAGCACAATGATGCGAAATAGCATTATTGATTAATAGGAGAATATTATTCAAACAAAAGATGGATCCTCCACTGGATATAAGAAGAAAATTTTATTTATATTTTGACGGTGCTATGTACATAAGAGCCTGAGTCCATTAGAATCTGACTGACAATTCAAAACAAAAACTTAATCTGACATCACAAGTAAGTGCGTCTTCTATATTTACAAATTTTCTCTACACACTTAATTTAACGATTATAAAACAATTAACATAAAAAATTAAAATACTCACTACTCTGCACATTCAAATATAATAATCTTACTTACTTCTTAAAAATACTGTTTTTTAAGGTTGTTATATTAAGGTAATTAAATTGTTGGATTCAATAGTTAGAAGGGAAATCGATTAAGGACTTAATAAAACTTACTTGGATTTGTGTCTTCAGGTTCAATACCTAAGCTGTAAAGAATAAAAATTAAATTAAACAAAGATAAATCTATTCTCTTACAAATAAAAAGTCAAAATGCAAAAATACTAATAAGGGAAAGCAATTTATTCATTTATAATATGCCCAACAAGATTGTAATTTTAACACTGAATTGAATAAGCCATTAAATAAGAATCAAAATATCTCATTAAAATTTTGAAACCCATTTTAAAGTTAGCAACATTAAATGAGAAAAGTTTAACAAATATAAATGCTGAATTAACTAATTATTACCTTTTATAAACTTCATCAATTTCTTTGCGGGTAATTGTTTCTTCTTTCTTCTCTAAGCCAAATCTTTCCGCGCGTTTCTCCAATTTATTTAATAACACCTTTTAAAAAAGGAAAACTGAATAAATATTCAATTTATTGCAGTTTTTTACCAAATATATTCTATTATAAAATGTAAATTTAAAATATATTTACTGTAAGCGAAACAAAAAAGGATTCCTCATTTTAAAATTAATTACTTCTGAATAAAGAATGCCAGAGAAAAGACTACTTCAGATTTGCGAAATTTTTATAATATACATATAAACAAAATCAAGCAAAATATATTGATATTTACTGACCATTTTGGTAGGATTATACCTGGATAAATAATCAATAAATGGAATTGATGTTGCAATTAGTAAATTTCCTTATTCAAGTTCACAATTTATAATTTGCATTTAATAGCACTTATTATATTTTAACAATTTCTTCTTATAGCAGGGTTTAAGAAAAGTTTCAATACTGTGAGTCACTAAGCTGGCCTATTTTGACTTTTTGAAATAATCATCATAATCTGTGGATCAAAAAGTTTAGATACACCTCATGTATAGCAGCAATACATCAATTTTTATATAATATAACCCTGCATTTATGAAAGCTCAAGATTTCCCTAAACCAGGGGTCGGCAACCTTTTGAGTCGGAAGAGCCAAAAATGACAATTTACAAAATTTCAAAGTTTTAAAGAGCCACAAAATTTTTTCTTGCCAACAATAAATAACCGTGGGCTGAAAAGTTCGTAGGCTGACACATAGATGGCGCTACTAGTAGTAAATCCATACGATTTTTAGTTCGCCCAAACCTTCAAAAGGCACGTATATAAATTTGATAGCTGTTCACTATTAATATGTGAGTTATAGCATTTTTAGTGTTCATCACGTGCAGTCCACTAAGCTGACTGTCGATTGGATTCCGGTGTGAAATGATGGAGCCATGTTTCATCCATTGTCCCATATCGACGAAAAATTCGGGTTTATTACGATTGAATAGCTCAAAACACTGCTTAGAATCATCAATTCGTTGTTGTTTTGGGTCGATTGTGAGCCTGCGCGGCACCCACTTTGAACAGAGCTTTCGCATATCCAAATATTCATTCACGTTATGTCCAACACGTTCCGTTGATATCTTTAGGGTCCGAATAATGTTTATCGAGCCAAGCCTTGGCTTCAATAGTATTTATATTTTTTGGCCAAGCAGAAATGCTTTATTAACCCACGAAATTCCTTTTTATCCATTTTTTCAAACTAACAAAAGTTGCTTCACTAAAAATGATATAACTCCCATACTAATATTGCACCAGCTGTCAAATTTATACACGTGTCTTTTGAAGGTTAGAGCTAACTAAAAATCTTATGGATTTAATACCAGTAGCGCCGATTTAATAATACTAGCCCACCTGTTAATACTCGCATAAATAAAGTTTTTTTATAAAAAAAAAACTAATCTATTTATTCATAAGAAAAAATATCTATTTATTCATTATATCATTCTATTTATTCATTATTAGATAACTTATTATTTAAGTAAAAAACTTATTATTTAAGTAAAAAATTAAAACAAACATTTACTTACAACACTAACTGTAACTTGTAATTTAACAAAAAATGGAACAAACAAATTCAATGGGAGCGATGGCTTTGCATGGTTATTCAAGTAGAAAATTTAAACTTTATTAAACAATGTAATTTGTACTTAAAATAAAAAAAAACAATAACATACATTTGAGCAAACATATTCAATGGGAGCATTGGCTTTGCATGGTTTTAGAAAGTTTGGATAAATTTGGCTCATAACTTGTTGCTTTAAGTTTTAAACACGACTCTAAATTTTCATTTGTTAGTTGGCTTCTTACTTTACTTTTAATTATATTCATGCAAGAGAACGCTTGTTCGCACGAATATGTCGATCCAAAGATAGTCAGTACTCCAAATGCCAACTTCTTCACCTCACTGTAGCAATCTGGAAGACAATTCCATGCGTCGAATATAAGTGCCTCAACTCGCGGCATTTCTTTTAAAGTTGTCCACTTTTGTTGCGTTACGTACATACATTTCTGGACCTCCAACTCTTCCAACTTGCTTTTCAACTCCGTAAATTTTCCACTCCACAAAGCTTTACTTTTTAAATCGATCAATTGCATTTCTAGAGATCCAGTATCAATTCCAAATGGCTCAATGTGGATTTCGTTACTATTTGTGTTGAGAGGATTTACTATGAATGCTAGAGTGGTTTTGTTGGTTTTGAATTGCTCAAATCTGTCAGCAAATTCATCTTTAATTTTTTTATAACTGACCTGAAGTACCTCCTGTCAACAGTTGCACTAGTTTTATCACGATATTGCTTCAGAAATTGAAAATGAAGTAATTTACCGCTCTGAATATCTTCTGCAAAAAGAATTAATTTTTCTTCAAAACAAACCAATTCTTCTACCAAAACATAGGCTGGGTTTCCCTTTCCTTGCAGTTTTAGATTCAGCTCATTTAATTTCGCTGTGATATCCACCATAAAGTAAAATTTTTGCAACCATTTGTCGCTCTCTAATTCAGGGTGATTAATGCCTTTTTCATTTAGGAATGTATTTATTTCATTCAAGCACAAAGCAAAACGTTTCAACACCTTACCTTTGGAAAGCCATCGCACTTTATTGTGAAGTAGGAGGTCGGAATACGAGTCTCCATTTCGTTTAAGAATTCTTTAAACTGACGATGGTAGAGTGCTTTTGACAAGATGCTGTTAACAATCTTGATTACCAAATTCATGACCTCAACTATTTCGGCAGGAAATGTTTGGGCACAAAGCGCTTCTTGGTGTATTATGCAGTGAAACGTAAGAATTTCGTGGTTTATTTTGCTCTGAAGAATCGTTATTGCCCCTTTATTTTTTCCTGTCATACTTCTGGCTCCATCAGTTGCTATTGAAACGATTTTATTTAAATCGATCTTATTGTCTTCAAGGCATTTTTGCACAGCATTCGCTATATCTTCCCCTCTAGTTTGTCCCGAGAGCGGTAGCAATCCTAGAAGTTCTTCTTTTGGACCTTGGGAAGACAAAAAGGGCAACTTGTGCCGTGTCTTTTATGTCGTAAGACTCATCTATAGCAAGTGATATGACAGAAGAAAGTTGAATATCTTCCACCTGCAAATATGTTACATTTGAAGACATTTTAGCTATTCTATCTTGTACTGTTTTAGCGGATAATGGCAAATCTTTGATTTTTTTCAAGATTTCTGGTTGGTTTTTGAAATCACGAAACAGTTCTTCAGATGCATGTACGAAGCAATCTTTGACATACTCACCATCTGTGAATGGTTTGCCTTTTTTTGCAATTTCTAGTGATACCGCGAAGCTTGCTAGATTAACATTACTTGTAAATTACGCCCAGTTACTTAACATGGAACTTGATTGCTGTTTTTGTTTTTAGAGCTCGTCGACAGCTTTTTTTCGTTCTTCGCCGGCTGGATATTTACTAGCAAACTGAGTATGTTTTTTAGTGAAGTGTCTCTCTAAATTTGATTTCTTATTGTGTGCGAGTTTTTCGTGGCAAATGAGACAAGTCGGAAGGCCATCTGAGTTGCATATGAAAGCGAACGACTCCGTCCAATCCCGATTGAATTCTCGATGTCTATCTTCAGTTCTTCTCTTTTTTTTGTAGATGCCATGCTTGCGGTAAAGCTGTAATAAAGGATCTTTAAAATTATTATTTAGGTATCCAAAACAGCAGATTACAAATTTTGCGATTATTCGAGCACAGTCGGAGTAACTAAATAAAAGCACAAAAATAAAAATCACGCTAGGTGCGAGAGAGAGAGAATCGAGTACGAAACCAAAACCATCGTTTCAGTCCACCAGAACCAAGGCGAAAATAACCTTTGATCTTGAAAAGCGGCGCCGAGGGGGAAAGCATCGGTTGTCTCGGAAGAAACTAATAGCAAGCGCATTGTTTATTAGTATTAAGTACGTATCGTGGGAGTTTGCGGCTGCTGGGAAGAGAAATATCATAATCAAAATTTTGAAGATCTTTGAGGACCTGGCTATTGGAATGAGAAACAGAATCATAGAACTTTGTTTCTTTGAGTGCGGTGAAAAGCGAGTACAAGTGGCTGAGAGATAGAATCGGTGCCTAATCCTCGTTAATCGATTCAGAACGATTTTTAAATGCTTTTTTTTTATAAAATAAATAATATTTGCTAATGGATCCAAAGAGCCGCAGCTTCACATCCAAAGAGCCACAGGTTGCCGACCCTTGCCCTAAACCATATACATATTTTGCATTTGTTAAAACAGATAAACCTCTGTTTGGTTCTAGGTTTTTTTTCTATCTGCTTTTTTTTTTTTTTTCCTTTCCCCCTTCTTTCTATCATAACTTACAAGTATTTTTATATGCATTTTAATACTCAATTGGTAAATTTCAAAACAAAATTCTAATATTTAAAAGTACTTTGAAGCCTAAAAAAATAATGTTGGCCTTTTTCTCTTCTTCCCACAGCATTTATAATTTTTAAGCATTTAAAAAAGCTAAGCCTTTAATAAACAAATAAAAATTCTTATAGATTTGCATTGAGTTTGGTGTGGGACAAGTTTATACAAATTTCTTACATCACAGGAGAGATCCACTCCAGTAAAGAAGCCTCCATCTTTATTTTCATACCTTTTTGGAAGCTATAAATGGAATAGACAGAAATGTTTTACAATGTTTTTATTTAAATGAAAGTAAGAAAAGTTTTTAAATAGCTCATTAAATAATTTAATTAAATAAATAATAATATAATATTTATATTTTAAATTATTAGTATATTTAAATAATTTATTCTAAATATATATACAAATTAAAACATTATAGGTATAACATACATAAATAAATAATCATAACATATAATACAATTAAGCAAGTAATACTAAATCAATATTTGAAAATTTTTCATTAAAATCATGTATTTAAAAAATTATTTAATTCTTATATTTCTTCAAATATAGATAAAATATAACCTTTCCATGACACTAAATTTATCATAATTTATTTACAGTGAATACAGAAAAGTCCAGTGAATTACAGTGAATACAGTGATAGTCCAATGATTGTATGGGAGAAATTTAAAATCAACCATCAAAGTTTTTTCTTAAATAACACAGAAATTTATTAAAATTAAGAGATAAAAAATAATAAAAAGTCATATATAGACAAAAAATCAGCAATTACTAAAAACAAAGATTTGATAAGAATAAAAATGTTTTAATACATGAAAACTAAGATACAACTCTGACAGTATGTTATAATAAAATCTCAGTTATTCTCAATAGCGTGCATAGTATTTATTTATTCATATTAAAAAAGTTAAGAGAAAAATTGAGAAAACAAAAGGGTTTTTTTTATGAAATCTTGATTATTAATAACAATCTGATACAACTTTTATATGTAGATTCACTTTCAATGTACACATAATAGTAATATGTCAAATTATAAATATTTACTCTTTTTTCTTAATATCATAGAAATATATGTAAATGGGAAATTCTTTGATGAGTCCTAAATTAAGGCAATTTTCTGTTGCCAAAGTGCAGATGGTTCCTTATTCCCAGAAATGTATACAGCAGCAATTTTTTTATTATTGTCTATCAAGGTGTTGTTTTTTTTTTTTTTTTTTTTTGTCATTAACTGGTTCTAACGAGTTGTGCGAGATTTTAATTAATTTTATTTTAAGCATGGTTGTCCAACATGCTAGATGTGTGTTGTTTAAATGTGCTTGTAAAACGTGCTTGTCTTGCAGATTATCGACAACAATATTATAACAGGAGTAGAAAAATAAATTTATAATTCATTAGTTTATTTGTTGTGTATTACTGGATTGATTCCATCAATATCCTCTCCTGTTATAATATCGTAGAGCAACTACATGTGAAGAACCAACCAATATCAGCAAAAGTCCTGCTTTTTCTTTTAGGTATGTAAAGAAAACAAAAAGAAAAATGCAATTTTTGCTGTTAATAATATGATTTTGGAGAATTCAAAATTGCCAGTCTGTGATGTTCTGCTCTTTCTTTTTGGATTTATTATGAGATGGAAAGTGTTACGTTAATACAATGAGTTGGGAGGAAATCTCTGGATATTTCTTTGGATTTAAATATCAAAAATTATATTGATTAGACTATTGACGGAAACTATCATTATTCCATCAATAGTCTAATTCCATTTCTTTTTTCTTACTTTAGAAGTGAAAAAAAAGAAGAAATTTATTTAAAAAATTTGTAAATTATAGTTAAAAAATTAATAAACTAATTTAAATGATGTAATGTATCAATATTAAATTTATTTTGAGTGGTTCTATTATAAAAAAGCATGGGGTTTATGGGAGTCTCCCCCATAAGTTTGTAACATTAGAATTTAAGTACCATTAAGAAATAACATTCTTTAAGCAAACTTTTAAAAGATCAGCATTTTCAAACTATGGACCAGCAATTAACAAGTATGAGGTATGAAGAAATACAAGTATAAGGCATGTTACTACTTTCCTACGAGTTATTTTTTGAGACAGTTTCCAGAAATGCAAATGGAGAAAAGGAGTCAGGGGAAGTTAAGAAAGTGCACAAAAAGCAATGCAAGAGGGGGAATTTGAAAGGGTGTAAAAAAAGTAATAAAAAAAAAAATTAAAAAAAAAGGGACTCAATATTAATTTAAGACTTCCCTGTAAATGCAACATGATTACTTGAAGATAAAAAAAAATCTTAATAAAATGCCACATTAAGAAACTTATTTCTATCTTGATAAATGTACTTCATCAGAAGTAAAAACAAGAATTCAAAGACAGAAAAATATATGTTATATAAAGGTTACAGAATAAGACAGTCCAAGTGATTTAAAAACATCAAAATAATATAAAATATGTCCTTACTACAAAACTGTTTTAGCATTTGTACAAAGTACAAAAAAAATCACAGGAAACAAATAAAAATAGACTCGATTTTAATTCCATTATTTTTTTTTTCCAGCTAAGTATATCTGCTTATTTAAAATTGTTATAACAATAATAATCACTTATTTAAAATCACTTCTTATAATTTTAATGTATGCTATTTATTTTATACTTTAGTATTTAATTTACAATAATATTTTTAATTTTATTTAATATTTTTAAATAAAACAGTTAATAACACTTACAAGATTATTAATTTAATTTTTGTTTCATTTAAAACATTCCGCATGAATGGTATTTAATGTAATTGCTAGACTAAAAAAAAAATTCAAAATATACACACGTTTAATGATTTCATCCAAGCTCGTTGAACTTCAACATAGTCTTTCTCAAATGAATTAGTTTCATTTTCGGATTCATTGTTCCTCGAATCCTCTAAAGTTTCTGTTATTTCTAATCCCCCGATTACATCAGATGAATCCGCATCAACAGTAATCGTAAGATTAGGAATTATTGTTTGCGTGACATTCAGATCATCCATCTTAAAAATAGAAAAAATGATGCTATATAATACTAAATGCTATATATTTGACAACTATATTCCAATGCCGATATTTCACTTGACTCGTGATTTTTAGAACTATGCTAGTTAAAGCACCTTCATCTCAATTTATCCAAATGCTAGTAATGAGTTAAATAAATGGTATTATGATCGAAATGCTAATAAACGTCAAATGCTAATATGAGCTAAATGCTAATAAATGCCAAATCTTAAAATGAGCTAAATGCTAATAAATGCCAAATCTTAAAATGAGCTAAAGCCGATATTTGATCTCAACTGTTTACTACTTCTGATTTCACAATAAAATTACGATTATCTTCACTTCTTAATCGAAACTGATTGAAGCTATTTAGTATTATTACTATAATAAATGAATTTTTTTTGTGAAATAGAAAATATTATTAAAATTGTTTTTTATTTATTTTTTTGTCTATTTTTAAACTAAAAATATTGTATTACAACAGTAACCTTTTTATTATCATAAACACAAACAACTTTTCAAAAAATTAAACTGAAACGAAATAACAGAATTTATGACTAGACTTTAGAAAGCCAAAGTACTCCCAAAGAGCCTCCAATCAAAACGTTGCTTTGGGCAGGGTAAACTAAGCAACCCTATAAATGTTATTGACTTACTTTATTGGGATGGCGATGTTAAATTACCAATAGTACTGGATTTTTCGGTCGCGGGCCGAAAATCGAAGAAAAAAAAGTTTGGCGGGGCCAAGATAATTTTTTCTAAAATTTTAAACATATTTATAATATTAATAATCATTTAATATTATCATAATATTATTAGCCAATAATATATACACTTTATTTTGGAAATATTTTACGATTAACCCAAACAAGCACTAGCTACGCTATACTTTTAATAATTTCACCACTATTCACAATGATGCTATATGTCCGCAATCTTTCCATACGCAATCAATAAAATTAGAACTCGCGCCAAAAGAAAAAGTGGGTGGCTGGAGCTTAAAATGCGCAGTCTGCAACATGTGAGGTCTAATTCACCTATATTGGATTCCCATATGTCTGCTCCGTGAGAAAGAGATAACGCTTGTTGGAGCCTATCTACAGCTATAACTAAAGAACTTCGGCTTTTAACATTTTACAGATTGAAAGCTATCTGTGCTTGCTATTTCCGTCGATTTATGTCTTGTAGAACAAAAATAGAGAAACTAAAAAGATCATCAGTCCTTTGAAAAAAAGGAAGAAAAATATAATATTTAATCAAAATAGAAAAGGAGATGGATATATAATATATAAATATATATTCCTTTTAATTTGCCTGTGACCGGCAAAATAAAATTCTATCCCCGGGCCGTAGTTTGCCCATCCCTGGGATAGCGTATCAAATGTTAGGAAGAAACGATGTTACTGTAGGAGCCCAGGAATTGAATTGACATCGCGTATTTAAGAGACAGCAAATATTGTTTTTTCTGTCAGTTTGTATTACAGATTTAAAGACTACTATACTTTTGATAAATATTAAAAACTATAGTATATTTAAAGAATATATGTTAACAAAATTGAGAGAAATAAAGAGACATACATATTTAAATGGGTTTATACCAATTTTTTTGAAGTAGTGATTTTATAGAAATGGCGCATCTAAAACTTTTTTTTTTTTTTTTTTTTTGTTCTAATGCAGCTGGCAAACACATGCATCTAAAACAAGAAATAAGATTTTTGTATTTTAATATAATGGAAATATATTTGTATCTCAAAAAATATAGAAAATTGCATATTTGAACATTTTTAAAATTGTAGAATTTAAAAAATATGCATTTATTTTTTAAAAATTAAATTCATGAGTTTTTTAATAATTACAATTGAATGAAAAACTAGATTAAGTTTGGTCATAGAAAGAACTTCAGATTGTAAACAAAATAGAGAGTAGATAGAAAAATTTAACTGAAAAACGTTTCACATTTTTTTAAATTCTCTTGCATTTATATGTTTAAAAATCAATATTTGCTATTATTAAATAAGCAAAAGAGAACACTTTTTGTTGTTTTTATAATTTATGAAAATATTAATTTTAGCTATTTAAAATCTATTTGAATAAAATATCTATTAGGTGATGAATGATAAGAGATGTAGTATTTTTTTTAATGAAATAAAATTATCTCGATTAACTATTTGGGAAAGTTTTGTTTACTCTTGTGCAGATAAAGTTTAAGCAAAAAATAATAATAATAACAATAATAATAATAATAATAAATTAGAAAAAAATGTAAATTTGGGAACTGAAATGTTTGTCTGTTATTTCGATAAAATTGAAAATGTTAATTTACAGTTTTTTCAAATCTTCAATTTGATATCTAAATATGAAACTTTTTAAAACCGAAATTAAATTATACAAAAACTGAATCAAATGCAAGATAATTTGTGTTAACAAAAATTCAAGGTTTTTTAATATGACTTTGAAAAAAAAGTTTTAAATTAGTTATAAAATAGCACTAAAATCAGTTTAATTGTATTAAAAACAATCTGCCTAGTTATAGAGTATTCTCAAAAGAGCAGATATTGTTTCCTATATTATTTATTTTCCCGTCTCATTATTGTTAAAAGCTTCGTTTTAAAATATGTTTTATAATTATTTTTATATGACACATAAGGCTTGCAATAAATAACTAATGAGGATGCAATTTATAACATTTAAACATGTGAAAAGGCTGAAAATTGAAAAAAATCACTTAATTTTATAAACCCTGGTGCTACACATTTTATGTTCTTTCACAAAAAAGTTCATATGATTATTATATTTATATGATTTTGAGACACATATCTAAGTTGACTGATTGAAAGACGTGATTTGAGATACATGTTTGCATAAATACTTTATTTCAATTGATCCAAATGTAATGCAGATGACACAAAAACTGAAAACCGATAAATTATAATCATACACCAAAAACCTCCATAAGTCATCAATCCATGATACCTGGTAAAATTGATATGCTGTTAGGGGCAGAAATATTTAATTACCTTATGAGGCTGAGACAAGTAAATTTACAAAATTCACAGTTACTCTTGCGAAATACTGTTTAATTACATGGATAGTGGTCCGTGGATAAGACGGATGAAGGTAAAGTCCATTGTGATTTGATCCGGGAAGGAGATTTAAATGAAACATAAAAATGGTTTGGGGAGATAAAGAATGTAGACGGCGATATAACAAAAAATAAAGAATATGCTATATCAAAAGAACACTTACAGAATACCCATTGGAGAAATGGGGAAGAGGGTTACGTAGTTGCAATGCCCCTCAGGGATGATCCGTTTTGTTTTTGCCAGTCTAGAGAAGTTGCTCTTAAAAGACTCAATTCACTGTGGACTCACTTTTTTAAAGATGTAAAATATCTCTCACTGTATAAACGCTTTTGGACGAATATCGAAGATTAGGTCACATGAAAGAAATTGAAAAGGAAAACCTGATGTGACGTACTACTCAACGCACCACGGTTTATGTAGACCTGAAAAAAGTACTACAAATTTGAAGGTAGTGTTCACTTGTTCTACTACTGTGTCCAAAAAGTAAGACCAATTTTCAATTAAAAATTTTTCGGTATTATGGAATTTCCATTTTTTTTTTTCTTCTTCTTCTTTTTTAGGTTGCTGGCACTGTCCTTGACATCTGTGTGAAATTCGACGTCAAAATATTCATTAGTGTTTGAGTTACGCTTGGCTTTGTGAGACGCTAAAACTGATTCCGGCGGCTTATGAAATATCTGAATTAATTGAGCAAAGAAATTGCATTACATTTTGTTTGCAGAAATATATAGAATGTTGCAGAAGTCATTCGTTGAGCATTCCTATATTGGAAAGAAATGCTTAGAAGTGGTACAAACAGTTCAAAGAAGGCAGAGAACACGTTGAAAACAAAGAGCCCTTTGGTCGATCATCAACCTCAACTGACAAAGCTCATGTCCAAAAAATTAAAGATTTGTTGCTTGCAAATCGTCGATTTACAATTAGAGGCCTTTCTGATGATGTTGGAATTTCAAAAGGTTCCGTGAATTCCATTTTGGGCCTCAAACGCATCAAATCTCGATTGGTACCGAAAACACTGAATGAACCAGCTCACACTGCATTGATTCTTCGTGACTTTTTCGTCAAAAAAACCCCATATTGTTTTACAACTACCGTAATCACACCGTGCGACTTCTGGCTATTCCCTTAACTCAAAAGACCACTCCGGGGACACCATTTTGAGTCGATTGAAGAGATTCAACGTGAATCGCCGCGCGCTTTGAAGACCATCCCTGCCGATGACTTTTTAGTATGCATTGAGGATTGGAAAAAAAGTCGGCATAAGTACATTGTGTCCGGAAGGAATTACTTTGAAGGCGAAGAAATTAATTTGGAAGAATATATAAAAAGCTTTTTAAAAAATTGGTCTTACTTTTTGGACACAATAGTACGTTAACTGCCAACGTATATCACTGAAATGACTATTCGTTGTGTACAACGTTCTTGGGAAAGATGTAGTGCTTGACACCATTAAAACAATATAAGGAGTGGCTCAGGCACCTTTAAAATAATATAAGCTATATTTTTCAACCTCTGCCAACGAATATAGATTTGAAACCAACTTTTAATTAGATACAATAACTACTTTTAATTAAAATGTCCCTCAAAGATTAAGTCTGTTGTATACAAAAAGTAAATATTAAAGACATACGAATAATTTTATACTACTCGAGGTATGGAGTAAAAACTTAAATATATTTTTTTTTTTTTTTTTTTTTTTTTTTTTTTTTAATAATGTAAAAAAAAAAAAAAAAAAAAAAAAATTAATGAAAATTATTTAATAACAGAAATTTTTAGGAATGCATTTGTTCAGTTTCCGTAGAACATGTGTAGCATTTAGAAGAAATTATACATATCATTTAAAGGAACTATTCGAAAAAATTAGAAAAAGAATGAGTGACTCTAAAGAAAATAGACAAAAATTTGTATCAGCTGTTTACAAATGTTTCGTAAGTTCGCTTTAGTAGTAATTGAGATATAAATATTTTTATTTATTTTATTTTTACTGAAATGAAATGATTGTAAAACTGAGTGATCAAAAATAAAAACATGGTTATGGGAATCATTTAAAAAAAAAAAAAAAAATTGTAATTGTATTATAAAATTAATGTGATGCAAAACTCATACCATTTCTTTAGATCACAAATAATTTTATTACAATGAAATGGCTATAGATTTTAAAATTAATCAAATGTACCTTTTTATAACAGCAACAATTCACATCTTTAATATCTACTTAATAAAAAACGATTAATGTGTATGCTATTGCACTTTTTAATGCCAACTATTGTCCAATTTAAGATCTAGAATTCGAAATAAAAGATATTTATTTATAACTCTAAAATTTTGAGCATATATATGTTTTTTGATATGTATAAATATGTTTTTTAACTTTTCAGCGCGAAGAAAAAACGAAAATTGGTATACGATTGGAAAACGATATTATAATTAATTTCTTTTGGGTTTTGCTGATTTCTTTAGGGGTTTACTAATTTCCTGGGGAATTTGTTTTACTCCTTATTATTGTATATTTTGTATAAATATTTGTGTTTTCGATTTGCGGATGCCTTTTATTTTTAAAGTTTCGTTGCCGCAGCTAATGTGCTCTTCGGATATTAAACAATTTCCTTGTTTCTTTTTTTTTTTTTTTTAATGAATGCTAGCATGAAATGTATATTGCGATAAAACTGTTCAACCATTATCATAAAAAAGAATATTTAAATATCTTAAATATTTGAAAATAATGACTTATTTTAAATATCTAAAATATTTTAATATGATACTATTACTTACATTGATCTCAGCTATTTGTTGTTCAATTGAACTCATTGTAAAACAGAAAATAAAATATAAGATAGTACAAAAAAGCAAATGAGTGATAAACAGTATCTCAAGGCTTCAGGTGCATAAAATCACATGATAATGCAAAGAGTCAAATGAGGAATAAATAGCATCTCAGGGATTCAGGATAATAATACTAGTAATAATAAAGCAAATGAGTAACAAACAGCATAACACGTTGGGTACATATTGATTAAAAAATATTCTTGCGTTTGGAACGGATTTAATTTGCTGATGTGCGGAATAGTATATAAAGGTATTCTATGTGGGAATTGAATTATTTGAGCGGTATGATATACACAGTAATAAACTTAAATTTTAAAATTTTTACACAAACATCTTCTACTATAATATTAAGTCTTAATATTACTATATTTACTATTATGAAGTCTTTATCCAGGACTTCTTTAAAAACATCTAAAGCTTTAGGATAATCACCTAGTTTACGCAGGAACATAGAATTGATCCCAGGTATTGCATAATATCGTTTTACATCAGCAAAATTTCCTTTTTCCTTCCAAATTCATTCCGCTGGAAATTCTTCACTGGAGCATCCACTATAACTGCTCGATAAGTGCCTGGTACATCTTTGAAATTTATAAACCTTTGAAATGTTGCAGGGGCATTTTTGAGACCAAAACTCATCACATTGAATTGATAAAGTCCAAATGGTGTGATGATGGCAGTTTTTGCCTTATCTTCATCTGCTACAGGAATGTGATAATATGCTTTAGTAATGTCAATTTTAGAAAATATAGTTTTATTAGTTAAAATATGTTGAAAATCCTGGATTCGAGGTATGTTATATCGATCAGGTATAGTTAAATCATTCAATCTTCTATAATCACCACACGGACGAAAAGAACCATCTTTCTTTGTTACTATATGTAATGGACTTGCCCATTCTGAGCTAGATGGACTAATGATGTTATTGTCCAGCATATATTTAAATTCTCTTTTAGCTATTTCCATCCGTTTTGGATCTAATTGTCTTGCTTTACAATTTATAGGTTGTCCTTTAGTTACAATATGATGTTTTACATTATGTTTAACATTTGAAACAAGAAAATTTGGTTTTGTTATATTGGGATACATAAAAATAAATCAGAATATTTACATAAGCTGCTCGTTGTATTTATACATTCATTAATAGAGATGGGTGCAATGTTACCATAAACTGCAAGGTTTGTTACACCATCAATTAATCTTTTATGTTTTATATCAATTAATAAGTTGAACTTATTTAAAAAATCTGCACCTAGTATAGGTTTACTAATTTTGGCCACAATAAACGGGAATTGAAATTCTCGGCGCAAACCCAGATCAAGATTTAAAATTTCTGTACCAAAAGTATCGATTGCGGTATTATTTGCAGCATATAATTTATAGTCACTAATAAATTTGTGTTTAGAAGTAGAAGGAATAAGACTTACGTCCGCTCCACTGTCAACCAGAAAGCGTTAGCGTTTCTTTGTCGTTGACAAATAGATGATATTGACGGCAATATGTTGTATTTTCAGCAGCAGAGTCTGCCGTTAATTCTGTTGCTGATTCTGGTTTTCCGAAGGATTGTTTTTCCATGCACATGGAGCTTTACATTTATCAGGAAAATATTTTTCTCAAAAACGAAAATGGTAATAACAGTATTTGCCAGTTGGATTGTAAGAGCGATTGCGAGACTTACTTCGATGAGAAGATGAGTATCGACCACCTGTATTTCTTGTTTGGGAACAAGAGTTCCTTGTGACACTCAGTTTTTCAAGTTTATTATCCAAAGATGCAATTTGTTGTCGTAACTCAGTTAAGGCATCTGATCCTGATGAAACAGTATTGCTTACGTAGTAAAGTTCTTGTTTTGGTTGCATTTCAAGAATACGATCCGCCATTAATGACAGTATCTCAATTCCTTCATCACTAACTAGTAAAATATTCCGCACAGAATCAGGCATTTTTTGCAGAAATAATGTTGTTAGCATCTTATCAGTAATTCCATCAGTAGCCAGGTTTCTCATTTTTTGTAAAAGTTGACTGGGTTTAAGATCTCCCAAATCAAGTCCTGTCAGCAGTCTCTGAAGACGCTTATTTTCGCTTTCTTTAAAAGTATTCAGCAAACGTTCTTTCGCAGCGGTATACTTTGTTCTATTATCATCACTTATAATGTCCCACAAACTTTCAACAAATTTCGGTTCTAATTGCGAAACTAAGTAGTTGAATTTTGTATCCTCGGCTGTTATTTCACAAATTGAAAATTGTGCTTCAACTTGAAAGAACCATATTTCTGGTTTTTCCGCCCAAAAAGGAGGTATTTTGACACTTACCCACGCTACTTCATCTTTTTTCGCCGATTCATTACTTTCAGTCATTTTGTAAATAATTCACTGTTTGCAAACAATTCACGGGTCACCAAGTATGTGGCGGATTTGTAAAGGTTGCGTAGTGTTATTAAAATCCAGACAAGCAAAATAAAAGACGATAATCAATTTTCACAATTACAACATGTTTATTCTACTTCTAACACCAACTACGTTCTTGTTGTCATTCTAGCGGGAAAATTCCCTTTTTAACAGTGAAAGTAGAAGTAGTTCAATTCTTACTCCATTTTACATCAATAGGTGTCGCTACATAATCATTATCATTATCATATCTCTCAAAGTTTCCTATTTCCTTTCTTTCGTCATCAATTTTGTAAAATATGACTTATTTCTGACATTTTGGGGCAGTCTATCACAAACAAGGTTCACTGAAGGAGTGGAAGAAACGTCCTCTTACAATTGTTACAAATCACTTTTGCCATGAACAAGAATGTATATGTTTAATTTTGTTCTAATTTGAATGACGAATTGAACGTGTCATCCATAACTTAGGCAAAACAAGTGCAGGATTAACTCAGTCTTCAAATATATCCAAGAAGTTAAGGTTTCAGGAACATATGATAATTTTTTTAACAATAAATCACGAATGATAATATTTATTTCAAAACGCGAGTTTTGCCAAATGTAGCACTCCTATTTCACTACCAATATGGTCACCGAAATACTGCAATTTGATTGGAGGCTTTTCTGGGAGAAATAGGGGCTCGCTAAGATTCAGTTAATTTATCAGTAGACTAAAACAAAACAATCAAGTGTGTTTTATCAATTTCATTTATTGATGAAATGTGTTGGCTCCAAAATTTTGAACTATATTAAACGATTTTAAAATAATTTAGTATGGCTAGTAAATCACGTGCGCGACCTCAGCGTAAAAGACAACCGAATCAACTTGCTGATGTAAGTTTTTGTGCTTTATTTTTTTTTAAATTTTACCTTTTATTTCAGTACTTATTTTTCGATCATTGTGCAATGTCAAATTTTATGTAAAGTATGTTTATGGAAATTTTCTTTCATTACTTTAAGCAACTGTAATACTCTGCTAAAGTAAGTGAAAATTCGTTGAAATAATTATAAAATTAGTTTCATTACGTTAAAAAATTACCATCAAATTGCAATCATGACATTGTGTTAAAGTGAATTAATTCTTCACATTAGAAAAACAACAACATATTATTGTGATTGTAATTGGCTTATTTAGGTCCTGATTTATTATTCAACTATTTACAATTAAATCATTGCAAAATCTTATTAGAGTATTGTCATTTTAAAAAAAAAAAAATATTTTTATAGGGGGTTCAGTAAATTATGAGATAAAAAAAATTGATTTTAAGGTAAAAGCGCATTTTAAGAAATCTTAGAAATTCGACGATTTTTTTTATTATTCGCCAAGTTAGCTCTGAACTGTGGCTCGCAGTTCTGATTGAAATACAACCTACAAACCATTTTAGACGATTGCCGTGCAAGTGAATAAAAAAAAAAAACTGATTATGAATAATTAGTTAATTTGAATTATTTAAATTAACATCATAATGAATTAATATACAATCAGTGTCTCGTTAATTTGGCTATCTCACTCATCTTTCAGCCTGTCCTGTGTTTACAATATGAATTCTTGCTCTGACATGCCTTGGACTTACTGCCTGCTTCGCTTATTGTTAAGCAACGTTCCTGGCACTTGCCTTCTAATAACATCACAGTCAGGTATACACTACAGATGTACATGTTCTTTGTAATATGAAATAAGCAATTGGTAGAGAGCATAGAATTTTAATGCAAAACAGTATAAGAAGTGATTTTATCAGACAAAAATGTTGAAACAGACATTATGATATATAAGGAACTTGTCCATGGCAGGACAATCATTGCATTCTTTGGTACTGTAAAAATCATTTTTTAATTCTATCCCTGTTTTAATGGCTAGACTGAAATCTTAAATAATGCTTGTATATCTTATCCACAAGTTTAAAAAAGTTTTTCAGACATCACAGGAAAGATCAGTAAGTACACAAGATAAAAGACAGTAAGGCTTAATTGCAACCGAAGTAAGACTGAAAAAGACCTTAATCAGCCCAGACCCCTTTCTTGTACTGCAATGATCTCTCAGGATGTAAAGTCATAAAAATGACTTTATATGATTCGAACCAAAACACCATATCAAGTGTTAGTCCCATTTTAAAAGGGTAAATCCCCTTTCATAATCTTTGTGCACCTTAACAAATATCCAGCCATCCCGCACAAGGAGAATTTGAAAACCCGAGTTGTCCATTAAAACAAATTCTGAATGGATACAAATTGAGTTTACCACATTTGGTACATTACCACTAATATGTGACGGGGGAAAAAATTATGGGGAGGGGGTTGCAAAATCACAGGATTCCTTAAAATATGCTTGGCTTATTTTGAGATTAGTATTGTAAAACAATATCCACTTCAATATCTTTGTACAAATTTATGCATTTTGTGAAATTCCATTTACAAGTGCTTTAAAATGTGAATTCTTATTAAACTGTAAACAAAAACAGTATTTTTTGTTACTGAAATTTTGCTTTTAAACTATTTAATTCAAGAATTGTCTGTGCAACATGCATGAACAGTAAATGATATAGCTGTCTTTTAAATGATTTTAATTCCTTCATGATTCTTAATTTTCATTTTAATATTTTTCTTTATTTTGTGATTTTATCTTATTTAAATGCTTCTTCAGATTGGGATTTAATGTTTTTATTTATTTTATCCCCCATTTTCATTTATTTTATTTATATTTATATGATGTGAAATCTTCTGTGGATTTTACACAAATCATTGCTATCATTATCATATAAGGATATAAAATTATCGAGAACGATAAAATGATATAAATAGCAATTTTATCATTTTAAACAGTATTTTTCCTAAAAGAACTTAGCAAGCTGAGAAAAAGAAAAGTCTTAATCTGTATATATGTAAACACTGCTTTTTTAATCTCCATTATATTATTGAACTTTATGTATGCGTGTTATTATTTTTTTCATTATAACTGCCGCTGGCTGCTAGGTAATTTTGTTTAGCCACATTTTAAATTTCAGTCAATAATTATAGTGTTTCTCAGTAATTTGCTGAGGACATACTTCTTGTACTTTGTGTCAAGTTTGTAAGCATTTGCGAGTTTTGTTTATTTAGTTCTAAAATATCTTAAGAAACATGGTAATGTTAAATTGACATGGCATTCAACAAGTTTTAAAAAAACTAGTACTTGTCATGGATTAAAAAAATATCCTTCTATTTGAACATCCATGTAAAAACTGAGACAAGATAGCAATGGGCATACTAGTTAGAATTCTTTTAAGTAATTAACATTAGTGTACCTAATGACAAAAGTAAAAAGTTGTTAAACTTTTTACTGTAAAAGAAAAATAAGAATTATAATAATACTCTAAGGAGGGAAAAGCCAAAAAAGCTAATCAAATTCAGAAAAAAAATATATATATATATATACATATATGTATATATATATATATATATATATATTGGAATCTCATGCCCGAGGATAAAACCTATTATACTTGTGTTTGATGAGTTAGTATGCTAATCACTGGACCATTTTTGGGTGGTCGCAACACAAAATGCGTCTTTATTAAGCAATGCTGGGTGTTTCAGAAGCATTATTAAAAGTGGTAAAGTGTCTACTGTATTTCAGAAGAAAATTAGTTAAAAATAAAATCTGAAACTGGTTTGAAATTGATTTATTGCAGATGTGGCAAGATGACAATATTATTTCCATATAATTTAATTGCAATTCCTAACGTTGCTGAAAAAATTGGCCAAACTGTGGGGTTCAGTTATAATGAACAAGGACAATTTTCTTAGTAATTTAATTTTTTCTATTAGATTTACAGAATAATGCTCATCCTTCTTTTTACTGAAATGTATTATTTTACTGTTTTAAAATCATTTTCTTTTAAATGTGTTTCTTCAGTTAAATTGTTTAAGAAAAATTCGAATTAGTTAGTAATGCAATGGAAACCAGCTGTGTGCTTTTCTCTATATGTGTAGCATACAGTTAAAAGAATAATTCATTTTTTGCTGTATGAATAATTTAGGAATGATTATAAGCAAATGTTTCCTTTTTTTTTCAATTTGAAGAATATTATTTTATTGAACAGTTTAACGGTACTATTTTGAAATTTAATATACTTGGAACTATTTTATAATTGCTCATTACTCTTATAATGGCTTGTAAAATTTTTTAATTACCTTTTTATGTAACTATATATCTTTGACTTTGTAGCCAGTTTTGATATAAAGTGTAAAATAATTTAAATTTCCTCCAATTTTTAAAAAAAAATTTTAATGAGCAAAAATGTGTTTAGAAAGAAATAGAAATGGATTCTGATGTGTAAAAACATTAAATAATTTAAGATTACTATGTACAGACTCATCTGTAATGTTTTTATTGTAAATAACTATTAAAATTATTTTTTTTAAAGCTTGGCCTTTTTGACATTCCTAATCTTGATGTGGTAGATGATGACGACGACGATAGTGGAGTTGATGAAAGTACTCTTGAATCAGAGCTCGAGGCCTTATTAAGTGGAAAAGCACCTTCCAGACCTACAAGGCCAAAAAAGGAAGGTCAGCTACCTGTACATTACTTTTATTGATGAAAATGGAAATCTTACAAATCTTTTAATTTATGTGTCATTTGTCAGTCAGTCTCTCATATTCACTTATGTATAAAAGATTGTTATATATTGTTTTTCATTGTAATTTGTCGGTTCTAAAAACATTATGCATAGAAATTGTTATATTAACAATTTTAATAAACAGTCCAGAAGTTTTGCAAACCTTTCCTGAAGAAATGTCAAGTTTAAATCATAAAGGTTATTGAACTCTACTGTACTATGTTAATTATTATAATTTAATTATTATCTAATATCTATTTACTATAATTTAAAATCTTCAATTTAATATTTTTTTAAATGTAAGCAGACTATATATATATTATCTATTCTAAATTTAAATTATTATAATTTTTAAAGGCCAAAATTAATTTAATAACTGAAATCATTAATATTTCATCATTCATTATGATAATTTTTATCTATTTGAACTAAACAAAAGTCAACTTCAGTCATTTCTCTCATTTATGTGGCATTTTGGGTTATCCCCTTATACCCCCCCTTTTTTGGAGATATGAATAAAAGATTTCTACATGTTTAATCTCACTAACATGATTTGTTTCTCAATGTAAGTTAAGTAAGTCAACTTTAGCCAGTTCTGAAATCATTATGTATTATTTGTTATAGATGTGATGTTGATGGCAGGGAGAAAAAACAAATTTTCATTATCCTATTTCTTATGCTTGAAATATTTTTTATCCTTTTATTTTTATTATCTGTTTTTGTTTAAGAACATTTATACGTGATTATAAGATTTTAATGGTTAATTCCATCTTAACATGCTTTTTTTTTAATTACTTCAAGGACTGGGTCATATTGACCATGTTCCTATGAGTAGATCAATACAAAGTAGCCTTGAAAAAGGCTTGCCGTGTGGCCTGCACGGGTGAATGTTGTTACTCGTTTAGTACTACTACCCAGGGGGCATGTGTAGCTTAAAGCTATGCTACGAACTTGAGTAACACTACCCCCATAATGCTCTACGATTATATTAGACCGGGACCTATGGTTTAAAGGGTATTCTGAACTATTACAAACATCCATGGCCCCACCAGGACTTGAACCCGAAACCTGTGGCACCGAGTGCTAATCACTCGGCCATCAGACCCCCATCTTAACATGTAATTTTTTGCATCTTATGTATCATCTTTTCCTTTCCTTAACCATGATTTCTGTAATTTTAGGAAATAATAATGATCTGAGGTTTCCATTGTTTTATTATAGTAATTTTGTGAATTTCATATTTGGTTCAACTTGATCATTCAGACTTCTATTTTTGAGATTTATTTTATGTATTATCTATTGATATGTATACTAATTGATGATAAATGGTGGTTCTGCTATTCAGTTTATATTATCATCCATCAAAATGCCCTTTACTCAAAATAATTAGATTGTTGTTCAATAAAATTTTATATTACCTGCTAACCTTTTCTTACCCAAATAGCATTTTAATTCTTATCACCTAATATATTTCTCATTCGTCTAGTATTTTAATTTTCTGTAGTTAATGAACTGTTGCAAAAGATTTCATTGTACAACATACTTTAAGATTCCTTATTAGAAAGACTGTCTATGTCAAGAAAAGATAGAAATAAAAATTTCATTCCTTTCCTTCACATTAATTTTTTTTAATCCTCAGTTTAATGTATTCTTAATAATATTTTTCATAATATATTTTTTCATATCTAATAACTGTGGTAATTTTTTCTAACATAATGAATCCTGTTATATATATATAGAATGTTATATTTTGGAGGAAAAAGAGGTTACCTAATTTCCTTTTTCTAATAAAAGTTTAATAAATTTTCTTCTAGTTGCACCTGTGGTTAATATAGAAAAATTAGCTGAAGAATGCTTAAAAGATGATGAAGAAGACGATGATGATGATGAAAATTTATCTGGAGATGAAGATCTTTTGGTATTTTCAATAAATTTTCTCATTATTGTAAATTTAATTTCATAAGTATAAATCAATGTATAAAACATCATATTTTGTTAATGTCCTATATTCATTATCTTTTCTTCTTTAAATTAAGCAGCCATTATTAAATGTAAAGAATATATTTGTTTTTCTAATAATGTTCTAAAGCAAGGGTCTATAAACTTTGTAAATTCACAGAACTTTTACAAATATTAAAATATGTAATGAAACCCATTCTAGTCATAAGTATTGATTCACAAAAAAATTAGGATGCACTTGAAAAGGAAATATTTTCATTTTAATAATCTTTTACAATTACGAAGTAAATATTTAATGATAATGATTTTGAAAAACTTGCACTATTTACACAAAATGTGAAAATCTGATTCCATTTGCTTCATTTGTAAATGCATTTATATTGTGCATCCAATCTTTTCCTGTATCTTGTTTTCCTTGCCGCATAAGTTGACAGTTATTTTTCACATAAATAAATTGCATGAAACATTGAGATTTCTATTCTTTCTGAGATATTTCCAGATATTCTGTATAAATTCTTAAATAAAAATAGAATTTAAATCGATTTTATGATCAATTTTATTCTTTTTATTTGATTTGTGAAACATAACATATTATATTACAAAGTAATATTAACATATCAGTGTAGCACAGTTTAAAGGGACATCCAGAACACTAAAAAATTAGATTTTCAATTTGTATTAAGAGATAAATTTGTAAATATTTACCTTTATAAGTGGAAAAATTATTAATTTTATTATTTTTTGTGCTATCTTATTAAACATATTGCAAGTAAACAACTTATTAGCTGAGCTACCAAAAAATATAAACAGTCCACATGCAGTTATTTTCATTTATACTTTTAATGAGATTGTTAAATAATTTACTTAAGCAAATTGCTATTAAATATGCAAAATGAAATAAGGCTCGTTTTTAGTAATGTATATTAGAAGAGTATCTAATATTATTCTATATGATTTCATTGTTTATAAAATAGGAAGTATTTTTAATTAATGTGTTATAAAATTTTAAAAATTAACATTCTTTTTACTTTATATGTATTTTTGAAATTAAATTTGTCAATTTTAATAGATTGTGATATTTACTCATGTACCAAATTTTATGAAGAAATGTTTAAATTTATTTTATTAACTTTTTAAGTTGAAAACTATAGGATTTCATTTCAAAGACCATTGTCATTATTGTTTTGGATTTCAATTTTAGCAACTGAGATCAGTTTGTCAATTTTCTGCAGCAATGCATTATTTTTATTTTAAATATTTTAAAAGCATTTATAATTAGAAAATATTATCCATTGAAAATTAATTAGTCAGAACTCTTGTCATTGTTTTATACAAAAACTGAATTCCACTGAAGTATTTCATTAATTTTTTTTTTATTTGTGTCCTATAATTTTAGCATAAATTAACGAAATAAAAATGATTTTTTTATATCAAATTACACTTTAAGTAAGAAAGCAATAAATAAACTGGAATAATTTGAAAATAATTTATTCTTAGCAAGCGGCTAGATTTTTTAGATAGCAGATTTCTAACAGATTTTTTAGAATATTTATTTAAAAATTCACCTAACTGCTATAATGTTGGATATGTGTTATTAATTTATTAGAACAGATGAACATTTCATTTTATCCATATATATTATTGTGTACATGAAAAACTATTATGTCCTTTTTTGTGTTTTAATAATTACAGTATTGTCAATTAAATCTTTATCACATAGGAAATAAAAAAAATTAAGGCATTCTATTTTAGAAATTGGTTGGTCTAACATAGAATCTCAAAAATGTTAAAAACGTTAATGTAATGCTCCTCTTTGTTTTAAAGAATATATTTATTATATATATTGATGAAATACATCCATATTAACATTAAATTTCTTTTTGTCTGATGACTAGAATATTAAATGTGAAGTTATGTACTGATAAATAAAACGGAATTTTGTATTTTTAGATGGAATTGTGATATAATTTATTATTGAAACTAGTTGGGAACTTCTATATTTTCTTGCCATTATTTCCTTTGTTAGAATAACAATTTCTTCTAAAAAATTATATTTTATTTTTTTAATGAGTGAAATATTAAATTAATTGAATTTTTTTTATAAATTATGGCAAGTTAAAATTTTCTGTTTTCTTTTGCTTATGCATTTAATTCCATCTTTTTTATTTTAATTATCAAGGCTTTCTTGAGATTTATCGTATATGTATGAAACATATCAATAAAAAAAAAAAAAAAAAAAAAAAAATTGTGCCTGTGTGTAAGTGACAATGATATTGTAGCTGCAGATTTTATTATGAAGACTACAAAAGAATCAATGATGATAGTTAGTGCAATTTATAAATTATTTTTTAACAAAAGCTTCCTTTGTTTGAAGTTTGAAAATGAACTTTTTACAATAAATTCTACATTTACAAAACTTTGATGTTTGTAACTATTGAATTTTTACAATTTATAAATAATGTATTATAGAAAATTCTTATGAATCTTTATTTCTCTTTTTTCACTGTAAATATTTATTATTTTTTTAGAATGAATTACAAAAGATAACTGCTGTAGCACCACCTGAAAGAAATGAACCTCCTAAAAGTTTACCTGAAAGAAGACAGTCTCCAGAATCAAATAATGCTGTTACTTCAGTTTCTTTGATGTTGCAAGAAAGATTGTCTATGTATAATGAAGCTATAAGAGCTGCCAAGCTGTCAGGTGACTCTGCCAAGGTTAGACGGTATGGAAGAGGTGTTAAGGTGTGTGTTTTTTATAGTGTATTTAGTATATTTTATACACATGAAATATACTAATATGTAAAATATATAATGTATTTTATTTTACGTAAAATATACATATTTTATGTATTAGTGTATTTCATGCATTTAATTTACAGAGCAGTCAGTACATTATATCCGCATAAATTTGAAAAAACTGTAAATATAAAATATATATATATATATATATATATTAAATGCATGTACTTAAAAATTGCTTGTATTATAAACACTCTTAACCTTTTGAATTCTTTTTATAACTTGATTTGTATAACATTGAAAAACTTTTAAATTCTATTTTTAGACAATAGAGGGTTTAATAAAATCTGCTAACTCTGGTGCTTCAATTAATGAAGAGGATATTCCTCCTGTCGTTAAAATTCCAAAAATTGAAAAATCAGGAAATATTTCAAGTAAGATTTTTTTAAATGAAGTTAGAAGAATCTAATAATGCATATAGTTTTATTCAGTGGATGTAAATTTAATTTACTGATTCTTGTTAAGCTTTACTCTAAATTTTCAGAGCTAATTAATATTTATGAAGTACAAAATTATTGATAGTATATTCATATAATGGGATGTCTAAGATCCAAAATATACTTTATTTTTCTTTTGGAGATTTCCCTCTCCTTGTTTTTGCAACCTTTGCCAATTCTTCCCCCACCCCCTCCCTTTCTGTTTTTGTGGTTTTCAAGTTTCTCCCTCCACTCCTTTCCTCTATGTCCATTTCTAGGAACTATAGCATGGGAAAAGAAAAAAAAAATCTTGTACATGTATTTCTTTTCTGAAAATTTATTCTAAAATAGCACATACATATATATATATATATTTAATTTTATATTTAATATCACATTTTCTAGGATAAAAAAGCTGAAATTAATCAAATGAAAGGATGAAAACTAAAATTAATTAATTGAATAGAGGAATTTAGGTTTAATACATAAATATGCAAACTTATATTAAGTATAATCATGTTAATTTACACAAATTATATTAATAGTTAATATAAAACAATGATAATCCAAAAGTTCACAAGCAATAGCACGCACACTGCTTGAAAGCAGAAATGAGATAAATTATAAACCGGACAGCTGTCGAAAAGTTGCTGTATATGTTATTTGAATTGATGAACCACTGTCATTTTGACAATTGGGATGACAAGTTTTTTTAAAATTTTTAATTTTTTAATTTATTTTTTTTCTTGTATGTGTGTTATAGAAAAGTCTTACTAAATTACTCAAGTATTTGCATTTATCTTAAATAAAATTAAAAGTTTTAAGAAACAATGCATATACTGTTTTAAACATCCAATACACTGAAGTGACAAAAGTCATGGGATACCTCTTAATATCGTGTCGGCCCTCCTTTCGCCCGGCGAAGTGCAGCAACTCGACGTGGCATGGACTCAACAAGTCGTTGGAAGTCTTCTGCAGGAATATTGAGCCATGCTGTCTCGATAGACGTCCATAATTGTGAAAGCGTTGATGGTGCAAGATTTTGGGCACGAACAGACCTCTCGATGATGTCCCATAAATGCTCGATGGGATTCATGTCGGGCGATCTAGGTGGCCAGTTCATTCGTTGGAATTGTCCAGAATGTTCTTCAAACCAATCGCGAACAGTTGTGGCCCGGTGACATGGCGCATTGTCATCCATAGAAATCCCATCGTTGTTTGGGTACATGAAGTCCATGAATGGCTGCAAGTGATCTCCAAGTAGCTGAACATAAGCATTTCCAGTCAATGTTCGGTCCAGTCGCACCAGAGAACCAAGTCCATGCCATGAAAAAACAGCCCACACCATTACGGAGCCACCACCAGCTTGAACAGTGCCTTGCTGACAGTTTGGGTCCATGGTTTCGTGGGGTCTGCGCCACACTCGAACCCTACCATCAGCTCTTACCAACTGAAATCGTGACTCATCGGACTAGGCCACGGTTATCCATTCATCTGGGGACCAACCAATATGATTACGTGCCCACGAGAGTCACTGCAAGCGATGCAGTTCTGTCAGTAAAGGCACTCTAGTCGGTCTTCTGCTGGAATAGCCCAAGAAAGCCAAATTTCTCTGCACAGTTCTAACAGACAAGTCCCTTGTACGTCCCACATTGATTTCTGCGGTTATTTGACGCAGTGTTGCTTGTCTGTTAGAATTTACGACTCTTTGCAGACGTCGCCGGTCTCGGTCGTTAAGTGCAGGCGGTCGACCACTGCGCTGTCCATGGCGGGATGTTATGCCTGAAATTTCATACTCTCGGCACACTCTTGACAGAGTGGATCTGGGAATGTTGAATTTCCTAACGATTTCCGAAATAGCATGACCCATGCGTCTAGCTCCAACTAACATTCCGCGTTCAAAGTCTGTTAATTCCCGTCGTGCGGTCATCATCACGTTTAAACCTCTTCACATGAATAACTTGAACAGAAATTGAAAGCTCTGCGAAACACTGCGCATTTATACCTGTTCTATGCGATGCTACTGCCATCTGAAAATTTGCATATTGCTATCCCATGACTTTTGTCACTTCAGTGTATGTTTATAACAGTATATGCATTGTTTCTTAAAACTTTTACCAAAAATTGAAAATAGTGTAAATTATTCCTGTTTTGTAGGATAGGAGCTTATGTGATTAAAAAATTGGTGAATTAGTATTGTGCATATAGCACAATTAGAATTTTTAAATATATTTGTCACCAAAGCCTTTATCAATGTCACAAAGTGCCACCCATTTGTGTTATTTTAACACTATGACATAGTGAATATCAAAATAGCACATTTGTAGGATAAAAAAGCTAAAATTAATCAAATAAATTACAAATTTTAACCCTGGATAATAACAATTTTTTTTTCTTAATCATATGCAGAGATTTGCTATTATGGCTGCAGGGAGTTTTTATATATGGAATAGATGTGAACCAGTTTTTCTTACTTATAGAAGGATATTTCTTTTTATAAAAACAATATTAATGCCTGCAAGGGATGCTCTTGTTGTGAAGTAAACTAGTAAACATCAGTCAACAAAATTCAGCCACAGTTTTCTGTATTGGGCTTCAATGTTGTTTGTGAGATGTCAACAAGGTCGTGACTTTTTTACATATTAAGACAGGCATTTATTTCAGAAATAACATTTAGCATTAAAGATTTATTTAAATTGACAGAAGTATATTAAGTACCTATCTTGAATTGTTTTATACACAAATTAAAAAAAATATTTATGTTTAAAACATTTGTTTATAAAATAATTTAAGATTTTTAAATTTCAAGATAAGCAAACAACAATTTTTTAGATAATATGCCATCTTAATTATATAAAAAGAACTCTTAAAAGATTTTATAGTTATAAAAATTGTTTATTCATAACAATCTAAGAACAAATAATCCTGATTGACTGTACGTATATTCAAAACATATTTTTTAAATTTTTATTTATTTGTAGTTTTCACTTCATTGTGACAAATTGAATTTCATGCAGTAAACGAAATAAAATTTAGTTGAGAAGAGAAGAAATTATTGAAATTTTTAAAAGAGGAATAATTATTTTTGAATCCTAAAGTTTTTTTTATCTGAATGTCAACAAATTATTTAGTATAACATAATTTATTATTATTTTGACGTATCATTTAAAAAAATTGTCTATACTTGCGTTCATGACATAAAAAGTTAGTTTTGGAAGGGGAAGAAAAAAAAGGGATATCCTAAAAGTAATATCTTATTTAAAGCTGTGATATGTTTAGTCAATCACTATATCAAATCATTAGGATATTATTCCTTTTTATTAATCTTATACTTCATGATATATGCATAGATTAAAGTTTCTAAATTTTAAATAATTAATTGATATTTTTATTCTAAAGCAAAATCTATGCAAATGTATTTATATTAATGAATTGTCAAACTGGTCATAAACATTTTTCATTTTATAAAAAGGTTAAATTTTTTTTTTGTGTGTGTTCTTGTGTGTTATCATTCATTACCTTAATGTAGTTATGAATAAAAAGTTAACTAATGAAGTTAAACCAATGAAGAATTTTAAGTTAAATTTTATGCATTATTTGTACAGATATATCTGTTGACATTGCCCCAGCCTCTAATGGATCTTTTTAAAATTTCCTATCAAAATATATTTTATGTTATATATTTTGAACAATGTTCAGATAATGCTACTTAACATAAGATCACAAAGGCACAATAACACTTCTGCCAAGCATCAGGTAGCCAAAAGAACATTCTAGTGAAGCAATTTCCACTTTGAAAACCAAAATCATGCAACTGATCTCACAGCCATAGTTTATGGCATGGTTAAAGCCTGATAGAAGACTGATTTATCTTTTTGGCCTTAGGTAGAAAATTATATAATATTTGATAAATCTTAATCAAATATTATATAATTTTTATAGCAAATTATTTTATATATTTTTATAATATATATATATATATATATATATATATTATTTTTTATTAAATTTATATATATATTATTTTTATAATAAATTTATATAGCAAATATTCTAAATTATACATCTTCTATGTATAAACTAAAGAACAAATTTTACAAATATAAGTGATTGTATCTTACAAGTTTAGAGGGGTTTTTAAATTTTTTTATTATTGTTATCTCCTAATAACATTTGCGAATATTTAATTGTTGAAAATGCATACTATATTTTTAATAATATAATAATTTTTAATAATATTTTTAACAATTTTAATGCATATTACACTGAAGTGACAAAAGTCATGGGATACCTCTAAATATCGTGTCGGCCCTCCTTTCGCCCGGCGAAGTGCAGCAACTCGACGTGGCATGGACTCAACAAGTAGTTGGAAGTCTTCTGCAAGAATATTGAGCCATGCTGTCTCGATAGACGTCCATAATTGTGAAAGCGTTGATGGTGCAGGATTTTGGGCACGAACATACCTCTCGATGATGTCCCATAAATGCTCGATGGGATTCATGTCGGGCGATCTAGGTGGCCAGATCATTCGTTGGAATTGTCCAGAATGTTCTTCAAACCAATCGCGAACAGTTGTGGCCCGGTGACATGGCGCATTGTCATCCATAAAAATCCCATCGTTGTTTGGGTACATGAAGTCCATGAATGGCTGCAAGTGATCTCCAAGTAGCTGAACATAAGCATTTCCAGTCAATGTTCGGTCCAGTCGCACCAGAGGACCAAGTCCATGCCATGAAAAAACAGCCCACACCATTATGGAGCCACCACCAGCTTGAACAGTGCCTTGCTGACAGTTTGGGTCCATGGCTTCGTGGGGTCTGCGCCACACTCGAACCCTACCATCAGCTCTTACCAACTGAAATCGTGACTCATCGGACCAGGCCACGGTTTTCCATTCATCTAGAGACCAACCGATATGCTCACGTGCCCACGAGAGTCGCTGCAAGCGATGTCGTTCTGTCAGTAAAGGCACTCGAGTCGGTCTTCTGCTGGAATAGCCCGAGAAAGCCAAATTTCTCCGCACAGTTCTAACAGACAAGTCCCTTGTACGTCCCACAGTGATTTCTGCGGTTATTTGACGCAGCGTTGCTTGTCTGTTAGAATTTACGACTCTTTGCAGACGTCGCCGGTCTCGGTCGTTAAGTGCAGGTGGTCGACCACTGCGCTGTCCATGGTGGGATGGTGCGATGTCCATGGTGGCTAAAATTTCATACTCTCGGCACACTCTTGACACAGTGGATCTGGGAATGTTGAATTCCCTAACGATTTCCGAAATGGCATGTCCCATGCGTCTAGCTCCAACTAACATTCCGCGTTCAAAGTCTGTTAATTCCCGTCGTGCGGTCATCATCATGTCAAAACCTCTTCACATGAATAACTTGAACAGAAATGAAAGCTCTGCGCATTTATACCTGTTCTACGCGATGCTACTGCCATCTGAAAATTTGCATATTGCTATCCCATGACTTTTGTCACTTCAGTGTATATCATCTAGTATATAGAAATAATGTCTTTATCTAGAATTTCACTGTTATATTGCTTAAATTTGAAATGGCTTTTAAGAATTGTTTCTCATTATGATTCAATTAAACTTTCATATACAAGGTGATTTTTAATTAATCTACAACTTTTAACTGAAATAACTCTTGAGTTGTTACTCATAGCACTGCAGACTTCTTTTATTGAAAAGAATGTGGAAAAGGAATTTAATGGATAGAGTTTTCAAAGTGATAGATAACCTTCAAAGGGAATATAGTAACTCAACTTAGTCATAAAGTTGTCAGTTACAAATTCAAGAGTTTCTTGTTTAATGTTTGCAAGTGAGTGAGTTATGGACTTTTTGAGGCTAATAAGATCTGTCGTCGTCTTCTTCCAAACCACATCTTTCATATGACCCCAGAAATCGCATATATTCTTATTTAGTGAATAAGGTGGTTAATGCAATGTACTAGAATAATTGTTTGGGTATTGATAAGCGATAACTCAGGTTCTAAACTAATGTTAATGATGTCAAATACACTACATGTTCTATGAGGAAAAGCACTGTTCTCATGAACCAATTTTCACCAGTGATCATGCCCAAATTACAAATTTGAGGGAAAAAAGAGTATCTCAGTAACAATAGTGTTGCATTTTCACAACGTTAATACCAATTTTTAATAATTAAAAAATATGATCTTCGGTTTATATTCTGGAGGCATTTTCAAAATGGCTTGGAACTGACATGAAACAAATTTCTTTTATGCCTTCTTTCACTGCATGCATACATAGTGTTATTTAGTGAGACTCTGAGAAGTTATTTCAGTTAAAAATGGCAAGTTAATTATGAGTCATCCTGTATAAAATATACATTAGTCATCTGATATTTATGTTCAGGAAACAATATGTATTAAAAAATTTATAAAATATATATAAGTATTTAATAATTGTATGTTTATATATACTGTAAAAAAACCTATTTTTTTTTTGTTGTTAATTATTGTGTTTTCTTGTTACATTATAGTTTTCAGATGGTTGCATTACTAACAAATTTTTCCAAAAGCTTAAACTGAAATTGGAGTGGTTAAAATTTTTTTTTTCTTTTGATATTCAATCATATGGAATGGAATTTTGTGTTATAAATAAAGTCTTGCTTTAATTTAGTGCAAAAAAAAAAAAAAAAAAAAAAAATTCATAAACATAAGTTTAATCAACTGCAGTCTTTATTAATTAATATTTTTTTTTATCATTTGTAGAACATTACATTTCTATAATAAATAATATTAACAATATTCCAAAATAATATTAAAATATTTTTCTAATATAAATGTCAAACAAGTTATTTATATTTGAGAAATATCTAATGTTCTTGAATCATGTTGTTTTATTTTATTTACACAGATGAACCTGCTGTTGCTGATTTAATTGATAATAATGCAACTGAAAATAGTACTAAAATTGCCAGCCCTAATGTGAAAGAACATTTCTCAACATCTTCAAAAGGTTTTTTTTTTTTTTTTTTTTTTAAACTATAGAAATTAAATGATTGCATATGGCATTAAAATATTATTTTTTAATAATATATAGCCAATTTATTTCAATAATATTTTGATTAAATAATAATATTTTTAATTAAATAAGGCATAGAAAATGTATTATTTTCTACTTGGAAAATGTATTGTTGAATTTATTTTATATGTGTATATTAAACGGGTTTTATTGCTGTTAAAATTATTGAAATTTATATGTATCAAATAACATACAATGAATAATATATGTTAGAGAAGCATGTTATGATTGACTTCAGTTCTTCAGAATGCATTATGTTCATAGTTTTTCTGAGAAACTACATAGAGAGTGTGTAGTAAAACTGAAAATGGTGTTAGCTAATAAATGCAATGCATCATTGTAGGATTTGTCAATGGATTTGTCAAATTTAAACAATGGTTCATTTGGGAAATTTAATAGTATTATATCATAAAATACTCACTCATTCCAATTTTGGAAATTTTCAATTAATTATCATATTATAGAATTATATAATTAAAGTTTTGAGTACTGTATGGCTGATTATTCATAATTATGTTGATTGTTTCATATAATGTGTTGCATAATGTTTCATATATTTTAAAATATTGTGTTATGCAAATAATACTAAGATACTAAATTTTAAATTTAAATTTTTTTTTTTTTTGTACTTCATTACTGGTGTATCATTTAAAAACTATTTTTAAATGTTTCAGAATCAGCAAGTTATTTTTATTGCTAAAATACTTTTTTTATTTATTTCAATTTTTCTACATGGATTTAGCTCTTAGCAGTTTCTTTTTATAATCCTCCTTTTACGAAAAACAGTAATATATAATTTATTTGTTGATAAAAATATTTATAATATATTTGAAATTATTTTTATTTAGCTCAACTAACAAGATCAGATTTGATTGCTAGGCGTGATCAGTACAAAGTAGCATCATTACAAGCAAAAAGTGAAGGAAATAAAGAGTTGGCATTGAATTATTTAAGAACAGTTAAAGTAGTGTATATTTATATTTATCTTTATATCAATTATATTATTTAAGTAAAAAACTAATGCATTGGAATTAATTTATAATATTGAAAAAAGAAATTTAAGTTTTAGATCACATTTATAGGCCAAGATGACATATAAAGAGAAAACTTTAGACTTTAATTTTGTACAACAAAACTAAAAGAAAATTATTTATTTACTTTAATAGAAACAAGAGGTTAAATAATTCTATTTACATTTCTAAATCACGAATTATAAAAGTGATGACATCCTTTATAATAATACACAAATTATTCAATTATTATATTTTTTGCCAATGGTTTTAATCTTTTCTGAATATTTTCAAAGTTATTTCACCAAGATTTTTATGACTAAAAATTTTATTGAGCATGCTAGATTTATTAACACAACAGTTAGAAATTTACTAATTTTAAACAATCATTCAATCATGTTGACATTTTTGTATGAAAAATATATATTTTGTACTTTTGTGAAAACAATTCAGTTATTAGATTCGGTTATTTAGGCACCCTGTGACTTTAATGATTATATAAAATTGTAGATGAATTTTGTCAAGAGACTGATTTAAACTCTTGTTTCCATTAAACTATATGATAAATTATTGTTTGACTAATTAAATTTATGAATGAAAGTTATTATTCGTTATCAATCAAATTATTCAACTAAAAAACATTTTCAACTATGAATAAATATTTTTTTTTCTTCCAACTATTCTAGAATGTTTATGTGATTGTAAACAATGTATTAATTATTTTTATGTGTATTAATTTGTTCTTATTCATGGCATGAACTGAAGTAGGTCGCACAATATTCTCAGGAAGAGGGTAAATTTTCTTTCATACTATTTTCTTTATGGATCTTTTTGTTTTCTTGTTTTATTTCTTGGTAGTGACAAAAAACTTATATTTATAAAACATATTTTTTAAAATATTATAAAATATGTAATTGATCATATTCTTGTTGTAATAATTGCTTGTTGGGAAACATAAGGGCTTTAATTTGATAGATTTGTAAAACATATGGGAAATTGTTTTTTTCCATGTCATTAAGCTAAAACATGTAAAATTTCAGTGATAAATTATGATGAATGCTGTATTTTAAATAATTTGTAATCAATATTGTTTTTATAAAATATAACTAAAGGATTTTTGATTCAATGTACTGTAAATATTTTGGATCGTAATCAAGAAATAATGAAACATTATATGTTTTTGTTTTTCTTATGACTGCTTTATACTGAATTTTTTGTGGGTATCACCAGGCTTAGTTGTATATATGATGTACATGAGCTGCATTGCATAATTGAAAAGTTTAAAATTTTGTTTATTTTAGTTTTAAAATAAATTTGATTTTGATTTTCAGACATTCAATTCTGTCATTGAAGCAATGGATAATAATCAGCCAGTTGACTTGTCAAATGTACCTCCACCACCAAAAGGGTTTTCAGGTGGATAAAATACTTTATTTATTATTATTTTTTTTACATATTGTATATTTTTTATTTAAAATATTATTTGAAAAAAATCATATTTCATTTAATAATTGTTGCTATCGATTATTTGATATTTGCAGAATTGTCTGTTGTAACTGTGAAAGATAATTCTCCAAAAGTGACACATGATGAAATACAAGCATCTTCTGAGATTGAAAAAGCTGCATTTGCTGCTGCCAATGGTATTGTTTTAGTTTTCCTTTTAATTTTATGGAAAATCATTTTAAATAATAAAGTGAATAAGTCATTTTAGCACTTTAATTGATAGTTTATAATTGCAGTTGAAAATTTTCTAAAAAAAATCCTTCCCTTTTTAGTTATATTTAACAAAACAATAATTTAAGGAAAGTAAATCAGATTTTAATTTACCACAAATTAATCTATTTTAATATAATGAAGAAATATTTAGGTTTTGCTAGTAGCAATAGATTGCTCTAAAGAATTAGAAAGTCAGTTATTAGTGAGCATGAAAAAAATGTAATTACTGTGAAAAGTATGTAAATGTTTGTATATTTGTTTTTGTTGTATATTTGTTTTTGTTTGTTTAGTATTTTAACAAAATATGGTATATATATGAAATATGACATCTTTTGTTTTCTTTCCAAATGTTAACGTTGTGAAATTTTATTTTGAAATAAATTTTGGGAATAAAATCTAAAATTAATTTATTAAAAAATATATAATCCAGAGATGATATAAATTACAAATACCAACCATTTTATTGCATTGATTTTTGATTGATTTGATTTTTGATTATTGCATTGATTGATTGATTTTTTATTGCACATGATCACCAAAATGTCTTTTGAAATAGACTTTCAATATTAGAATGAAATTCAAAAAAAGATTTTGTCCCTTTTGAATTAATATTGCATTACACACAAAAAATGTTTATATATCAAAAGCAAAGAAGGTCTCATAGCTGCTAAGATTTGAAGCTGCATATATATACTCACAGATTTATTACAGCTTTTTTAAACACATGTCCACGGCTGCTTAGTTGTTTTTATCAAAGTAAGCGTACATTTTCCCGCCGTAACTCATTAGATCTTTAATATTATATTGGATTAAAATTATTTAACAATAATATGAGATCTCGAAAATCAAACAGCAGATGATTTTAATCTTTTAAATGGCTGTGGTATTTATTTCTCTGAATTATATTGTATATTGGCTATAAAATAAATATCTTTTTTTAAAAATTAATCTGGCACATTTTAACTGCTTCATTTTATTAGAAACAGCAGCACCTGAGCTTTTTGCAGCTCCTCCACCTCCATCAACTATTCTTGAAGCTCTACAACAAAGGCTGGAAAAGTATACTGTTACAAAACAGGCTGCCGAAGCAGAAAACAATAATGGGAAAGCCAGAAGACTTCAAAGAATAATTAAAGTAATTGTAATAGATTATAGTTTTCATTAATATAATTGAATAACTATCTTAATTTCCTGCATATAATCTATAAATTTATAATTAAAAAAATCTTAAAATTTTGGTGTGCAGATTAATAGGTCAGTGCATATAAACTATGGAAATTTCATACGGAAAGTTTCATAAAAATTCTATGAAACTGCTACTGAAAAATACTTTATACCAAGAAAAATTGACATTATTGTGTGTGAGAGGACAATAAAGTATCTTAAATAACACTTGTGGATGATGGAAAGAAATTAGACTTTTATAAAAGTAGATAAAATGCTATGCAGAATCATATATCAGTAAAGGGTGAAAAAGGTCTGGAATAAAGTTTTAGATAATAATTAAAATTATTTATTGAAGATCAAATTAATAATTATCTGTATTAATAATCGAGATTTTCATCTCTCTAGCAAATATGAAGATCCTAAATCATCAGAAGAATGTTGTATATCCTTTGTTTGCACTTAACTGCATATCTTCATATTTTCCACTAAATTAAATTTATAATAAAATATTTTTATATAATTGTGGCATCAAAAATGCTCTTAAAAATTAAAAAAAAAAACATTTGTTAATTTTTGACAGGCATAATAACAGAACTTAATTGGTATATAGTAAGTCAAAGAACGGGCATGAATTGCCTGTAGATTATATATGCCGCAGATAATTCGAAATCTTTTAAAAGATTAACTTAAATCATTTCCTCCCTCTTCATATTTACAGTCTATTATTCTTTAAAACTTATTAAAAATGATTTGCGCCTCTTGTAATTTTTTAATTGTGCTTATTTTGTTTTTTGAAGAATTATTTTTAATCCTGTAAAATATACTAGTTATTTTTCTAGGAATAAAAACAAATTGGCGAAAAATAATAACAACTGTAACAATTTTAATATCTATAATAAAAATTATAAAAGTTTTGTGTTATAGTTAAATTTCTTTGTATTTTATAGTCACTATTATTTTTTAATATATATCTTCTACATATGTGATTTAGATAATGTGAAATTAACTTGTATGGTTTAGAAACCTGATATTTGTATTGTTGTTATCTTAGAGTCTTATCGGATTTTTAAATTTTCTAGCAATATGAAACTGCTATTAAAGACTTTAATGCTGGAAGAAATGTGAATTTTGAAGAGCTTCCAACTCCACCTGGTATTAAATTTTCAATAAGTCATATTTTATTGACAAAAATATTCAACAGAATTTATTTTAAATTCAATTTTTTTATTAAATTTCTATATGAATTTAATAATAGGTTTATTTTTGTTGAGATTTAAATGAGGAAATTTAGAACTGTGTAGGTTAATTACTAGCATTTGTATAATTGCTAAAAAAGCTTTTAATTTCCTGTGGGTTTAAATTCTTTTCTTTGGTGGTAATAAATGTCATATTCTTTATTTAGGTTTTTGTACTTTGAATTTACTAAAAGATATTAAATGAACTACTTTTAATTTGACTAATAAAATCTGAAACATGTATATATTATATGAAGTATATATTATAAAATATGTTAATTAACCCATTGAGGATTATTCCACTTGGAGGAAATGAAAAAAAATTATTATTTTTACTTATAAGTGTTTAATTATGGGAACAAAAGGGAAGCAAAAAAAAAAAAAAAAAAAAATATTTATTTTTATTTGACTTACAAAATGTTGCGAAAATGCAATTTCAGTCTGAAACGATTACTTTTCTGATACTTGAAACATTTTAAAACTATATCATGTGAATGCTCATTGCATTTTTTACATATAGTTATAGTTTGACTGAATATAGACATAGCTTCATAAAATTTTTTGAACCGTATTGGTATGTATGGTTAATAATTCAAAAAGAAAGTTAAAGAAACAAAAAAAAAAAAAAAAAAAACACCCCTGCAAAATTATGTAAAAGAAGAATTTCTTTTCATAAAAGAAATTAAGTTACATTCTTTTTATTTTTCATATTTTTTTTCCTTCAAATATTAGATATATTAAAAATGCATGATATATTATAAATACACTGACAGAAAAAAAAAATCCCCAAACCAAGAAAGACTTGTATTAGATAAACGAAATTTGGTAGGCGTGTTTATACATCTGAAAGATGACATCGCTTCAATATTTGCGCTTTTCGCGTAAGTGTAGCGCTAGTAGCGCCACTCGGAACATGCAAATCAGGTTTGCTTTAAATGCGTGCTGTAAAGTTCGTGAGCGTTAATGAGCTTTGAAATTTGATGTATTGAGTTGATGTTAGCCAAGAATGCCTTTAAGAAGACGAAGAAGCCATTACTAACAGCTCACCGATTTTGAACGAGGGCGTATAATAGAGATATGAGAAGGTGGATTTTCTTTCCGCGATATTGCAGAAAGACTTGGCCTGAATGTGTCCACTGTGCATTATTGTTGGGAGCAGTGGTCAAGGGATGGCACTGCCTCAAGAAGCACAACTGAGAGCCACGTGGCACAACTGAGAAGGAAGACTGCCGTATTCGGCGTACAACTGTGGTACATCGTACTGCGTCTGCGGCAGAAATTCCAGCTGCTGTTGGTACCACAGTGATACAACGGACTGTTAGAAATCGGTTACTTCTAGGACAGCTCCAAGTCAGGTGCCCTGTAGCCTGTATTCCACCGACTCCAAGCCGTTGCCATTTGCGATAACAGTGGTGTCAAGACAGAGCTCATTGGAGGAAGGGGTGGGGATCTGTTGTGTTTTCTGATGGAAGCAGGTTCTGCCTTGCTGCCAGTGATTGCCGTGTGTTTGTCAGAAGGAGGCCAGGGAAACGCCTGCAACCAGACTGACTGCGGCCTAGACACACTGGACCTACATCTGGAGTCATGGTCTGGGGAACAATTTCCTATGACAGCAGGAGCACTCTTGTAGTTATCCCAAACACTGACTGCAAATTTGTACATCAGTCTGGTAATTCAACCTGTAGTGCTAACATTCATGAACAGCATTCAAGAGGGAGTTTTCCAACGGGATAGCGCTCGCCCTCATACCGCTGTTGTAACGCAACGTACTGTATAGAGTGTCAACATGTTACCTTGGCCTACGAGATCACCAGATCTGTCTCCAATTGAGCACATATGGGATATCATTGGGCGACAACTCCAGCATCATCCTCAGTCAGCACTGACCTTCCCAGTATTGACAAAACAAGTATGAAACATACCACAAAATGACATTTGCCACCTCCCGTTACTGCAAATCTATAATATTTTTAATGATATCTATACATGCCCGTTTGCAGGCGTGTATTAAAAATTCTGGAGGTTACACCGCCTATTAATGTAACAGCATTTTATATTTGAAATGCATTTTCTTGATTTTAAATTAACCTGTGATTTTTAAAATTTAATCATTTAAACATATTAACTAGACAAATGCATTGTTCGAATTTCATTACTCTACAATAATTTTTTGTTGGCGTTGGGATTTTTTTTTTTCATCAGAGTATGATATAAACTAAGTAAAATTTGTTTGGATGCAAATTCCTTATTTTGTAGATGAATACGTTTTATTTCTTTATAAACAGAAATCGTCCTTACAAAATAAGATACAGTGGCTCCCAAAAGTGTTTGTATTTTTATGAATTTTAGTGAATTACTTCTCTATCAAATATAAAAATTAATATTTCAGAATAAGAATATTTTTAATGATGTCTATATTTTTTTCTTAACCAAACTAATATCTTTCCATAAGAAAACTAATATTTTAATAAATTGAAAATCAAAAAGTAACAAAGGTACCACAAAAAAGTCTATACACTTTGAAAAATGAAAAAAATCTCAATTTTATAAGATGTTGTAGTATATCTGTTATTTAGTACAAGCTGTAATCAGGGCACATAATTAATGTAACCAAGTATTAAATTCTATAAAATTTAATTTTATAATATTTTGATTGGTGTGTACATTTTTTTTTTGTATAATTGTATAAAAAGTTTTCTCTGTAAAATAAAAAATATTGGAAATTATTTTGTTTTCCTTGCAGGTTTTGCCCCAATTCCTGTTTCTAATGTTAATACATCTCAAGTAAAATCTGTTGAAAAAAGTGCTGAAAAACCAGTAAAAGAACAAAATACAGCTCCACGTAATGCTTCTAATAAAAGTCCTGGACAGACCGTTACTGCGAATTCAAATGCAGTTGCCACAAAGAAACCTAAAAGTATTGCTAATTTCTTTGAAACTTAAAATTTAACAACTTTTTTTACTTATTTAAAAAGTGTTAATATTCTTATTTTAATTCTATTTTCTTTAATTTTAACTACTTAAATGACAAGAAAAAATGTTTATTCTAATGGAATGTTTTTTCCATTATTCCATGTAGCCATTATTAAAATTATCAATAAGTTGTTGCTTCAATTTTATTGATAGCACACACTCACACATGTATAGAAGTTATATATATATATAGTTTAAAAAATATTCTTATTAAAATTATAAGAAAGAGCCCATGAAAAAAATTCATTTCTTTTTTTACATACAAGAACATTCATTACTACAAATTTCTAAATAATTTTCCTATTTACCATTTTATTTATTTATTAAGGTAATATCATTGGAAAGTTAGCTATAGAATAGATTTCTTACTTGATGTTTCCAAATAAGTTAGCAAAGAATTGAATAACTAACTTTAAATCAAAGTAATTTTTTGTTTTTACTTTCTTATAATGTTCTGTTTACAAGCGCTTTAAAATTCATGCATAATTCTATTTATGCAACATAGATCATAAGAAGTTGTTTATTTAAATATTATTTTAATCGTCCCCAAGGATACTGAAGATTTTAAATTTTTTCCTTTTTGGAATGTGGGTACCTAAATAGGCTTAAAGTTATACAATTTTTGTAGTAAAAAAAGACAACTCTTGATTCGTGATGGTGAATTTTTTTTCTAAAATATGCAAATTAGATTTCAGTTATTGAATCTCATCAATTTTTTTCATTCAGTTCAAAGAACAAATACATCAACTGTGGGAGAAAAGCAACTAGAATTTTTATTAAAGAGGCAAAAGTTATTTCGTCAGGCAGCATTGACTGCCAAACAAAATGGGAATATTCAACAGGCTACAGAATATTTACGCATGAGTAAGGTAAGTTTTTGTTTTTCTAATTTATTTTAATGAGTATTGGGTATTAAAAAAACTGTTAGGATATTTTCTTATTAAAATGGGTTAATTGAAATGATCATCGATCTTAGCAAAAAACTTCCACTTTTAATTATTTATTCCTTTCTTTTCCTTGCTTAGGGATTTGACTCAATGATTGAAGCCACCAAGTGTGGATTGCCAATTGATGCTTCAACAGTAAGTCAAAAAATTTCTTCATATACATTTTGTATACTGCAAATTTTTTTATCATTATTAAATGTTTTGTTGGTTAATTTCAAAAAGGGATTTTAAAAAATTATTTTGTTCTTTTATTCACATATAAGTTTAATTTTAACAAAACCTGAAATTAAGAATGTATTTCATGCTTGTCATTCTAAGATTAAGATACTTTGATTTTAAAGTTTAATTTTCTCAAGTTCAAATCTATTTGTTCTATTTAGATACACATGATTTTATTAATTTAAATTGGAGTTTATATTGTGAGCCAAATTATATGCCTAATTTTAAATGTACACATGCAAGTTTTATATCCCTTTTATGATTTATTTCATGTATTTTCTTATTTGCCTTACTTAGATTTATTTATTTATTTTTTGACATTGTAATTAATTAATCACTTTAATACTTTGAATATCATTAATTGAATACTTTTATCTACTAATTCAGTTTTTTTTGAAATTCTGTTATAAAAAAAAGAATAGAAAAAAATAAAATATGTCACTTTGTTTCATGAAATAAAATGAATCAAGTGGATTTTAAATTGTTTTTAGTCATATGTTCATGATTATTTTACTTGTCTAATGAATCAATTATTGTAGAAATAAATATTTTTTAGTATTGTTAAGGCTATTGTATGTAACTGAAATAGTTGAAAAAGAAGTGATACTTTGAAATATGTTCATTCTTGCAATGAAACAAAAGAAATTGCAATTATATAATACATTTAATTAATAATTGCATATTAATATCTATACATCTTAAACTTATGTTTAATGTTTTTCATTTAGAAATATATATATATGATGGGTTTTAAAGTATCATTTATCACATACACATCACAATAGTGTTAATGTTACATTTGCTTAGTGATTTAAAACAATTTTTAAAAACTAAATTTGTTTACCTATTTATAAGCACAAAACAAAATTATTCATTTGTTTTAACTTTTTTTTTTCTTAATTGTATTTGAAAAATGGGGCTTGCAATGAAACCAAACAATGTTCAAATATTAAAATTTTTTGAGAAAATAACGATTATTTATTGTTTAAACTACCCGTAAATGTTTTCCAGTGAATCCTCATGTTATTCTTAAATTGCACTCATTCCAGTGTACTTTCACCAGTAATGTTTATTTCTTGATTTTAATTTCTGTGAAAAGAATAGCCTGAATTTTATATATATATATAAATTATAATGTTATATGTATATAAAATGCTAATTTGGTACTTTATTTTGATAGAATATCAAAATAAAAAAATGTTGGATGTATTTTCAAAAATATTCTTGTTGGTTATTTATGCTTTTTTTATGAAAGAATATTAATAATCTTAAGATTTTTCAATGTGAATTTTCGGTAACTGTAGTTTAATATTGATATTTTAATATTCTATATTATATATAGAAAAAAAAAGTATTTTTAGCTGTATTATAAATTTTAGTTTTTGTACTTTAAATAAAGTTTGAACATTTGCATTCTCATTTTTTAATTTAGGAACAAATTCATGTGTTAATTCTATCTTTCTTATTCAATTTAAAATATTTCAGTCAAAAATACTTTTCTATTTCATTTTACTTAAAAGTTTTTTCTGTTTAATATTATTATTTGAAGTTAAACTTTGCTTTTTATAACTGTGGTAGAAAATAGAAAATCTATATAATCATTACAAATATTTCATAACATATTTTTTCATTTTATTGGAGTCTCATTCTTATGATTATTTTTCATATAAATTATTGTTTTACTTAATAGAAGTTATAAATTTTGAATAGCATAAAAATTGTTTCTATTTTTTCTAAATTGATAATTTGATTTGCCATGCATGATTAGTAAAGAAGGTTGAATTAAGTTCAATTTCTATGATTATTTCACATTTTAATGTGTTATAAATACAGAAACTTTTTTATATATATTTATACACAGATCCCGACACCACCTCAGCTAGAATCAGACTTTGTTATTGTTGACGTTTCAGAATGTGTTGAAAATGAAAACTGTAACCAAGAAGAACTTTATGAAAATTTAGAAAAAGATTTATTTAACCAAATAGAAGTAAGCAAAAAGCCTTTGATTTTATTAATAATTGTATCTCAGTGATTGTTTAAAAAAAATAATTTGTTCTTTTGGCATATTCTATATTATATCAAGCAGTATTTATTTATTTATTTTTTATTTTTTATTTTATTTCCACATTAAATTTATTTTATTATTTTGTGAATATTGATATGTTCATTTGTTTTGAAATCTAAATGAACAAATTAAAAATATTTAATTTATGTTCCTTTAGAATTAAATATTTAATTCTAAAAGTACATAAATTAAATATTTTAAAATTTTCCTTAATATCTAATAACAGAATTCAACTTACAAAAAAATTTAGCTGGTTAAACGTTGTAAAAGTATATACATTTTAGGAGAACAGGATATTTTATTATTATTGCTCTGATTACATTGTAATAATTTAAACATTTTTGTTTTAAAATATTATGTCTTTTAACATGCATTTATATAAATTACAAAAATGTGTTTTAAGAAGTTTTCATAACAAATTCTAGCAATTATTTATTAAAAGATGCCTAGAATACATTGATAGAAACTACAATGAACTCCTGTCAAATTCTTGAAATTTTTTCTCCTTTCTATGGGAAGTGAACAAGTGCATTTGATTTTATATTTCAGTTTTTTTAAAATGAGGGGGAGGGACTCTAATTGTTTTTCATGTGCAATTAAAAAATTTGACATGCAGTTCAGAAAATTGTGTGCATTTAATCATTCTGTTCAATTTTAAACATTAATATTTATTTATTCATGAGTAATTGATGCAGGATTATATAATAAAATGAGAAAGAACATAAAATATTTATATTTATAAATTGGAAATAAATTATATACTTTTAAAATAAACTGCTATGTAACTAATTTTTTCCTTCTAGATCTGTACAAGAAACAAAGAACATTTTCTTCGATTGGGAGATGTATCATCTGCTTCAAAGTAAATACAGATGCACCATATATTATTAATAATAAATGTTTGATAAAATCATTTATAAATGACTGATAATTATGGTAATTTATTTTTATAATCAGCAATCAGGTAAAATACATTTGCAATAGATTTATTTTCCTTACAGGTTTGAAAAATTATACCTAGAGTCCAAGAAAGATCTTACAGTAATTCAGCACTTGAAAAAGAAAGCTGAGCCAGTTCCTAGATTTCATTATGAAACACGGCTATTTTCTATGGTTCAGTAAGTGCGATTTTTTTGTGTTTGTATTTTTATATTAAAGTAGATATACAGTGATTCTCAAAATTCAGTATGCATCACTTATTCTCTTTATATATGTTAAGTTGGTATTTGAAGTTAATGTAGTGAAATTTCTAAAAAAAGCTATTTTGTCATTCCAATCTAGATGTGATTGCTTTGTAAGAAGGTTACTATGAGAAATCATTACTGTAAAAATCAACAGATAACATTTTGCATTTCAAACTAGTTTATTTATGTTTACAAATGGTTCTATTTATTGGCTTTTTAAAAGAAAAATTTGACATTAATATCTTTTCAAATAGAATCTTTCAAATTTTCATGTAGATAAATGTTGTTTATCTGTTTATAATTCAGAATAAAGAATAATATTTTCAATTTGTTTTCAACTAAATTAAACTGAAATAACATTGTGACTTTATGAAACTATATTGAAGAATGTTTTTTTTTAATGTAAAGCAAAATTATCTGAAATTTTTATCATATCTTTTAAATAACATGCAAACTTTACAATTGACAAGTTCCTGGATATTAGTGAATTAAATAACCAAAAACTTAAGGGGTTTGTCCATATTAAAGTATAAGAAATATTTCAAAATCTCAAGGTTATAATACATGTATTTGAGAAGACTTCTTGATATAAAATTTTGGACATTTTTGAGGTTTCCGTAACATTATATCTATAAAATAAAAAATCTATTTTTTTTTTTTTAAATGACTATTTGGAGAAGTTGTATTTAAGACATTTTACTGTGTTTATATCTCTTTGCAAGTATATTAGACTATTTAACAGTTTTGAAATATTTATTATAAAATTGTACTTGAAATTTGTAAAATTTTAAAGCACGAAAATAACTATGAACTACAATAACTTCAGAAAAAAAAATGTACTATAGGAATTAGTAGGTTATTTTTTAAGTATTTATTATTTTTGTTATACAGAATTTCTACGAGATATTATATTAAGTTAATAAGAATTTGTTTTGTTCTGTAATATTAATTTTTCTAATCAAAGTGTTCTTTGTTTTAAATTTGATTATTTGAAATTCAAATCTAGAAAGGAAATTAATTATTGTATTTACAATTCTACAAATACCATAGCTGTCAGTGTGTTTTGAATGTTCATCTTTTGTTAAACCTGGCTTAAAACCGGACTTTTAGAAATTTTGTTTTTATTATATTAAACATATTGGTTTTTTCCTTTTGTCCTTGTTTCCATAAATAAAACTAAAAATTCCAATATATTTTAATGGCATACAGTCATTCAACTGCCTAACCAATATGCTTGGATTAAAAAATTATGATTAATGAAAATATCCTAGTGTTATCTCTCCACCATGCCTAAAAATATTAGTTTACTATTATCATGATTCTAGATATCCTATGATTTGTAAATTTTTTTTTTATGTTAGATAGTTTAAAAAAAAAAACGATTTTGCTATTATTACTGAGAAATCTTCATTATACACTTTTATTATGATTTATTACTTTTGAAATACTTTCAATTCAATGCGACTCAAAATAAATTTGAAGGAATTTAGGTAGACAGACATTTTGCAGATCAAATGCACTGTATGGGTTAAATTTATAAACATTACATGAAAATATTGCCAGGAGATAATTTATAAACAGAAAAAAAATAATGTATGGTGAGATGCAGGTAATTTTGGATAATTTCTGTTCCAAATAAGTGTGTTAATAATGTGATAAGGTTCCATGGATCTAGTACCATGTATTTAGTGCAAATTGGAGACTCATTATATGGAATACATAATTCTATTGCATATTTCAATGCAATATTGTAAAAACATAAATTGTTGTAAAAGTTTCAGCATAAAGGCAGGAAATTTAACAATTTTTTATCCCAAGCACCACAATAAAAGTTCTTTTAAGAGTAAAATGCAATTCTTTTTGAAAATATAAGTAAAAAGACCAGTAAAAATGTTAATAAGAAGGAGAGAATAAGTTAGTACAGAGAAAAGAAAAAGAAAAATGTTACAAAGCTAGAATGTTTTAATAATACAACATTTTTTACTTTAATAGCAATTTTCTCAAAACAGGGATTTTTAAATTTCTATATATCATTTTATACAAAACTATTATATGCATGGCTTATATTCTTTGCTTATAAATATCTAATGTACTGTAGATTTTACTAAAAGGAAGTTTTAACTAATATTTATGGAATTATTTGTTTTATATAAATTTTTGTTAAAAAAAAAAAAAAAAACGACGGCAGTTTTAAAGAATTTCTTAGTTGCTCCTGGTTTTAAAAATATAAAAAAACTCATAATTTCATTTCAGTTATATATTAAATATAATGTTAAATTGTTATATAAAATGAATAATTTAAAATTTACTTTTATCTACAAATGAAATATGATTCCAATACATTTCAGGCTTTATTTGCCATAGATTTCATAAAGGAAAACCTGGGCATTTTATTTTTTGCACTTATGAAAAATTTTCTTCTGGCAAAATGCCCATTTAATCATGCTGATCTGAGCATTCATTGAACAGTTTCAGATAAAATTGAAGTAGAAAATTTTTCAGCAAATTCTGTAGAAATGCAAAAATTCTGTAGATGTGCAAATTCTGTAGTACAGAAACATGAATTTTTCACAATTTTTATAGCTATAAATTTCTGATCACATAGAAATTCCTTCAGCAGATGCCCTTTTCTAATTTGTTTTTGAATTGTTGTTCTTTAAAGCATTTTAGCACATAATACATTGTAGAATGGGATAAATTTACTAAATTGGTGATATTTTGAACTGATTTACCACTACTTTTATAAGAAATACCCAATTTTTGAATGCTTAATTTCCTTACCACTATGAGCCTTTTTTAAATAATGAATCAAATATAATGAAGTAAGCAATCAGAAATTAAAGCTAAATAAAAATTTTTAATGTCACTAAATTGCAAAAATGTAAAAAAGGCAACAGACCATAATTTCTTTTATGAATTTATCCCAAAATATTTATGTGTACTATCTCTTTTGTGACATATTTTTATCTGCATCCTTGCATTTTCATTTTTTTTAAAAAGAAAATGAATCAATATTTTTCAAAAATTATTCAATTTTAATCGTAATGACATGGAGATGATATAAAAAAAAATATTAGCAATATTCAAATTCAACTCCAGACTACATTTTTTTTTTCCTGCAAATTTCTAAAGTGTACAAACATTTTTTAGTTTTATGAATCACAAGTTTGTAACTTAAACATAAAAACACTACCAAAATTTTATATTTGTTTCTTTCCTAGGACTTTTCTTAATGTATATTTTTGTCATCTTTATAAATATTAATTTGAATTATTATTTAAAAGTTGTTTTGTCTAAGTAAGTAAGCAATGTGTATTCCATTGTAGGAGTTATTGAAAATATATTTATTGGTGTACTGTACATGTTAAAATAGCTTTACATTTTTTTAAAAGTGGGTGTGGAAAAAAAACATGTATGTTAAATGAGAAATTTCATCATTAATTTGCCTAAAATTATCTATACAAATCTAAATGTTTCTTTTAATAATAGACCCTGCATTATGATTGTTTTTTGGAATATAGATATAGTTTCATATCATTGCAAATCATCAGAAGAATAGTTTGTCATTCAAATGTATTAGTGATTAGAATTAATATATCATTGCAAACTTAACTATGTGTTAAAATTGTATTATACACTGAAGTGACAAAAGTCATGGGATAGCAATATGCAAAGTTTCAGATGGCAGTAGCATCGCGTAGAACAGGTATAAATGCGCAGTGCTTTCGCAGAGCTTTCATTTCTGTTCAAGTTATTCATGTGAAGAGGTTTTGACGTGATTATGACCGCACGACGGGAATTAACAGACTTTGAACGCGGAATGCTAGTTGGAGCTAGACGCATGGGTCATGCCATTTCGGAAATCGTTAGGGAATTCAACATTCCCAGATCCACTGTGTTAAGAGTGTGCCGAGAGTATGAAATTTCAGGCATAACATCCCACCATGGACAGCGCAGTGGTCGACCGCCTGCACTTAACGATCGAGACCGGCGACGTCTGCAAAGAGTCGTAAATTCTAACAGACAAGCAACACTGCGTCAAATAACCGCAGAAATCAATGTGGGACGTACAAGGGACTTGTCTGTTAGAACTGTGCGGAGAAATTTGGCTTTCTTGGGCTATTCCAGCAGAAGACCGACTAGAGTGCCTTTACTGACAGAACGACATCGCTTGCAGCGACTCTCGTGGGCACGTGAGCATATCGGTTGGTCCCTAGATGAATGGAAAACCGTGGCCTGGTCCGATGAGTCACGATTTCAGTTGGTAAGAGCTGATGGTAGGGTTTGAGTGTGGCGCAGACCCCACGAAGCCATGGACCCAAACTGTCAGCAAGGCACTGTTCAAGCTGGTGGTGGCTCCGTAATGGTGTGGGCTGTTTTTTCATGGCGTGGACTTGGTCCTCTGGTGCGACTGGACCGAACATTGACTGGAAATGCTTATGTTCAGCTACTTGGAGATCACTTGCAGCCATTCATGGACTTCATGTACCCAAACAACGATGGGATTTTATGGATGACAATGCGCCATGTCACCGGGCCACAACTGTTCGCGATTGGTTTGAAGAACATTCTGGACAATTCCAACGAATGATCTGGCCACCTAGATCGCCCGACATGAATCCCATCGAGCATTTATGGGACATCATCGAGAGGTCTGTTCGTGCCCAAAATCCTGCACCATCAAAGCTTTCACAATTATGGACGTTTATCGAGACAGCATGGCTCAATATTCCTGCAGAAGACTTCCAACTACTTGTTGAGTCCATGCCACGTCGAGTTGCTGCACTTCGCCAGGCGAAAGGAGGGCCGACACGATATTAAGAGGTATCCCATGACTTTTGTCACTTCAGTGTATATCAGAATAGATAGATTTCACATGGATAGGATTTGATGCTGTAAGTTCTTTTTTGTTAATTATTATTAGGTTAAGGTTTATTTAAAATAAGACATTCAGAAAATTAAATGAGCTAAATATTTTAATTGTGATTCTAAAAATTAGTTGAGGTTGTTTTGTTTAGTGCTATTTTTTTTCACTTCATTATTTTTATTGCCTTTTTAACTGTAAGAAAGTTTTATCTGGTAAGTTGCAACTTGCAGTGCCATCACTAAATTCATATTATGTTTTCTTCCATTGAAATTTAAATCAAAATATTTGCTGATTCACAACAAGTTAAATTTTTTTCTAAGTTTAAGTAATAAAACTAAACAACTAATGTATGTAATTTTAATATATATTTACATTAAATATAACATTTTTGAACTGATATAATTGTTTTCAGGAAAATATATATATATATATTCTTGCACCTAGTTATATATTTATATGTCTTATTTTTCGAAATGCTAATGAATTTTAATCTTTAGATGTCATACAGACTTGGGAGATAATGATTTGGAAGTCACTATTGAGAGAGGCATTAATTTACCAGGTATATTATAGCATAATGAAAAATATAATTGATGCAATTAGTTTTTAAATTTACTTTCAAAAATTTAATTTTATTTTAGGCTTGCAAACTTATTTACTTTAAATAGAACTATATCATGATAAAAAATTTTAGGTAATTATTTTAAATACACTTGTAAATATGTAATTAAATTTATTTTATAAGAAACTTAATTAGCTGGAAAAAAGTTATCAGCTTTTTTTGAATTAATTCTGTGGACTCTTGATTTATAAAATGACTTTCTGAATGTGAAATAATACAATTAGAAATATTCAATATAATGAAGGTGTATTTATTATTCATAGGAAAACCTGATGATCTGGATTCTTACATTAGATTAGAATTTCCTATCCCACCGGTAAGAATTCTTACATGTATTTTTTTACTTATAATATTTTATAAACACTATCTTTAAATCACCTTTTTATTTATCTTATTAATTGTATTTTGTCTAGAAGCTTGCCATTATTTTAGATATTGTATTTATGAGTGGTTTAAATTCATTCATTTGTTTCATTTTCAGGAAAGTCCTCAGCGAGCTAAAACTCATACCGTCCGAGATACAAACAATCCCAGTAAATAATATTTTCTTTTCCTTTCATGGATATTCCTTTCTTTTTCTTTCAAATGGTTAAAGTATATCTCATAAGTTTAAAGATTTTTTATAATTATATTAAAAAATATGATAAACATAGAAATCATTATATATTTAACAAAACAGGTTTAATGTTGGAAAATGTGATTATATTATTTAATATATATATAAGTATATATATACATAGATAATTTTAGATTCATTATTTTTATATTTTTGGAGGATTCAATCAAGCAATTTTTTCAGCAATGTATTTATTATGAAGTGAAAGTAAATGAGATTTTAACGTAACCATTAGGTGTTTTAACTTCCAAACTATTATGTACAATAGCATCTTGAATTTAATTTAATGTTTTGTGACTTTTAATATAAAAATTTCAAGTCTTCGAATCGGTACTAAAATATTGTAATATGTTCTCAAAATTATCAATTTATGCATATACATCTGCTCTATTATATATGTAATAATGGTTTCCAGAATTTGACACTTCAAACGCTGTTTGCGCTGATATGTGTTATGAATATTGAAATAAAAAAATTGTAAAAACAGCTAAACTGTTAAAAGGTTTTAAATTCTACTTTGTATTTTTATAATAATACATATAATAGTTCTTAACATGTTTTATTGTGATATCATTTCTTTTCTTTTTTATTTCTTATTGATTTTTTTTTTTTTCAGTTTTATTATAATTTTTGTATTAGTGCATCAAAATTTTTAAATTACACAAAAAGCTTTGTTACTTTTTCACTCGAGTGACAACAATGCTATATATACTATACAGTATATGATGTAGAATCATATGTTTTAATTCTTTTAAAGGAAACCTCGTTTTAATGATATTTTGTAGCTTTTTAGTGATCTTTTACAAAAGTTAATCCTATACTATTAAAAATCACTTAATATCACAAAACACAACCTCTTACTAGGGCAGAAAGATTATTGCACACAATAAAAGTTTCATGATTGGCCTGGTTGAACAATATTCTCCATTTGAACAAAATATCCTCTATAATATAATTATAATAGAGGATATAATAATATAAGAATAATATAATATATAAGAATATAATATATAATAATATAAGAATATTAATAAATAAACTTATGACTCTTAAATTGTGTTAAAAACAAAATAAATTATCGATTTATCATTTTTTAAATATCTTTTATATCAAGATTATTTAGATACCTTTAATTTGTTTTTAAAAAAGTTATAAAATGTGATGTTGATTGAACTTGGTTTCAATTACTACTTATTAAATTTGTACAAATTGCTTCTGTTGATGACAAGAATGTACTGAAAAATGTACATGAAGAATATGCATTTGGAATCAAAGCAATGATTTGCAATCATCCTGTACTTTTTGAATGACTTTTAATAGCTATGCTGTTCATAAATAAGTAAAAATGAATAGCTTTTAGTGTTTTTTTTTATTTATAAATTTTAAAAATAAAAAGTGTGCCACATGCATTTGCTATGTGTAATTTTGAATAAATTATAAGATAATGCAAACTATAAAACGACAATAATAATATAATGCAAACTAAAAAACAGTTCTAAGTATGTACCCTGTTTTACTTCGGAAACCATCTCACTTCAAAGAACTAGAAATTACCACTTATTCTGAAGAATGTGATGTGTTGAAATAGAATTTTATCCCTTATTAATGAAATTTATGATAAATATCAGTCTGCTTCAGGAATTTTTTTACACAAATTTAGAGGCTTATGTTTTTTTATTAACAATTAAAGAAGGTATTTTGTTAGAATAGAGAATATCATTGGACCAAGACAAACATGAAACTTTTATTTCTTGCAATATTCTTTCTGCCCTAGTAAGAGGCTGGGTTTTGTGATATTGGGTGATTTGTAATAATGTCTGAATAAATTTTGTAAGTAATTTAAAATATTGTTTTTTGTCTTTCTATTTTAGTATTATGACAAATTGCTGTATATTCAGATTTTCTTGCATTTAGTTGTTTTTACCTTTATTATAGTTTTATCATTTTTAAGGATTTTTCTCTAATATTAATCTATGTTTGAATAGAATAAAAAAATAATTTGTTTTAATGATGTAAATTGATTTATATTTTTCTTAATATAACAGGAAAAAATATTATATATAGCTGGTTCTGTGTTATACTAGAACATCCATATCTATTTATAAAACACTGCTTGTACAAAAAGTCAATTAAATATAATGAATATTTAATAAAACATACCTTGCTTTTGAAATCATTAATTTCAACCACTACTTGGATTCAGGTCAATAACACCATTTTTTTCCTGTGTGAGCTTTTATTTTAAATATATGTACTGAAATTTTTAAGCAATAAAGTAGTTACAATAGCTGTAAATCTTGAAGATTTTCTTTTGATTAAATAATCATAAATTATTTTACAAGTACTTATAAAGAATTTAATTCAGTGTAAAGAGGTAGTTTTATAGTTCAAGTTATTTATAATTTTATAATATTAATAAAAATTTCATAATGATTAAAGCAGAATTATATTTAAAGAAATCAAGACAAGTTTTGAATCTGGTAAACATGAAGTAATTATTTTTATAAGTTTCTATTCAAGGTATTTTTATTATGTGCAATGGTATATATATGTGTAACAAAAACATAATATAGAGTATAAAGCCAACAAATTTCTTGCATAATCAAAGCAAAAAAAAAAGTAAGTTTACTTATAGTGTTTCATTCCTCGTGAGCAAACAGATTTATCATGCCACATTTCATTTTGCCTACATGGAATTTTGACGATTTTACTGCTTTTAACCTTTCATGATCCCCCCCTCCCCTCAATAAAAAGAGAGAGAGAAAAAAATGCAACTCCAGTATCTATATATGAAATTTTGTTCTTGGTCAGTGATCATTTCTCATTAGTAAGCATTTGAAATTTGTGATATATTTTTCTTTTCAAACATTTATTTATTGTTTTCATTTTATATCTCTAGTTTTTCAAGAAGAGTTTAAATTTGAGTTTAACAGGAAATCACGTTCACAACTTCGACAGTTTAAAAGGCAAGCTCTAAAGCTAGAAGTATGGTCTAAAGGGTAAGTGCTATTAAAGCATTTAGGTCCATTGCTAAAGGTGTCTTTGAAATTAACTTTAAAATGCTCATCTGCTTTCAGTTTTATGCAGGAAATAAAAAAAGAAAACATTATTGCTATTATAAATTAACTTTTTTACACTTTTCATTTAATTATTTGCATCACTAAGTTTCCATTAAACTCTGTTATTAATTCTTCATTCTAAGAAAAAGGAATGCTAATTTATGCAATGTATATGAAAACTATAACACAAAATATTCCATTAAATATTGAAGACATCTCTGAAATTGCAACCATCTAATTTTGGCAGCATGTACTTATTTTAATTTAATTATGCAAAATAAATAAATAAGCTATAAAAATAAATAAAACTCCAAAAAATTCCTTTTTTTAAAATTATCATACATATATTTAACTTGTTTTATATAATAATAAATAAATAATATAATAAAGCAAATTAAGAATTTCATACTGGATTTTGCATTTTTTTTGTTCTAATGCAGCTGGCAAACACTTAGACAATTGTCTTCAATGCCTTAAAGCAAGCGCTGCACCGACGTTACTCACTTAGCACTACCCAGGAGGTGCGCAAAGTTTGAAGATAAGCTACGGACGCGGAATAACAATACCTCCGCAACGTTCTATGATCCTGTTAGACCGGGACCTACGGTTTAAAGTGGATTCCGAACCATTACAAACATCCATGGCACCGCCGGGACTCGAACCCGAAACCTGCGGTACCGAGCGCCAAAGCGCTAGCCACTGGATATTACATAAATTTGTTAATAAGTGTTTCAATATTTAATTCGATTTTTTTATGCCCATGCCTAAAATGTTTGTTCACAAATATGTATTGATCAAACAGACATACATTTTACTATATTATTTAGTAACAACCACATCTATTTTGCTTAGTGCAATTTTAAAGTGGAACATGTTTTTGGCAATAAACTGTAAAAATATTATATAAAAATGGTTATTAATTTTAATTATTTATTTATTAATTTTTTCATATTCCAACTAAATATTTGGTAAGTTTTTCTTGCATCTGTATTATATATAAATGATTAATTTATGTAACTGATTAGGGTGTTTAAATGAATAAAATCGAACATGTATTTAAAATTTCTGTTTTAAATATGGGGTATAATTTATAAATATAATTTCAGGGGCTTTTTGAGGAGCGATTCCCTCTTAGGCATAGTACATGTTAAGCTTGTTGATTTGGAATCAAAATGTGCAGTTCATGATAGTTTTAATGTAAGTATGATTTTGTGTTATATTAACAGTTATAAAAGTATAACATAATATTTACACAGGGAATTAACCCTTTGATTCAGTAATTGTGTCCCAAAAATTTCAAAAGAATTCAATATTTTTCACACACACAAAAACCACCCAAAAAAGTCTAAATCAACTGAAAAAACAATTTCGAAATTGGAAAATATTATCTGTGAAAAAACTAGACAATTAGGTTTTACGCCAATTTGTCAACCATGGCAAATCGCCAAATTAGCATAAAATTGGGGTAGACATGGTTTATTTTTTACGTTGTTGTACTATGTAAAAAATAACATAGATGGGTTGACGTAAAATATATTAACTGATGAATTGCAACCAACTAAAATTTTGTTTAAAAAATATTTAAAAATATGCAGTGCCTTTTTACCATAAAAAAATGTCTTGATTTAATTCTAGACTCCTGTATCCCTGAAGAAGTAACTAGTGTTGTAACCCAAAGTATATCACCAATTTCTTTGTTACTGTGGTTCAGTTCAAGGAATTCTACACTGGTTGTTTAAAATTTGATTGCAATAGGGAGGATTTTAGAAGGGAGAGGGAATATGAGGGAGAAAGAAAGTTCTTATAGGGTTGTTCGTTCAGGTTGCAGAAAATATTTTGTTTGTTGAACTTCACATGGGCAGTATTGTAAATTTAAGAATAAAAACCGAAGAAAAACTATTCAATCAGACCAGAATCAGTAGGCTTTGTTGAAAATGTCTGTGAGTTTGGATGAGGAAAAAAACCATTTTTGTTTTTATAATTTAATTAGCATTACTGTCTAATTAAATATGAAAATTTATGCTCTATATTATATCATTAGTGGTTATAGTGATTAGCAATAGAAATAATAGTTTGTTTTCTAACAACAACAATATTGGTTATTATTCAGCTTGGCAAACTTTTAGCAATATAATTTAATTATTTTAATTTTATTTTACACATTTTAAATATAAAATTTACCAACTTATCTCTTTGATATAAAAGAGTTAATACATTTTATTTTCTGATGTCATTCAATGTCGGGTTACATGTGCTAGTTAAGTAAATTAGAAGTGTAAATAAGTAGAATAAAAGTTTTCTGTAAAATATTATCTTAAGAATCGACACTAATCCTTAATTATACAGCTTGCAGCTTTCACATTTTTTGATGTTTGTGTTTTTTTTAGGAATATATATATTTTTTTCTTGGTTTTAGTAATACATTCTATGTATGATTTAGAATGTAAAATATCTCTTTAAAAATGTCCCAAAGTTGTAATAAAATATGTTTTAGAAATAGTGACCTTTTCTAATAAAATAATATATTACTATATAAGTAACTTGTAAAAAATTGATGTTTTCAATAATTGTGAAGTTATTTTAAATAATTTTAAAGTTAATTGTTTTATGGAATTTCAAATGGTTATTTATTCAAATTATTCATTGATGTTTATACATTGCATTAACAAGCTATATTTTCAATAATCTTTTTTATAAATTTTTTTAGCTCATGGATGGTCGCAAAGCTTGCGGAGGTAAACTGGAGGTTAAGTTACGTGTAAGAGATCCATTACTTGTAAAGCAAGTTGAAGAAGTTCGGGAAAAGTGGCTTGTCATTGGAAGCTGACCTTGTTTAAAGAGTCTTTGTAGATATTGAATAATTTAGAAAATTATATTGATTAAGAACTTTATAAAAAAATATTTTATTTTATTTTGCCAAGTATTATCTGTACAGAAGAAATGAAATATTCTAAAGCAAAGTATAATTTGATTATAAAAATGTAGATTGCTTGGTGTATATTAGAATAAAAATATTCTTACAGCTAAGTATTATGCTTCAAAATATTGAATAAAATGCTTTAAAATATTGAAATAAAATTATGAATAACATAATAAAATCAAACTATTTTTATGAAGTCTAATTTTCTAACGTGTTTCACCCACTTGACAAATTGATTAACACAATATAGAGAAAGAATGATAAATTAATATATATTAAAGACATAGCTCATATAAAAATGCATAAAATGCTGGATGAAAAATCTGTGTCAAAATTCATCCGTTGCTACATTCTGCTACAAAAACGGCAAATTTCGCATTTTTGTGTCAAACTATCAAAAATGAAATATTTCCTTTATTTTGATTTAGTAACCCTGAAAAAATAGCCACATATGAATGAGGCAATCCTCAGCCTTCGTTTAAGATTGCTACTAGAGGGGCTAAGAATTAATGAATGGGGTAAGAATTCTGCTTTTATGATGTTTTTTGTTAGCGATAGGATTTATTGGTTACATCAACAACATTGTTCATGCTTTTTTTGCTGTCTTCATATTAGTAATGGGCGATTTGAATGATATGAACAGTTAGAAAATTTTTTTAAATGATTCGAGTCAAACACTTCGTTCTATATCATGCACTATCTATTGTTCTTTATAGGAACAAATGGGATAAATAATTTATTTGTGAACATAATTGCTAAATGTTTCTATAATAACTATTTCAAATAAATGTATTAAATTTAAGTTAACTTCAAATTTTATTAATATTTAACATTTGCAAATTCTTCACCGCGTTGTATAATTTTTCTCTACAACTAATATGTTGCAATTGTCGCCTTTTATTTATTATCTTGTTAAACATCCAAATTTTTTAAATAATGTAATTTTTTTAAAAAAATTATAAATTAGCTGTAATCTGTGATTTGAAAGATTGAAGTAATTTTTTATTTCCCATTTATTACTTGAACTGAATTTCGTCAGCACATTCTTTTTCCACAGAAATCTACAATAATATTACATCTAGAAATAATAAAATTGTCAAAAATAAGATTATGACATTTATCCATTATTTACCTATATGTTATTATACATTCTCCTTATGCATGACATATTGCTTTTTTTTTTCTATATTTTGTATTTTTTTAAAAATTGAATACTTATAATTTTAGATTTAATTTTAAAACTAAACACTACTTTTTGCTTATACAAATAGAAATACTTAAGCATTTTTTTCTTACTCAATAAAAATTTATATATCATTTGATACTTTTAAATTTTAAATGAATCTTTTATTTCTCACTACCATTTATTTAAAATAATTCGTTTTCCAATTAAATAATATATTGTAAAAATAACATGTCGAAACAAAATTCAGAGAAAAATTTAATATATTTGTGCTGTTAAATAATTTTAATAATCATATTTTTAGAAGAAATCCTTTAAAAAAATTTATACAATATTTCCATTAAAAATATTCATTGCTTAGATTTCCAAAATATTCAAATCTGCAAGAAAGATAAAGAACAATTGTTAGCTTTTAAAAAATACAAAATGTATTCATACAAATTTATCTATTATTGAAATGTATTCAATTCAGTATTGGTTGTATTTATTAATATATATTAAATAAAAAAATAATTTTATCATTCTATTCTAATTCTCATTTTTTTCTTGAAATTAATGTATGTATCAATAAATTAGTTTCATACTGAATTACTGATACCATGTGAAATGATGGAGTTTAATTTTGGTTCAAGTCATGTGACTTAATTTCATACCAATTGCATGATTGTTAAATAATATAAAATCAATTAGTATATGCCTTGAAATCTGAAGTTGAACGTTTAATGTAAAAATATGCTGCTACAAAAATGCAATTTTTTCTGCTACAAAACCCTTTTGAAGCTGCAACGAAAATCATTTTTGATTTTCCACCCCTGCAAAATTCATTAGATAATATATTCTTGAAAAATCATTATAACAGTTTTTGCATAATTAAGGGATTAATCTATATGCAAATTACACTCATGTCCATAAATTAAGGATAATGAAGTTCAGGCAAAGAAAGAGATAGATTTTACAAATAAGTCAAATTTGTTTGGCTTCTATTTATTAAATAAAAGGTAAAGCTGGTAAAGGTGACGGGCTGCAATTCGTCGGCCAAGCATATCCCACACATGCTCTATTGGATTCAAGTCCAGTGAGTATGCTGGCCAATCCATATGGGCGATATCCTCCAATTGAAGGCATTCGTCTACAATGTTTGCACGGTGAGGACGGGCGTTGTCATCCATAAACAGAAATTCAGCACCCATGGCACCCCGAAACAAACGTACATGTTGTTCCAGAATGACATCTCGATAGATGTAGCCTGTCATCGTTACACTCTGAACATGCAGGTCAATTCTGGAACCAAGAATAATTCCTCCCCAAACGAGCCATCCTGCACCACCGTAACGGTGTCGTTCAATGGTGTTCTCTTGGTGGTAACGGGTACCTGGCGCTCTCCATATGAAAGTCCGGCGAGAATCAGACTGCAAAATAAACCTGGACTCGTCGGAAAACATCACACAAGACCACTGTTGCGGTGTTCACAATGCATGCTCTCTACTCCAGGTTAATCGCAGGCGACAGTGAGTTGCGGTAAGTGGAATACATCTGACAGGCCTACGAACATATAGACCAATGTGCCCTAAGCGTCTGTACACAGTCTGCCTTGAAACTGTCGTACCGGTAGCTGACGAGACAGGTCTGATGCTGTGCTCAGTCTGTTTCTGTTGGCAGTAACTGCTAAATACTAGTCCTCATTCGGCGTTGTAACTCGGGGGGCGACCTGTGCTGTAACATCTACTCACATTACCATCATCTTGGAATCGTTGCCAAAGCCTGGAGATGACACTGGGCGATTCCAAGTTTCTCGGATACTTCCAGCTGGATACGTCCACATTCCAGTCGTCTGATAATTCTACCACGTAGAAAATCATCCAAATGCTTCCTTTGTGCCATAACTATGCGGTTATTGTACTGAAAGGCTTTTAAAGCGCTTGTGATCAATTTTACTTCTTTGCCACCATTCCTTATATACCCCTCTCTTACACTCTCGTCATTGTGACGTACTATCCGCGCCATCTGGTGGTTTCCTGTAATTTTCGTATTCTTCTTCAAGATGTGTGTGATAATTCTACAGGTGAAATTTTTATTTTAGAGTTCAATTTCTGTGTGATTCTGAATTATCCTTAATTTATGGACATCAGTGTAAAACTGTTTTTTTATGAATACTGTAAATTTTGTAAAATATTTTTTAATTGTAGAAAATTTCATTAGATATTTACTTTAAAGTTTATTTGAAAAAATGAATCTTTTTATCATAATTATAACTGATAATTGGTGTACTTAGTAAAATAATTTAAAATAATATATTGTAGATGCATTTGAAATGTTCACATATTTACTTGTTTATATAATAATTATATTTATTAGAAGGAAGGAATGTTAGGTAAGTCTGTCATATTTCTACTGTTCTCTCTCGTCATGATTTTATTTTTATATAAGAAAAGTCAGTCTACATTTTTCAGAGCATGTAATAAATATTGATTTAATTAACTTCTGAAACTTTATTAAATTATGTTTGTTCTAAAACTGAAAGGCATTACTTTTTTTTAATTTTATCTAATGTACTTGACCCAATTTATTAGTAATCTTCGTATTCATTTCTTTGCTTTTTTATTTTTAATATTTTTTTTTATTTTTTTTTGTTTTTTATTTTCAGCTATCTTCATAGAAAAATTTCTAACAAATCATTTAAATTGGATTAAATAGTGATATTTTTTCCTTGTGTATCACTGTAATGATTAGAATTAAAACAATGAGCAAAAATTATTTCATCTAACACACTTTTAATTTTTCTATTTTATCCAGTGCACATATCTTAAGTTATTTCATCATGTTTTTTTAAACATAGGTTTTTATACACTCATGTCCATAAATTAAGGATAATGAAGTTCAGGCAAAGAAAGAGACAGAAGCAAAACAAATTTGACTTATTTGTAAAGTCTATTTATTAAACAAAAGGTAAAGAGCAAAAAAGATGCTATATGTTTGACATAATTAATAAAAATTGCGATTCTTACTCCCTGGTGCAAATTTAGAAAAAGAACCTATTTACAAAAAACAATATAACATGGTTAGTATGATGGTTAATACGGAGTATGTCTCCCGGACGATGCAATACAGGCCTTACAACACCTAGGCATGCTGAGTATCAAATTAACAATCTGATCTTGGGGAATATTACACCACTCATCAAGCAATGCCCTCCGAAGTTCCGGTTGACAGGTGGGAGGGGGTTGACGGGCTGCAATTCGTCGGAGAAGCATATCCCACACATGCTCTATTGGATTCAAGTCCGGTGAGTATGCTGGCCAATCCATACGGGTGATATCCTCCAATTGAAGGCATTCGTCTACAATGTTTGCACGGTGAGGATGGGCGCACTGAAAGGCTTTTAAAGCGCTTGTGAACAATTTTACTTCTTTGCCACCATTTCTTATATAGCCCTCTCTTACATTCTCGTCATTGTGACGTACTATCCGCGCCATCTGGTGGTTTCCTGTAATTTGCATATTCTTCTTCAAGATGTGTGTGATAATTCTACAGGTGAAATTTTTATTTTAGAGTTCAATTTCTGTGTGATTCTGAATTATCCTTAATTTATGGACATGAGTGTAGATTTTTGCTATGCATCTAAGAAATTTCCCAAGATCCATAAAATCCTTCATCTTCTGCCAAACAAACAAATTTGTATTTTTTCTACAATCATGGCAAATTAAATAAATCGAATGCTAATTTTTATATAATGAATTGCTATGTAAAAATTATAAATTTTTCCAGGAACAAATTTTTTTTTTTTTTCGTGTGCTATTTTATTTGAAGCCATGTGGCATTCTTTAATATCTTCCAAATTCCTTATTATTCATAGATAATTTTTATCTCTAAAGAATAGCAATATAGTTGCATCTTTAAGGCTTAATCTAATGGACCTATTTTGTTATTGTTACCGTTCATCACTGTGAATTCATCCAACTTTTATTTTCTGTAGCTCAATTGCATTAAGCATTTTGTTGCTCATTTAATGGAAGCTAATGAGGACAGTATAGTTTATTACATGAACTCCTCCCCCCTCCCATGCAAAAGAATTCAAAAAAGGTCATGTGCATTACTAACTAAAGTGGTAAAACCTTCATGCTAAAAGTAATGAAACAAAACCATCTGATATACACTTCATATTGTTGTTTGAAATAATTAATTTATGGAGAATACTTTTACATATTTTTTACCAATAACTGTATATGAATACTGTACTATAATGTTAAAATATTACTGTCATATATCAAAACAGTATATGCCTATTGTTTTATATACAGTCCTTATTGCAGTTTTTTTTCTTTTTCTGAATACAATTTCAATTTCAAAAAACATTATTTTAAGAATCTTTCAAATCTAAAAATAACTTCATGCAGGGGGACCCCTCGACCGGGAAAAGTCAAGGAATTTGATAACAGTCAGGGAAAAGTCAGAACAAAACTGAAGAAAAGTTGGGATTCTTCGATGATTAATCCTCCGTCGTCAAACCTCAATTTCACGCCAAGTTGGTTATTGCTAAATTGTACAGCAACCCTTTTTTATGATTATCTGTCCGGTTTTTCTTAACGAGGTGTTCGATTATGATTGATCTCAATTTAAATGTGCTTGTCCAAATTTGCGTGGGTTTTCCTGAATTTTTGGATTATCGTTATTATCGAGTAAAAAAATTTATAATAATTATTTATATAATTTATGTAAATTATTATTATATTTAATAGTATTTTTTGAATATAATATTAATAATTTAATGCCGTAATTTTTAATTTAATAATCATAAGCCTAAAATATGTGTGTTAAGCATAATTTCATGATCCTTTAGCATTGATATTTAATTACTAAAAATTAGTCTAACAAATTATTATTTATGTCAATTTTTTGTGTATTAAGTCTAGAATTGGTGTATTTTATAATTGGAATGCATCCTGCTTTGGTTAATTTCTCATTATTATTGTAGGCAGCTATTTTACAAACAGAGGAAACCGCGACTAAATTTTTGCAGGAAATGGGATTGATCTTTTAAGTTTGTGATATTTGAATTTAAAAATTTTGAAATATTAGAAATTAAAAAAATTTCTCAATTTTTAATTTAACAATCGAGTAAATGTAGTAATTTATCGGGGGTTTGTGGGAGTATTTCCCTTACATTTGTAGTATTATAATAATAATTTTAATTAATTGCACTATTTTTTTTTTAAGTAAAAATACTACTTCTTTTAGTGTAAATTAATTGAAAAAATCGGATGTTTATAGGGTGTCTACCGTAAGTTTGTAATGTTACAATTTAAATATTATTAAAAAATATCAAAATTACCTTAAAAGAAAAAAAAACGTTTAAAATATCGACATTTTCAGACCAGGGACGAGAAATTAACCGAAGAAAAAATTACGTATATGAGGTTTTTTTTTTTTTACCCTTTCTCTTCCCATGCTACAGTTTTTTTCCCCCACTTCCAAAGCTAAAGTTTCCAGGTTCTTGATCGGGGAAAGGACGGAGGGGGGAGGTGAAGATCTCCGCTTTCCCACAAACTTTTGTGGCCATACAAGGAAATGGATAGTACTGTATAGCTTTCGATTCTAGATATATTGAAAAATAATTAAACTTATGTCTTAACATAGATTTTAAAAACTCGCAAAAATTGACTCGTGGTTTTTTTTTCATCACTTAACTTTTTTTTATTATTGATGTTTCTTTTTCTGTTGAAAATAGCGATGAGATTCTTCGGCTTTTTTGCAAGCTTTAAAACGATTTTTGCTGGCTAGTATTCCTCACACACGCTCCCTCCTGATGACATGAGAAATTAATCCACTTTTTGATTTCCCAAATTTATGCCTATTTTTGGGAAATCAAGTGCGTTTATTTTTGGATTTCTGTTACAAAAAGCGATATATTCACTGCAACATGCTCGTATCATTTTCCTCTCTTCTAGGTTTGGTGATTTATTTCAGAGTTATTCGTTTCCTATTATTTCACACATATTTTTTAGCAATTATTTAATTAGAAGATTTTTAAAGAAGTTTAATAATACCAGATTATATTTTTTTTTATCATATTCACTTTTTAAAGCAGCAATAAAAATGCATCGTTTAAAGTTTTAAAAATATTAAATAACTATGGTTATGTGTTTATTTTCAAGATTTACATAAATGCGTGCTACATGTATTGCAATTTTATAATTTATATTCAATGAGGAAACTAATGTTTAATAATAATATAAATAGTGGCTTCTGTTCCGTTAATATGCTGAGCAAAAATAGTCGGCAGATGCATTCAATTTATTTATCGGCTTTTGTAAAATATTACAACGGATGGCAAAGAAAATAAATGTAATCGGAAAATAATATATTCTTTTAATTTAATGATTTTTCTTTAATAAATTAATATTAAGTTTTCAATAATAATAGTAAGTTTTCCTTTTTAAATTTTGTTTCAAATTTATGCTCGAAAGAAAAAATTAAAATTTTAATATAAATTAATAATTTTTAATTAAATAAAACCTTTCTGTAATGGCAAATATTAAGAAGTAAAATTATAACTCATTTAGAAGAATTAACTTTATTTAAGATTTATCTGTAACATTTGATAAGATGGGATTATATTAACACAGATATATTATTAAATAATGTGATATTTTAACACATACTTTTATAAATTTCCCTATTACTTAAAATACCAACACACAAATACATATGTGCACCTATAATGAATACTACTGTGTCCAGAAAGTAAGACCAATTTTCAATTTAAAATTCCCAGTGCTTATGGAATTTCAATTTTTTTCTGTTTTAGATTGCTGGCACTGTCCTTGATATCTGTGCGAAATTTGCCGTCAAAATATTTATTAGTGTTTTAATTACGCTTGGCTTTGTGAGACGCTAAAACTTATTCCGGCGGTTTTTGAAATGTCTGAATTAATTGAGCAAAGAACTTGCATTAAATTTTGTTTGCGGAATGAATATTCGTGAGCGGAAACGTATTGAAAGTTGCAGAAGACATTCGGTGAGCAAATTATATCGGAAAGAAATGTTTATAAGTGGTATAAACAGTTCAAAGAAGGCGGAGAAAGCGTTGAAGACGATGAGCCCTCTGGTTGACCATCAACCTCAACCGACGAAACTCACGTCCAAAAAATTAAAAATTTAGCGCTTGCAAACCGTCGATTTACAATTAGAGACCTTGCTGCTGATGTTGGAATTTCAAAAGGATCAGTCAATTCTATTTTGTGCCTCAAACGCGTCAAATCTCGATTGGTACCGAAAACACTGAATGCGCCAGCTCACACCGCATTGATTCTTCGTGACTTTTTTGTCAATAATGAAACCCATACCGTGAGACTTCTGGCTAATCCCTAGACTCAAAAGACCACTCCGGGGACACCGTTTTGAGTCGATTGAAGAGATTCAACGTGAATCGTCGCTCACTTTGAAGGCAATCCCTGCCGATGACTTTTTAGTATGCATTGAGGATTGGAAAGAAAGTTGGCATAAGTTCATTGTGTCCGGAGGGGATTACTTTCAAGGCGATGAAATAAATTTGGAAGAATAAATAAAGAGTTTTTGAAAAAAAAAAAAAGTTTGTCTTACTTTTTGGGCACAGTAGTATATTGTGAACTTCAAACTTTTTAGGCAAAAAAATTTCTTAACAATACATATAATTTACAGAAACTAGTATATATATATAATGAAAATGACAAAAATTCTATAATGACATGCATATTCTATAGAAACAATTTTATTTAAAGAATCATATTATATATAATATATATATATGATCGTATATATAATGTAGTTTACAATATTTATCAAAACGATTAAGAGCAGAACATTGATTTTTATTATTAAAAATTACAATTTATGAATAAAACTTTTAATGGTTTTGAATTCCCCAATTGACCTTTTTTTTCGTTAAAATTAGACCAGTAGAGGCACTATGTTGGCAGGTACACTAAGTCCTTTTAAAACCATGTAAATGAGAATTTATTAATTTTTTTATCCACCAAGCTACTAAATCATGACAATGAAGTAGCAATGGTCAGTTAGAAATGATCTCACTTGACATTTGCCTTTGCAGTCATATTTTTAATGTTCGGCTCTTTTGCAATATCTTCATCAAATACTTGTGGCCCAGTGGCTAGTGCTTTGGCCTTTGGTATTCCAGGCTTCAGGTTCGAACCCTGGCGGGGGCATGGATGTTTGTTAGTGATTCGGAATCCACTTTAAACTGTAGGTCCCGGTCTGTTTAACCCTCGTGTGCATAAGATAAACGTAGAGCGGCAAATCAAGAAAGAAAAATCATCAAATATTTTAATAACCCTGATCCTTGTTTTGAAGAATTTTTAAACTATTATAGATTTCTTAATCTATTGCATGCGTTATTGGAGAGATTATATATCTCTTCACTAAACCAACTTGACTTTCATATGATTTCTCATATTTAGTTAAAATATTTTTTAAACCTTGAGTCAAGCAAAGATGCACAATGAATCAATCATCTATAAATCTTCGCTGAAACTGTTGTTGTAAGGAGTGGGACATTTATCTTACAATATCGTACAATGAATTATGTTTCGTAAATTTAATTAAAAAGTTGTTAAATTCCGAAACAAAAGAATTGATTTGGAAAGGGTTTGCTCAGAGCTAAATCTTTTTTTAAGATCATAATAAGCTCTTTATTAATATAACAATAATTTTTTTATTAAAACCATAATGAGCTTTTACTAAATTTAAAGATAATTCAACTATAAGCCATTCATTATTTGTTCATTTTAAAAGAAAATTTCTTAATGTTGCCAATGTAGTTAAAATGGAGATATATTTAACATGACATATGACAAATACCAATGAGATCATCTTAATTTAGTTTGTTTCGTAATCACATCTGGGTTGTTTTTTTTTTTTTTAAATGAGAATTATAACTTTTTAAAAAAAAATTGTATAATTGATTTTATTTTTTCAAGTATTGCCTCCATTGGCTTTAAACCTGTTTTAACAACTAAATTTAATGTATGAGTCATATGCGCAATGCACCTCCAGTTATTTATCCTTATAGCAGCAAAGACATTAAAAGTATTATCTATTACTGCTGCAACTCTCTTGTAAATGACAAGCTCTATGAAAGTATCAAAATTACATTGTGAAGCTCTATTGAAGCATCAACACTACATTGTGAAGCTGTATTAAGGTATCAAAATTACATTGAACTTTAATTAAAATACATGTAACCAAATGAAACAATTGCACTTTGGCAACAAATCTTCAATGAGACTAAAAAACGACATCCTTAAAATATTAGAACATCTGTATATGAAAAGAAAGAAATATATTTAAAATTGAAAACCCCCGTCAAAACAGCTCTATTAAAGCATAAAAAGTACATTGGGAAGCTCAGTTACAGCATCAAAATTTACATTCTGTTTGCAATAAAATACATGTAAACAATTGAAAAAAGTTAATTTGCTTTAAATTTAAAAAAAAAAACATATCTAAACACTTACATATAACAATATAAAAATTACATTATCTTATATGATGAAAATCTACTTCTTGGAAATTACTTGACAAGATTGATATTGAATTTAAAAGCTCTTTTAAAGCATCAAAATTACAATGTGAAACTCTATTAAAGCTTCAAAAGCAACAAAATTATCGTCACCTTGAGTTAAAATAGATGTAAACAAATGAAACAATTGAAGGCTACAAACATTCAATGAGGTTGAAAAACGACATAAATAAAACATTAGTAATGAAACATCTATGTATGAAAAGAAAAATTTATTTGTTTAAAATTTTAAAAAATCCAAGCAAACAGCTCCATTAAAGCATCAAATTACACTGTGAAGCTCTGTTACATTCCCACAATTTATTTCTTCTTGAATTAAAATACATCTAATAAATACAAAAAAATATATATAAAGATTAATATTCTTTAAAATAACACAACTAAAATCTCACATACTACTGTGTCTAAAAAGTAAGACCAATCTTCAATTTAAAATTCCTGGGGATTATGGAATTTCAATTTTTTTCTGTTTTAGATTGCTGGCACTGTCCCTGACATCTGTGTGAAATTTGCCGTCAAAATATTCCTTAGTGCTTCAGTTACGCTTGGCTTTGTGAGACGCTAAAACTGATTCCGGCGATTTATGAAATGTTTGAATTAATTGAGCAAAGAACTTGCATTAAATTTTGTTTGCGGAAATGTACAGAATGTTGCAGAATGCATTCGGTGAGAATACCTATATCGTAAAGAAATGTTTACAACTGGTATAAACAGTTCAAAGAAGGCAGAGAAAGCAAAACGAAGAGCCCTCCGGTCTTCCTCTTCAATGCCTTTTCAGAGCCCGACCATCAACCTTAACCTACGAAGCTCACGTCCAAAAAATTAAAGGTTTGGTGTTTGCAAATCGTCGATTTACAATTAGAGACCTTGCTGATGATGTTGGAATTTCATAAGAATCAGGCAATTCCAGTTTGGGCCTCAAACGCGTCAAATCTCGATTGGTACCGAAAACACTGAACGAAACACTGCATTCATTCTTCGTGACTTTTTCGCCAAAAATGAAACCCATATCGTTCCATAACCACCGTATTCACACCATGCGACTTCTGGCTATTCCCTAAACTCGAAAGACCACTCCGGGGACACCGTTTTGAGTCAATTAAAGAGATTCAACGTGAATCCCCGCGCACTTTAAAGGCCATCCCTGTCGATGACTTTTTAGCATGCATTGCGGATTGGAAAAAAAGTTGGCATAAGTTCATTGTGTCCGGAGGGTTTACTTTCAAGGCGATGAAATAAATTTGGAAGAATAAATAAAGAGTTTTTGAAAAAAAAATAATTGGTCTTACTTTTTGGGCACAGTAATATATTGTGAACTTCAAACATTTTAGGCAAAAAAACTTCTTAACAATATATATAATTTACAGAAACTAGTATATATATAATGAAAATGACAATATGCATATTCTATAGAAGCAATTTTATTTAAAGCTTCATATTATATATAATATATATATGATCATATATATAATATAGTTTACAATATTTATCAAAACGATTAAGAGCAGAACATTGATTTTTATTATTAAAAATTACAATTTATGAATAAAACTTTTAGTGGTTTTGAATTTCCCAATTGACCTTTTTTCCGTTAAAAATTCGACCAGTAGAGGCACTATGTTGTCAGGAACACAGTGCTTTTAAAACCAATATATGTAAATGGGAATTTATTAATTTTTTTATCCAGTTGTCCAGTTAGTTGTTAAATTCCGAAACAAAAGAATTGCTTTGGAAAGGGTTTGCTCAGAGCTAAATCTTTTTTTAAGATGATAATAAGCTCTTTATTAATATAACAATAACTTTTTTATTAAAACCATAATAAGCTTTTACTAAATTTAAAGATAATTCAACTATAAGCCATTCATCATTTGTTCATTTTAAAATAAAAAATTCTTAATGTTGCCAATGTGGTTAAAATTGGAGATATATTTAACAAGACATATGACGAATACCAGCGAGATCATCTTGATTTAGTTTGTTTCTTAATCAAATCTGTTTTTTTTTTTTTTTTTTGTTTAAAATGAAAATTACAACTTTAAAAAAAAATTATGTAATGGATTTTATTTTTCAAGTATTGGCTCTGTTGGCTTTAAACCTGTTTTAACAACTAAATTTATTGTGTGAGTCACACGCGCAATGGGCCTCCAATTATTTATCCTTATAGCGGCAAAGACATTAGAAGTATTATCTATTACTGCTGCAGCTCTCTTGTAAATGACAAGCTTAATTAAAGTATCAAAATTACATTGTGAAGCTTTATTGAAGCATCAACACTACATTGTGAAGCTGTATTAAGGTATCAAAATTACATTGAACTTTAATTAAAATACTTGTAAGCAAATGAAACAATTGCACTTTGGCAACAAACCTTCAATGAGACTAAAAAACGACACCCTTAAAACTTTAGAACATCTGTATATGAAAACAAAAAATATATTTAAAATTAGAGGGGGAAAAAAAAAAAGGCAGCTCTATTAAAACATAAAAAATACATTGTGAAACTCAGTTGCAACATCAAAATTTACATTCTGTTTGCATTAAAATACATGTAAGCAATTGAAAAAGATTAATTTGCTTTAAATTAAAAAAAAAAAAATTAAAAAAACATATTTAAACATTTACATATAACAATATAAAAATTACATTATCTAATACGATGAAAAATGTTCTTCTTGCAAATTACTTGACAAGACTGATATTAAATTGAAAAGCTCTTTTAAAGCATCAGAATTACAATGTGAAACTCTATTAAAGCATCAGAATTACAATGTGAAACTCTATTAAAGCATCAGAATTACAATGTGAAACTCTATTAAAGCATCAGAATTACAATGTGAAACTCTATTAAACTCTACAATTGAAAATTAAAGCATCAGAATTACAATGTGAAACTCTATTAAAGCATCAGAATTACAATGTGAAACTCTATTAAAGCTCTACAATTGAAAGCATCAGAATTACAATGTGAAACTCTATTAAAGCATCAGAATTACAATGTGAAACTCTATTAAAGCATCAGAATTACAATGTGAAACTCTATTAAAGCTTCAAATTACATTATTAATCACAATTAAAGCATCAACATTACATTGCGAATTTCTATTAAAGCATCAAAGTTATCCTGACCTTGAGTTAAAATAGATATAAACAAATGAAACAATAGAACTAAGGCTACAAACATTCAATGTGGTTGAAATAGGACATAAATAAAACATTAGTACATCTGCGTATGCGCCTGAATGGCCGAGTGTCTAGCGCTCTGGCGCTAGGTGCCACAGGTTTCGGGTTAGAGTCCCGGCAGTGCCATTGATGTTTGTAATGGTTCGGAATCCACTTTAAGCCGTAGGTCCCAGTCTCCTATGACTGTATGAGCCTCACGGAGCAGAAGTTAGACTTCTACCAACGGGTACTCCATCAGAACAGAAGCTTCTCCCCATCTTCCATGAGGGGTACGACAACTACATATAAAAAGAAATTTTTTTTTTTTTTTAATTTAAAAAATCCAAAGAAACAGTTCCATTAAAGCATCAAATTACACTGTGGAGCTGTTACAGCCTCAAAATTTCTTTCTTCTTGAATTAAAATACATCTAAAAATGATTAATGTTCTTTAAAATAACACAACTAAAATCTCACATATATCAATTTAAAAATTTTCATTATCTTATAGGATGAAAATCATTCCCTCTTGGAATTTACTGGACGAGATTAACCTTGAAATAACGAACTTTATTAAAGCATCGAAGTTACTTTATGAAACCTTATTGAAGTTTCAAATTACATTGTGAAGCTCTACAAAAGCGTTAAAATTACATTTTTAATCTCAATTAAAGCTTCAAATTATATTGTCAGGTAAATAAAGAGCCAAATTGCATTGTTGAGCTCTATTAAAGCATCAACATTACATTGTTAAGTGCTATTAAAGCATCAAAATTACATTGAAATTGAATTAAAATACATGTAAACAAATGAAACAATTGCACATCGAAAACAAACATTTAACGACCCTGATTAACATTGTCTTTAAAAGATTAATACAAGAGTATATGAAAAAAAAAATTGTGTAAAACTGAAAAAGAAAGCCATGAGAATTGCACACATATCTACAAATTATGCGGTTTTCCAACACCCCAAAAATAACCTGACTGGGCTACCGTAGATTCCATTTTCTCCTTTATATATTTAAAAAAAAAAAAAAGTTTTGCCAAATAAATTTTAAAAGAGCACCTTTTAGTAGCTTTCTCTCCTGCTCTCTTATTTCATGGGTCCAACAGAAGGTAATTTCGGCGTAAACACGTATGTGGCCATTCTCTGCATAGACAGACTTTGCTTAAGTTGGTTCTTGAAATAAGCACTTGTGTCTCGGAAACTCAACGCACTTTTTATTAAGTTGCTCCAGACTAGAATAAAATGTACAGCAAAAAAAGGGCAATAAATGAAAAACTGAAAATATATTAACAATTCTAAGCTTACTGCCCGCTGATACTTTAATAAGATATTGAAAAGTTTCTAATATGATTAAATAACTGCCCGCTGATACCTTAATAAGATATTGAAAAATTTCTAGTATGATTAAATAATTAAATTACACCTATAAAATGAATATCTTAAACACAATATCACACATTTAATGACCCTGAATAACGTCATCTTTAAAAGATTAGTACAACAGTATATAAAAAAAATTAAAACTGTACACATATCTACAAATAAAGCAGTTATACAACACCAAAATAACCTGACTGTTCTACTGTAATTCTCCATCGCTCTTTAATATATTTTTTTAAATGGCGTGGGTAAAATTTTACACCTGAATTTTCAAGGGGCTTGCCTTCCTACCCTCCTCTTCCATGAGCCCCAAAGAAGGTAACTCATTTTAAATTAACAAGCTCCATTAAAGCCTCAAAATTACATTGTAAAGCTACACTTATAATGTGGTACATATACACTTACATTATATGTTATACTGTGCTATATTATTCACTTACCTTATATGTTATACTATGTTATATTATGCACTTACATTATGTAGCTTACATTATAGTACACTATAATGTAAGCTA